>CM070510.1:25069377-25669377 GCA_036346375.1 Guadua angustifolia | reverse complement strand
TGGATCGAGCTCTGTTTTTCACGGAGGCGGTATTATCACGAGACGGTTTTATATTACAGGCGTCGTGATACAAAAATATCGAGCGGTTTCTAAATATAGCAAATGCATAATGATTCTTGTAGATATTACAGAGCGGTTGTGTTATATAACGTCTGTGATATCCTGAATAGTTTTACTTGGCTATGCGTAATGAAATCTTGTAGCCATCACGAGCGGTTATATTTAGAAACCGTCGTGATATTCTTATATCCTGAGGCGGTGTAATATAAAACCGTGCATGTGATATATCTAGCAACGGTTTGAGTACATAGCAAATGCATGATGTTCCATATTACGAGCGGTTTTTCAAAACCGTGCGTGATCGTCGTCGATATAAGCCTTCTTTGTAGTAGTGTTTCGGTCTAACCATTGAGGAAGCGGGAAGCGTGGCCCTCTAGACCTACAAATTTACTTGCGGTTCTCGAAACATCGGCGGTTGGCGCGCCCGAGTAGGGGCCTCGTCGTCATCAGCATCTCCGGATTCCCATTTGTCTCCTGATGGCTTCCTTCACCCGGCAGCGGCAGCTTTCGCGCCCGAGGCGAATACATTTCGGTTCCTCGACCGTCGTAAATCGCTGCGGCGAGAGAGCTCAAGCTCCTCCGCCGCTCCTCGTAGCCGAGCCCTCGTCGGCGCATGGACCCCATCGCTGCGCCCTTGACAACCGACTCGAGACCTGCGTCGTCTTCGGCGCCAGCGCCTGCGCCGCACCGCCACTCGCGCGAAGTCTTGGCGCATACCCGTCTTGAGCGGCGTCACGCCACCCCGTAGCGATCGCGTTTAGTGGCAATGGCGGCTCTGGCGCCAACCTCCTTCCACGAAATCTTTGAGAGCTCCTCGGCGGCGACTCGGCTCGACCGGGCGGCCGCCGGAGTGCCTTATTCCCCGAATGCCCGCGTGGCGACATAGCCAACGGTCGGCCGCTACTTCCCGAGCCAAGAAGCCATACCCCTCCGAAGCGCCCGGCGGCGTCGGCCGCGACCAGCTTGGGTCTTCTTACATTCATCACGACGAGCTTCTCCGGCAACGGGACCTGGAGTTGCAAGCGGCCAAGCTCGGCAAGGCCAAGGCCGACCTACCGGGGCCAAGCCAACTCGCGCCCCCACAGGCGCTAAGGCGTAGCCTTCTTGTAGCGCCTTGAATCTGGCAACAAGCTGGCGGAAGAGCGGTCGTTGCCCCGTGTTTCCCCCATCCTAGCCAAAATTTTGCCACGGCCGCGATGCTACTCCACGGCATTCCCAAACCAAACGAGCTGAGGCGGGGCTACCTACCAGCACCTCTCGGGAGCTGGTAGAAACCTTAGCCATTGTCTGACATGTCTGCGACCCTAGACACTCGGCTACGAGGTCTCGGTCGGACGCCGAACTGACTTCATGCCCATGGCCGGCAAAAATCGCGCCCTGGTTGGGCGGCCCGGGCCTCCTACACTCCGTGGCGTCGGCGCCTCGGGCCTTCCACGATTACCGTGACACCCTCGGCCAGCGCAAAGAGGTCGGTAGTTGGGGCCCGTTCGGTCGCGGACGGCGGTCGGCGTCCACGGCCAAGTAGTTCGAGCCGGAAGGCCGGGACCTCGGGCATTTCGCGGGAGATCCGCCCGGCAGATTTCCCGCCGTTCGGGCACACATCAACATAGCCAAGTACAGAACAGCGAACCCGGTGTTTGGCTCGAAGATCTGGACTTCTTTCTTAGGCGGCGAACTACTAATGACCTTTTCAGTCATTCGATACCTCCCCATTTACAGCGGACTCGGCTCGAGCACAGGCTCGATACACCGCCGGGACCATTAAGTTGGGCCGACCTAAAAAGCATAGTCGGAATTTCGAGGCACCTAAGGCGCCACAGGAACTCCTGGGACATAAAAAGCTGCAGCGGCGGGGAGAAATGCTCGGGACTATGTCGGCGTTTCTCCCAGCGTGTAATGAACTCCCGACATCGGCGCCCAAGCGTCGTGGGGCGTTCATCTGACCTGACGTCTGAGCCTTAGTCCTGGTGGTGCATCAAACCCAAGACTACAAAGGCGCTCGACATCGTCACCAATCACGCCTCGGCGAGGCCGTGGGGCCATCTTCGACAAAGGAAGGCCAGCGAGCGGGCGAGCACTGCCGCCCCCTCCGTCGCTCAACAAGCGAAGCGGAAGAAGCGAGCCCGCGAGGACCACCGATCGCCGCCGCCCGCCCATACGACAAGCGGCGAATCTGGCGGGCACCGACCGCCGAAAAGTTGATGGAAGCCCGTGTCGCATCACGAGTACCGTCAAGCACAAATCTGGGGCTGCGAAGTCTGGCGCTTCTCTCAAAACCCCGCGGCCGTAGTAAAGGAAAAAAAGCGCGACCGACGCAGCCAGTCGGGGAGAAAGAAGCGACGATGGGTTCCGGGCCAGCGGATGCCTCGTGATCTTGGCGGGCCGGAGAGCTCTGGCGACAAGAGGAGGCAAAAGCTTGCCTCTGCGAGGTGCACGGTGACCCTGCGGTCCCGAAGTACCTCCGATGGTCGAGTCTCCGTCGGCTTTGATCGGACGGACCACCCGACCACATCCGCTTTTGGGAAGGTACCGCTTCGTCGCCGACCCCATCGTGGGGTCGGCGCCTCACCAAGGTCCTCATGGGCGGAGGCGTGGTCTCAACATCATGTACATTGAGGCGTTCGGCATACAGGATTCCCGCTCGACCCTCTGACCAAGCAAAGGCGCCTTTCCATAGCATCATCGGGCGGCAAGCCTACCGCTCGGGCGGTCGACTGCCCGTCACCTTTGGGGGCAGAGAACTTCCGCACGAAAACCTCACCTTTGAGGTTGTGGGGTTCGCGGGATCTACGCCATCTGGGGAGGCCGTGTTACGCTAAGTTCATGGCGATCCCCAACTACACTACACGAAGAAGATTCGGGGCCGCGGGGCATCATTACAGTGGCCTCATCTTTTAACTTGCCTTCAGCTATGGCGAAGCGATTCGAGTTAACCGGTGGTCATCGCGTCCGTGAGCTCGACAACTTCTGAAGGAGGCCTCGGGTCCGTCCTGCCTCGATGAAGTCGGGGCGGATCGCCGAGTCCGCCGAAGACACGAAGAGTCGCGGTCGACCCGAGGACCCAGCCAAGGCTGTGCGGGTAGGGTCGCCCTCCCGCCAAATAGGAAGCGGCTCGTCGACTTCCTTTGGGCGAATCGGGATGTCTTCGCATGGAAGACCTCCGACATCTTAGAGCATCCCAAGGGAGTCGCCGAGCACACCCTCAATATCCGACTGGCGCAAGGCTGTAAGCCCAGCGCTTCTTGCCGTTTCGACGAAGAAAAACCACAGGCTCATAGGGAAAAGTAGCCAAGCTTTTGGAGGCGGGGTTCATAAAAAGGTATGCCACCGGTGGCTTGCCAACCTGTCCTTGTAAAAAAGTCCGGGCAATGGAGGATGTGCGTTGATTACGGGCCTAAACAAGGCGTGTCCCAAAGACCATTTTCCTTTGCCGGATCGACCGGTCGTCGATTCCACCGTTGGGTCGAATCGCTCTCCTTCTGGGCGCCTACTTAGGCTATCACGGATCGATGAAAGAGTCGACCGGCTCGCCTTCTTTCATCACCTGTTAATTTCGTTTTGTTCGTAACGATGCCCTTTGATCAAAAAACGCAGGCGCTACATACCGGCGATGCATATGCGCTGTTTTGATGACCAAGTCGGCCATGTTTGCTCGAGGTCTCGTGGATGACATAAATCGTCAAAAGCAGGAAAGGGCGGCGACCTCGAAGAAACCTGCGAACCTCAAGCGGTTTCGCATAAAACTCAACCCCAAAAAGTGCGTCTTCGGGGTCCCCAGAGGAAAGCTCCTGGGATTCATGATATCCGAGCGCGGCATTGAAGCTAACCCGGTAAAGATCTCAGCAATCATGAAGATGGGCCCCATTGCCGATCTAAAGGCGCCCAAAAGGCGGCGGGTGCCTCGCGACTTTGAGCCGTTTCGTGTCTCGCCTCGGCGAGCGCGGGATGCCGCTCTATAAGCTGCTCAGGCGATCCGACCACTTCAGTTGGACGCGGGAAGCCCAGGAAGCCCTCGATCGACTAAAGGCCTTCCTAACATCACCTCCGGTCCTAACGGCGCGGCGTATGCGAACCCTGCTCCTCTCGTTGCGCCACGACCGGTGTCGTGGCCTTGGCGCTTCGTTGTCGGCGGCGGAAGAAGGCCGTGCCCTCAAGGTGCAGCGACCGGTCTACTTCATCAGCAAAGTACTCTCGGAGTCCAAAGCCCGCTATCCACAAGTTCAGAAGCTACTCTACGCGGTACTAATCGCGAAGAAAATCGATCCATTACTTGCCCGGCACCGTGTCGGTAGTAGCGTCTTCGCCCTTAAGCGAGATCGTCATAACCATGCGCCTCGGGAAGGATAGCCAAGTGGGCACTTGAGCTCCAGCGGCCATGACATTTCATTCGTCCCTAGGGCGGCGATCAAGTCGCAAGCCCTTGCCGACCGTTCTTTGAATGGACCGAGGCCAGTGCCCCGGTGCTTGAAGACCCGAGCATTGGGCGATGTGCCGGCGGATCCTACACCAAGAAGCGGAGCGGTGCGGAATCGTTATCATTTCCCCACTCGGCAACAAACTCCAATCTGACGTCCGATTGCTTTTCGGCCTTCTGAATAACGTCGCCCGATCGAGAGCCCTCATCAACGGTCTCCGGATCGCCGCCGACCTCGGCGTCTGGCTTTACGTATATGGCGATTCAAAGGCGGTGGTCGACCAGGTCATGAAGGCCTCGGGCCAGAGACCCCGCATGGCGGCGTCTTTGTCGGAAGTGCGCAAGCTTGAAGAGAAGTTCAAGGGGTTCGAGCTCCACCACAGCTACCGGCGCAACAACGGCGAGGCCGACTACCTTGCCAACCTCGCTTCCGGCAAGGGACCCGTTCCGACCGGGATCTTCGTCCACGACCTTCACCAGCCGTCCATCCGACTGGACCCAGTGGCCGAGCAGGCGGCCGGACCGCCCGGCTCGGCCGAACAAACCACCGATCAACCGGACGCAGCGCCGTCCGACTCAAGTCGAGCGTGCTCATGGTCGAGCCGGGCTGGAGAAGCCCTCGTCGATCGCTTGATCGACGGGACCCTCCCTCTGACCGGCCAGGGCGGCGCCTCGCTCGTGGCGGCGAAATCTTTTGTCTGGTCGTGAAGACCTTTACAAGAGGAGTTCCTCGGGGTCCTCGAAGTGCATCTGACCAGACCAAGGCAAGGAATTGCTGCTCGGCGTCCACGGCGGGGTGTCGCGGTCATCCGCGCACCACGGTCCCTCGTGGGTAAGGCCTTCCGTCGGGGTTTCTATTGGCCGACCGCCGTGGCGGCGCCGAACAAATTGTTACGCTTTGCGAAGGTGCCAATTTTTTGCCCGGCAAACACACCTTCCGCCCAAGCCCTCCAGACGATTCCCATCACATGGCCATTCGCGGTCTGGGGACTCGATCTGCTCGGACCTTTCAGAAAGGCACCCGGGGGCTTCACGCACCTCTTCGTCGTGGTGGACAAGTTCTCTAAGTGGATAGAGGCGAAGCCAGTCGCCACTATCACCTCAGCGCAAGCGGCCAACTTCTTCCGCGACATCGTCTACCGATTTGGAGTCCCGAACTCCATCATCACCGACAACGGCACACAGTTTACGGGGAAGGAATTTCTCGAGTTCTGCGACGATTTCAGCATCCGCATCAACTGGGCGTCCGTCGCCCACCCGCCAGACCAGCGGCGGGCGAGAGGCGACGGCATGATCCTGACAGGCTCAAGCGCGAATCTTCAACGGTTGAAGAAGTCGGCGGGGCGGTGGGCGGCCGAGCTGCCCTCCATCCTTTGAACTGCGGACCACTCCGACCCGGTCGGCCGGGTTCCGCCGTTCTTCTGGTGTTGGCGCGAAGCCATCCCTGCCAACCGACACAGGTCGGCGCTCGAGGCTGCAAGCCTTGACCAGAGCCGGGGGCTCGACTCCTGACAAGACGCCGTCGACCCGACAGCGAGGCATGCGACATTGCTGTCGTCTTCGGTCGGCCAAATATCAGCAAACGTTGCGGCGCTATCAGAGTCGCTAGATCCGCGGCCGAGCCTTCAACGTAGGCGACTTGGTCCTGCGCCAAGTTCAGTCCAACGTTGGCAGGCACAAGCTCTCTCCTCCATGGGAAGGCCCCTTCACCGTTACGGAGGTAATCCGGCCCGGCACCTATCGACTCAAAACGGCGGCGGCAACATTGTTTCAAGCGCTGGAACATTGAAAAGCTCGGCGATTTTTCCTTAAGACATGCCTTTACCGTACAACCTTGTTAACATACCGGGCCGGCGGCGCGAACTCCGCTCGAGGACTTAGGTCTACATAATCGCATTCGTGGCGCCCGAACCGATCAAGGGTTCTCCCTTAAATGAACCGTTCGGCCGGCTACTCGGCCTCGTCTTGTAAAAACTCCGTGATTTTTCTTGACTCGACCTCCAAAGTAGTGGTCTGCGGGGCGGCGGACTCCATATGGGCAACCCATGAGTGGTCGGCGAGAGGATTCTGCGGCGATTAACAATAGCGAGCATCGAGCGAAAGGAATGAAGCGAAATATAGAGTGCTACCAAGCACCTAAAAAAGCATTACGTTTCATCAAGGCACGGCGTTCATTACTGAGAAGCGAACACCAAAAGTACACAGTTCATGCTAACCTAAAAGCGAAAAAAGTGCAAAATCTGCAAGACAATCGAACAAGAGGCGGAGGTGGCTCCTGGCGCCAGAGATACCTCGCTTTGCCGCAGTTCGTTGAGGCGGCGCCAGCCCCTAAGGATCTGGCCCGAAGAAGGCGTCGTCCTCGTCGTCCCCGGAGCTCCCGCTCGCCTCGGCCTCGTCGTCCGAAGTCTCAAGGTGCAGGCGCTCTGCCACCATCTCCGCTGCGTCCGTACTCGGCGCGCTGGCCGGCTCGCCTCGGATATAGGCGGCATCGCCACCGGTCGAAGAACCGCCGCGTGGCGCGCACGCCCGGCCGCGTACTCGCCGTCGGGCGCGACCCTCCGCCCCTCACGGGCGGAGCGCTCTCGGAGAGCTTGCGGCAGGCCCTCCAATTCGTCGGCCGCTCGAGTGAGGCCGAAGGCGTATTGCACCACGGTGGGCTCAACCGGTTCATTCAGCTCCACCCCAAGTGGCCCCAGGCTCCTGCCCATGCTCTCGTAAGCAGGGCGGAGCATGGAGAGGAGAACCCCGCGCGTGGAGTCGAAATCCTCACGCACGCGGACTATCTCCGCCTCGGCAACCCGGCGCAGCGCTACGCTAAGCTGCCGCCTCATCTTGATGCTTTGAACCGCGCCCTTGGCCGTCACTGCGCCCCAAGGGCAGCAGAGGACCCCACCTGGGACACGAGGTCGTCGTGCGACCGCACCAGCGCGTCCACCATGCTCGCCGCCCGATCCCTCAGCAAGCCACTTCCATTGCACGGGGGCTGGAGCTACCCGGCGGCACTTCTGGTGCCGCCTTTGGGCGATCGGACTGCGGGAAGCAAAGATCGAGAACGAACGTCAACTAGGCAACCCCAGCATCCCACCGAAACAACTAGAAAGGGATCTACCCACGACGGGGGCTCCAGATGAAGAATCTCGGCGAGGGCAGGTCAAACCCACCCCTCGCCGCCGCACCAGAGGAGCCCCCCTCCGTCCGAGGTTTCTTCAGGGACGGACCCCCAGGGTCCGCCTTCGCCACTCGTTTCCCCGACCTTCTATCGTCACCACCGCCGCTCGCCATAGTGCACGCAAGAAGCTCCTCGAAGAAGCGTTTGGAAGCCGAAGGAGGCAAGGAAACGAGGACGTCAAGGCCGGGAGTGAGTTACCGCTACCTCGGCGCCCGTATTTATAAGGGCGGGTTCGCGCAGCCGAAAACCACCCATCGCTTCGAGCGCTCCGCGGACTCCCCCTGAAACGCCCACCGTCCGATCGCCCGGCGCGACGGGCATTAAATCCTCCCCCATTAAATCGGACGAAGCGACCACGAGGCGGAAGGCGCCGCTTCCGCGCCTGGAGCGACGCGACCGCCGATCTTAGCCTTGAGCCAACCGTACGGACAACCTCAAAATCCGCACCGGGCGCCAACAAGCCGCACGTCGACCGACCCAGAGAGATAAGTCTCTTGACTCTCGATCTCCTTTACGGTTATTTCGAAAGACCAGCAATGCATGCCGACCACGCCCTGGTTGCCGCGCATCGCTCGGGGGCTCAGGAGCAATGTCATCCACATTCACATTTACACGAGTCGGCGGCCCGACCGACCACTCGGCTTCCCTAGCAGGTAACCCGTCCGACCCAAGCGCTACAACCTACACCCTGGCGGCTACGGTTTCGAAGTAGCGCTTCGCGGTAGGGGTACCCGTGCGGTGCGAGCCACAAGTCGGTCAGGAACGTCCCTCTCCTGCTTAAAAATGTGAATGAATGCTCTTGTTTTCCAAACGTCATTCATATTCATACGGGTCGGCGGCCCGACCGACCACTCGACTTCCCTAGCGAGTAACCCGTCCAGACCAGGCGCTCATTACGCCCATGGCCATTAAGGTTTGATAGCGCTCGCGACAAGGTTACCAGCGTGGCGCCCTAAGTCGGTCGAACCGCTTCTCCCTGCGTGAAACATGAATAGGCGCCTTAGACCTCGGGGTTCGTTAGCACTTCGCCGTGCTCTCTTGGAAAACCGAACACGCCTCGCCCAAAAACCCTAGGCGGTTTCGAGGCTTTGCTTCGAATGCAAAGAGCAGGTTTTCGGGGCCACCGTTTCGAGCGAAGGAGCAGCTTAAACCCGCAATAAACACAAAAACGAACCTCGATTCGTTACATATCAAAGTTCTTTACATTTTGCAAAAATAAAAATGTCTGACATTATTCGTAATCCCCGTGGAGGACGCTCTGCGGAGATATCCGATCAGCGATCACTCGGGCATGGGGCTCGGCTTGGAGCGCGAAGCGATGGACCTCCTCGTCGGTCCGGTTCCTGGCGATCCCGCTGCTGACGTTGTCCAGGTTAATGCCATTGTAGAAGGACATGGCGTTAACAAGCGCAGAAGTGGCTCCCAGGGCAGCACACGTCTTCACCGACTTCTCGACGTGCTCCGGCACACGAGCCAACTCGGTCACAAGTAAACTTGTGCCCCGCGCAGCACCGAGCAGTCGATTGCAGACGACCCGGCCTACCTTTCACAAGGTCGCCAACTCGGCGACCAGTTCGGCCCGGTCGTCCTCCGCCTCTTTCCGCGCCGACTAAGCCACCGCCTCCGCCGTGACCGCCGCATCACGCTCCTCCACTGCCAAACGCCGCGCCTCCGCGACTTCGCTGAACCTCTTCTGCAACTCTGAAGATCGAAGAAAAATTTAAAAAGCGCGCTCGATGACGGCACCTCCTAAGTCAACCCGAATAACAACATCTTACCGGTCGACAACTCAGTCATGGCGGTGAGCTTGGCCTGAGCGTCCTCCTCGAGCTTCTTCGCCGCCGCTGCTTCCGCCTCAGCAGCAACCTTGGCATTGCTGGCCTCCGCCAGGAGGGACTCCAACTCCGATACCCTCGCCCTCAGGGACCGACCTGACCGGCGCTCCTCCTCCAAGCTGTCGGCCGTCTCATTCATCGCCCGGTGGGCTTCCTCTGCCGCTGACTGCTCGCGCCCCACGGCTTCCCGAGCCTCACGCAGCTCGGAGCCCAGTTGGTCACGATCCTCCTCCACGGACGCCCTCTGGCCGTGCAGGCGACGGAGGAACTCGAACTTACCCTCCGAGCACTCCCGCAGACGCTGCAACCAGCCGACGCATTACTACGAGACCCAACAAAATTCGAAAGGGCGGGAAAATGTTGAACAAAACTTACCACGCCGGCCAGGTCAACCCCTCCAGTGACGGCGTCCAGCACCCTGCCGGAGGACTCGAGGAGCTGACCCAGGCTCGCCCGAATCTTCTCCATCTCAGTCCTGGCTCGCTGGGAGACCTCCTGCAGGGATTCCCACTCCCCGAGCTCCGCCCTGTCATCTAGCGTAAACGATGCCTCGCCAGGTGGGTCGCTGCCCGCCCAGACCAATATGGGCGGTGGCGGCGAAGGGCCCCACAGGTCGTCGGCGGCTGCACCAACGGCGAGACCTCTGGCGCCACCGACGGCAAATCGGCGATCACCACCACTGCCGCCCGCGGCTCCTCTCCTAGCCGCCCTTTCGGTGGCGATGGCGGCAAGGCCTCTAGTGCCAGGATCGGCAGCACTTTAGCGACCAGCGGCGCAAGGTTCGCTCCACCATCATCGGCCCCCGATCCTGACGGCGAACAGCTGACGGTCGCCCGAGCCGTGGCGGGCGACTCCGATCGATTCGGCACAACCAGCGGGCGCAACGCCCGTTCGTCATTCTTTGCGAGCACGACCAACGCCGCAGCCTCCGCCATTTGCTCCGGCCCGGATGGCGTATCCCCGACTTTTGCCGGCGGGAGTGGCGGCGTCGGTCCCGACGGCAATTCCGCCACCTCCGTCAGGCTCTCCCCCGCAAAATCCCTAAGAGCACGGGTCGATCAGAAGCAGCTCAAGCGAAATCGGCGCGTATGACAAAAGAAACAAAACTAACCGCGTCGAGCGGGTGCCGAACAACCGCGCTCTCTTCGCCGGTCTTCCTGGCGAAGGAGAGCCGTCTCTCCTAGGGTGAAGCAGAGCCGAGCAGGCGAGGCTCGGCTCGGCTCAATCTTGACTCGGTGAGATGGCGAGCCGAGCCAGGCTCGGCTCGGCCACGAGGCGAGCCCGAGCTGGCTCGGCTCGGCTCGAGGTCGGCTCATGAGCCGGCTCGTTAGCTCACCGAGCAGCGCTAAAAACTAGCTTGACACATTAGTAGTTTCATATTCTAAGTGAGATTTGGTGTCGGTAAGTACATGCCACATCACGGTAATTACACATTTCATAGTTTCATATGATATCCGGTAAAAACACATTTCATAGTTTCATATGATATGATATCCGACCATCGACCATGAGCCATCGGGTAAGTAGTAACTAGTAAGTACATGCCACAGGCCCACATTGCCACATCTGAGGAAGCAAAAGGTTGTACTTGTACATGCCATTATACTAAGACATAAACATGATACAAAATTCTTGCATTGAAGAAGCTTGAGCTTGACATTCTTAAGTCTTAAGCGGCATCGAGATTGAGGCATCTCCTACACAATGACACAAAAAGAGCTTACATGCCATAGTTAATTCAGACTTGAGTGTATGCACATCCTTCAAAGTTCAAACACATTTAGTCTATCGGCCAGTTCAGCCTTTTGTGTGTGTGTGTTGGGTTTGACAATAGCATTGTTGCAAAGCTCACCTTCGGACAATAGACACCCCACAGGCCACAAAGGAGCTTCTTGCAAAAGTCAACTCCAGGATAAACAGATCCTGCCATCCTGGACCCAAACAAATAGAACATGAAATGATGTTCAACAAATAAAATAAATAAAAATAACAAAAAAAATCTCCAAAATTATGTACACCTGGAGATTTTATTTACAGAAACAACATTTCCATGAAATGGAGATGATCATACATAAATACATTAAGCCATCACTTTAACTATAATCCCATCTTGGTTGACTCAACAACACAAGTTTAAGCCACCACATGGTGTGGTTCACCAAATTTCCCATATGAAGTTAAGCTATCCAACTTCTCTGATGTAGGCACTAGGCAATATGTGATTTAACTTGATATCAATGCAGAAATATTGTAAACTTGCAAATCAAATTATTATTTTTACTGCGACAACCCTTTACGCAATGAACTATGCAGATTATATCTTATTGAAGTAAAGTAGTGGCAGCATAATGCAAATGCATACATATCCCAATGATTCACGGTTGTCGATTGCTCATTTCATTAAAAAATGTTATATTTCTTGATCTACCCTCTTGTGAAGTGGCTTTTCGAGGACGGACACTCTCCACAAATACAAAGCTTCGATCAAAGCGGCTAATTTACGGACTTAAGCTAAGCAATTGAATTCATCAATGACAAACCCATTAGACCAATGAAATGATTTCCATCCAAAGAGCATTATTAAAAGCCAAATTCATCGTTTACACATCAACCAGAAAGAAATGTGCCATCAAAATGACAGATACTATAGTAGACTTAGTAGTCACTATCTTTGCTCTTTCCAAATGCATGATTCATAGCAGACACACTAGTCCTGTCACAGGATGCATTACTACTAAAGTTTTGTATGGATGCATTACTACTAAAGTTATGCACTCTGTATTCTTAATTGCGAATTAAATCCCTGTGTTACAATGAACAAAAATATCTTTGCTCTTTAATCCAGTTTAATTCGCAATTAAGAATACAGAGTGCATAACTTTAGTAGTAATGCATCTGTACAAAAATCAAACCTTCAGTGACTAAATCAATAGAAATCACAGAACATGCAATGGTGTCAATTTTCATAACTCAAATTAGCATTTTTCAATATTTCCCATAGAAGCACAAACATGACCTCTATACAATATACCAAATGACTATATTGTTGCACGGAAATACAAAGAAACTTCATATCTGAAATTAAACATTTATACAATAATTCATGTATTAACTTACTAGTTACTACTAAATAATAGTGAAGCGATGAGTTGCTTAGTTACTCTCTATCACACTTGTAGGAAATGGAATTGTCTCAACATCATCTTCATCATCTTTTTCACGAAAATACAAGTCATTAGTCATACCAAATTAATTCAAATCAAACAAGCCATGAATTAAAGTCATTAGTATGTAGTCATACCACAAACATAGGAGCCTTATTATCATCATATCGACCTCTAATCCAACTAGAAGCACATATCAAGGCCTCCACCATAGATGGACTTAAAGAACTACGAAAATCATCTAGAACTCTACCCCCTGTGCTGAAAGTTGATTCCGAAGACACGAGTCATTGGTATAGTCAAGAACTGTTTTGCCATCTTGGATACCACCGAAATCTATGTGAATTCAACTTCCACCATTGAAGAAAATCAAACTCTTTGTTTCCTAAATCCTCATTCTGCTCATCCAAATATATGATCAACTCACTCTTTGATGGATTAGCAGTAGATGATAAGAAGGACTGAAATTCACTTGAGGCGGATGGTAAAGAGCAAGAGGTATTAGCGAGCGAAGATGAAGCTCCACAAGACTTACTCATAGCAATCTTCCTTTGACGATGTTCCTCTCATATTTTTCATATAGCCTATCTAACTCCTCACGAACATCTGCTATCTCGGTTTCAATTTTGAGGCTTCAAAATCTTACCAAAGCACCACTCCACATATCTCATCTTATACCTTGGGTCTAGGATGGTAGCAATCACCATCATATTGTTCTTATCTTCCCAATACTTATTGAACTTTCCCATCCTTGCATTGCCCATTTCTTTCAAATTGAAATCATTAGAAAACATTGCTGCCCTCAAAGCAATCTTTACATCCACAATATGAGGATAAAATATATTTCTTTGTTGGATATGTTGAAGCCGAGAATGCAAGGTGCTAACTTTAGCTAAAGATGCAAGGATTGGCTCAATTGCTACAAACAAATCCCATTCTGCAGTTGTAGGCTCCCATCTATAATTTGCATCTATATCGGCATATGATTGTATAGCTTCCTTGTATGCAATGCTAGTACTCAACATCTTATATGTTGAACCCCACCTTGTTGATACATCTAGTTTCAACCCTTCCCCAATTGGCAATGCAAGAGATCTACAAATTTCGACAAATTTATGCAAGCGAGAAGGAGACTTTTTGATGTACTTCACAGTTTCCCTTATGTTACTTATGAGAGGTGCTAACACGGCTGTCCCATCATTCACTACCAAATTGATAATATGAGCACAACACCGAACATGGAAATATTTTGCGAGGAGAGCATTGCCTTGTCTAGCTACAAACTTTGCCTTTAAACCACGAACAGCAACATCATTGTTCGAAGCATTATCCAAAGTGATGGAAATGATTTTATCCTCTATCTTCCAAGCAGCAACACACTCATAAACAGCTTGAGATATGACAGGTTCGATATGTGGAGGATCTAACTCAAAAAAGTTCAACACACAGCATTGCATTTTCCAATCATTATCAATGTAGTGTGCAACTAAACACATGTAGGACAATGTTTGGTTAGATGTCCACAAATCAGTTGTTAAGGCAATGCTATCCACATATTTAAGGACCTTTCTTAGTGATTCTTTTTCAGATTGAAACACCTTTATGCATTCAGCTCTACTTGTTTTTCTACCAATGAACTCATAGGCGGGATTTAAATATTTCATTGCTATGTTAAACCATGTATGCTCAACCATCTGAGCAGTACTCATGAACTATTATCATCTTTGCAAACAATTTTCTAACTTGCTCATGATTATAATCTCTAGGAGCAATAATAGTTGGGAGACCAGACCAGATTCACACCCTTAGAAGGAGCAAAGTTTAAAAGGGCTTGATCTTGCTTCTTTGCCAAATACTTCAAGTATGTGTCACATTTCTTCGTATGTCTCAATAGATGTGATGTAGTTGACCCTTGCTTGTAAGAATACAACTTCTTACAGTACCCACATTGTGCCTTTGATATCATCACCCCCCTTTCAGCCACAGATGGCACCTTCATCTTTGTAAACACATCCCAAACACTAGATGATGTTTCACCCTTGACCTTCACCCCCTTTCGTCGCTTTTCCCTCTTTGACGAGCTGTACCAAGACTACCATCCCCAGAATTACCTTCATCCTCCTCAGAGCCTTCAATTGATACATGGTCACCCTCTTCTCGACCACCTGGCATTGCTATCTCGTCCTCAGACATCTCATCGTTCATGTCATAAGAATTATCTTCTTCCTCAATCTCAGTTGTTTGTTCCCTTTCCTCGTATAAAACCTAAGAACATGTAAGTCAAAGGCATATAGATATATATTCTTAGCTAAGACTAAGTCTAAGCATGCTTACGAAGCAGCTAGAAGGGAACCACCGACGCCTAGGCGTGGCAGTGAGAGGCCTCTTCCCCTTCCCTTTCGCCATGGATGATTCCATCTCCATGCCTGCCAATTGCCAAATCCATTAAAATATGGCACTAACCGATATTAACCACAACCAAGACTCCAAGAGGATGTTACTTTGCACATCAAGACACATAAACTTAAATAGTACTTAGCATCAACACAAGTACAAACATAAAATTATGCTAATATCTCAGCATCTTATCCTTAGAAATAAATGTCTACTGTGGAGCTCCAGTAGCCATTGTGGAATGGATAATGAACTTATCAAATTAGTATTACATCAATGAGAGCTTAAATTGAAATACCTTGAGAAATGACATAGTGAATCTTGACATAGTGAATAAGATTCACTATCCATTCCACAATGGCTATCGGAGCTCAATCTAAATGTGAACTTAGGGTATTCATATACATAAGATCAATATTTCATGAGTTCCACAAAATTGGGCATGCCAATTGCCAAATGCACTCATCACCAACTGTTACGAAGGACAAATTTGTCAACATCTGTTCTTACAAGAACTGGTTGTTAAATGTTAAGAATTTAAGATGTTAGTGCTATAGTAGTCAAGAAACAGCAGGTAAGCTACTTTGTCAACAGACTGCAAGTGTTTCCCCTCACATATTTGCGAACCTTTTCAGAAGACTCATCCATAGCAGCCTAAAATTACTATGGAAATATAGACCGTGTAGAGCAAATAAAAAATATATTATTGCAAATGACATAAACCATGTCAAGTTGTCAACTTCATATCTGAGACACCTCCATTTAATCCAAATGAGTGTTTCACAGAGTGGATGACTCGGCAAAATCGGTGCAAAAGGCGGTGATTCAGACCGAAAGCATACAACAGAGGATACACAACACAACAAATCCAAGCTGTCATTGGCCATTACACGCAGATCGCGGACAACGGCTCCAATACAAGAGTAATTACTTGCGAAAAGAAACATAAGGATTCATGAGAGGATTTACGGACTACGGTGATGCGAGTTGCGGACAAGCGTTTCCCTCGGACGGTGAACAGATCGGTCACATCTTTGCAACACCATCAAATTACCTTTGTAAGTTGCGTACTTTCTCAGTTTCTCACGGGCTGCTCTCGGCAATGGAAAAAGGGGGAAGGGTCAAAGGGAAGCGGCATGGCAGTGGCATCTCACCTCACGATTCATGAAGTCACGATGAATGATTGAAGGCGTCGGCGCGTCGCGTCGTTGTCTCGTTGAAGCCTGAAGGAAGCGATCAAGCGAAGATGCGGGCGGGGCCGGGGCGTCGCCGAGCGTCACGTAGGGCTCGCCGAGCGTCGTCGAGTGTCACGTAGAGCGTCGTTGTCTCGTTGAATCCGGAATCGCCATTCGCCACCAAGCCGCCACACCATGGGAGGTATTTAGGGTTAGGGGAAATGGGGAATCGACGAATCGTCACGGGAGGAAATCGATTCGGGAATGGCTGGGGCCTGGGGCGCTGGGTAGGCGCTGGCTGGGCTGGGCCTTGTGAGGCTTTGATGAGGGCTGAGGCGCTGCCGCTGGCTTGGCTCGGCTCGGGCTCGGTATTTTTGCGAGCCTAAAAATCAGGCTTGGCTCGGGCTCGGTCCGAGCCACGAGCCTGTGCGAGCCGAGCCACGAGCCACGAGCTAATTTTCCAGCCCTAGCTACACACCTTCCCAAAACGGTTCCCGAAGGCTGACACCCTCGGCGTCGGCACGACCTTCTTGGAGGCGTGTCGCCGTTCCGGAGGAACGGACCAAGCCGTCGCCCTGCGCCTCCACCAACCCAACACAGGACGTGCACCTACCCGTCAAAAGTCAAGTCCAGCAACCGGACACCGAGGCAGAAGACCGGACTTCCTAGGCGTAGGAAGCCCCATCCATTTTTTCCTTTACACGCCCTTGTGTAACCTCCGTGTAACCTGCCTTCCCAGGCTATATAAGGGGAGGCACGACCCTTCGGGGCGCGCGCGCGCGTCGAGCATAACACTCCCGAATCACACTTGTAGCCATTCCCGGCAACCCCTGTACACAAGGAGCTCTGAGCCCGAGCTTAGCCCTCGCTTGTAACACGACGGACTCACCAGAATCAATAACATCCGACCACCTCATGAATGGGTAGGGACGTTACTGCGAACCAAGATAAACCTTGGACCCCCTCTCTTTCGGTCTAACCATTCAGGGAGCGGGAGCGCGTGGCCCCTCTAGACCTACAAATTTACTTGCCGGTTCTCGAAACACCGACAGTACCGGACCATCCTTTGTTCTACAATACCTGCAAAACACAGAAATCCACCGTCCAGACAATACTCCGATATGAGTTTGTATTGACGTACCGGATCATCCGTTATGTTGCAACAGCGGCACTACACAGAGAAATCCAACGTCCAGAAAATACCCCGGTATGGTTCTTTTGGCCATTGACGGATCATCCGGTAGTGCTGTTTTGCTTGATCGTTATTATTTTTCTGCAGGCCGTTGTCTTAGAGAGCCGCCTGTGGAAACTTCGCTTTAAAGCTCCGAACATATCGTTATCTGCGGCAGTTCCAGGCGGCCCCAAAATTGTGAAAACAAGGGGGGAGCTAGGTTTTGAACTTGAAATCTTTGGAATAGTTAACTCTCCAAGGTAAGAGCATCTGATTCCTGACATTTGTAGAGGTTTATATATCTTGTGGAGAGGAAGATGTAGTGTAGATAGAACCGTGGGCAGAGATTTGGTTATTTGCCACTTCAAACATGTGGCTTCATAAATTTGCCACTGGACCCACATTTCATTGACCCAGATGGTCCCATATGTCATTGGCTCAAGTGGCATTATAATCAAAGGATCAATCTTTGAAGTGGCAAATAACCAATTTTCACGTGCATTGGGAGAGGGGTTGAAGCCCTCACCTTCTAGATCTGTAGACAGATCTTGTATCCCTCCCTCTCTCTAGAGGGAGAGAACAGTCCCCCTCTCTAGATCTACAGGGAGAGGACTTTACATTCTTTCGTGATTTTAATAAAATCATTTTATAGTATTTAACTTAGGGTTCTCTTGTTAAAGTTGTATCTAAATAATTGACATTTCGATCTGATTTTCTGTTTCAGGTTCAAGATGGAAAGGGCATGGATGTACAATGCCCCAAGAAATAAGGGTCTATTCCTCAAAGAGCTCGAAACTTTTATTAAAGCCGCTCAGAAGGACGCCTGGACTAAGAAGGAAACGGAAATACTTTGTCCATGCAAAGACTGTAAGAACAATGTAGGGTGGGGAGATTTAAGTGTAATCACAACACACGATCATGAGAGGTTTTATAGAGGATTACACATGTTGGTCCAACCATGGCGAGCAACGTACGCCATAAACAACCGATGATGTTGATCCGATCTCGTGGATGATCGAAGTCGGGGGCGCTAACTCGATGGTTTGGGAGATGAAGCTCATGTGCATGCTCGTTTGCTAGATGATGGTCGCATCGGCGATGTAGAGAAATGTTGCGCCATGCGAACCACGAGTTTTAAAGGAGATGTGAGTTTAGATAATGTCGATCGTTACACAAAGCAAATAATGATCTGTTATATGAGGAATCAATGGTTGTCCTCGAGTTTACGGTGTTGCATACGGTCTTGATGCTTCTCGGTTGAAGGCTAGCAATGGATGGTCGGACAAGAGTTTCACCGATCTGTTGAGGCTCTTGGCGAAATACTCGAAGGCTAATGGATTTCCCACCTTGCCTCTGAGCACTTATTTGCGAAGAAGCTTATCACTCCGATGTCATTGGATGTGCAAAGGATACATGCATGTCCGAACCATTTGTATCCTCTTAGTAAAGATTACACGGACTTGGATCAATGCACGGTGTGCAAAGGCGAGCGGTATAAGAAGAATGATGACTCCCACGACGATGATGATTCTTGACTAGCACTCTGAAGAATAAGAAGAACAAGAATAGTACTCTGGTAATAATGAAGATGACACTTCTTCAGGCACGGACAAGAAGAAAAGAATCCCTGCGTTGGTGATGTGGTACTTGCCAGTTATTGGCCGCCTGAAACGTTTGTACTCGATTGAGAGGGACTCCGAACTAATGGGTTGGCATTCCAACAAGCGCAGAAAAGATGGAAAGATTTGACACCCAACCGATGGTAGACAATGGAGAAATTTTGATCGCATGTATCCAGATTTCGGCAACGAACCCAGGAATGTAAGGTTTGCACTGAGTACCGATGGTATGAATCCTTTCGGTGAATGGAATGCTACACATAGCACTTGGCCAGTAGTCCTGTCCATCTACAACCTTCCTCCATGGCTATGTATGAAGAGAAGGTACCTAATGTTGTCCATTCTTATCCAAGATCCGAGACAGCCTGGAGTAGATATTGATGTGTTTCTCGAACCACTGATGGAAGATATGGCCATGTTGTGGCACGATGAGGTCCAGGTGTGGGATCAGTTCCAACAACAGTACTTCACACTAAAAGCCATTATTTTTGTTACCATCGGTGATTACCCCACCTGCTAGCCCTATCGGGTCGATTAAAGGAAGGCGACTTGTGTAGTATGCATGGATGAAACCGTATCGACGTTTCTTCCATGCTCACGAAGATAGTGTACATGCAGACACCGCCGTTTCTTCTTGAAACACTACAACAGAACACCCTTTAACAACGGATACATAGCAACACATGATGTTATGCGTTGCAAGCAACAGGTGGCAACGCTTGCAAAGCGTTGCAAGCATCATCCGTGGGGTTAAACAACGGATACATAGCAACACATGATGTTATGCGTTGCAAGCAACAAGGTGGCAGCAGCTTGCAAAGCGTTGCAAACATCATCCGTAGGGTTAAACAACCCGATGGCAACATTTGTCAACTGTTGCAAGAATCATCTGTAGATCACTTTGTTTTTGGCGGATCCGTATTAGACCCTTTTGTTTACGCCGGCGTGAACCTTTGTTTTTTTTATTGCGTGTAGGCTTTCTGTGTGGTGTAGGCTTCGATCAACCGTGTCCATGTGCAGCAAAATATTTGCAATAGAAAAGTAGAAAGCCGGGGTTCAACCCAAGACCTAACGCTGATCATCGCACCGCTCTGACCAACCAAGCTGTGAATCAAGCACGGCACGGCGGTGGATGCCGTGGTGGGCGCCGACGCAGAAGTGTTGCAGTTGAATGGCGGTGATAGAGGGAGGCGCAGGGAGGCGAGCTATGAGAGGCAACTTATTGGAAATCACCGATACAATCTTCTCTTGGCGTTTCCCATACATTGCTGCTCTGTTAAAAGCTCTGAACTGATGAAGTTCGAGAAGGAACCGGCGACCTCTGGCTCTCAAGAACACACCTGCGGCCTGACAAAGAAACAAAACAAGGAATTTGGTGCTGCAATGCCGCCACGACTTTTACGATTATCTCATTACTCTTTTGTAGCTAAGTTACAAATGTGTTTTGGAGACCTCAACAAACTCGACTCAACCAACTCGGTGAGAATCTGGCAAACCACGCTAACTGTAGACTATCCGACACAATACTTATCTAGCTGAAAACCGTAGTAACACGGGACTCTGCTTCAAAGCGTAAAGAATCAAAACAAACTCAATGACTCGAGACTCTAACAACAAGTTTAACTCAACACTCACCTCCCTAAACTTGATGTTCAGACTACACATTTATCACACCCAATTTCTGTCTTGCTTCAAGAAATTTCACTTTCCCGAAAGTGCTTTTGTCAATGCATCGACCTACATTCTTCCGTCGACATCGTGAGTTTGATCATTCCATCTTCCATGCATTCTCTCAAGAAGTGATACCCGTGTACGTGTGTTTGCTCCTTTCATGGTACAGGATTTTTGCTCAATGAAATCGCGGCCTTGTTGTCGATCTTCACTCAAACTTCTTAGCTTGCTTCCTCTAGATGCTCCCCATCAACCGTGCTAGCCAAATCCGTGACATCTGCGCTTGCTGCGCTATGTATTCTTCTTCGCAAGATGAAAGAGCAACAATCCTTTGTTTCTCGACATCCGTAACCAGATTCGATCCCAAGAAATATGCTATGCGGTGGTGCTTTTCCGATCGCTCATCCCTGCCGGATCGCTATCACAATAGCCGACTAGCTTCATCTCTTCATTACCTCCTTTCTTGTAAAAACACCCAAAATTGAGTGTGCCACTCACATACCATCCTTTAGAACAGCGAAGCGATAAAAAAAATCTGCACGCAACAACGAATAGGGAAACATTAATATCTGATGGTTGGTGGTTGAGCAGATTAAGATAATCGACAAACATCTGTCATGGTTTGAAAGTTGGACCAAATGAGTTTTAGTCTTAATGGTAAAAACTTGAAACGCATAAAGGAGATCGACTTTGTAGAGAGCTTCCTACTTTTATCGGCCAATATGTTTGTATGTGTAACTGACACAAGAAGAAATGTAGCAACAACCATTTGCAAATATAATTACCTCCTCGGCTGTTTACATTGTGTTTCCATGTTGGCTTTTTCATGTCCCTCTCTTTACGCAAGAGTTCATACTTTCTCTTGTGTTCCTCAATTTTATGTAGATTGGGTTCAACTTGTAAAATGGAATGCATGTCCGAGACACATCCTTTCTATAATGGACGGGGGCAGTGTTCTTCTCCATACTCTACTTTTCCAGGTACCTTTGTGTAAATAGCTATTACCTTCTTAAGCTATGAACCGATCTCTTCGTCAAAATCCAATTTTGCTGCCAAGTGAAGGTCATGAGCAGCATCTTCCCACTTCCTAAGCATAGTTTTTGCCATCCCTCGTGATTTATATCCTTTAGAAGAATCTGGATTAATCTGAGCGAGTGACACATCGCACGGGAAGTACTCTAGCTTATGAGTGTATAGTTGGACAAGAACGGGGTTTATCATCCATGAACTATAAACAGATGGCTCCGGTGTTTATATATATATTTTCATTACAATCTTTGTTCTGAACAAAATTATGACTGAACTTATGAGGATGTTACTCACTGTAATGCAACAATTTATTTATAATACACAACAATGTTTGCTTATTTGCCATGTGTGGGTCCATAATGGTCTTCAAATTTCCAATTCCATTGCATATGCGTTTTAACTATAATTGGTGCCAAATTATATTATTTAATAATATTTTTCATCGCTTGGTTTATTCCTTGCAATGCATATAAGCGTTGCCACAATTCAAATCTATATGTTGCAGCAGGCTACAGAAGTCATTCGTCCATGGGTTACTCCAACATATGTAAGCGTTGCCGTAACCACTCAATATCCATTGTTGCTTAGCAACGGTTAATTCAAGGCTTTACCAATGCATATATAAGTGTTGCAATAGACCCTAGCAACGACAGCATAGGCAACACATAATAATGCGTTGGTATAGACCCTAGCAACGCATATACGGACTTTTAGCAACGGATATATGCGTTGCAAAAAGGGGTGTCCTTTTGTAGTGAAAGCTCACAAATACCGCAAGATGGGCAAGTATTTCGACAATACGGTTGAGGAAGGTGTGGCTCCAAAGCGCCGTAGTGGGAAAAAAGTGTTTGAAATGGTCCAGAACATCAAGGTGGTTTTCGGAAAGAAGCCGGTGCAGGGCCAAAAGAGGGGTCGAAAGAGGAAGAATACCGATGAGGAGGTTCCTCCGCCTGTTGTCCTGTTCAAAAAGATGTCAATTTTCTACAAGTATTTGCCCTACTGGAAGGACATGGAAATTCGCCATAGCATCGATGCCATGCATGTCATAAAGAATGTCTGTGAAAGCGTGCTAGGTCTCTTGTTGGACATTCAGTACAAGACAAAGGATGGTCTTAAAGCTCGTAAAGACTTAGTAGTACTTAAAATCGGAAAGAACTACACCCTCAAGAAAGAACACATGGAAAGTATTACCTTCCCCACAAACTACTCTCGGCGGTGAGGAGAAAAGATCAGTGTGCAAGTGCTTACGTGGGGTAAGAGTCCCGTCTGGTTATTCATTCAACATCAAAAACCTAGTATCGATGAAAGATTTAAAGATAAGTGGTATGAAGTCTCACAACTGCCACGTCATGATGACACAAATGCTCCCAATTGCAATCGGGTATCAACTCAACATTTGTAAAGGTGGCCATCCTGCGGTATGTCATTTCGCAATGCGATTTCACGAAGGTGTCGATGATGAGCAATTGAGCTATCTGCAGAACTACATAGTGGAGACTATAAACCAACTTGAGATGTGCTTCCTCCATCCTTTTTCGATATCATGCCGCACCTCTTGGTTCACCTTGTCGAGGAGGTAAAGGTCTTGGGACGATATTCTTACCTTTGGATGTTTCCATTTGAGAGGTGGATGGGCTTGCTTAAGAGCTTACAACGGAATCGTGCTTACCGGAGGGTTCCATTATTGAGGGCTACAATCTTGGAAGTCATTGAGTGTTGCACGGATTACTTCATGCTTACGGAAAGGCCGATTGGTGTGCTGTCCCTCGACATGAGGGGAGGTTGGTAGTAAAGGGACTAAGGAAAGAAAAGATTCATCGACCATGAGTACAAGAATGTGGACCAAGCACATTTCACCGTCTTGCAACAGCTAAAGATAGTGGAGCCGTACGTGGAGCAACACCTAGAAGAGCTTGAAAGAGAAAATCCATGCCCACGACCAGAACGGCGACGTGGGGAAATCGACTCCGACTACGATCCCAATGAAGAGGTATTAAGAAGAGTGAGCTTGTTTTATTTGTAGCTTGGCGTGGATATAATTGCATTTTCTTATGTTTGCGTATTCCTCGTGTTTATTTGTATGAAGAGGCCGGAAAGGCGATCACGCCGACTAGCTGCAGTTCAAGAGGTAATTGAAGATACCTCCGGATATGTTCCCGTGGATTCCTCTGCTGCAACAACCATGACCTCGCATAAACGAAAACGGGGGGAACGAAGTAGGAACAAGTTACCGGCAGGGACTTGGTATATCACGGAGGTCGGTCCTTTAGGAGAGCCCCTAGCACCTCGTGAGACACTATCCAAGTTCCGAAATAGCTGCGGCTGTCTTGTCAAGGACAATGTATCCATCACAATTGATAACTGGACAAAGGTGGCCGACGCGACAAAGGCGCACCTGCGGACCGAGCTGCAGAAAACATAAGGTTCCCCCCAGAGTATGAGGCCATCGCTAAGAAGAATGCCTTGGACGTGATGGGGAAGAGCTTCCGGAACTGAAGGTATCAGCTGAACAAGTACTTTGTGAACCGTGGGTGAATGGGCGGAGTTTGTCCGGCAAAAGACCACAAGCGAAGCCGTAGCATTGAGCGAGGTGTACAGTGCCCTCGCGAAGAAGAACAAGTACCCTCATCATCTGGGCACAGGTGGGTATGCCCCTAAGTTGTTGAGTGGAGGAGTAAAGAAGAAGAGGAAGCCCGTGCTGAGATAGAGAACCCATTGACGAGCTGTAGCGAGCGAGGCAGAAATTGGGTCCTAGCTCGCCAACCCAACAGCAAGAAGGGTCGCAAAAGCACAGTGGACCCTGCGGTCCTGGAAGTTTCGGCCAAGCTGCTGAAGATCTCGCACGAGCAAGCGGAGGGATCTTTCGTGCCAGACAGGGAGAACGACGACCTAACGACGGCGTTGGGAACCAAGGAACACCCATGTCGCACTCGTGGCGTCGGAAGTCGAGTGGGCTTCAAGCATGGGTTCCCGAAATATCAAGACCAATACAAGTCGCGTCAAAGATATAAGAGGACCATGGCTGATACAATAAGACAACTGGCCCAATAAGAGTTTTTAAGACTGTGGGGAGAGAAGGAGGCAGAAAGGGCGTTACAAGCGCGGTCGGATGACAACCCGAGCCCGACCCACATCCGGAGTAGCGTTGGGTCCGCGCCAATCCCAACGCCTCGATATCCTGTGGATGATATCACAGAGGCAACCAAGTGCAAGCTCTGTGCACATCTGGAGCAAGGGGCTTGGTCGTCGAGCTTGCGGAGGGCATGGCATATCCGGGCACTGTGATACACAACCAACCTGTCCTGATTGGTCATGCAAAGGTGCAAGTGGACATCGTGCTTGTTCCGTGCCTTGGCTTGTGGAAGCTACCATTCAGCACCCCTAATGACGTAGAGACCATCCAAGATGCAGTTGGGTCATTTATTGTATGGCCCAAGGAAGATATTGCATTGATACAAGAGAGGTCAGAGACGCCAGCAGCAAGTCAAGATGTCCTACCTCTTCCAAAATTGCCTACACCACAAACCACATCTTCTCCGCCAGCGGTGCCTTCACCACAATGCGCATCTTCTCCGCCGGCAGCGCCTTCACCACAGCATGCATATTCTCCGCCGTCGGCGCCTTCACCACAGCGCGCATCTTCTCCGCCAGCAGCGCCTTCACCACAGCGCGCATCTCCATCGCCGGCGCCTTGTGCACCGCATGCATCACCTCCGTTGCCCCAACCGTCACAACGCGCCTCATCTTTGGCGATGTTGTTGGTTGCAAAGAAAAACAAAGAAGTAGATTACAATCAACGGAGTACCACCAAGTCAAGCAGAGTGCCAACTCCACTCGGTCTGAACCATGCCTTCACTAGAGACTTATGAGCATGGCAAGCAATTTCTCCCCATGGAGCAGATCAACAAAGGACCATGGGAGTTGAAGAGATTCCATGACTGGTACTTGAGGGCATCTCGTCTTGGGGTGAAGGGCATTCAAGTCGTCGTCCCTCCAGATATCTACAAACACGAGGATACTCACTACGTCTAGATCGATTTTGGTGACTTGCAACAGATGTTCCGTTTTGGAAAACTCGACATCAACATGATCAGCATGTGGTGCCTGTAAGTTGACCATTGACCTACCCCTACATTATTAATTATATTGGCTCTTGCAGTAGCAAGTGCCGATATAACAAATTATAACAAAGATATCATTATATTGCATTACGATAGCATAATAAAAAAACCCCAAATGTATAGCAGTTGAGTGCCAAGTTGAGTTCCTCTTTATAATAATGGCATGTTAGATCATTCAAAAATTGGCAGAATCCATATAATTTTCACTAAATTGTAAGTTGGCGATTTTAGTGGTTTTTCCTTTTAAATAAAGTTAACTTCGCGAATCATCGAACAAGATGCATTTTGCCAACATCTGATATTTGCCAAAATATCATGTTTCCCAGCATTCAGCATATAAATTGGCGCATTGACCATTGTCTTCTGTGTAGAATGCAATATACCGATGCTAAAAAGATGGGAAAACGTGTCGGGTTCCTTGACCCCGACGGATTAGCCACCGAGCTTAAGAGCAGTACTCAATGAAAAGGTGTTGAAGGATAAGGGATGACGGAAGCAGAGATAGAAGAAGAGCGACATCCACGACCGAGATCGCCAAGTACAAGTGGGGCTATACATATCAAAAGCAATGCTCCAGATGCAAGACAAGGGCGTCATAATGGCTCCTACAATTTTAAGTAATCTTCTCATTAGTCAATCGTTGCTAAAAGTTTAGTTTGCACCATAATCACTCGTGAAACTTACATAAGTTTTCGTTGCGGCGATCACTTCATTTGTTTCATCTTTGTGCAAGCGAGCGGATATATGGTCCTTGACTCATCCATTACCCACCAGAATCTTACAATGAATTCACTCGCGTCTTAAATCGTAAGAAATATATATACACAAACATACATAACATAACGTAATTTGTTTACTGATATGTAGTTACTTGTTGTTATTGACATTCGAGTAGGGCTTTCAAGAATTACACGACCAAAAAAGGGGGGCAATATGATCATGCGAAGGGGTCAAATAAGATGCTTTGCTATGTCCACCCATGGGTAAGAAGACACTTGTAATGCTTCAACATAATTGCACTAGTAAGGAAGGGTATTACCAATTGTACTAATTCCATACATTATTATTTGATTTGAAGTGCCACAAGCAACCTCCGTGCGGTGTTCTTTGTGGATACTACATCTGCGAGTTCCTCGGGATCAGCAGAGAGTGCATGTAGCAACCCCGGGACGTAAGCCTATACAAATTGGTGATTCAAGATTATTTATTATGCGATTCTCGATTTCACTATTGTTTAACCTCTTTATTTCCTACTTTATTATCGCGGTGAAGATTGCAAAGACCACTTTGGCACTCATCGATGATGACCTTTGCAATGTGCAAAGGACATGTGCCGCTTCATTAAATCGTGAAGTCATCCATGAGAGGTAGTTTCTTTTACTCAAGGTGAAGTGGTGAAGCATCCTAAACTTTGTAATTGGGAGACGAGGATAAGCGGACCGTGAACACCGATGTATATATAATAACCTTGTGTATATATTTTTTTGAAAGACAATGAGGCTGTAATTTATATTAGATAGAGAATATCGAGAGAGTACATAGCGCAGATATCGCACTGGAGAGTTTTACAAGGAGAATATCGAGAGAGTATATATAACCTTGTGTATATAACCTCTTGTATATATATATACATAATGCAATTATGATTTATATGTGCTTTGTATATATAACCTTGTCATTGTTATGTATGGATTTGTCTTTGAGCAGTGATGTGATTGATAGAATGTATGCATTTGTTAATATTATAATATAATTAACATAACATTATTAAAAAAAGATTCTCTGGATTTGTACAGGCGGACGGCTTAAGCCCGGGTATGTGAAAATGCTTATTTATGCAGGCGGACAGCTTAAGAAACCGCCTGTGCAAATGCATTTGTACAAAGTGGCAACAAAACCGCTGTACAAATGCTTATTTGTCTGGCGGTTTCTTAAGCCCGCCCTTTGTACAAATGCATTTTGGCGGTTCTTAAAACGCTGTACCAAATATAGCGATTTCCACAGACCTTGATTCTGGTAAAGCGCAAAACGCGCGAGAAGATGGGTTACCACCCGCCTGTACAAATATTTTCTGTAGTAGTGTGGAGCGCTTCGCCAGAGCGCTAAGACTTCGCTGGCTCTGGTTCAGATGGAAAAACAACGAAAGGGCCTGGACGGGTTTGGATCTGCCATGCGACAAAACTGATATTGCTCTCTTCAATGCCTCAACGATCGTCACGGTGGGAGACGGTAAACTGACGGATTTTTGGAGATCAAGTTGGGTTGAAGGGAAAGCACCGAATCACATTGCACCAAGCCTTTTCCAAAAAGTGAGAAGGAAGAACATCTCTGTCCACCGGGCCTTGAAAAACAAATACTGGATACATTTTTGCACACCGGTGAACTCAGAACAAGAAATCAAAGAGTTTGTAGCGCTCTTTGAAGCAATACGTCAAATCAATAGAGATGAAAGTAGGGAAGATCAAATAACCTGGCGGTGGACAGCTGATGGTCAATACACGACAAAGAGTGCATACATGGTGCAGTTTGACAATGTTTACTGTAAGATGAAACTGTGCCCCATATGGAAGGCAAAAGCGGAACCAAAATGTAGATTCTTTGCATGGACATTGATTCATAACAAAATTTTAACAGCAGATAATATGCTCAAGAAGGGGTGACCATGTAATGCCACTTGTAGTCTTTGTAATGCATCGCCGGAAACACCAACTCATCTCTGCAAGGATTGCTCGTTCGCTAGACAGGTATGGGGTCTTCTGGTACAATGGGGGAAATTGGACCGGTGTCAGAACCTGAGCCATAGTGGATCAGTGTACAAGTGGTGGACAAGGATGAGAACCCAATATGATAAAGAGCGGAGAAGGGATTTTGACGGCCTTCTCATTTATTTTTGGTGGAACCTTTGGCTAGAGAGAAACCAACGAATTTTTCAAGGGACGGTTCGAACCCCAGAACAAGTGGCCACAGCGATCAAGGATGCAGTGCTTACCCGTGTTTTTGCTATGTCAACTTAGCTGGCGGAATTACACAGTGGAAATTGGTGGTGTCGATTTTTTCCTCTAATTGGTGGTGTCAGTTTCTTTCTGTATCCGTCGTTTCTTTCTAGTGGTATTGATGCTTTCTGTTAGTACTGGGTAATTGTGAGGTTTTTTCACGGGTCCGGTTTTTTCCTTAAAAAACAGGACCCAATCTCTGGTTTCCTTTCTTCTTAATAAAATTTGCAGCAACTCTCTTGCTGCTCTTTCGAAAAAAAACAAGCATGTTCACTATATACGTTAATAATTTTTGCGAAGGCTCTACAGTCTCATGGAGCATGGCACATGCTTTTCCATCGTTTAGATTTTTCTATTGGAATAGCAAGCTCTTCTTTGTCCAAATTCTTTTGAGTTCAAGTTAAATATATAGATACAAACATGGCTTTGACTTTTTGTCGAATCTAGAAGGTTAATTCTAAATACGTATGTGCTGGTCCAATGATCAGTGACTAGCACACACACATTCAACATCATTGATATCACATAAAACAATGTAGCATAGTATAATTAAACAACCAAAGCTAAGTAATAAACGACTAAGTTTATGTCAAAAGAGCTGACTGCCGAAATAGTTCACATGCTAGAAGGTTACAACGGAAATAGCAATAAAAGAGACATTAAAATCCAGCTAGGATGCCTCAGCTCGCCCATAGGCAACCGACTGGGTAACCACTAGTACTCGGTATTGTCATTGCCAAAAATGGTGGCGTAAAAGTAACCGACGAAGGGATCACCTTCTTCTTGCTCCGATAGTGTTCAACAAGCAACTGTGCATACAAGGTTGTACTTTGCAATACTTTTCCAGCAAATTTTACTTAATACAGGCTTGAACAAGAGTGACTGGCTAATATAGGTTATTTTGCATAAATGGCATTTATTTGCAATAAAGAGTAATAGATTGCAATTCATCAAGTATAAAAGCATTTGTCATTGATAAATAAATAATAGTAAGTCATAAATAATAATAGTAGCTAAATAAGTGGGTTGTTGCCACAAATATTAAAACAGCAACAAAACCTTTTGCCGAATGAACCATTTATGGAAAACCCTATCCATACATTTACCCAAATCATTTCACAAAACATAAAACTACTAAGCAGAGGAATCGCCAATTCATGCATAACCGGAGACATGGCTATTTGAATAGATTTACACTTTGTAAAAGTTGTACAACTGTACTTACACAATATAACACATCCCATTATATCAATCATGCCACGTAATACCATTTGGTACTAGAATTGAGAGTCTATGACAAAGCTTTTGCATTATCGATCCTAACAACAAACAGTGCATCGAAACTCTCTTAAGGTATGGAGAGCTCTCCAACGTCCTAAGGGCTCAAATATTGTGTCGGTAAACCTTACAGACTCGCAATGTGTGTGCACCTACCATGTCCACACTAGCCTAAGGATCCTCATTTCGACTACTATTTTGTAGTTAAATTATTAGAACACAATAACTTACTATATTAGGGCCTTCCCATATAGGCATGTGTGGTTTATAAGGATATCTTGGATCTAACTACACCCTAGACTCGATCCTTAGTGACTTGATCTAGACTTAGGGATGAAAATGGGTCGGATATCTCCCACCCAATCTAGGACCGGATCCGGGGCAGGATTTTATGATCCGGGACAGGATTTTACAATCCGGTCGGATCCGAATACTTGAATTTGGATTCGGGATCGGATCCAGAGTATCCAATATCCAGTAAATCCGGGACGGGATCCGGATATCCGGATTTTTTCTATTCGGATATCCAGATTTTTCCTATTCAGATATCGGATCAGATATTCGGATATCAGCAAGGCCCAGCCCATTTTTACTATATTTTTTTCCATGTCAGCCCATTTATATTAACAATTAGTTGGTTCTATTGATTCTTAAGTAGCATATTCTTTCTACAACATTTATTGAGTTTGATTGATATATAATTTGTTACTATAGTCATGTACTCATATTGTTTTAATTCAATATATATTACTTTATATATACGTGCATTATCCATATATCTTTATCCGTTTTCGACCCGAATCCATCACATATCTGTATCCCGAATAACCCGAATCTGTATCCGTATCTAGCTAGCCCGTATCCGGTTCCAAATCCGAGAAAAAAATATGGGTTAGGATACGGGAAGAGCAATATCCATCCGTATCCGACCCGTTTTCACCCCTAGCTAGACTACAAATGACCAACATCTCGTGCAACTGCTTCGATCCCTATATAAACTCGTCTAAGTCCAAAACAGGTTTTCTAATTTATTTGTTAACTAAAATAATAGAGGTACCACCTCTAGAACATTTTACAAATGATTCGTATTTTCGAACATTTTAACAATTTTCCCAACCCAACATAACTAGTATCAATAAGCATGGCTAAGCATCAACTATTTCGCTTAATATACATGTTCAACAATATACCAATAGTGCATGGTAATGCTAAGTTGACAACAGCAAGGATACCAATTTATCAAGGTAGGATCAATGCAACAATTCAAATATAACTAACAACCTTATCAACATAGCAATTTTTACCGAAATTAAGTGCATACATAATAATTTCAAGACAACATAAATAACAGTGAAATATATGATCAATATTGTCAAAGGAGGTCTTGCCATGCTCATTGAATTCTTAGTCTTGCCTTGAATAAACTCTGGACATTTCCGGAATGTTGGTATCTAATTGGTAAAACCCAAACAATACAAATAAGAGCTAAATAAATTCAAACATATATAATCATTATTTATTAAAAAATTATAAATAAGGTTCACTCAATTTGGAGTTCAAATGCACATGTTAGTACTAATTAAAGTTGGTTCGGAAATTTAAAAAAAAAGAAAGGGGTTGACTGTGTTGACCAGGGTTTCGATTTCAAATCTATTTTCTATTTTTTCAATTAAAAAATCAGGTTTTATAGCACCATTAGGCTGACAGGTGGAGCTGGTCTAGGAAACAAAGCCCATGAAACCTCTACTGCAATGGGTCCAGCATGGCAAAGACTCAGGTTCTAAACTTGGTTTTAATTAGAACTAGCTAAGTTAATTACTCCGGTCTACATGCCAGTGAAACTTTAACATCATGTAAGATTAATCAATTAAGTCATACTATGATTAGCTAGCACTAAGTTAGTCCTATGTGTTGAGAAACCGTGTGGCCCATAAAGAGCCCATGATGGTCCCTTTGCTAAAACCCTAGGAGGCTATGAAAGGAGGAGAGGTCCCCCTTATTGTAGATATACAAGAGAAAGAAATGAAGAGAATCACCGTACCTCCATATTGCGTCTCCCTGTTCTTTGTTTTAGATCTGTTTGGGGAACCCTGGACAACACCCTGTTGCAAGGTTTCTCAACATGTTATTAGCATCAAGCTCTAACGAACAAGGAGACAGATCAAATAGGTAGGAAATGGTAACCGATCTACGTTTCTTTTGAATCACCTTGAAAGCATCTACAAGTAATCACTACCGTTGCCGACTTGAAGTCGTCGGCATGAATCCGATCGGAGTATTACACTGGCTGTCGCAAATTTGAAATCACCGGCACTACGCCGATCAGCCAGATGATGAAACCCGTCATGAATTTTATGTAGATTGGTTTTTATTTTATTTTATTTTTCCATGCATGAAGTACGCCGCACAAAGTGGCACCACCGCGGCATGAACCGCCGACCATCGCCACGCCAGGAAGGCCGCCACCCATGAAACTGGCCGCGCCCCACATGCATGCAGGTGTACATAACAGATTTGCATGCATGCATGTCACAGTACTGGCATATTTGATTAGCAGATTGATTAACAAATTGATTTGTATGCATGCATGGATCACACATTGCAATGCCATGCGATTAATGCACCAATTAATCATGTTTTTAAGGGCATTCTCAATGGAGAGTTTCTTTTACTTGTTTCAAAGACATCCATGTCACTAAGAAACACTAATTTATACAAAAGTTACAATGCATTGTTTCTTAACATGGTTTTATCATTTAATATTTAACTATTACTTTTTCATCACCCTAGGCATGCATAAGAAACCACCATACCCACAATGCAGTTTTTTATGGTTTTTTTTAACCAAAGCATTTAATGAAGAAACCATTTCTAGTTTAAGAAACTCTAACCTTCTCTCTCTGCATTAATTCATTGCCACCTAACTTTTTATCCTACATGGCATGTTAAGAAACCATCTAAGAAACAACATTATAAATGCCCTTAGGGACCATGTGAAGAATCAATCAGACCGCATTAATTTCCACGCGATAATGGGCTTTGATAGTTACCTTCTTAGTTAATCTGGTTTAGGTAAGGGATTAATTAAAATATGCAGCCAAAAGGACTCGAGATTTCTTGATTCACAAGACAGCACATCAGACCATTGAGCTACATTATCGTTAACTAGAGAAACGGCCGCAGGGCATGGTAGAGCAGTACATTATCTTTTACTACTTCTATGAATATTTATGAATCTTGAATTTATTGCTTTCTTTAGTTTACTGAAAAATCATGAGAATTTAAGTATATTTTTTTGTATGAATCTAGCAACCACTCTCTACTAGATTGCACGCAACAATCTAATGAAGAAATCTCGTGAATATGCAGATGTCTAGCATTGTGAACCGTGAGTTCGAGGAATTAGCCCCATATGGCCAGAACTATCTCACATAGGCATCAGATGTGAAGATTGTGCTTGGTAGCAAGAAGCTCCGAGTCGCTATCGGCTTAGGGTCCCCGAAGGACGAGCAACCTACTGCCGAACAAAATGATCAAGCTTTGCATTTCCTCAGACATCACCTCTCAACCACTTTGAAGAATAAATATATGGCTGAGGGAAGTGCGTTCAAGCTATAGACTATACTCTAGAAGCGGTCCGAAAAGCTCAAGTACACCATCTTGCCCCAAGGATATCAAGATTGGGTTCGCCTGAGGTTTGCGGACTACATATTAGTGGCCGAGTACAATTCTGCCTTACATAGAATTTATACCAATCTCTCTCTATGTGGCAAGAAGATCACTAAAAAAGAGAAAATTGATAAAACTCTTTCCACTTTTCACCCTAGTGCTATCCAGAGTGCCCACAACTATTATCAGGACGCATACAAGGAGTACTGCTAATTGATTGATGTAATGCAAGTTGCGGAGTCACAAGATGATGTTCTTCACAAAAACTTCATCTTACAGCCATCTGGAAGAGGTGTTGGCACATAAGTCAATGCTAATAGCTACAAGGTGAAGATGCCCACTTAGAGAAAGAGGGGCAAGAAGGGTGGAAAAGAACAGAATCCAGCTAAGGAAAAGTCAAATGTCTAAGAGAAGCAGAATGGTAAGGAGAAGCCACCCGCTTAGTCATATGGACAGCAGAACCAGACGTGCTTCAGGTGTGGTACTTGGGGACACTGGTCGAAGATATGTCGAGAATCCAAGGATGTTATCAATGCATATCAGGTTAAGAAGAAGGCAAAAGGCAAAGCACCAACAGTGGCATATTTTGCCAAGGTAGGCAATGATGATGCCATAGATGAGGAAACCCCACTAGAATCGTCCTCCCAACCTTCCCTAGACATAGATGCAGCAGCCAAGTTCATGGCAAATGAAAAGAAGACCTCTATTGATGACATAGAGGCAGAAGTAAATGCATTCTTCATGGATTCTATCTAATGCATGAATCGCACTATTAGTATTTCTTTTAGATTGTAGTGGTTAGTGAACTTTGAATAATGGATTGTAAGCTCTAGATGAGCACAAACTTATTTCTCATGATTGGCTATGCAGTTTATCCTTTATTCCAATATTCCATCTTTACAAGCAATATTTGAATTATTTTGCCACTGCTTGATTGGAATTGTATTTTCATAGAAACTGTGTAACGCCCAAATGGAGGAGATATGCATTGTTGTAGTGGCACAACAAATACCATCTTAAGAGAGTCTAAATACTTCCAGTTGATCACGAAGAACGCTGGCAGTATTACTACAATCACAAGCAGTGATTCATGTATAATAGGCTCCAGAAGAGCCACAATTATATTACCCATGGGTACTACCTTGGTAATCGAAGAAGCCCTCTTATACCCTGAATCAACGTGAACTCTCTTGAGTTTTAAAGACATCTGCGCCAATGGATTTCATGTAGAAACAAATGAAGAAAATAGCAAATAATTTTTGTGCAATGCGAAGCATGCGGAATGTGAGAAAATGGTATTAGAAAAATGTCCCTCATATGAATCTGGGTTGTACTACACGAGAATTAATGCACCAGTAGTATTTCATGGTGCTCATTGATGCTTTCTTGAAATGGTCGCATGTGTGTTTGCTGTCAACTAGAAACTATGCTTTTGCAAAGTTGATCTTGCAGATCATTAGAATTAAGAACACCTTTCCTGATCACCATGTGAAGTCCATTCGAATGGACAATACTTACGAATTTACTTCTAAGGCATTTGATGATTATTGCACAGCAAATGGAATTGCAGTTGAGCACTCTGTACCACATGTCCATACGCAAAATGAATTAGCCGAAGCACTGATAAAAAGAATTAAATTTATAGCTCGGCCATTTTTGTTGAGTTATAACTTGCCTAACACTTGTTGGGGACACATAGTCCTGCACGCAGCAGCACTCATCAATTTTAGACCGTCGGCCTATAACATCCATTCACCTATGCAACTAGTGCAGAGGGTCATCTCGAAAATTTTCCATCTTAGAAAACTTGGATGTATGGTATATGCACCTATACCACCTCCACAATAGACTGCAATGGGCCCTCTCCACAAGCCTGGGATATACGTTGGTTATGAGAGTGCATCCATAATCAGGTATTTGGAATCCATGACTGGAAACTTGCATACAGCCCGATTCGCTGATTGTATTTATGATGAGGATAATTTCCCGTCATTAGGGGGAGGAAATCAACCTTTGGATGAAAATGCCAAAAAATCATATGGCATTCCACTCGAATCCCCACTCATGACCCTCGCACTAATGAAGCAAATCAAGAAGTCCAGAAGATAATCGATTTGCAGAACCTAACAAATGAGTCGCCTGATCATTTTTGTGATCTGAAGAGTGTGGTTAAGTCGCATGTACCTACTCGAAATGCACCAGAGAGGGTTCAAATACCAAAGAAAGTACAAGGTATCCCTCATCCTATTTAGAAGCCTCAAACAAAAAGAACAAAAACTTTGGCTTCTCAAACCCGAAGTACCCAGAGATGTCTGAGGAAAAAAGGGAAAGAGAACTCACCACATCCAATCACGAAAATACTCCAAAACAAGAAGGGGAGCTAATTGAGAGCTGGCACTAGAAAGAAGTCTATGGGAAAGACAATTCCAGATCTGAATCTTCCATTGCAGGAAGCCACTGAAAATAATGTGTGCACACACATAGGTGATGTAAAACTAAAGGAATTTGCTCTCGTAACAGGAAATACCAGAGAAGAGCAGGAAGAAGTGCATGACGAAACACCCCATGATGAAATGGCCATAAATTTTGTAACAACAAGAGAATCTCTGAATAGAGCAACAACCAATATTGATGCACATTTTGCAAAGAAGATTGCCACAATCATTGATCATGATTCCGAGCTTGCAACTCTGGTAGAATACAAGAAAAGGCTAGATTAGGAATGGAAGAATACAATCACCGCAGAATTAATCTCTTTGAATAAAAGAGAGGTGTTTGGGCCTGTGTATCGTATGTCTCCCCATATAAACCCTGTAGGTCACAAATGGGTCTTCGTTCGGAAGAGGAATGGAAGTAATGAAATTGTAAGGTACAAGGCAAGGCTCGTTGCACAAGATTTCACTCAACGTCCAGGAGTTGATTATGAAGAAACATATTCCCTAGTCATGGGAGGAATCACCTTTAGGTATCTAATCTCAATGGCAGTCAACTTGAAGTTGAAAATAAAACTGATGGATGTTGTCACAGCATATTTGTACGAAAACTTGGATTCAGACATATACATGAAAGTATCGAAAGGTATCCTTGTCTCGAACCAAGACAGAGAAAACAGAAACATATACAGTGTGAAATTAGAGAAATCATTGTATGGGATAAAGCAGTTAGGAAGAATGTGGTATAATCGCTTGAGTGAATTTCTCTGCAAGAAAGGCTACACAAATAGTGAAGATTGTCCATATGTTTTTATACAATGATCTCCGAATGGATTTTGTATAAACTCAGCCTATGTTGATGACTTGAACATCATTGGGACAAATGAAAAAATAGAAGAAGCTTGCTCATACTTGAAGTCTAAGTTTGAAATGAAGGACTTGAGTAAAATCAAGTTTTGTTTAGGCTTGCTGCTTGAGTATGACCAAGGAGGAATCTTGGTACACCAATCATTCTATACGCAGAAAGTGCTAGAGAAATTTAAATTTGAAAAGGCATATCCTGCAAAGACCCCAATGGTCAGAAGGTCATTGCAAATAGACCTAGACCCATATAGGCCAAAAGAAGAGAGAGAGAAAGTCCTGGGAGCAGAATTCCCATATCTGAGTGCAATTGGAGCACTCATGTACCTCGCGAATAGCACTAGGCCGGATATTGCATTCACTGTGAACTTGCTAGCTCGATACAGTGCAGAACCCACCAAAAGACATTGGAAAGGGATCAAGTACATCTTCCGTTATCTTCAAGGAAGCAAAGATCTTGGATTGTTTTGTAGAAGAAATCATGAATTTAATTTGGTTGGCTATGCCGATGCTGGGTACTTATCTGTGAGACCCCGTTCTGAAGAACAGGAACCTCCATGTGATTACTGTGCTATTCCCTGGATCAGTAGCTAGCACTCACATGTTTACAACAATTGGAAATCACAACCATACAATATGATAATTAAGCGGAAACGATTTATTACAGAAATCTTACAACTCAGAGAAATAAAGCAGCAAAAGAAGCTATAACTTGCGGTTTGCCCATCCAACCCGCAGGCAACTGACCAGGCATAGCTCCTTAGAAAAGATCGGTTCAAAAGAATCCCGCAACCTGCTACGGAAAGAGACTCGAAGCTCGCTAGCAAGCACCTACAATATAATTAGGCAAGGGTGAATATTTTACATACTCAGCAAGACTTGAGCAAAACCTATCATACATGCAGGCCATTTCAAAGGAGGCTACGACAGTTCATTTGCATAAAGCGAAATTTGAATTTGTAAATCAAGTTATTTGCAAACGGAATTTACAAGAGCAAGAATAATTGATAAGAAATAGATACAACAATAAGTAATACTCACAGCCCATTGTGAGTAGCGAATAATCCAAACCATAATGTCCATCAATGCCACCCTTCTACTGAAGCAACATTGCTAAAAACAAGTTTAGACCAAACCCATTTGAAAACAATAAAACATTTAACACGTGCAAGTTCACCAAGACACCCATGACCGCGGGTACGGCTAATCAATTAGATTTAAACTCTGCAGAGGTGTACAACTGTACCCACAAGGAATGATCAACTCACCACGTCAGCCGTGGATTGCCATACAAGAGTATGCGAATGAGCGATCATACATAGTCATTACATTACCTAGACATGGCTTTGACCAGCCCGGGACGTTAACCCCCGCCGTAGAACCAGAAACACACACGCGAGTCGTGGATCCACTTTCAGTACACCAACACAACACAACGTTTCTGAACACGGCAGGGCGTACACCGTTGCATTAGCAAGTAGACCTGACCGGAAAACCTGTGCTAGCTCCCGCCTACCAATGAACAAAGCCATGTCTAATTAACATAACAAGCTATGGCTACCCCATTCTCACCCTTGTGGTTTGTACGGATTTTCTTGGATCATACAACACGATGCTCGGTCCTTAATGTTGACACGGGCGACACTCCACCCTACACTACGTGCAATTCCATTCGCACATCCGGCTATTGCCAATAATCGCCCGCATCAAAGCATAGTTTTATTTTGGGTTTTTAATCAAAGTATTAGCAACCATTTTCCCAAAAAGGATCATTCAGGTTTCATGTAAAACATTTCAGAAACAACTTTAATCATGATCATCTGTTCTCGATACTAAAGCATGGCTAAGGTGTTAATATGATCGTGTATACCCATGAAGACATTAAGTAATGCCTAACCTCAACCTATGGTTATCAAGGTTCACATGTTCATAACCATCCAAGGAGTTTCATGTAACAACAGGTACATCTACCAACTCCACAAAATAGCAGATTTATATAAAATAAACGCATGCATGAAACAATTTAATGCACAAAAGGAGTATAAAATACTGGGCTCAATATGGTCAAAGGATGCTTGCCTTGCTTAATTACTGATTACGATGAAGACGAGGATTGCAGTTGACGACGATGACGACGGAATCAACAACGTTGGGTTCTACTCATCGATCAATGGAAAATAAGGCAAACACAAGACTTCAATAAGGCAAAAGAGAAAATTGATAGAAAGAACAATTAAAACTCTTCACAAGAACAGGGATTGCTCTTTTATGAATTTATTTATTTTGTTTTATGAATTCAAGATGCAAAGGTTGGTTAAGATTAATAGAATTAATCATTAGTTGCAAGGTGTATTGATTTTACTGCACTCGGCATGAAATCCCGAAACCTTATTACTTATGGATTTTGCTTTAGTGGGATTTAGAGCCAAAGCAAGGCAAAGCAAGATTATTACCTTAAGTTCTTACAGAGCATGCCTTAGGGATCAATTCCAGGTTTTCTTTTACAAATTTCAGGTTTAGATGAGTTGCTTTGCGAGTTAATATAAAGGCTTAAATGATCATGTTGGACTTTGAAGGATTTGTTCTTTACCTTTAATTGATTTGCTTAGAATTAGTTTCATACAAGTTAGATCTACTGACTTAGGCTAATGAGATTATTTTCATGATATTTGAGAAGGTTCTGGTGATAAAAATAACTTAACTGCAGATTCCTTCATTATTACCTAAAGTTTATTCATTCGCATTAAAGTCTAAAGTAATGTGATTACTTAAGGTTATTCAGCTATTTAGAGTAATATGTAAAACATGATGAACTATGGTTATTTCTTCATACTAAGATGATTTATACTTTGCATAACAATCTTAAGCTGATTCCATAACTTTTAGGCTTTGGCTGATACATTATATTCGTTGTTGAAAAGGCTTAAGTGGAATTGTAAAGTTAACGTTATTCGGAATCGGCCAAAGAGTGAATCAAAAGGTTATCGCTTAAGGGTTTTGATCTGATGAGATTAATATGAAAACCTTAATGGAATATGATTATTTTTACAGAATATGGTAGTATAAACTTTGTACAATGTTTGCAGACTGGTTTTACTGATTTCGGTATTTAAACGGGTTATTTTATCTATCGTTGAAATAGACTAAATGACCATATTTGCAAACCTTAATCGGCCAAGTTTCGTTTTGAGTTTCTAACTACACCATTCATGATCTTTGATTCATTTTTCAGGCATTAGCAGAATATCATCCAAGAAATGTTTTAAAGCTGTATTGGCATTATTTTGACTTTAATTGCAATAGGTCAACTATTTACTTATTGTTACAATTAATATTTCCTTTCATTAAGAGAATGCTAATTGAGTTTGATTCTAAGTATTTATGCACACATGGGTTCTTGCTGTTCCAGAAACCTATTCAAAGTGCTGTTACCATTTTATGAGCTATCATGCTACTATTCTTACTAATGTTCATACTAAGGTTTATTAATGATCGCAATGCAGTACATAAACTTAGTTCCAATTATTTAATATCTCTGCATGCTGAGGCTTATTAAGAACCTAGAAGCACATAATCATTTCTTATATGATTTTATGGACTATTATACACTCATTTCTATTAATGGCCATAATAGGGTTCATTAAGGATTATGAAACAAATGAGTCAAATTGAGTTCAACGTTAGAGGATTTTACACATTTGGGTTTATTATGATTCCAGAGACAAACAAGAATTTATTTTATAGCCTTAAAAGTTATATCTCTCACATATGCCATAATGTTCATAAATAGTGTATTTGTCTCATTCTTGATTTCAATAGTTGTTCTATGATTCAAAAACTGAATATTTTTGTATATTTAAATCCATCCTGATCTTAGCATCATATTAATATTCATTTCACCATTTCAGTTCTTATTGTTCACAAGTTGCCATTATAACCATATTAGCACTATATTCAAAGTGTGATATAAATAATTATTCTGCAGATCAAAATTAAATATTTTTACATATTTATGTTCTTTATGATTTTAGATGAATATACAACTTTGTTGTACTGAGACTGAATCAAAATTGAAATAGATATTCAAGATTTCATCCTTAACCGATTTTAAATACACTGAGAAATTGAAGTGCGCTTTACCCAAAAGGAAACGTCTTTTGGCTCGGGTCTTCTTCTTCCCCACGCGTCTGACTCGCTGGCCCCCCGCGCAGAGAGACAGAACAGAGGGCTTCTAGGGCTGGCTGGCGAAGGGTCTTCCGGCGATCTTCCGGCGAGGGCGACGGCACCAGGAGGGAGAGCTCGACGAGGTGAGTCTGGGAGTGGTGTCGATTCGGCCAGAGGACTTCCAGGGAGGCGCGCAGCCGAGGTTGGGCGCAGGCTCCAATGGCGGCACGGTGGAGTCGAAGACGAGGACAGCTCGGCTTGAATCGGCAGCCTTGGGAGTATCCACGGGTCACCAGGAGTCCATTTCTGCGGTCGCTTCAACGGAAGAATCACCGGGATAGGCTGCCACCATGCGACCAGCTTTGGGGAAGAAAGGAGCACGGCGGCGGCACAATTTCGCAACTAGGGTTCCAGGGGTTGTTGAGGGGTTTCACTCAGGATCTTGTGAGGGTGCTTTGGCGCAGAAGGATTTGAAAATGGGTTGCTCACTTGCTCGGATTTTGCTTCGCGGTTTGGAGCTCGGAGCTTGCGGCAATGGAGGATTTGGGGGAGGTTTTGGCTGAGAAGAAGAAGGGAAGTGAGGGGAATGGGAGAGGTCTCTTGCGATGCGGTTTATAGCCAGGGAATGCAGCGTGGGAGTGGGATTCGTGGCGGCAATCGCTGGCTTCACTCCACTCAGCTTCGGTGACTTCGCCAGTGGAAGAAACAGAGAGGAATGAACGGGGTTGGGGGAGAAGGGCATTGGCAGGTGGGGCCTGGGTCCATTGTCAGTGACTGGAGTTTCTCCAATGCGCCAACGGAACGGGAAATCGACGAATAGCCCACACGTCGGTGACTGATCGAGGAATTTCACTTCGGATTTTGATTTTCCTTTGATACCAATTGAAGTCTATTATTTTTCAAACTTTGTTTTTCAATAGGATTTAATCTCAGAATGATTCTATAAAATTTTCAGCTCCATTTGTGATTCCATCATTTTATGTAAATTCCGACAATATATTATTTTGGATTTAAAAGTTATCTCTTCATTTTACTCCTTCAATATTTTATGCATAAAATTTCATTTGGTAGCTAAGATGATTTAATTGAATGATCAGGGTTCTCGTGGCAATTTTCTAAACTTTTACTTTTTTGTATTCTTGCCTTTTTCTCTTTTTCATTCTTTATTTCCATTTGTTGAATTCTTCATACAAAGAACAATTCCAAAGAAAATTCAAATAAAACGAATAAAGCCAAGAAAACTCAGGATTAATAATATTCAAACTCAATTTATTCATTTTCATTTTATTGAATCTTCAGGATGTTACATTATCGAACCTGTATACTGGCAAGTCCCAAACTAGGTATATTTTCCTTTGTGGTGGAACAACAATTTTTTGAAAATCGTCTAAGTAGACTCTTGTCTCGACGTTGACAAACCACTCAGAAATTATTGCCCTGTATGAAGCCTCTCGTGAATGTGCATAGCTTCAAAGAATGGTTCACCATATTCAGAAGTCATGTGGCTTAAACATTAAGCAAACCCCTATTATCATTTATGAAGACAATGCAGCTTGTGTTGCTCAAATACAAATGGGCTTTGTGAAAAGCAGCCTCATGAAGCACATCAACCCCAAGTTCTTCTATGCTCATGAAATGCATAAGATGAATAAAATCAAGATACTGCACACTAAGTTGTGCAAGAACCCTGCCGATTTATTCATGAAGTCACTCCTAGCATCTACTTTTAAAAGGTGTTGTCGGGGATTGGGAAATTCCCGTAGACGATCATCGTACCCCGGCAGCTGGGCAGCAGCCGACCATGTTTGCCCTTGGACGCTGTCCCCAAGGAAGGTCTCCGGATAGCCTGGCCTGCAGGCCTACTTCGTCCTCTGTCAAGTTCGCCCCCGAGCATGCTTGCTCGGAAAAGTGCGGCTAGCGACCAAGACCGAAGAAGAGCCTCAGGATCGACCAAAAGACTGGGCACAATTCACGAAGACGACGTGGCATTAATTACGCGGCGGCTCAAAGGACTGCACGTCCATGATCTACACGCCCATGATCTGCGCGCCCATGATCTGCATGCTTCATACCCACGTCATACAGTGCCATGCGGAAGCGAGGAACACTCGCGCATTTAGAACAGTGGCGCACCTCTCTGTAATAAATGTTGTGTCGCTTGTAACCCCCTATAAATACCCTCTCGTATGAAGGGTTCGGGGCTCTGGAGGGATTCTGCTGCACTTTACTCCTCGTACATAGAGCTCGCTGCTGGCAGTCAGGAGGGTAGTCTTTAGAACCTCCTAGGGCTGCCCGAGCATGCACATTGTAATACATCCTTAAGAAGCTAGAACCACTACTGGACGTAGGGTCATTATCTCCTCCGAGAGAGGCCCGAACCAGGTCAAAAAGCCTCCCCCTGTCCGCTGTGATTGTCCCGACCACCTCGATCCATAGTTTGGCAGGTCCTCAGACGCCAAACCCCTCGCGAAAAAGGGGCCTTAGGTTGATCCCTCATTCAACAAGTAAGCTCGGCGGAGGACCGGTTCCCGAATCGTCGACAGGTGTGTTAGTGGAATTAGGATGATGAAACTTAGAGAAGTGCAGATTTCAGGGGAAAATCTTTACATACTCCTAAATAAATCTTGAACACGAAGTTTGAGTACTTAACATTGATCTCGAAGATTAACATTGAAATTTAGGTGAATTGTACTCTTTTTCCCTTAGTAAGTTTTCACAGAAATTTCTTGCGTAAGGTTTTTAATGAGGCAATTCGTACAATGCAGCAAGCATATGCTATGTACTCTTTCTCCAAGTATTTTTTCTACTAGGTTTTTTTGGAGTCTTGATCAGGCATGTGCATCTCGCGGTAAATGGTCCAAGGGGGAGTGTTGAGAAACCGTGTGGCCTATGAAGAGCCCACGATGGTTCCTTTGCCAAAACCTTAGAAGGAGGCTATAAAAGGAGGAGAGGTCCCCTTATTGTAGACAGACAAGAGAAAGAAATAAACAGAATTATCGTGCCTCCATATTGCATCTCTCTTTTATTTGTTTTAGATCTATTTGGAAAACTCTGGACTACACCCTGTAGCAAGATTTCTCAACACTCTGTAGGGCCTGTTTGTAAGTTTTCAATTTTTACTTAATTACAACTCCGATTTGTGAACCCAAATTGTCAGTGACTCACGTTTTGCTAATCTAATTTCGCTAGGAATATGATCATAAGGATCGGCTGGGCTTCATGCCAGTGTAGCATTTGGAATCTAATACTAATTACACCTTTAACCAGGGAATTGACTAACTAACACGTCTTGGGCCCAGTGGTCATTGAGTTAGATTTAAATTCATATGTTGGATGGATTTCTCTAGTGGTTTTGGGCCCATTTGGTGGCGTAACACTAGCACACAACCAAATACTGATTGCTCTTGCATAATCAAGTGGTGGGCCCACTGCTTTACCACCTTCTCCAAACAATTTAACGCACACAGACAAACAGAGCGCAGGTAGCGATGGGTGCACATGGCCAAGCTTAGCGCCGGCAGATCGCAACAACAAAAAAAGGATTGCTATACAACCACTACAAGCTCATGGGTGCCTGGGTGGCGATGGCAGGACGGAAGCTGCGCGCAGGCTACTATGGCGGCGACTAAACAGCCCTAAATCAGGAAATTGAGCTAGTCACTGAAACACCCCAAAATTTCAAAATTCAGCTTCTCCTTTTTATTTGGATTTTATTTGAATTTTCCCGGATTTAATTTGAATTTATTTAACCTCTTGGCTGTTCTTTCCTTTTTGGGACAAGTTTCCGAATTCGTTCCTTGCCACTTTGGGAAACATGCCATTCCGGCCCACGTACCTTTCCCGCTTGGCCTTCATCCCTCTCCCCACGCGGCCTGTACTCCTTCAGCCCAACTCGCGCCAGTACTCTACTCCTGTTCTTCTTCCCCGCATGACTGCAGCCCAGCCCTTCGCTAACTCCTTCACGCCCGGCTTTATTCCCGAGAGCACGCTCATCCATTTCTCCTACTCGCCAGCATGCCCCCTCCGTTCGCTAGCCCAGCCAGCGCCGCCATCGCCGTCTTCCTGTTAATGTTCGCTGACTTCGCCAAAGTCGCAGCACCATCATCGCTCGCCGCCCATCCTGCCGCCATTACCTCCTGCTCCATCGCCGACTTCCCCGCCTCACGCCAGCCCCTAGATTCCTCCTCGGCCACCTCAAGCTCCACATCACGCCAAAACCCTCGCCATTTCCTTTCTCTCTCTCTCGACAAGATCCCTTCTCCTTGCGCTTCGATATTTAAGCACGTCCGAGCCCCCATTTTCGCAAAAACGGACTCCCCTCAGTGAGCTTCTACTTTTTTCCCACTTCTCCCACCTTCTCGAGCCCTCAATCGCCGACGCCGTCCTCATCTTCTTCGCCTCCAGATTCTTCGCCATGCCATTCTTCTCGTCCCTCCCTGCCTGGTTTCCTCGCCTCGAGTCCGCCATAACCTCCCCTCCCTTCTCCTCTATCTCTTCCAAGCTTCCGAGCCCCGATCGCGGCCAAGTCTTCTTCCTCGCTCCGGTCAAGATCGCCATCACGCCGGTCTCTCTGGTGCCACCGTCCACCTTGACCAACACTCCCCAATCGCTGCGCCCCGGGCCCCGCTTCGTCAGCTTCTCCCCAGCCGCTGCCCGTGGGCCCGCCCGGTCAGCTATCCAAGCCACCGGCCCGTTTGTCAGTGGGACTATGCGCTCTCCGGCCACGCCCATGGGCCGAATTCTCTTACCCTGTGCAGCCCATTGCAACAGTGTCCCTTTTCCTTTTCTTTTTGGGTTTTGCTGATTTGAAAACCCGAAAAACCATTTAAAATTCCGGGAAAAATTCCAAAAATTCCCGAAAATCCAAAAATGCCAAAAATACATATTCTTGACCATTTTGAGCCGCTGAGTCCAAAAATGATCTTCGTTTCACCATACCAAGTCCAGAAAATTCCAAAAATACCCCTGGACCCCGTTCCGGCCATTTTCTCTCTGATTTCTTTTTCGTTTCTTTTTCTCTGTTTTGTTTTGTTCGTTTATTTATCGATTGCGTTTTCTCGCGCTAGATTCGACGTCGGAGCAACCGTGGGCACGAACCTCGGAGCAGGAGCAGTCGTTGGAGCTGTCGCAGGAACGAGAGCCATTCGGGGCCAGACACGACATCGACCGTCTCCCATTAGGCGAACCTCTAACCCCGCAAGGCAAGCCACACTCCTTGAACATGTTTGATCCTATTATTCCGTATAATTACTGTATGTATTTAGTTATTGCATTTGTCTGTAAATAGAGTAGAAATCTAAAAAGGAGCTAGTTTGGAAAGACTTGACTAGTTAAGCCCGCTCCCTTGTTAAAACCCTGTTGATTACGCCATATTCAATTGTAACCCTAGGTTATCAATAATGAACTACCGTAGGTTAGTTATATTAATAAACATTACTCTTCTTTTATTATTTAAAACCCCCGGGTCTTGACTCGGGGCACATTTATAAAACCTGCTACGGTTTGGGGGATAGTATTGGGTGGACCACGGAAGGTGGATGCTGGCCCAATCCCCAAATCGATGACAAGCCCAGTGTGGTGTGGAAAGGGTACAGGAGGTACCGGTGGTGCGGTGTGTGTCGGGCTTGTCTTCGGCAATTAAGGATTAACCCCTGGGCAAAGTAAATAACTCAGAACCCTCTCAACCACAAGTTGGGTCGGTCAGCTTTGTTGACATGATCCACGTAGCCCGGTATATTGTCTTTCCCCTTGGAATGCCTACAGGTGGACCCCCAGTCTTTGTTGGAAGGATGGGGAGCGTTGAGGTTAGGGGTGGAACGGAATGGTGCGGCCATTCGGCGGTTTTCACAACAGTAGGATTCCTTAGTTGGTCAGCCCGAGTAGGTTCACTTTGGCCAAGTGGGCCGCTGGAAACTGAGGATGTGCACCGCCTACTGGGTAGGAGCTAAAGAGGGGAAATTCAATGAAAGGTTATGTTCATCTCGGTCCGGCCGCATGCATAAAAGTTGCATGTTCACCTCGAGTGGCATCAACGACCGTAGATATCTTGTGGGTAAAGTTGAGTAGCTCTGCAGAGTGATCTAAATGGTATTCGAATACGCCGTGCTTCCGGTCAATGAAGCTGGGTTAATTTCGGGTGATTCCGGTAACTGAGCTTGAGTAGATTTGATAATAAATTGCCGTAACCTGGATTTTGTTTAAAATCAGTGGTGGTGTTGTGATAATGATGATGATTGATTGATTTATGTTTCTTTTGTACTATACTTAATCCTAGGTCATGCATCCACCAAATAATTAAACTTATGCCAATTCCTTGAAATCCCATGCATGTAATATTCAGAATTTCCGTGTGGTTTGTTGAGTACGGTTGTGTACTCACCCTTGCTCCTAACCTATCTTTTAGAATTTCAAGAAGATGACGAGTTCCAGGAAGACGTAGATGGCGATGCTATTTGGTTTTGAAGGCCTTGATCTATTTGCTCGAGCCTTTCCTGTGGTTGTTTTTGGTAATGTATCCGGTGCCAGCCGCACCTTTTGTAAAACTCTGGCCGTTAGGCCCTTAATTTATCTATAAAATATTTGCATTTGCTTTATGTCTGGCAATGTACACTTGGTTACCTACAGCTAAATTCCTGGGTAGCTGTGAACGTATTTATACGCACCCCCCCTAAAAAGGGCGGTCCGTTACAAGTGGTATCAGAGCTTGACTTGACCAGTAGATCAAGACCTTAAGGTGGTTTAGGGATTGTTTTTCAAAAAGATTATTTAAACTTAAGCAAAACAGATTACAAAATATATAAGCATATTAGCCATCTTCTCCTTCATCTCACCTCCCTCTGCCTTACCTAAATCTCTGTTTCCAAAATTTATTTAAGGTTCCTATTCTCAACTAATTTCAAAACTCCCGCATTAGCAGATGACGTATAGATTTTTCTCATCCCTAGAAATTCTCAGTAGTCGCTTTTAGGTGGTGGGCCTGACCCATCTCGACGACGACAAGGAGTTTCCGCCGTGGTAGATCGCTAAACTTAGATCACACCACTTTTGTGATAAGTCTTTTGGTAGTGTAACATGGGTCGTACTGGACCTTAAGACGGTGCTAAGTATGACTCCATAATATAAGAAACACTATGTTTCCTAATCTCTGATATTTTGTTTGGTCCTAAATATCCATATAACTCTACTCAACTCAAAAGACTCCCTCATTTCGTCCAAGACCCTTACCTATTCATTCTGCTCTTACCCCAAACCCTAAGTCTTACTTATCTCCGGCTTGCCCAAAATCTGCTGCAGAACCGAGTAAGAATCAGCGAAAAGCAAGATGGTTGGTTCACCCCACAACCTAAGCGAGGAAGCAGAATCTACGGAAAACCCAACCAACCTGGTCCAGGTACTGGCCATGATGGAAAGGAATAGGCAGCAAGCAGAGATGCGTCATGCACAGCTAATGGAAAGAATCTTAGAACAGCTAGCCACAATAGCCCAAGGATATTCCCAAGGACAGTTCTATGGACAGTATGGAACCGCTAGAGGATCAAGATGGTCTGATTTCCAGAAAACAAGACCACCAGTCTTTTCAAGTTCGGCAGAACCACTCGCAGCAGACGATTGGATCAGAGACATTCAACGGAGACTCGACACGATTCAATGCTCAGACAGCGAGCGAGTATTATACGCCTCGCACCAACTACAAGGACAAGCCGCCTCCTGGTGGATAAACTTTCAGACGCAGAAATCCGGACAAGAAACCACGTGGTCAGAATTTGAGGAAGCGTTCAGAAAAGCCCACATCCCTGTAGGTTTAATGTGAAGGATCGAGATGGCGAACAGAGGGGGGGTGAATGGTCGCAAATAAATTTTTCCCCAAAATACTCCAACTAAAACCGAGAAAAGATCGCGCAAAGAAATCGTGAAAAACCATAAAAACCGAACGACTAGACAACTATGTGCATCCCTAGCTTACATGAATATTATCCATAAAATATGTGAGGGATTTTTCAATCACAATCCTGGTTGTCAAGTGTCCAAAAAGAAAGAGGAATCAATTCAAATACTTCTTTTCTAAAAGAGATCAAGCCAAAACACAAAAGTCTCTTTTAGAAAAGCAAAAGCAGATATTTCCAGAATCTGTCTTTAATTTGAACTGGAGGTTGGTGGGTTTCTGATGCTCACAAAATTATGATAAATTTTCTCCCTATGAGAAGATGAGTCATGAAGCTCTCCACCAAAATTCAGATCAAAAAGCCAAGTAGAAAAATCATCATAAATCTATGAACACAGACAGTCAGAAACTTCGGGCAGAAAATTTGGGGCTCGGTTTTCACTTCATAGCACCCAAACGGTGAAACCAGTGGACTCCAAACTTTTTCTACAGATGGGTATAGGAGTCCCGCACAATCTCCAACAAGAATCACTCAAGAAGGATTTTTCTAGATTTTTCTAAAAATCAAAGACTAACTACAGCGCGAAAAACAAGTTCTGGACAGAACTGGAACTTGAAAGAAGAGATGATCTCTACTCAATCAAAGAGTGCAAAAGAGATATAAAACCATATGAACACACTCAAAACATCCAAGATCAGCATTTAGAAGGAGGAGGCAAATCCAAATTGCATGAATGTAGATTATGGAAAGTAAATGCGTAATGTAAATGCTGAATTTAAATTATGTAAAGTAAAGACATAATGTAGATGCAGAATTTAAATTCACAATGATGCAAAGAAATTTCTTTGTATTTCTGGTGGGAAGGTTTACAAAGCCTCACTTCATGTGGGCAAAGCTCAAAGGAGCAACTCAAACCTTCAAGGGGAGGAGGCCACCCCTCCACCCCTATTTATACAACTCTTGGGCCACCTACCACCCTTGGATGAGTCCCTCAACCCTAGGACACTCATCTAAGGGCTAGGATTAACCCACTCACACAGCCATGCAAGGGCTAACCCAAAACCCACACACATACCGGGTTTTCTTGCACGGTTTTCAAAGCATACTACCTAGACCCGCTAACCTATCAACTAGACCGCAATCCGACGGCCCTCATTGATCCACACGGCATCTAGCTAGCATCATCTCCTTTCCTTATCTTCTTGGCTTGCCCGGACTCCGTCTCCGGTCATCTTCCGGCGATCTCCCGACCGTCTGGACCTCCGATGCTCCTCGCCTAGTCCCGGTCATCCTCCGCCTCACCATGACCTAGCACCGTCGCCCTGCAACCATCAAAGACAAGGAAAAACCTTTCACATAGCAATGCCCACAAATATTTTCAATGATTATCCCACAATCATTAATCAATCATAATTGCGCCCAATGGTCCGGTGCTCACGCCTCGGTAGGTAGCACTAGGAAAAGCAACCAACACTCAAATTGCTTCAATTTGAAGATCCAATTCAAATCAAACTCAATTTCGAATCAAACCAAGCTCAACACTTGTCAATTATTCATCACACACAAGGATAGACCTCCACATGGTCTTTCATAATGGCAGCAAAAAGAAGAGAATTTATGGCTCTCCGCCAAAATGGGAAGTCAGTCCTGGAGTACTTTCACCAATTTAACCAACTAGCACGATATGCCCCCGGAGAAGTAGATACCGAAGCCAAGAAGATGGAAAGATTCTACGAAGGCCTGCAGAAAAGTTTGAAGTTCCATATTGTGGCACTTGACTTCGAGGATCTAGCAACAATGGTCGACAAATTAATAATCACCGAAGAAATCCGGAACGACTTAGAAGACACTCGGAAAAGGAAGGCACCACAACTGAGGATACAGAACCCGATACCACTAAGAATGCAAATGCCAGATCTTACTCCCAATTTCCCTGCCAAAAGACAGGCTATAGGAGAACAGGAACCGGTACCTGCTAGGTCTCAACCCAAGAAAGGGAAGTGTTTCAATTGCAAAGGAAGCCATTATGCGAAGGATTGTCCTCACAAGACCGTTCGCTGTTTCCACTGCGGACAGACGGGACATTACCGACTTTGCTGCCCAAGGAGGCATTTACCATCCGCTATGGCAAAAGTTCAGGCGTCCAACCTTATTTCGGCAGACCGACAGATTGTGCCGTATCAGCCGCCAGAGCAACAGCAAGAGTGGCTACGAGGAAGAACACCATGTGAGACCGAACCAAACTTCAATGCCCCGAGGAACTCGCAAGGAAGGATAAATCATCAGTTCGCCGAAGAAGCTGTAGAAGCCGCAAATGTCATAATTGGTAAGTTTCAAGATCAGTCTTAGCCCGCATTGATTCTTTCTACCTCGGTGCAACTCCACTTCTTGATTTTATTGGATCTTGTTTACAAGGATGGTTTCGCCTATTCTCTTTCACCTATCTGTATTTTCCAAATACTTGAGAAATTGTTAGCAATTTGGTTCCAGTGTGAAGATCCTAGAAATTGGTCATTAAAGGAGTTAAAAGTAATGGTCAGTTTGATAATGATAAAGATGGAAGGACAGGACAACGTTCTTGGTGCAAGTTGAGTTAACCAGGCATAAGGAAGTGTTAGATTATGAGAGAAAACTTATCACTCTCATGACCCAAACATGGACGACAAGTGACCGTGCAAACAAACCCCGAGTTAGTAAAAAGTGAATGCAATGGCACCTCCACCTCAGAAAATGCCAAGATCAGGAACACCAGATAAATTAACATGAAGAATAACTTGACCTACCATGAGGAATCAATCAGAAATGGAACATCTTGACCCATCAAGAATTTCGGGAGGATCCATATATTCCATTAGGATCCAACCGGATCTCTTGGACCAAATCAAGTCGACCAGCAAGAAGATGAGAAAGTCCCACCGTATTGAAAAGGGACGGCAGATACCAACCCCCAGAGACACTCGGAAGGTGAACAGAACATATTACGGCCCTATAACCATATATATAATAATAAGGATATAAGAGGATTGATTTTGACAAAGAAAGTAGCCGAGGACGTTCTGTACAGTGTTGTATGTCAGAAGGGATAAGATTGACCATCAAAAGACCGCCAGTCCACCACAACCATTTCCAATCCGAGACAGGAAAATAGGACGAGATCAGGATAGACTACATCATCGGACAACCTAAAGACTCAACGAGGATTTGATACAATTTGAATGACAACTAGCAGATTGACCAAGAGTAACCCACTTCAATTCCAGAAAGCAGATTTTCGACAAGGATAAATTAACAGAACTATACTTCACACAAATAACAGAGCTGCGTGGAATCCCAAGGAAAACTTTATCAAGATTAAGGAAACAAATCAACGCCCAAGTACTAGAAGAGTCTACGTGAAACAATGGGGACAAGCTTGACGATTAAGTACAACCTGCAGACTGACGGACAGACAGAAAAAGAGTCAACTAGATCATGAAAGACATGCTAAGGGCAATCGCCACAGAGCATCTTGAACCACACGCTTACCATTTGCCGAACTCTCCTACAATAACTGCTATCAGATCCGTCAAGAAATGTCACCTTTTGGAGCCCTTACGACAGGAGGTGTGGAACCCCATTAAATCGGACAAAGGTCAGGAAAAAGGCAACTCTCTGGGCCACATATTGCTCATAATGAAGAAGCTCATGAGAAAACCAAAAGAAAAAAAAGGGGTGTATATATATCATATATATATGTGTTGCATAAGAGGGACAAAGGAGTTATGCGTCCGACAAATGTAAGGATATCAGTACTTGAGTCAAAGACTTAGCCTAACTAAACGCGTCGCCTCAAGCAAGGGTGCAGAATTTAAGTTTAATGAAGACTTGCATCCAAAAATGTTGGTCCATGTCAGAATTTCAAGCAGAGCAGAAGAAGTGGCTTACAAGTTATCATTGAGACTGGGATTAACTCAATATGACACACGCATCCCAGTGAAGGAAAGGTCTTCGAAAACCAGCAGGCCAAGCACAGTTGAAAAGAATTAACCCACAGAACGACTTAGTCTATGTGAGGAGCTAGTTCAGATCAACGAGAAAAGTAAACAAGAAGCTCAGAGACAAGAATGTCAGAAGTTTCAGAATATTGCAAGGATATCGCTTTAGAGGAAACCACCTGAAAAAAAATGGAATCGGGACTGCAACGGAATTTTTCCAACTCGTTCCCCTAAGGAGTAAATCTCGGGGACGAGATTTATTTTAAGGGGGGTAGGTTGAAACACCCCAAAATTTCAAAATTCAGCTTCTCCTTTTTATTTGGATTTTATTTGAATTTTCCCAGATTTAATTTGAATTTATTTAACCTCTTGGCTGTTCTTTCCTTTTTGGGACAAGTTTCCGAATTCATTCCTTGCCACTTTGGGAAACATGCCATTCCGGCCCACGTACCTTTCCCGCTAGGCCTTCATCCCTCTCCCCACTGCGGCTGATTCTTCAAATTTCAACTCGCCCAAGATTTACTCTGTTCTTCTTCCCGATGATCGCAATTTCAAATTTCTTCGCTAACTCCTTCACGCCCGGCTTTATTCCCGAGAGCACGCTCATCCATTTCTCCTACTCGCCAGCATGCCCCCTCCGTTCGCTAGCCCACCAAGCATCGCCATCGCCGTTTTTCTGTTAATGTTCGCTGACTTCGCCGAAAGTCGCAAAGACCATCATCGTCAGGCCGCCCATCCTGTCGCCATTACCTCCTGCTCCATCGCCGCTTTGACTTCCTCCTTGTGTTGCACCCCTAGATTCCCTCCTCGGCCAGCCTCAAGCTCCACATCACGCCAAAACCCTCACCATTTCCTTTCTCTCTCTCTCCGCGACGGCATCCCCTTCTCCCTTGCGCTTACGATATTTAAGCACGTCCGAGCCCCCATTTTCGCAAAAACGGACTCCCCTCAGTGAGCTTCTACTTTTTTCCCACTTCTCCCACCTTCTCGAGCCCTCAATCGCCGACGCCGTCCTCATCTTCTTCGTCTCCGGTATTCTTCCGCCGCCGCGCCATTCTGGTCCCTCCCCGGGCCTGGTTTCCTCGCCTCCGAGTCCGCCATAACCTCCCCTCCCTTCTCCTCTATCTCTTCCAAGCTTCCGAGCCCCCAGTCGCCGGCGCCGAAGTCTTCTTCCTCGGCTCGGTCGGCCAAGATCGCCACTCGCCACCGGCTCTCTGGTGCCGGTCCGGTCCACCCGCCACCAACACTCCCCAATCGCTGCGCCTGGGCCCGCTTCATCGGCTTCTCCCACCACGCCAGGGGCCGCCTTGGTCAGCTATCCAAGCCACCGGCCCGTTTGTCAGTGGGACAATGCGCTCTCCGGCCACGCCCATGGGCCGAATTCTCTTACCCTGTGCAGCCCATTGCAACAGTGTCCCTTTTCCTTTTCTTTTTGGGTTTTGCTGATTTGAAAACCCGAAAAATCATTTAAAATTCCGGGAAAAATCCCAAAAATTCCCGAAAATCCAAAAATGCCAAAAATACATATTCTTGACCATTTCGAGCCACTGAGTCCAAAAATGATCTTCGTTTCACCATACCAAGTCCAGAAAATTCCAAAAATACCCCTGGACCCCGTTCCGGCCATTTTCTCTCTGATTTCTTTTCCGTTTCTTTTTCTCTGTTTTGTTTTGTCGTTTATTTATCGATTGCGTTTTCTCGCGCTAGATTCAACGTCGGAGCAACCGTGGGCACGAACCTCGGAGCAGGAGCAGTCGTTGGAGCTGTCGCAGGAACGAGAGCCATTCGGGGCCAGACACGACATCGACCGTCTCCCATTAGGCGAACCTCTAACCCCGCAAGGCAAGCCACACTCCTTGAACATGTTTGATCCCATTATTCCGTATAATTACTGTATGTATTTAGTTATTGCATTTGTCTCAGAATAGAGTAGAAATCTAAAAGGAGCTAGTTTGGAAAGACTTGACTAGTTAAGCCCGCTCCCTTGTTAAAACCCTGTTGATTACGCCATATTCAATTGTAACCCTAGGTTATCAATAATGAACTACCGTAGGTTAGCTATATTAATAAACATTACTCTTCTTTTATTATTTAAAACCCCCGGGTCTTGACTCGGGGCACATTTATAAAACCTGCTACGGTTTGGGGGACAGTATTGGGTGGACCACGGAAGGTGGATGCTGGCCCAATCCCCAAATCGATGACAAGCCCAGTGTGGTGTGGAAAGGGTACAGGAGGTACCGGTGGTGCGGTGTGTGTCGGGCTTGTCTTCGGCAATTAAGGATTAACCCCTAGGCAAACTAAATAACTCAGAACCCTCTCAACCACAAGTTGGGTCGGTCAGCTTTGTTGACATGATCCACGTAGCCCGGTATATTGCCTTTCCCCTTGGAATGCCTACAGGTGGACCCCTAGTCTTTGTTGGAAGGATGGGGAGCGTTGAGGTTAGGGGTGGAACGGAATGGTGCGGCCATTCGGCGGTTTTCACAACAGTAGGATTCCTTAGTTGGTCAGCCCGAGTAGGTTCACTTTGGCCAAGTGGGCCGCTGGAAACTGAGGATGTGCACCGCCTACTGGGTAGGAGCTAAAGAGGGGAAATTCAATGAAAGGTTATGTTCATCTCGGTCCGGCCGCATGCATAAAAGTTGCATGTTCACCTCGAGTGGCATCAACGACCGTAGATATCTTGTGGGTAAAGTTGAGTAGCTCTGCAGAGTGATCTAAATGGTATTCGAATACGCCGTGCTTCCGGTCAATGAAGCTGGGTTAATTTCGGGTGATTCCGGTAACTGAGCTTGAGTAGATTTGATAATAAATTGCCGTAACCTGGATTTTGTTTAAAATCAGTGGTGGTGTTGTGATAATGATGATGATTGATTGATTTATGTTTCTTTTGTACTATACTTAATCCTAGGTCATGCATCCACCAAATAATTAAACTTATGCCAATTCCTTGAAATCCCATGCATGTAATATTCAGAATTTCCGTGTGGTTTGTTGAGTACGGTTGTGTACTCACCCTTGCTCCTAACCTATCTTTTAGAATTTCAAGAAGATGACGAGTTCCGTGAAGACGAGATGGCGATGCTATTTGGTTTTGAAGGCCTTGATCTATCTGCCGAGCCTTTCCCGTGGTTGTTTTTGGTAATGTATCCGTGCCACCGCACCTTTTTGTAAACTCGGCGTTAGGCCCTTAATTTATCTATAAAATATTCGTGATTTGCTTTATGTCCGCAATGTACACTTGATTACCTCTGACTAAATTCTTGGGTAGTCAGGAAGATATACGCACCCCCTAAAAAGGGCGGTCCGTTACAGTCACGAGCATATAAATGAGGTGGGAAGCTCAACGGAGCGGTCTGTGAAGGGGAGGAGAACCGGGGCGAGCTGGCGACGCGATCCAACAGCGATGCGGATAGCACGTCGTAGAGGTAGTGACCTGATAAGGGAGTGCCAAATTAGAGGTTGGGGAAGGAAGATGGTAGGGCTCGGACGTTCCAAAAATGGAGAAATTGGTGCGAAGCTCACCGGAGGAAGGGTGGTCTGCATGGCAGCGGTTTTCGGTCGGATTTGAGGAAGATGATGGCGCCAGTGCTTCTGTGAAGAAATCACGCAATTGACTGAGGGTTTTGCGCGTGGTTTTGTGGAACGCGGTGTGGTGATGTAACCGGATTCGACGGTAACGACAAGCGGAGGCGGCAGGAACGGCTATTGCGATAGCGGAGCATGGCCGACAGTGCTGGGGAAGACGACGTCCCATCTAGCAGTCGGTTGCGAAGATAGAGAGGGAGTTTAGGTGAACGCGGTAAGAATTAATCAATAGTGGTGCATTGTGATGTGAGTGTTGCGAAAAGAACATCACTGGGTCAGCGGGAACAGTGAGGTTGCCGCGGTGAGCATGCTCGTTGGAGCCGAGAGCAATGATGACGTTCTGGCCACTGGAGAGCTCTTCAGGGGAAGCTAGCCTCTATTGGAGAAAATGTTGGGTGCGGTGATATGAGAAGGGTTGTGACGACGGTGCGCTTTTGCGCAACGAGGAGACGAATGTCTCGTCGAGAACTCGTGATTCTACTCTGTTTGTCGTGAAGGAGGCGTGGTGGACTTGCCTGCGTCCCCGACCAAAGGCGGAAACAGAGACGTGAGGGCAGTCTCAATCCATAGTTTCTATGAGTAGTGTCTAGAGGAGAGAGAGAGCAGCAAATCAATGTATAGTTTCTTAACTCATGGTTTCTATGAGCAGTGTCTAGAGGAGAGAGAGAGCAATAAACCAATGCATGCACCACAAACATAGCTTGGTCAGCGCGCAGAAACATCCAACCCTGATTTTGCTCGTTTCTTGCGTCTTGGTGTTTGCGCCGACCAAGTTTCTTGTATGAGACACGGTTTCTTTGTTTTTCCTTCTCTCCCTTAATTCCTATGCCACATCAGATTTTTTCTTCGTTGGCAGCGTAATTAATTCTATGGACATCAGCTGAGGTGAAGGGTTGGGACTGCCCTGATAGCTCGGCGCCTCGGTCAGGGTGCTTTGCAGCAGGCAGTCTTTACTATGTGCAGGAGCTCGCTCCAATGACCTCGCCCTGAGGTGGAAGAAGGGTTCTGACAACCAAGGACTCAACCTACGTTTTTTTTATGAAATCTCACCGGTGACCGAAATTCGAAATCTTATTGATCTTAGAATTTTAGGTAGATCTCATATAAAATTCAAAAACAAAAATTTAAATCTGGTCTTATTTCTATCAGGGAAAACGAAATTTCGGACGAAATTCTCGAAATCTCAGCAAGATTTGTCGAGATTTCAATGAAGTTGCACTGAGCGAAAAATAGCACAATGACATCAAAAAAATTTGAAATTTTTTGTGGAGATTCCTGACACATCAATGATATTTTCATAAAAATTTTAGATAATTATCGAATATGAGAAATTTTTAAAAATTCAAAGATTGCTATTGTCCTCATAAAAAGCTAACTAGCAAGTTTGAACCGAATAAAAAATAGAACAAACCACGTTAGAAAATTCTGAAATTTTTGTGCAAGGTTAGGATACATCGCTATTGTTCTTATAAAATTTTTAGATGATGATCAAGCATCATGATGAAGGATCGAGATGGCGAACAGGGGGGGTGAATAGTCGCAAACAAAATTTTCACTACAAAATACTCTAACTAAGACCTCGAAAAGATCACGCAAAAGAAATTGTGGAAGACTCGAAAAACTAGATAACTATGTGTACTCCTAACTTGCATGGATGAGAACCATAGAACATGTGAGGTTTTGAGTCACAATCCTGATTGTCAAGTGTTCAAACAAAAAGAAATCAATTCAACTCTTACTTTTAGAAAGAAAATTAAACTAAATCACAAAAGTCACTTTCAGAAAAGTAAAAATAGAATTTTCAGAAATTGTCCTCACTTAGAGCAGGTGGTTGGTGGACTTCTGGTGCTCTAGAAATTTTAGGAATTTTTTTCCATATGAGCAAATGAGTCGTGAAGCACTCTACCAAAGACCATCTCAAAATGCCTTGTAGAAAAATCAAATACCATAGACTGTCAGAAACTTCGAACAAAAGGTTTGGGGCTCAGTTTTCACCTCATGGCACCCAAATGGTGCAACTAGTGAACTTCCTAATTTTTCCACAGACGTATATGGAAGTCACGCACCTTCTCCAATGAAAATCACTCAAAAATGATTTTTCTAGACTTTTATAAAAATAAAAAACTGACTGTTGCGCGAATAACAAGTTCTAGACAGAGTTACAATTTAATAGAAAACTTGATCTCTAGTTTATTCTAGGGTGTAAGAGAGATGTAAAACCATATGAGCACACTCAAGACATCCTAGATGAGCAGCATTTAGAAGGAGAGAAGGCAAATCCAAATAGTAAGAAAGTAAATTGCGAAAAAGTAAATTGCAGGAATTTAAATGCTGAATTTAAGACAAAGTAAATGCATAATGTAAATTCAAATATGAATGAAAAAGATTTGCATTTCTAGAAAGGGAGGTTTACAAAGCCTCGTAACAAAGTGGGTAAAACTCAAAGGAGCATAAAAACCTCTTACAACCTTCAAGAGGAGGAGGAGGCTACCCCTCCCCCTCTATTTTTACTACTCTTAGGCCTCCTACCACCCTAGGATGAGTCCCTCAACCATAGAGCACTTATCAAAGGACAAGGATTAACCCGCTCACACATCCATGCAAGGGCTAACCCAAAACCCTTATATATAATGGTTTTTTTTGCATGGTTTTCAAAACATACTACCTAGACCCGCTAATCTATCAATTAGACCGCGATCCAATGACCCTCATTGATCTACGCAGCATCTAACTAGCATCATCGCATTTCCTTGTCTTCTTAACTTTCATCTTCTGGCGATATTCATCCATCTGGACCTCTGACGCACCTCGCATAGTCCCGATTATCTTTCGCCTCACCATGACCTAGCACTGTCATCCTGCAACCATCAAAGACAAGAAAAATCCATCACATAACAATGTACAAAAGATATGCAATAATCATCATAAATATTTAATTAAAATATGAACACTAAGAGTGCTACCGCCCGGTCAGTAGCACCGCTCTACCATGACCGGTAGCACCGAAAAAGGCAATCAAGTCTCAAATTGATTCAAATTGAAAATCCAATTCAAATGAAACTCAAACCAAAAAAACTAAACTCAAATTTTAGTCAAATACTCATCACACACAGGTATAGACCTCCACATTTTCTTTCATATGAATTTTTAAAAATTTAGAAAATACTACTATCCTGACAAAAGCCTTACCAGCAAACTTCAACCAAATGAAAAATGGTCCAAACCATGTTAAAAACTTTTGAAAATTTTTTTAGATGGTTTTGAAGTATTATTAATGTTTTTATAAAATTTTCATATGATGATCAAGCTTCAAGAAGTTCAAAAAATTCTAGTGCTACATCCTAATAAAAGATTATAATCAATACATAGATTTTTTTGGCAAACAAAAATGGTTTAAAATTTTTGAAAATTTTATAGAATAGTTCTTAGAAAATGCTTAAGATTTCATGAAAATTTTTAATCATGATCACACTTCAGTGAATTTATAAAATTCTTACAAGGGAAAGGTACCATTTATGTTCTTTATGGTTTTTATTTTTGAAATATGACAAATGAAGTTCAATGTTACATAGATTTGATTGAGCAAAAAAATTTCAAAATTTTTTAAAAATTAAAAAATGGTACCGAGAAAATTTTTAAGCTCTCATAAAAATTTTGGATCATGATCACACTTGAGAAAATTTATAAAATTCTAACAATGTTACTTTCCCAATCTTGTTTATTCTGTTTTTGATTTTTGTAAAGATAACAAATGAAGTAAAATTATTTTGAAAATTTTTGTATGATCCTACACTGCTAAAGACAATACCATCAATGTTTTAGATCATGATCAAGCTTGTATAATTTTATAAAAACCTAATAGTGTTTCTGTCAAAAATTTAAAATATCTCAAAATTTTGGTTTTTCAACAAATTTTCATAGAAGATGACTTTCTTAAGGGTCATTAGAACAAATCTGGCTATAAAAAGTGAAAAATTGTCCAAAAAATCTGAGATTTGGTGAAATCTTGTCGAAATTTTTGAGATTATTGTAGCAATTTAATTTTTTTACCCCGACGTGATTTTAGATCCATCCCTAGCTAAAATTAGAAATCTCAGCCGAAATTTTCAAGATTTTGGCAATTTTTTGAGCTATGCTGACAAGTGAGCTTCGGGCCTGCAGAGCATGGAGAGAGAAGTGAAGCAGAGAACATGTATGTTTTATGAGGGTGCATTTGGTTCTTTATACCAGGGTGAACTGAACCGTTTCGTATAGGATATGTCGGCGATTCGGGACAGGGGGTCCTTCACCGAGCTTACTTGTCGAATGAGGGATCAACTTGGGCCCCTTTCACATAAGGGTCGTCGTCAAGGCGTCTTGGCGAGCTACTGGTCGAGGCAAGCGGACAACCGGAGAACTTCGGGGGCGTTTTTACAGTTCGGGCCTCTTGCGGGAGATAATAACCCTCGTCCGGTGATTGCACTAGTATCACAAACAGGTTACCAAAGACTTGCAGGGGCTGATCAATGCTAGGGGCTCCGTGAGCAAGCGGGGTGTGCAAGTGTGGGTGTAGTCTGAAGGTCCAACCCCTAATACATTGTGCGGGGGTATTTATAGGGATTCTGAGAGACAAGTCGAGAATTACAGGCGTTCTCTGCGAGGGCGTGGGCGGTCGATGGCGCCGCGCCGCCGGCACCAGGGACGTGGAGTGCGATGGTATTGACAAGTCGGCGCAGACCGTGGCAGCGTAGTCTCCGGGCGGGCGATCCCTCGAGCCGCGCGGCATTTAATGCCACGTCGCCTTGTCGCGGGCCCCCGGGCTTGGCTCGCTCGGGGGCGGGGTAGTTCCGTGAGCCGGGCTAGCCCGAAGGTCGGCCTCGCGGGCGACATCCGGGCAAGAGCATGGTCGGCCTAGTTCCGAGCTTCGGATGGTCGTACCGGTACAGTGTAGCCAATCCCCGACAGCTAGCCCCCGAGGCTAAAGGGGGAAAAGGCCGTACCAAGGCCTCATGTTAAGCCTCTTAGACTTTTATAGGGGATTGGAGTCGAGCGGCGAAGAACTGCCGCGGCATCCGAGCAACCATGCTCGGGTAAAGGTGCGATCCCGCGAGACCGAGCGTGCTCGGTCGGGGCCCGAGCAAAATAGCGCTCGTGAGGGGTGCGTGGGAGAAATTGGAGCGGTTCCTTCCCCGCGAAGCGTCGTGGTACTGATTCGGCAGTTTTCTCTTGAGGATCGCTGGTCAAGACCGCTTGAGACGTCTCACAGCGTCGGCAATCATTGCCGTTACCAGCCCTTTCGGCTCCTCCGCCCAGAAATAATTGGCGGGGACGCTTCATTCGCCTTCCTTCCTTTACTCTTATTGCTTGTGACAAGAACTCCGCCAAAGACCCTTGACAACCTCCGAGCTCCTTCTCTCTACTGCAGCAGCTCATCTTCCGAGTCCTCCCATGGCGCGGTTCGGGGTGAGCAAGATCACGGCGGAGAGGCTCCGGGTTTTGGAGGAGCTCGGGTACTTAGACGCCCATACCTGGAGGATCCCGGAGAGCGAGGGAGCCCCAGCACCGCACGACGACGAGATAGTCTCGTGCGACCTCTACACCGTCAACGGGCTCCGGCTGCCGGAGAGCGAGTTCCTTGGGGACGTGCTCGAACAATGCCGGTGTGAGCTCACTCATCTGAACCCCAATTCCATCCTTGTGTTGAACCTCTTCGCCCACCTCTGTGAAGGCTTCGTGGGTACCCTCCCTACGCCAAGCCTCTTCTTGCATTTCTACAATCTTTTCCTTGCCGTGGTCTTCCCCACCTCTCTTTACTTCCGCTTGCGGGCCGTCCGCCCGTACGAGTTCCCCATCTTTACTCTCAAGGACTCCGTCGCGGGCTGGGCCGACCATTGGTTCTACCTGCGGAAGCCGCAGGACAGCTCCCTGCGCTATACCGGAGAGGCGGCGCCCGCCATCGAGACGCCGCGCCCGCCAGCCGATCCCGATGAGGAGCGGATCTTGATGACGATCCACGAGCTCGCGACCATGGGGCTCTCTGGGCGCGACATCGTCCGTGACTTTCTCCGGAACAGGATATCCCCTTTGCGGAGGAGAGAGCATCCCTTCTTCGAAATCACCGGGTGGGACGACCTCACCCGTGAAGCTGACTCAGGTATGCCCTCCCGACTCGTGATAGTCTTGCTTCATCTGCTACCGCTCGGACTCGTGATGACATCTTTGCGCGACACGATACCAGCCAGACTCTGTTGGGTGGAGAAGAGGGTCGGCGAGATGTTCGGACCCCAAGGGCAAGGAGCTCGAGAAGAACGCCAGTCCCGCCGAGCGTGTTCGGCGGGCAGCGTCAATAAGTCTCCGGCCCTTCATGCTCGGGAGAGCATCCGAGTCTTCTGCGGGCGTTTCGCTACTGGGACCGATATCGTGCTTTCTTGACGGGCTGTGCTCCCCTTGGCGGGAGAAGCTTGCCTCGAGCTGGGCGTAGCCGACCTTAAGCCAAAGCCGGCGGCGGACAGGTGCTTTCGCGCCCGCTAAGGCAAAAGGGAAGGAGCAAGAGACTAACCGCACCTCCGGCAAGCACCGGTCGTCGAAGAGGCACGCACATGCCCGGGGACCCTCCGGCGGCATCTGAGTCTGTTGACCGGAAGGAGGAGGTAAGCCGCTGAGGCTTTGGTCAAGAATTATAGCTGGAAGTTCAAATCAGACAAATCGCGCGAGGGGCGATTGATCGAAGAATGGTGCGATCGGCGGGAGGCGCCGAGGAGGAGCTCGCCGAGGCGGGACCAACTTGCGCGAGCCTCTAAGGCTCGGGAGTTCGGGATCGTTAGTCGGCGAAGCCTCTTGCGACGGAACCCGAGCATCTGGAGGCAACGCTAGAGGAGGCCGACATGGGCGGTCGACCCCAAGTGGCGAAGATTACCCGAGCCGCCGAGAAGAGGGCCGAGCCGGTGATCTCGGCGGCGGACCTACCATGAGCGTGAAGGAGGCCCGACCAAAGGTGGCGTCGGTTTTATCCTTGTTTTGATTTTCTCTCTTCGCTTTTTGTCCTGTGTGCCCGAGCTAACCCCACTCTCCTGACGTGGGCGTTGATAGCTCGTAGGGCCCTCCCGGACTGCCGCAAAATGGCTTACGAGCTTGCGTATCATGCCTTAGAGGGCTTGCTCTCCGAGGCCGCAGACCTTGTGATGGCCGGGGGAACGGAGGGAGGCGAGGAGGTCGACCCGTGGCGGCAGTCGAAGAGACCGCCGTCGAGCGCAGAGCCGGGCGGCGGCGCTTGCTCGAGACGAGAGGGTGCTCGCCGAGTGGCGACACCTTTCGGGCGGAATGCGGCGATCCCGGCGAGCGCGCGCCGAGTGGGGTCTAGTGCCCCATGGCGAACGCCAGGCTCGGGGGGAAGATTCGTCATCCTCGGACAACCCGCCCCTCTTTAAGGATTCCGGGCTCGTACGTTCCCCCTTGCCGAAGCCGGATGATATTCAGGCGGGGGAGATTTTTGAGCAGTTCCGGCGAAACCTGCGCACCGACGTTGCTAAGGTAAGGAACTGCTGCCGCGATGATCCTTCCTCTCCGATTTTTGTGGGGTTTTGCTTAGAGTTTCCTCTTTCGGCAGCTTCTCAAAAGGACCCTAGCCAATTTCGAAGAGGTGTTGATCGTCCCCGCCTCCTTGGCCCAATTTTACGAAGAAAGCGAAGCCCGGGTCACGAGGCTAGAGGAAAAGGTGACCGACCTCAAGCTCATAGATGCTACAATGGTGAAGAGGTGCCGCGAGGCGGAGCAAAAGGTCAGCGAGACAAAGGGGCATGCCCTTGGTCTTGAGCGAGAGCTCGAGCAAGAAAGGTCTGCCTCCCGTCGGGCCCAGGATGATGCTGCTGCCTCCGAGAAGAAGGTGCTCATGCTCGAGCAAGAGCTGGAGCAGTGGAAAAAGACCGCAGGCCTGGCGGAGGAGCGCCTTTCTCTAAGCCGGAGCAAGGTCCTCGGGCTTGAGCAAGAGCTTCAGCAGGAGAAGCAGCATGCTCGGACCCTTGAGACCAAGGCGGCCGAGCTTGAGGCGCCGCGCCGGTCCGAGGAGGAGCTAGACCGGGCGAAGCAGAGGGCCGGCCAGTTGGAGAAGGATCTGGCCGTCAGCCGGGACAAGGCCCTTGGGCTCGAGCAAAGGCTTGAGCAAGAGAAGCAGCATGCTCGGGGCCTCGAAGTCAAGGTGGCCGACCTGGAGCGGGCCGCGCAGACGGCCGCCACCCTTGCCGACCAGGATAAAGACGAAGTCGAGCAGCTTCGCGAAGAGGCCCGCGAAGGTCGCGACGCCCGGCGGAAGGTGATCGACCTGGAGACCAAGGTGGCCGACTACAGGCAGAAGCTCTCCGCGGCGCTTAGAGGGACGACGTCTGGTGTGTAAAATTATACGCTCGTTGGAAATGTAATGATATTTGCTTGAATGATGCGCCTGTGATGATGTTTTTCTTTGGTCCCTCTATCGCTTTTGCTGCGAAAAGAAGCTGCGAGATAGACGTAGTGTGGGCTAGGCCGAAGTATGAGCTACGCAAGCCCGGTTTTAGTCGAAGCCAAAAAACCACTTGCGTACGCAAACAATGCTCGAAGGCGAGCCGTGTTTTCTTGACAAAAATGTCTTAAGCGCTAATTCATTCCTACCCGAGCCCCCGCTGCGAATGGAAGTCGTACATTCTAGGACGTGGGTACGAGTCCATTTCGCAGGAGAGATGAGAGAAAGCGCGCGCTGGCCCTCCGACCACCTTATCCGGGCGACAGGCGTAGGTTAGGTCGGTGGGGAAAAACGAACGTGTCCGGACACTTCTTAATATTCGCGGCGCATGGTGGACGGACATGGTGAGTAGCGGCCATGCACCTTGTACGAGAAAGCGAGAAGCGTTGAGGCGAACAAACGTTGCACTGATGCAAAAGGTCGCTAATTTACAATATAACGCAGAGAGCTTTTTAGACGTAGAATTTGCGTAGCTGGTCGATGTTCCATGAACTGGCGAGCTCGCGGCCATCCTCCGTTGCGAGGCGAACAGCCCCCGGGCGTGACACCGAAACGACCGTGAATGGTCCCTCCCATTTGGGGGAGAGTTTGTTGGCCTTCGATGTGTCCTGAATCCGTCGCAGGACGAGGTCGCCGACCTGCAGGGCGCGGGGGCGAATGCGCTTGGCCGCGAGTTTGCGGAGGTTTGTTTGGTAGACGGTCGGCCGAGTCGTGCCTTTAGACGAGCTTCTTCGACAAGGTCGAGGTCAAGGCGACGTTCGCGCCCTTGGTGGATGTCGTCGGCCAGGTTCACTCTTGGTGACCCGAGCACGATTTCGGCGGGAAGGACGGCCTCGGCACCATAGACGAGCTGGAAGGGTGTTTCGCCCATAGCTCGGCTTGCGGTGGTGCGTACCGACCAGAGGACGGAAGAGAGCTCGTCCACCCATGAACCGCCTTGTCGGGAAAGTTCCCTGAAGACTCTTTTCTTGATCCCTTGGAGTAATTGGTCGTTGGCCGCTCGGTACTCCGTTGCTCTGCGGGTGAGCTCTGAGGCGAAGCAGATTTTGTGCCGATATCTTCGCGATGAGGCTTGAAACACTCACCGGTGAACTGGTGCCGTTATGCGTGATGAGGCGATTAGGTACCCCAAAGCGTGTCACCACATTGCTGCGAAAAAACCGTTTGGCCGCTTCAAGAGATGGTTGATCTGGGCTCGGCCTCGATCCACTTAGAGAAAGTGTCGATGGCGGCGAGCAAGAATTTGCAACCCTATCGACCATGGGAAAGGCCCGAGAATGTCGACCCCTGTGTCGAGAATGGCCATGAGAGTGGGATGGTTTGCGCGCACGTCTGCATTGGTGGGATTCTGGTGTGGCCGCACGCCGACAAGTCGCCACGATTACGGCGTCGTCTAGCGCGTTGGCCAATAGTATCCCAACCGAACGCTTGCTCACGATCGTCCGAAAGGACGAGTGGGCTCCGCGTTCCTTCATGGATATCTCGAGGAGGAACTGCCCTCTTCGAGATATACACTTGGAGAGGACTCCAAGTGCCCTTTCTTGATATAGGGCGCCGTCTACTAGCTTGTAGACGGATGACCGCTTTTGCCGAGGAACTCGGCTTCTTCCTCGGGCAATGTCCGTGGGCGAAATATTGACGAATGGCGCCATCAATCCACGCCTTGCTCGAGGAAGGAGGCGTGCCGCGCGTCTCGCGCGCCCTCTTGAGGGGAATGGAGGCTTTGCGGATGCTCGGCTAGCGCCCGGCCGGCGGGCATCTGTGTTGGTGCCTCCTCTACAGAGGAATGGAGGGCTTTGCGGATGCTCGACTAAGCGCCCGGGGGCGGACATCTGCGAGAACCGACCTTGGAAAGTTGGTCGGCGAATTATCCTTCACAGGGATGTAGAGTACTTCAAATTTACAAGTACCGCTCCATCTTCCTGACCTCAACCAAGTAAAGCGCCATTGAGCGATCGGAACACTGATACTCCTTGTTGACTTGGTTGACGACCAGCTGTGAATCGCCTTTCACAGTCAGCCGCTGGACTCCGAGCGCCTTGGACGCTCGTAGGCCGGCCAAGAGGCCTTCGTACTCCGCCGCATTGTTCGTTGCGGGGAAGTGTAATTGAATGATGTACTGGAGCTGGTCCCCCTGAGGGGATACCAATACGACGCCAGCCCCCGAGCATTCGAAAGCTCGGGACCCGTCGAAGTACATGGTCGGCAATGACCGCCTCGATTCATGGTCCTTGGTGGTGGGTTACTGGGTTCGTCCATTCCACCACGAAGTCCGCTAGAATCGAGATTTGATCGTGGTCTTGCGCGGAGAAGTGGATGTCGAACTCGCTAGTTCCATGGCCCACTTCGCTATCCGGCCGCTGGCGTCCAGATTTCTTAGGATCTCCCTAAGTGGAAAGCTGGTCGGGATGACGACCTCGTGCGCTTGGAAATAGTGGCGCAGCTTCCTCGAGGCTACGAGCAGCGAGTATAAGAGCTTCTGGACCTCTGGGTAACGCTCCTTTGGCCCGTGCAACACTTCGCTGACGTAGTACACCGGACGCTGCGTCCCTTCTCGCTCTACCACCGATCTGCGCTTACGGCTGGGCGTTCTTTGCGAGTACAACAAGAGTGGCTCCTGACCTCGGTGTGGCCAAGATCGGGGTCGGGCAGTACCGCTTTAGCTCCTCGAGGAACGATTAGCCTCGTCTGTCGATGAAACCATCGTGTTTGCGGGCGCCTTAAAGAAGGGTAGGCCGCTTCTACGACCGGAAATGAAGCGGCTCAGGCGGCCATTCGTCCGTCGAGGTCTGCACCTCCTTTACCGATCTCGGGGGCGCATCCTCTCGATGGCCGATCTTCTCGGGTTGGCACCGATGCCTGCGGCGATGATGTACCCGAGTACTTTGCCTGATCTTACACCAAAAACACACTTTTCGGGGTTAAGCTTTATTCGATGCCTTCGGAGGTTACAAAAGGTCTCCTCAAGGTCGGACACGTGGCCTGAGGGGATTTTAGTCTTAACTACGATATCATCTACATAAACTTCCAGGTTCCGGCCTATCTGCCGCTGGAAAGTCTTTTGCATCAAGCGCTGGAAGGTCGCCCCCGCGTTCCGCAGACCGAAGGACATGGTCGTGTAGCAGAACGTGCCGAAGGGCGTGATGAAGGAAGTCTTCTCCTCGTCCCTGAAACAAGCCAATCGATGATAGCCGAATAGGCATCCAAAAACTCATTACAGGACTCGCCGTCGCGTCTACCACCGGTCAATGCGCGGCAAAGGAAGTTGTCCTTAGGGCACGCAGCTGTTCAAGCGGTGTGGTCGACACACATCGCCATTGCCCCTTTCTTTTGCGATGACCGGGTTTGCAGCCACTCTGTGTGCCCGACTTCTCGGACGGCCGGCCTTGAGGAGCTTGTCGAGTTCCTCCGGATTATTACTGTTTCTCGGGAAAATCGCTGAGCTTCGCATACGGGTCTTTTGCCAGTGGGCGGCTAGCTCTCATGCTCGATCACCTCCCTTGGGACCCGGGCATATCGAGACGGCTCCCGGCGAACACATCAAAGTACCTCCGGAGGAAGGTGATGAGCTCGAGTTCCTATTTGGGGTCTAAGGAAGACCCCAAATGGAGAACCTTGCTGTCGGCCTCGTGAGGGGACCGCCTTGGTTTCTCCCCGGCCGAGGGTAACTTTAGGTCGGGAAGGCGCGGCGCTTGGTGCAGGCCTGTTGGGCATTGCCCTCACCATGTCGAGGGACTTCTCATCGCAGCTCAGGGCCGCCCTGTGGTCGCCTTTTATGGTGATGACGCCTTTCGGCCCGGGGACCTTCAGGCATTGGTAGGCGTGGTGCGTGGCGGCCATGAACCTGGAAAGGGCCGGTCTGCCAAGAATGGCGTTATAGGCCAACCTGAAGTCCACGACTTCGAAATTGACTAGCTCGGTCCTGAAGTTCATGGTGTCCCCGAAGGTCACGGGCAAGACGATCTGGCCCAAAGGCTTGATCGAGGTGCCGGGGACGATCCCAAAGAACGGGACAGCGATGCTCTTGATCTTAGAACGAGGAACCTGCATCTCGTCCAGGACCTTAAGATATGAGGTCGAGGAGCTTCATTGTCGGCGAGAACCGGCCGACTTTTTGCGTTCTTGATGGTCAGACTTCGACCAACGGGAGTTTCTGGGGTTTAGTCATTCCAAGGGACAATCATCCTTGGAGAACGTGATAGGCAGCTCAGACCACATGAGCTGTTGCACGGGTGGCTTACCTTGGGCGATGTGGCCAACCTCCCGCTGCCTCCTTCAAGTCCCTCGGGATTTGTAGGCCGAGAGCCCCGAATATGACGGCGATGTGATTGTGGGGCTCTGATAAGCCATGTCGTCGTCGTCTTCAGTGGGATCCTTGCCTTTACCACTCTCTCCTTGCTCGGGAGAGTCGGCATGGGTCCTCGCCTGTAGAACTTCTCCAGCCAGACGCCCAAGTTCTGCGATTCTGGAGGTCGTGGCCGATTACTTGGTGGAAGCGGGCGAAGCGGTGCGCCCGGGCGCCTTCGCGCGATCTGGCGCCGCCTCCTTAGCCATCCGGGCCTCGGCCGCCATGACCTTGGTCGATATCGCCACAATCATGGCCGCTGGTCATGGCCGATGACCGCCCCCACGCCGCCCGGCCGGCGGGCGCAGGTGCCGGCGATCGGCAACCGCCACCGTATCGAGCGTCCGCGCTTCTTTTTCTTGTTTGCCTTTTGCCACGGGACCCGAGGGTCTCGTGCTCGGAGAAACCCTCCAGCCGGTTGGGCGGCAACTGCCCTCGTCGGCGCCCTCTTCCATTGTACGGCCTCATCGGCGTTGGCGTGTGATCGGCCATCTGAACAGCTCGTTGGCTGCAGTCAGGTGGATTTCCAAGTCTTGTGTGAAGCGGACATCGCGGACCCCGAACTTGAAGGCCCGGACTACCGCCTCGTCCGAGATGCTCGGAATGGAGTTCCTCACCTTGATGAACCTTTGGACAAAATCACGTAACGTTTCTTTATCAGTCTGGATCAGCCGCTCGAGGTCGCGCTCGTTGCCCGGGCGTGTATAGCAACTCGAAGTTTGCGCAGGCCTCGAGAGCTGCCCCATGGCGGATTGATCCTCCTTCGGTTGAAGAGCCATGTTGAGGCGGGCCGTCGAGGACCGTAGGGAGGTAGTTGACCATGACCCCTCATCCCGCCGGCGCTGGATGGCGGTGGAGTAGATGGAAGAAACTTCGTCCGGGTTCGAGTCCGTTAAGCGCTTCGATGTGGCGGGCTTGAACTTGCTCGGCCACGTGACCTCCGGAGGGCCGCCGAAAAGCCCGCACCAACGCGGCCCATCATGGCGGCCCCTCCGGCGTGCGATCGTGGCGGCCGGGGCCCAAGCGGTCCTTCTTGCACAAGGCGCAGGCGAAAACACGCCCTCGCGGCGCGACGACAGCCGGTTCGAGGTGGAGCATGTGGAACGCTCGCGGACGGGTGAGACATGACCGCGAGCCCGAGGGGCCGGCCGGGGACTGCTCCGAACGTCCTCGTGACACCGATGCTGCTTCCCGTGGTCCCCGGCGAGGCTTGGGGACACCGGCGGGAATGGCGCTTCCCGGAAGCGCTCGAGCCCTGGACGCCAAGAGGCGCGAGAGGCCCATGTCAGTGGCGAGCATTTCTAGGTTCTCGGCCACTAGGGCTCCCATGGCCGCCAAATCCGCAGGGTTGGAGAGGCTCTGGAGGCCGCGCACGACCGTCGCCATGGTGCGAAGACGCTCGGCGCTCTGGGGAGCGACGGGAGGCGACCTCGGGATACGGTGGCGAGCATGTTCCTGGGAGCGATAATCGCTGGTCTCCTTGCGGGCTGGTCGCCGGCCCCGGCGTCGCGTCCTCCCTCCGGTTGACCGGGTCGGCCACCGAGCATGCGGGGACAATTCGGATGGTGCCGTTGGCACCATCTTTGGCGATGGGGAGATCCGGAGATTGCTCCTCCTGGATCTCATTTCTCCCCGTCACGTTGACGCCGCGGGAGCACGAGGACCGCGAACACGACTCCGAGGAGGTGTCATATGCCGCGATCCCCGGCCGAGCTCGAGCGGTCGGGAGCATCGGGATCGTTCTGGCCGCGGACTCCTCCCGCGGACGAGGTATCGGCTGCGCGGAGGAATCGCTCTCGCCTGCGCACCGAGGAAAGACTCCGGTTTGGTGTGGCCTTACGGGTCGGCCGCACCGCCCACACCATCGCCGCGTAGTACTGCGTCGTCGTCCTCTCGTCGTCGAAGACGCAAAGGTCTTGGTTGTCTTGCGAGTTCGGCATCCTCGGGATTCCTGCGGAGAGGACTTGATCGGTCCCCACAGACGGCGCCCGGTTGTCGGCGATTCGGGACGGGGTCCTTCACCGAGCTTACTTGTCGAATGAGGATCAACTTCGGGCCCTTTCCGCAAGGGTCGTGCGTCAAGGCGTGCCGAAACTACTGGTCGAGGCAAGCGGGACAACCGGAGAATTCGGGGGCGTTTTTACTTGGTTCGGGCCTCTTGCGGGGAGATAATAACCCTCGTCCGATGATTGCACTAGTATGCGCAGCAGGTTACACAAAGACTTGCAGGGCCCGATCAATGCTAGGGGCTCCGTGAGCAAGCGGGGTGTGCAAGTGTGGGTGTAGTCTGAAGGTCCAACCCTAATACATTGTGCCGGGGGTATTTATAGGATTCTGAGAGACAAGTCGATAATTACAGGGGCGTTCTCTGCGCAGGGCGTGGGCGGTGTAGTGGCCGCCCGCGGCACCACGGGGCGTGGGTGCGATGGTAATGACCGTCGCCTGAGACCGTGGCAACGTAGTCTCCGGGCGGGCGATCCCTCGAGCCGCGCGGCATTTAATGCCACGTCGCCTTGTCGCGGGCCCGGGCTTGGCTCGCTTCGGGGCGGAGTAGTTCCGTGGTAGGAGCTAGCCGAAGGTCGACCTCATGAGCGACACGGGCAAGAGCATGGTCGGCCTAGTTCCGAGCTTTGGATGGTCGTACCGGTACAGTGTAGCCAATCCCCGACAGGATATAATCTCATCTCTGCATGCATTTGCTTGGTTGCACAAAACCATTTAGTACGAGACAAGATGGCAGCAGGGTTCTTAAAATCGACGAAAATTGCAAGAAAATCGTGATTATCGGTCATATCGGTGTGGCTCAGCTTTTAAAACCTCTTGGTAAACTGGTTAAATTCAAAAAATTGAAAAATTAAGAAAAATTTATGCGATGTAAACCAGTCGAAAATCGGTGAAAATTTCTTGATTTTTAAAGAAAATCACTCAAAAAATCGACCACAAAAAAAGTTTAACTAGTCTATCGATTTTCTATGGAAATAGGGTGATTTTCCATGAAAACATGCAATTTTTTATTTTTTTTCCAAAATTTTTGATTTTGAAACTCAACATTTTTTTATGATTTTTAACCAATTTTTGGCTTAATATTTTTTATTTTCGAATTTCAAATTTTGATCGATTTTCTCTATGTCAATTTTGTTAACCCTGGTCAAGAGTCTCTGACATGGAACAAAATATCACCGAAATCTCGCTGGATCTCACCGAGATCTTAGAATTCTCAAGTGGCTGGTTTTGGAAATACTGGTCGAATTAAAAAAATCAAAAATATTTGAAATGCTACAGTAACTTGGTAATTTCGGTGAGCTTTCACTTTTTTTTTTACCAAAATTTCTTGTTTTTGTTCCGGATTTTCAAATTTGAGGGTCGGATTTGGGTCAATAACCCTTAATAATGTCATCTTCAAGACTTTTTAAAAAAATTGCAGAAACACTATTAGATTTTTATAAAATTTTACAAGCTTTATCATGCTATGAAAGATATATGGTACCATATTGAGAAGTCTAGGATCATATATAAAAAATTTTAACTTCATTTGTTACCATTAAAAAATAAAAAATAGAATGATTATAATTGAGACACTAACATTGTCAGAATTTTATAAATTTTCTCAAGTGTGATAATGAACCAAACATTTTAGGAGAGCTTAATGACTGCCTCATAACTCTTATATAAATGTTTTTAAAAAAAATTAAACTTGTTTTAGTTTCTCAATCAAATATATGAAAGCAATACGTGAAGCACCGTAAGGCTTTTATCGGGACAGTAGCACCGTCATAATTTTTGAAAATTCCTCAAGCTTGATCATAATCTAAAAATTTTATTGGAAAATTAGTGATGCATTAGAACCATCTACTAAAATTTTCTAACGTGGTTTGAACTGTTTTTCATTCTGTTGAAGTTTATTGGTCAACCTTCACTTGAATTGTCCATATTTTTTAAAATTCATCAAGCTTGATCATCATCTAAAACTTTTATGAGAATATTACGAATGTGTCAGAAACATCTATAAAAATTTTCAGAAGTTTCTAACATAGTTTGCACCATTGTCCATTTGGTTGAAATTTACCGGTTAGCCTTTTATCAGAACAGTAGCACTATCAGAATTTTCAAAAATTCCTCATGTTTGATTAGCATCTGAAATTTTTATCATAATATTATTGATGTGTCAGAATAATTCAAAAAAAATAAAATTTTTTGATCCGTTTTGCACCAATTTTCGTTTAGTTAAACATCACCAAGATCTCGGCGAGATCTCATAAATCTAAGCAAAAAAACCGGATTTGAATTTTCCTTTTTGTCTATATTTTGTCCAAAATAACGAGATTTTACCAAAATTTTGGATTTCAGAGGATGACAAGATGTGAACCAAAATCAAAATTTGGAACCTTGGTCTGCAAACTTTTAGCTCCCTGAGAAGCATTGCGCCCTCTTGCATACTTTTTCTTCCACTTTTAACCTTCCTCCCAAATAAAATTATAAATTTAGTTTTATTCTCGACCGCAAAAGCATCAGAAAGTGACACGTATCATCTACCATGCTCCCCTATCGTGGTAGATTGCTAGTATTGTACCTATCACGGCAGACGAGCTAACACTCTACTTGATCGTGGTAGCATGGGGCACTGTGGTACCTAAACTCGGCAAGAAGAGGTGTTGTAGTACTCGAACTCAACAATATGGGTACTGTAGTACCCGAGCTTATTAGGCAGCAATAATAGTAACCAAGTTAGTTAGATACTTGCCGAGGTAGGAAAGTTCGGTAGGTGACATATTTTGTGTGCTGATACTTTCTCGATCGGAAAAAAGCTATATTCGAAATCAACATTAAACAAAAGGGTGTTGCTAGCAATCGAACGTTCGATCCCAGCTGTTTTTTTAGACGCGTCAGTGCAACATTTTTTTCTCATGTGTGCAACATTTTTTGTGAGCACATTCCTACTGTTATCAAGTGTTTTTGTTACACACAATGATTAAAAATGTTGCATATATGGAAAGAAAATATTGCGGCGATCAGGGTCAACATTCTTACTATTATCGAAAGAAAATAGTGTACATATAGGAAAAAATATTGCATATATAGAAAGAAAATGTTACAGATGTCTAAAAAATCGAATGTCCGATCACAAGTCATTAAGTAAACAAAAAGTAAAAAAGTGTGCAAAATCGCCTCGAGGCTTCGCTCCCTTGCGTAACCCTTTTCCTTCTTCCCTCTTCATGCACGCCAGCTTACCCATGGCGACCTTGTCACTGATTGCATCGATGTGGCCGCGTCCAGCGCCGGCCCTGGGGGGGGGGCGAGCGGGGCAGCCGCTCCGGGCCCCCCTGACCATGGGGCCCCACCCTGTAGTTGTACATGCATGCACTAGTAGTAGTATTAGTATATAACACTATATGTATGATGTATCGTCCGTTCTTGGGCCAATGGGCCTTGACCAAGTTGCTTAATTAGTTTCTTGTCATACCTGGGAAACCAAGACACGATTCACATGAAGCGTCGGCGGCTCGGCGCGTCACGCGTGAGTACGTGAGTAACGTGAGTCGTGACCTCCTGGCTCCTGAGTCCTGGCGGCTGGCACGTGAGTGCGTGATGGCTCGCGATTTCATCAGTTCATCTCATCATCTGCTGCAGGCCAAGGCCCAAGAACAAGCGAGAGGCTATGCGCCGACGCGGACGCCGCGACGCCGACGCGAGGCGATCAGCAATTCAGCAATCAGCATCAGGCGGGACGAGACGATGACCCCACGAGATGAGTGTCCGCGACTCCGCGCGGCGTGCCCTGCGCCCAGCGCCCCTGCCGGCCCGACTGCTGCCCTCGCTAGTGCGAGTCGTGACGCAGGCATGCAGGCACACAGCCGCCATGCCGATCGACGCGCCAGCGCCAGACAGTTTCATCGGTGAGCGTTAGGTATTGTCGTATTGATTTTGCCAATTACCCTAACCAACGTGATTACATGTATTATGTTTAACATATCAATTAGATGGATCGGTAATTTGATATTTCATATTTGGTTTATGAATTTGCAGTAGGCCACTTGTAATCGTTTGATTGGACCATGTTGATGCATATATGATATTGGGATTTGAGAGTTCTACATAATCGGTAATAATTTTTTTGAGTTGATTTAGTACCTTTGTAGCTTTGCGATAGCTTTCAAATAATAATTGTTTATTTTTAATTTTCAACATATAGTCATGTCGTCTAGAAGGTATCCATCCGGCAGTGAGAAAAGGAAGAGGAAGAAACGGGCAGATGAGTTTATAAAATCATAGAGAGGAGCCATGGACAAATTCTTTACCAGTAATTCGAGAACTTCAAGAAATGCAGATGAGTTGGCTATAGTTCCTGTGGTGGAACAACCTAATATAAATCCAAAAGATCAAGGCGCTACACTGGAAGAAAATATTGACATGAACATGCATGGTAACAATGTGAGTGATCATGAGCCAATATTTAATTCATCTCCTATAGATAATGCTAGTGTTGATGAACTACCGGTTTTTACTAGGGATATCTATGATCCAAGAAATTGAGATAATCTTGATAGCAAGTCAAGAGATATATTAGTGGAGAAGGGGCCTATAAGAGAGAAAAATATTGTATTTCCTTTGGATGGCAATGGGAGACATTTTTCATATACTCATTACTCTAGAAAGATGAGCAATGGAGAAGTTCGTGATAGAAAATGATTGGTTTATTCAAAACATGTTGATAGAGTGTTTTTCTTTTGTTGTAAGATTTTTAATTCAGAAAAATGCAAGAGTTCATTGGGGCACGATGGGTTTAGAGATTGGAGGCATATCAATGAGAGGTTGAAAGAACATGAGTCTAGCATGGAGCATATTACCAACATGAACTCTTGGAATGAACTGAGAGCTAGACTCAGTAAGCATGAAACAATTGACGAAGAATTTCAGCACCAAATCACAAAGGAGAAAGAGCGTATTAGGCAAGTCTTATTAAGAATAATTGCTGTTGTGAAATTTCTTGGTAAGCGCAGTTTGGCTTTTAGAGGATCAAGTGAGCAACTTTACAATGATCGAAATGGTAATTTCCTAGCTTGTGTTGAGATGATTGCTGAATTTGATTTGGTAATGCAAGATCACTTTAGACACATTTGAAATAATGAGATTCATTATCATTATCTTCGTCATAAAATTCAGAATGAGTTGGTTTCTCTTTTGGCTTCTGACATTACCAAATTTATCATAAAGACTGTTAAAGAGGCCAAATATTTTTCTATCCTTGATTGTACCCCAGATGTGAGTCATCAAGAACAGATGAGTTTGTTGGTTCGATGTGTTAATATGTCTAGCGGCAAAATTGAGGAGTATTTTCTGGGTTTTATTAAGGTAGATGACACATCTGGTGAGGGGCTTTTCAATTCATTGCTTGATTCCATTAAGTCCTTTGGTCTAAATATTGAAGATGTTAGGGGTCAAGATTATGATAATGGATCTAACATGAAAGGAAAGAACAAGGGGGTGCAAAGACGATTGCTTGATATAAATCTAAGAGCTTTGTATATGCCATGTGCTTGTCATAGTCTTAATCTTACTCTTTGTGATATGGCTAAATCTTGTGGCAAAGCTATTTTATTTTTTTGAATTGTGCAACGGATATATGTATTGTTTTCTAGTTCTACCAAAAGATGGGATGTTTTGCATGGCCATGTTGAAAGCTTAACTGTGAAATCATGGAGCAATACTCGTTGGGAGAGTCAGATCAAAAGTGTCAAAGCAATTAGATTTCAAGCTCCTAAGATAAGGTCAGCTTTGCTTCAGTTAAGTAAAGATAAGGATATTGAACCCAAGGATAGGAGTGATGCAAAAAAATTATTTGAAGTGCTTGGTACCTTTGAGTTTATACTTGGCATGGTTATTTGGTATGACATTTTATTTACTGTAAATAATGTGAGCAAGAAGTTACAGTCACCATCCATGTGCATTGACGCTACCTTAAAGAACATAGAAGATACAATCAGTTTCTTGAAAACTATAGAAATGAAGGGTTTGCTTCTAGTTTGATCATTGCCAAAAAGATTGCATCAGAATTGGGTGTGGAGCCATCATTTCCAGTAAAACGTCATGCTTTTAGGAAGAAACAATATGATGAAAATGATTGTGAGGAAGCAAATCTCGAAGCTGAGAAGGCTTTTGAAGTTAATTACTTTTTGGTTATGGTTGATATTGCAATTAGTTCGTTAAAAAGTAGATTTGAAGAACTCCAATCATTCAAAAATATATTTGGGTTTTTGATGAGCTCGACGATCTTGAAGTCTTTGGATACTATTGAACTAAGAGATTGTTGCACCAAATTTGCAAACACTTTCTCTTTTGATGGCTCATCTGATGTTGATTTAAATGATCTAATTTCAGAGCTTAGTATTATGCAGTTGACTTTTCAGATGAACCAATGTCTGCCATGGAGATTTTTGAGTATGTCAGAGAAGTGGATTGTTATCCTAATATTTCTATTGCTTATCAGATCTTATTTATCGTGCTCACATTTGTGGCATCACCGAAAAAGCTTTTCAAAGTTGAAGTTGTTGAAGAATTATTTGAGGTCCAAAATGTCTCAAGAAAGGCTAAATGGTTTGGCTATTTTATGCATCGAGAAGATATTATTGGATGAGATTGATATTGACACCATCATCAATGACTTCGCATCTAGATATGTTAGAAGAAACTTTTAAGGCAATACTGTAATATATACTTCTTGCTTTATTTGTTGCTTGATATGAATAATTTTTTTAGATGCACCTTGAGTGTTTATTGGTAATATTATTTAGAAAGGTCCCATTTTAAATCTCGTTCCGGGCCCCTGAAATCTCAGGACCGCCACTGGTGGCCGTCTCCAACTCTGCACACCGCCGATGGCGAGTTCCCCCGGATGCTGGCACCACCTCTCTCCTTCCATGTAAAGTCAAACCATTTGAATTGAAAAGCTTTGATTTGAAAGTTCCTTTGAATCTTGGGGCTTGAAAGTTTAAAATTTTTTGATACTAAGTTGGATCTGGGAGTTGAAAGGGCATTTTCTTCGAGTTAAAAGCAAGCTGCGAGCCCAAGTGAGTGGATATGTGTTCGTAGCTCGACTGTAATTCTCTTCTTTAAACGAAATGCAGGATTCCTAGCCGATTTTCAAAATGGAAAAAAACTGCCAGGTGGAAGTTAACCAGGTTTCAAATATATGCCGAAATTTGTTGATTTGAAAGTCCAATTTGTGATTGAAAGTGCAAGCCAAACCCACGATTTTTGCTGAAAGTGGAACCTATGAGTTGAAAGCTTTGATTCGAAAGTTCATGATTCGAGTTGAAACGCGACGATATTTTATTTGGTTTTCATATTTTTTTTACAGCTGCGGCTGTTGCCCGTTGGCCGGTAAGGCACCGGAGCGAGGAAGGAAGGGCAGAGGCTCGTGCGGTGCAAATCGGTCGGAACCCGATCAGCGATGCCACGACGCTCATGCCCGTCCGTTGCAACCAGCATGTGCAAATTAGTTCCTGTAGTAAGATGTATACTGGCCCGTGTCAACAGCTCAATTTTGTGGACAATTTATTTAAATAGATTTATTATGGGTTTAGCCTTATATTTCTTTTTGGGACACCACCAAATAGCTGCTCCGTGAACTTATACGCACAAAATGAAACACTACCTACAATTGTGCGTAGCATGTTTGGTTGAGTACAAGGAGCATTGATTGACACTAAATTTGAACAGAAGTTATAAATTATTTGTGATACTGCAGCACAATTTGGTAATAATTTCTTTTATCAAATTCGTATTCAGAAATGGGTTAAGAAAAAAAATAGTTATTTGTATGCAAAAGGGTAACATCCCAAAAATTCAAACTTTAGTTAAATAATTAAAAAATCATCATTCCTGAAAAATTGACCTTCTTCAAAAAAAGTTAATAATTAAATTCTGCATTCAAATGCATGCATGGTTTCCTAATTTTCAGCAGGTGAAAAAGAATTTTCAAAATTAAATAAAAGTTGATAATAGCCTACAACTAATTTTTAAAACCCCCAGACAATCTCTAAAATCTCCCAAACAATTTCCAGAATTTGTGAAGACGGTTTGGTTGTTTTCCAAGCCTAGATGATTTTTTTGGACATAAAATAAATCGAAAATCAACCAAAATTCTAAATCTTTCTCAGGCCGAAACAAAGACCTCGCCCTGACCAATGCTTAGTTTCGGCCCTGCTGCAGTCCACCGGCGAAGGACCAAATCGAGCCGCCTCCCTCCTCCTTTTGGCCTTTTCCTCTGCCTTTGCGTATCTTAGGGTGTATTTGATTGGATGTAAGTTAGTGAATGGGATAGGATGGTATAAGGTGGATGTTTGGTTGACCGAATGAGATAGTACAAGATTTTGTTTGGTTTCTTGAATGAGATGATTTTGGATGGTTTGAGATATTGTTGTAATAGTCATTAGGGATTAGAAATGTGAGTTTTGTTATGAGGATCGGAAGGCTGAGACGTTAGCTGGTAATTTTCAGTTTTAACTGAAGCGGTAAAGGTATTGTTTGGTTCAGAGTTTGTCGATACCGGGTTACGGTACCAGGTTAATAGTTGGTTAGGGCTAATTAGCTTGGTGTTTGGATCTGGGAGAGATTTAAGAACTCTGTATGCGAAGAGAATAGCAGGATATGAAATATGAAGAAACTCCTTATGCTTTCCCCTTCTTCCTCTCCGTCTTCTATCCATTTCTGAAATGCTTCGATCTCACGCCGGCAGTAGCTGTGGCCACGAGACATTACAGTTTGGTATTAAAGCTTCGTGCGATCTCCAGCTCGTGTGGCCTCGAGCTGTAAAATCCCGGGAAAGGGTTGGGAAACCTAAAGTTAACTCTGATTGCTTCAGCGATTCCTGTGAAATTCCAAAAGCCCAGTTGGCTCGGGTGGATGAGTGATCATCACAGCTCTGCCCAAACCCTCACAGCAGACCCTGTTCATTTTAGAGGCAATGGGGGAAGCAGCTAGACAAACGGAGCAGAGATGGGAATTGGTGAAGGAGAGCCTCAACCAACTTTTTGCCAGGATCGAGAAGATGGAAACGACACAACAATAGATGGCGGCGCAAGTGGAGTTGGCGATCAAGGCAGCATATAACCAGTCGTGAGAGCAGCAAACTTTGGTCAAGCAAATGGAAGCAACGGCCCAAGCGGTCGCAAGGATCACGATGGAGCATCTGTTGTCCTCAACACCGATGTTGGGAAGGGAGATGTGGTCGATGGCTGATCATCAGAAGGGGGTACTAACACGTGGAACAGAAAGAGGGTTATGGACCAATCCTCAGGCACACTTGATGAAAAACCCAGGTAGGTTGCATTCGACCTATTCGATGGAAATTCACCATGGATCTTCGTTAGGTCTGAAGTGCAATTCTAGTGAATAAACTGGGTTCTCACATAATTCGCTACCAAAGCTGTTGTTCCCTAAGTTTGAAGGGGAGAATCCCAGGATTTGGAGGGACAAATGTGTAGATTATTTCATAATGTTTAACATACCAGGAGGAATGTGGGTTACGGTTGCAACGTTGCATAGCTTAAAGCCAACTTTTTGGCATAATGAGCTTAAAACTTAACGGCTTTTGCGTAATAGAGGAGGGTAATTTTACCTAACTTTAGGGTTATTAGTCTAAAACCAATCATCAATAAGCCAAAAAATCCTCTCTCTAGTGGCTTTTGGCTTTTAATTATACAGAGGCTTATGGCTTTTGAAGAGCCCAGATAAAAAGCTACTCGTTTGTTTAGGCTTTAGCTTTTTAACTTTTAAACCGGTGAAAAAGCCCAAACAAATAGGACCTCAGTATTGGAGAGAACTAGAACAAGAGCATACAAATTAGATCTACCGGCAGATGCCTAGGTACATTTGGTTTTTTATGTGTCACAGCTAAAAGCTTTTACTCCTGATTACACACCGGTATTCCAAGTATTGAGTTGCATGCACCAACCAGTTCACACTTCAACACCAAGAATTGCCAAAGATGTGTCAGTTAGATGTGGCTGCGCCAGAACCAGAAGAAATCCTGGAGAGAAGGTTGATGAAGAAGGGCAATGTAGCAGTTCCACGGGGCTTGACCAAATGGTCTAGTATTCCAGTTGAGGCGGCGATATGGGAGGGACCTCAATGTTCGGAGCAAACGATATCCAGACTTGCTTGAGGGCAAGCAAGTTTTGCAGGAGGGGATAGTGTAATGGTCGGCAGGAATTATAAATGTAAGGCTTGTTATGAGGATCGGAGGGTTGAGACATTAGCTGGTAATTTTCGGTTTTAACTATAGCGGTAAAGGTATTATCTGGTTCAGAGTTTATCGGTACCGGGTTAATAGTTGGTTAGTGGTAATTAGCTTGGTGTTTGGATCTAGGAGAGATTTAAGAACTCTATATGCGAAGAGAACAGCAGGATGTGAAATATGAAGAAACTCCTTATGCTTTCCCCTTGTTCCTCTCCGTCTTCTGTCCATTTCTGAAATGCTTCGATCTCACGCTGGTACCGACTATTAACCCGGTACCGACAAATGGACAGAAGAGAACATATCAGGTTGAGGGATGAGGTTGGTGAGCAGATGAGACCCACGCTGCTTCACTTAGCTCTTTTTTTTTTCTTCAATTGGCGTTTGGTACTTTGTGATCAGGGGATACCTACTCTTTTTTTTTTTTTGGGAAAATAAAACAAAGCTGAAGATTAGTACTGCTAATATGAAAAATCTTAGGGTAGCAACCGCGGTTCCAATACGCCTGAACCCTAGTTTCACCATCGTGTCTTGACGAAAGGTTTCCATTTTCAAGATAGTTCAGATCTTCAGATTACAACAAGAGCAAATAATTCAGTACTAAAGAGTATTATACCAGAACGCTGATGAAAACTTGATAAAATGCTCTTGCTATAATTAACTGCGTTCATACAAACATTCATATAGCTAACCTATTGCAGTAAATACAGGTGCACATGACTATAGCATGTAAGATCATGGTACATGGTATATTTGTGATGAACAATTGGTGAGATTTTTGATTTGATGAATAAATGGTAAAAAGAGTTGTTGGGATGAACTTGTTTCTGGATGATGTTTTTGCTTGATGCAATGCGCTCGTGTGAGTGGTTGCATGGATTGACTTTGAGTCAAGTCGTGGACTTGTGCTCGGATTCGTTTGGTGTTTATTCGGTATGCGAGTGTTGCTCGAGGCGAACGTGGTCGATGACGGACCGAACTAGGTTCATGGAGGAGCCGAGGTTCGGACTAGGTTCGTGGAGGAATCGAGGTCCCGTGGTCGAGGATGTCATGCGGACGTTTGGGCTAGAGAACGGTGTACACGGAAGTGGTTAGTCACGTGAGTCTGCGGTGGGCGTCTGGCGTGCATGTGTGAATTTTGGGTTGTATGCATATATTGGGCCATGTGTTATTGGGCCAATGGATATGTATACATGTGTTTAATTAGAGATAAGAGGTTAGGGTTTTGAGTTGTATAAAAGGACTTGAAAACCTAATTAATGAATCAGAGCTTTTTGGGGCGGCGGCTGGAGGCTTTGCCGTTTTTCATGCGAGGCTGGTTTTCTTGCGAGGCGGCCGACGGCTGTTTCTGGTTTTTGTTGCTCGCGTTGGAGACTTGGAGACTCTCCTGGCTTGCATGCAAGACGAAGCGCTCGACGTGCTGGCGTGATTAGAAGTTGCATTACTGCCGCATGCATGCATGCATGCGTGAAAAAAGGAGCGGCGACTAGTGCTTCTGGCGGCTGGCCTTCCTAGCGCTTCGATCCGCTGGCGAGTCTGCTTTCGGCGAAGGGGCGAACAGCGTTCTGGCGCGGCAACTTGAAGGCGGTGACTAGAAAATTGTTTGCTCGATGCATGCATGCGAGAAGATTCCGTGAAGACTTGAACTCTAGCTTACGCATGCATGCAAGCGGCGGCGATCGGAAGCAAATTGATTTGTGCCCTGAGATTTTTGTTTCCTGCTCTCGATGCATGCATGCATCATGATGACTAGATAACTCTCATGCCGTTGCATGCATACAAGGAAACTCGGAAACGCGTAAGTTCCTTTGTGACTAGTTATTTTCTTGCTGTTCATTTCGTGTGGCTAATTCCTAGCGCAACCCATCCAAAATATTGCTAAGGCATCTAGTAATTGATCTTAAAAGTTTGATTGGTTAATTTCTTGTAGATTTTATTTAATCTCATAATTAGGGCTTGATCTATTCTCGTCACTATTTGATACAGTCAACTTACGAAGGTCATAACTCTATATCTGTATATCCGATTGAGGTGATTCTTGTTGCGTTAGTTTCGGATTTTAATCTAGTTCATACAGTTAAAATTTCACATCAATCCGATGGTTGGATCTTCGGAAATTACGGTTTTAGTGAACGTCTATTAATCTGTTTTTGTTGAAACCGAGAGCAATATTTCATAATTATTTTAGGGGGTTTTAAGAATCACTAAAAATTTGTTTTAGCTTCCGCTCAATCATTCACCCCCCCTCTGATTGACGCCATCCGATCCTACAAGTGGTATCAGAGCGAGGTTAAGGTATGGCGTCAGATAAGTATGTTAATCGTCCTCCTATGCTTAATGATTCAAATTTTTCTTATTGGAAAAGTCGCATGCAATCATATATTGAAGCTCAAGGTAATGATGTTTGGCGCAAAGTTGCTACTGCATATGATGTTCCTGATATAGTTACTAATGATAATAAAGTAGACGTTGATTTGAATGCTAAAGCTAAAAACTTGATTTTTCAAGGAATTTCTGAAAAAGAATTTGATCGAGTTTCTCATTTACGTTCTGCATATTCAGTTTGGAAGACATTATGTGACTATCATGAAGGTTCTACTAAGATTAAGAAAGTCGCAAAAATATTTACCAAAAGGACTTTTCTGATTTTGTAATGAGACCGGTGAATCAATTGATGATCTTTTCTCTCGATTTGAGAAAATCTTGTGCAATTTAAGTGGTGTTGGAGTTAGTAATCCAGTTGAGGATAATGCTAGTAAAATTTTGAGATCTCTTAGTCTGAATGGCGCATGGTTGTTACGACAATTAATCAAAGCTGTTGATTTGGATACTTTGACCATGGATGATCTTTATTCTAGGTGAAAACTTATGAGATGGATTCTTTGTCTCCTAGAGATGATAAGTCCTCTACACATGCACTTATTGCTAACTGACGACTTCGTCTGGATTACCATCTTTTGTTTCCTTGTCTGTATTGGCTTCTTTTTCAGATGAACAGTTTGAGATGCTTCCTGAAGAAGATCTTGTGCTCATCTCCTCACGTGCTTTTAAAGCACTCAACAATGTGAGGATGAGGAGACGTGAAGGCACTACTTCGGGGTCCTTCAATTGCTTTGAGTGTGGCCTTCCCGGGCATATTAAAACAAATTGTCCCAAGTTGAAGAAGAAGGAAGAAAGGGAACCAACAAGAACGCAGACTCAAGACGCACTACCCTAGGCGCTCCAATTTTCGAAAAGTTGCTAAGAAAGTCTTAGCCGCCATAGAGGAGTGTGATCTTAGCGATGTGGACTTTGAGAGTGATAATGAACCACATGACAAGAAGAAGGACAAGAAGGGAGATTCCGATGATGACTTCACCGGCATGTGTTTCATGACTAGAAGGGATAGCGACAACGACTCCGATCTTGATGAGGTGAGACCTTCTTATGATGAGCTTGAGTATGCCATGGTTAAATTAGCTTCAGAACTTAAAAAGTCTAAGAAAATTCTTAAAGAAAAAGATCTAGACATTGATAGTTCCAATTCTGAAATTGCAAGGCTTAGATCTTTAATTCCTGATGATGACTCTTGCAAATCTTGTGATGTGTTACAATCTGAAGTTATTGCCTTACGGAATGCCCATGCTTCTACTCTTCATAAACTCGATGATCAAATTGCAAAGAATGATAAATTTGAAACTTGTTTTACTTTTGGTACCGCTATGCATGCTCATGTTGTTGACGAATTGTTTCTTACCAAGAACTATTTGAAAAAGATAAAAGTTGCCTTATATGCTAGTTCTTTGGTAAATGCTTTATATTCTAGAAAATTCAAACAACTTAAGAATGCTAAGTGTGCTGCCAATGTCAAGCTTGATTCAAGTTTGCCTTGTTCTAAATGTTCCTCACTTGAGTTAAAATTGAAAAATGCTTATGGTAGAGTTGATCAATTGCAATGTGACATGCTTCAACATGAAGTTTCTTCTTGCTCCAATTATGCATAAACAAAAAGGCATTGTTGATAATATTTGTGATAATTGTGTTTCTTTAACAAAAGAGGTTGCTTATCTTCAAAGCTCATTGCAACGTTTTTCTAATGGTAAAAAGAACCTCAACGTGATTTTGGACACATCCAGAGTAAGCACATATAATAAAGGACTAGGCTTTGATGCACATGCTTATTCTAAATCTCATCCACCAACATTGTTGAATGTAACGAAAGTGGTAAATTTGAGGTTAAACTCGAACCTAAAAAGACCATTTTTAAATATCTTTGGTTTTATGTCTAATTTGTCCACAACTAGTGCAATTACTTCATCTTCTAAAACAACACCACCTGTGAAGTACAATTGCTCCTACTGTGGTAAAGATGGTCATTTAGTTCAGTTCTGCTTTAGACTTGCAAGAAAACAGAAAAATGACAGGGTAACATATTTTGCAAAGTCTAGGTGGCAAAAGCCACTTTTTGGATCGGGCAGACCGGTCAGACAGCAGGTAAGTAGGCGTTTAGACCGGGTGCACCCAAATTCGAAAGGTAAAGGTGGTACGGATTTAATTCGTGCTTTTATGCCTACTGGTTCTGCTAGTCGTATGTCTCAGTGCTGGATTCCTAAATTTCTTTTATCTAACTTGATCAGAGACCTCGACATTCTCTTTTGTGTAGGTTGTGCGAGAGAGGAAGGAGAACATATGGCTCATAGATTCTAGATGTTCACGTCATATGATTGGTGATTCAAAATGGTTCTCCTCCCTCACACAAAGTTCAGGTGATGAGGTCATCACTTGTGGCGATAATTCAAATGGATGGATTCTTGGAAAAGGAATTGTGTGAGTCAATGAAAACTTCATTCTCAAGGATGTAGCTTTGATGTTTCTGAAAATCTGGTATGCAACATCACTCGCATTGGTCGTTTGTTTAAAGGTGATTTTTTTCATGTTCAACATCTAGAAAACAAGTCTCTATTGCTCTCTCAACTGCTGAATCTGAATATGTTGCTGCTGTTGCATGTTGTGCACAAGTGCTTTGGATGATATCAACTTTAAAGGATTTTGGATTAATTTTAGATAGTGTTCCACTTTTTTGTGATAACACTAGTGCTATTAATATTGCTAAAAATCCAGTGCAACATTCTCGAACAAAGCATATTGATATTCGCTATCATTTCCTTCGAGATCATGTGGAAAAGGGAGATGTTGTGTTGCATTTTGTTGATTCTGATTTGTAAATTGCTGATATTTTCACAAAACCACTTGATGCTTCTCGATTTGTTTTTTTTTTTTGAGAGGAGAGTTGGGAGTTGTGCATCCCATGAGCTTGTTTTGAGCGGGAGTTTCCATGCCAAGTCTTTTACTTGATGAGCTTGCTTTATCATATTTCTTTATATATTATGTAATTGAGCTGATATATGATAATCTAAATTGCTTTACTTGCACTAAAAGTGACAGTGCGGAATTCCTTAGTTTAATTGTCTATAGCTAATACCCTGTGATATCTTGCTCCAATAGGCTTGATATTGAATCTTCTTGACAAATTTGGGCTATGAAGCATGTGTATTTTCAGCTTTACTCTTTCATAGACCATTTAATCACTTTGCATGTTTACAATAAAAGAAAAGGGAATAAGTAAAAAAAAAGGGCTCGAATCTGCAAGAAGAAGCTTGGTAAAATTATCAAAATATGCAAAAGGTTCAAGATGTGTGCTTCAAGCATGCTATTCCTAAAAGATAAGATGTATGCTTCAAGTATGCCAGTCCCTAAAAGATAAGATGTATGCTTCAAGTATGCCATTCATTGCAAATAAAAGAAGTATGCTTCAAGCATGCCACATGCAATTTATTGTTATAAAGATTAAATTGGTTTGTTAGATTGGAGTTGAAACTTCTTGCTTGCCCAGAGTTGTTAGTTGCTTCATTTTTGGGCCTTGTTTTTCTGCTGAGATTTTGCTTAGTACTTGGCTATAGTTGATTGAATTGAGGTTGAGATGCATGTCACTCCCTAACTTGTTAAATTACATTAAGTTCATGTATTATACTTATTATATGATCTATAAGGTTATGTGATCGAGTGAGCTCATCTTTTCTTGTCTTGGCACCCATTTGTTTTCCTTGATGAAATCATTGTCAAAGGGAGAAATAGTAAAGCATACATTCGGGGAGAAGAGAAAAGTTTTTATTGTGATTTGTTTCTTTCTTTTCAAAAGGAGATGTTGTTTCTTTTCACTTTGTGCTTTTGAGCCGACTTGTGCTTTTTACATTTTACTTTCATCACATATGTTTTATGCTTTTTAGAGGTGTTGCCAATGTGTTCATCAAGGGGAGATTGTAAGATCATGGTACATGGTATATTTGTGATGAACAATTGGTGAGATTTTGATTTGATGAATAAATGGTAAAAAGAGTTGTTGGGATGAACTTGTTTCGGATGATGTTTTTGCTTGATGCAAGGCGCTTTCGTGTGAGTGGTTGCATGGATTGACTTTGAGTCAAGTCGTGGACTTGTGCTCGGATTCGTTTAGTGTTTATTCGTGTGCGAGTGTTGCTCGAGGGCTAACGTGGTCGATGACGGACCGGAACTAAGTTCATGGAGGAGCCGAGGTTCGGGACTAGGTTCGAGGAGGAATCGAGGTCTGGTGGTCGAGGATGTCATGCGGGGCGTTTGGGCTAGAAGAACGGTGTACAGGTGGTTAGTCACGTGAGTGCGGCGGTGGGCGTCTGGCGTGCATGTGTGAATTTTGGGTTGTATGCATATATTGGGCCATGTGTTATTGGGCCAATGGATATGTATACATGTGTTTAATTAGAGATAAGAGGTTAGGGTTTTGAGTTGTATAAAAGGACTTGAAAACCTAATTAATGAATAAGAGCTTTTTGGGGCGGCGGCTGGAGGCTTTGCCGTTTTTCATCTTGGTGGTTTTCTTCTTGGCGCGCCGGCGGTATTTCGGTTTTTGTTGCTCGCGTTGGAGACTTGGAGACTCTCTGGCTTGCATGCAAGACGGCGCTTCGGCGTCTTTGGCGTGATTAGAAGTTGCATTACTGCCGCATGCATGCATGCATGCGTGAAAAAAGGAGCGGCGACTAGTGCTTCTGGCGGCTGGCCTTCCTAGCGCTCGGTCACGCGGCAGGTCCTGCTCGGCGAGCGGGGACGAACGGCGTTCTGGCGCGACAGCTTGAAGGCAGGTGACTAGAAAATTGTTTGCTCGATGCATGCATGCGAGAAGATTCCGTGAGAGACTTGAACTCTAGCTTACGCATGCATGCAAGCAGCGGCGACTGGAAGCAAATTGATTTGTGCCCTGAGATTTTTGTTTCCTGCTCTCGATGCATGCATGCATCATGATGACTAGATAACTCTCATGCCGTTGCATGCATACAAGGAAACTCTGGAAACGCGTAAGTTCCTTTGTGACTAGTTATTTTCTTGCTGTTCATTTCGTGTGGCTAATTCCTAGCGCAACCCATCCAAAATATTGCTAAGGCATCTAGTAATTGATCTTAAAAGTTTGATTGGTTAATTTCTTGTAGATTTTATTTAATCTCATAATTAGGGCTTGATCTATTCTCGTCACTATTTGATACAGTCAACTTGCGAAGGTCATAACTCTATATCTGTATATCCGATTGAGGTGATTCTTGTTGCGTTAGTTTCGGATTTTAATCTAGTTCATACAGTTAAAATTTCACATCAATCCGATGGTTGGATCTTCGGAAATTACGGTTTTAGTGAACGTCTATTAATCTGTTTTTGTTGAAACCGAGAGCAATATTTCATAATTAATTTAGGGGGTTTTAAGAATCACTAAAAATTTGTTTTAGCTTCCGCTCAATCATTCACCCCCCCTCTGATTGACGCCATCCGATCCTACATAGCATACTTCACAACAACATAGATAAAATGAGTCCTCTACTGGCTAAACCTGAATACGGGTAGGAACAGACAGGGACACATCCTACGTGCACATGAGCTACAAGCTAATCGTCAGAGGGAGAGAACAAATCCTTGGTCAGCTTCTTGAAATCAAAAGCGCGGGAGGAGGGCGAGGAGTGCTTTGAGCTATTGGTCATACTGCTCAGCCAGCGAGCGGTGTGCTCGATACAGGTCACCAAGCATGTCCACCAGGTCGTATTTCTGGAGCAATTGCAGTTCTGTTATGGATCTATGCAAATCAAAAGGTTCTACAGGTCATTACAAAATATAATAACCATTAACCAGCTAACAAATTTCATGTAAGTGCTAAACTGATATGATTTGTTAATCATTCTTCATGGCAGAAGTTAAACCTATGAATTGACAGGATAGAATTTTGGAGCCATGATCATCGGAGAATCTCCAGATAAGCCTCAAATTAAACATGACAGACTTCACTACAAGCCTCAGACATTTGATGATGGCACAAACAATAGAAGCTTTTAGGGGGAAAATTGCTACATGCAAGATTTAGAATGACTCTTAAATCATCTGATTCCCTTCTCTCAATTTATTTATTCTCCCCTTTCTCCATTTGGCCGGCTGTGCTTCTACCTTCAGAAAATGCCCAATATACAGGTAGCATCACATTTTCTTCCACAGTTCTACTATTTCCTCTTCCTGTATGATTAGAGTTGTGAAATTTGACCGCAAAGTGCAGATAATGGAAGGCAGAAGTAATAGGAGGCCACAAAGCATGGCTTGTGATGAATGAGGTTAATTAGAGAAATGATCCAGAAGCACAAGTGACTAATTACCTAAACCGTGCAATTGATGAGTCTGTACCGAACACCGATCGGTTCGGGCGATTTAGTCTTGACGCTCATCGCGGCCCATGACTTGCTAACACTTCTACATCATTCCCGGCAACGTCGCACAAATTCCGTCAGGCTCCGGTAGCTCGTGCCTCCGTCGGCGACTGCCTTCGCCGCAGCCTCTCCAACGCTCGCCGCCTTCTTCCTCACTGTCTCGTCCGCCATTACCGCCTTCACCTTCTCCGCTATCTCCTCCCCGCTCACCACGCCTTCCTCCCCTTCCCAGCTCCACTGCTCCACCCACACGCCGAGCCCGCCGCACGCGACCACGCCCGCGTTCACCCGTTGGTCGCCGAACCTCGGCCACGCCAACACCGGCAAGCCGCTCGCCGCGGCCTCGGTGACCGAGTTCCAACCACAGTGGCTGATGAACAGACCGATGGATTCGTGCTTCAGCACCTCTTCTTGCTCCACCCACGCCTTGGTCACTAGCCCCCGGCCCTGCACCCGCTCCAAGAACCCTTCGCCGAGCAGCTCGCTGAGCTCGGCAGAGTCGTCTCTGTCCACGACGGTGCTCTTCACCACCCACAAGAACCGGTGGCCGCTGGCCTCGAGCCCGGCGGCGAGCTTCCTGAGCTGGTCTCTTGATATGGCCTTGCGGCTGCCGAAGCTGATGTACACCACCGACCGCGCAGGCTGCGCGTCCAGCCAGTACATATAATCATTGCCTGATTCTTTCGCCGCCTCCCCTGCCCGAAGGTTAACGGTAACAAGCGGCCCAATGGAATACATCGGCGGGAACCCGGCGGCGACCGAGCCTTGCCGCAGGGCCGTGACGACCTCGGGCTCCAAGGCGTCGAACGTGTTGACTAGGACGCCGTCGGCTTTCGCGAGATTCTGGCCGTTTGCGACGAACTGCCGGGTGAAGAGGTGGTTGGGGTCGTGCAGCGCCTGCGGGATGGATGCCTTCGGGATGCGGTACACGCCGGGGATGTCGACGTCGCCGACGACGCGGCCAGCGTTGGCCTGGAGGTAGGTGGGGATGTAGGCGCACAAGGAGAGCATCGCGGCGGAGGCGGTGAAGAGGACATAGCACGGGAGGCGGATCTCCTTGGCCACGGGGATGGCGACGGAGGCGAGGGCGATGTCGGTGACCAGCGCCGAAGCGCCGGCGTCGGCGAGGAGCGGGCCGAGGAGGTGCGCTGATCGGCGCATGGCTTCGAACCGGAGGAAGAACGGGTCGGCGCCGGGGAACTCGGACTCATCGAACGGCGCGAGGTGGAGGTCGAGCCGGCGGACGGCCGGGAACGCGTCGAGCATCCCCTGGAGGTGCCTGGACTCCGCGGACGACACGGTGGGGAGCACTGTGACCACCGAGACGTCGCAGGCGTGGCCGGAGGAGAGGGCCACCGCGAGGCGGCTGAAGGGGACCAGGTGGCCCATGCCGGCGCTCGGCAGTAGGACGACGTGCGGCCTGCCACCCGCGCGGCAGCTGGACGTCGGCATTGCCGGGGAGACCATGGTCGAGCACTTGGTTTCTGCGACGAAGTAGGTGCCCTTCTCTTTGGCTCGTCCAGGTAGGAGGTAGCTGTTGCTTAATGATGTGTGACGCCAATTTGTGAGAGGTAGGAGGTAGCTGTTGCTTAACGAAGTAGGTGCCCTTCTCTCTTGGGCTGGGACATTGGATGCACGGTGGAACAATAAGCACCACATGATACAACCACCCCGTCAACCACTCCTGTGCCGGCACGGTGGCTCAGTAGGTGCAGCGTCCGGTGGTTGTTCGCCGGTGCAATTGCGTGGTTAGATTCGTGGAAACTGGCAGTTCTCTATACGTTTATACCTGCGTTGATGAGGAATTTTAGTGAATTTAGATGCCAAGCTACAGAAGGAACGGAAATATGATGACATTAGGTGATCTCTTGCCCTTCCTCCTCACTAGAATGAACAAATACCAGTAAGTATATTGCATCGGGGAAATTAAAGCCTATTGTTGATTGCTTCTCCCACAGCGCTTGGGACCAAATTCAGGTGACATGGAGGTAACGGCTGTTCGACATGCCGAATAAAGGCATCAAGCTCTCGACATGGAGTGGTGAGCTCGGGCATAACTATTTTAAAGTTAACCTCAAAGTAACAAATTTAAATATATCTTTCTAAGATGTCACGTGTCATCTTCCCTATATGCCTCATCCTTTTCTTTTCCCAACTTCTCCCAACCCCTTCTTCCCTCTCTAACACAAAATTTTAAACTTTGAAAATTTTAAATAGGAAGTTTCAACTCAAAAAATTCAACAAAAAATTTAAAACTCGAACAAATTTAAATAAAAAATTCAAATCAGAAAGTTTCAACTCGATAACTTTCAAAATAGAAAGTTTCAACACAAAAATTCCAACACAAAAAATTTCAAATCGAAAAATTTCAACACGAAAAGTTTTAGATCGAAAATTTTTCAAATTAGAAAGTTTTAAAATGAAAAGTTTCAACTCACAAAACTTTCAATTCAAAAGCTTTTGGTTCAAAAATTTTCAATTAAAAAAATTTTAGGATTGAAAAGTTTATATTTAAATTCAATTCAAAAATTTACAATAAAAAATTCCAATTGAAAAGTTTAAAATCAAAAAATTGAATCATAAAATTTCAAATAGAAAGTTTCAACTAAAAAAGATTTTAAATCGAAAAGTTTTAGCTCTGAAATTATTCAATTAAAAAACTTCCGGATGAAAAATGTAACATCCCAAAGTTTTAGCTTTTCAATTAATTAATATTATTTTATTGCAATTTAAGAATTTTATGATTTTTTGGATTTATTGGGATTTTCTGAGATTTATTTGATTTATTTTGAATCAAATAACATTTATTTCTATCAAAGATTAATTATGAATATTTAAATTTAAAATAAAGTTTTTGTGAAAATATTTTATTTAAGTCCAGAATATCTCAAAGTATTTTTGAGATTTTTATTGGAATTTTTAGGGTATTTTTAATGCTTTAAATAAATCAAAACATTTAATCGGATTATTTAAAATAGGAAACTCTAGTAAAATCACACGTGAACAGTAACGAGCCGGCCCAGTTACTGTGCGGGCCTTTTGTATTTATGGAAACCCTAAAACGGTTCGGACCGTCGGATGCCGATCGGACGGTCGCGGGTCGTCGTTCCCGATTGGGTTTCCAAATCTGCCGCCGCTTGCCGTCTCCGCCACGGACACCTAGGGCTTCCTTTTACGCGCGCATGCCGAGGCTATAAAAGCCGTGCCCCGCTCCTCGAGGTTCCTCATCACCTTGCGCAGCCAACAACCCTAGCCTTCGCCTTTGAGCCGCCGTCGTTTAGCCTCTAGAGCTCGCCGGAGTCCGAGTGGATAGCCGAGGTGGTTGCGCCGCGGTTTCGTCGTCGTCGGTACCTCTTCCGTCGATTTGGAGGTAGACTCGGATTCGTCGTCGTGAGCCGCGTCGGATCAGCCAGCTCTTCATCGCCGGGAACCAGCGGAGCGCCGCGCGGGAGGTCTTCGTCTTCGTCTCCGGTAGCTCAGCGCCGCCGCCAGCCATCACCGCTCGGGAGTTGCATCGGCCGTCGGATCACCAACGAAGCGCCACGATTAGGCCACGTCGACGCGGTGAATAGGAAACCGCACGGGTAAGCGTGAGCCGTCGATCACCAGATCAACGGACCACAATTTGCCACGTCGCGCCGTACGTTCGAGCGGGAAAAATCGGAATTTCCTTTATAAAAATAATTCGACAAAATCCGGATTTATTATTTTAGGTTATTTTCAGGATTTTCAAACTTCAAAACGCTATAACTTTTGCATACGAACTCCGTTTGAGGTGATTCAAATTCCTAAAAATTTGTAAAATTGAGATCTTTCTAATGGTGGCTTTTATTTGAATTTTTGAGTTATTTGACCCTTGGTTTTGGTGTTTATTTGCTTTCTCTCTCGATTCGCGTAGACGTTGAACCGTGCGAGGCTTCGGAAGGAGATTTTGCAGCTCAGGAATTATTTTCAGACCAAGACCAGGAGCTTAACGAAGGCAAGTTATGCTTTGATCATGTTGCACCCATGAATTAGATTGCATGCTATTTTGATTTACCTTATCACTTGTTATTTTATGCGTATAAATGATTTCAACATAAGTTTGGGATTAGCTACCATACCCTTTGAATTACACCCTACCTTGCTAGTTGTATGCCATGATCCACTTGTCACCCTAGGTTGGTTAATTATAGTTGGTTAATAGAAAATCAACATGGGTGGTTAGACCGAATTAGAGATGCTTAGTCATGCCACGTCATCACATGCTCATGAGATATTGCTTATTAATCTTGACTAATGGAATATGGAACTATGATGATAATTTGTGGGCCATGTGTGGTCGCGCAAAGAGATTGAGTTGTTGTGACAGCGGAGTCACGCAACGATGTTGATTTGTGAAGAGCACGTGGGGCTTGGTAATCAACTAGGGTGGGAAAATGATTTAGACTGAGGCAAGTGGCAAGATTGTTTTGTGGTGGGCCAAGAGTGGCAACTGGGCGGTCGTATTTGGTTTTTATTGGTTTTGGATATTTGAGATCATCTCGGTTAGTCTTGCCTCGATCGATTAAGGACTTAACCTTGCAAGCCTTTGACTGAGTCAATCATGCGACCACACGTCATTATGGGGCACCTAGTGATTAATTTGTAAATGCTTAACTTAAGTGCTATCTTGGTGGTGTGAGTCCAGGTGCACGGGGGAAACTCACATGGCGCAAGAGGGGGGCCCTGTTGTGGTGTAGCCCTTCAGTGTTGAAACCTTAGCGGGTAGCACTGGGTTAAGAGGATGCATTGTAAAGGCTTTGTTATAATCGTTCGCCTGTGTGGTGCATGGTTATATCGTGTGGGTAAAGTGCATAACCTCTGCAGAGTGTACAAACTATTCGGATAGCCGTGCTCACGGTATTGAGCAATGCTCGGGAATTACAGTCAAGGGGTAGTTAATTAAAATGAACAACTATTATGGGATGGCAGGATGCCATGTGGATAATGGAACTTGATTTAGGATGGAGAACTTGGGTTTATTTGAGAATCACTGAATCTACTTACTTGTTATTATTTGTTTTACTGTCTTTTCAATCTACATATTGTTTATGTTTGAAAATGCTGCTTACTGCTTATGAACCACTTAGCCATTCCTTTGGAATAAGCCTGCATATAGCTATGATAGAATTGCATTTTGTGCACAACTTGTTGAGTATGTGTTGGTGTACTCACCCTTGCTTACAAACCAACAACAGTGGAGGAGTCATCGCCTGTGCTTGAGGAGGACTTTCAGGTGGACGCGAGTCACTAGGCCAAGCCTTGTCAGTCGCCTGTGGTGTACTGATGAGTCACTACGTCTTCTACGATTTTCCGATGTATTTGTCTTATTTTATCTTAGTCTTGCCCTATGAGGCCGAATAAATGTAAGTGATCATAAGATCATACACTAGTTATATTAAATAAATGAAGTCTTGTTGTTATTATCGTTGTGCATGATGTGATGCTTACCGATGTTAAGCCGTGTGCACTAGCGTTGATCCTGGGAATAGTGCGGCATACACGGTGGATCCGAATTGGTGAATTCGGGTCACTACAGAGGTGGTATCAGAGCATACTGACTGTAGGTCTTGGCCCTAGTTAGCATGGGAGTCCAAAACTATTTTCTAAAAGAAAAACTTAAACTGGACTAAAACAACACTCTGGACTCTTCTCATTCTCTGCTCCTCACCTTTGCTGGAATTATGATTGTTCGAGGACATTGAGCATGGTGGACTTATCTATTTCCTTTTGAATAGATGAGGATGGTCCAAGAGTACGGGGAGCAGGAGGGAGGTTACGCAGCAGAGCTATGGCGCATGATGAGGATGCTCAGAGGCTTCGATAGGCCGATCTACCGAGGGGAGACCATAGTACGTGCCGGACTCGACGTTGGCTGGAGGGTTCAGATTACGATCTACGCACGAGCAAGGGCAAGAGGAAGTCGCTCCATCCGCATCACCGTCGGAGATCTACGCCAAGGCCGGATCCAGCGGCAAAGACGCTTTGGCGATGAGACGACTTGCTCGTACCTACCCCCGAGAGTTGGAAGGCACTGTGTTCCGACATCATCCATGCCGAGACAACCGTCTTGACCGAGCGCCGATAGTAGAGGAAGACGCCACAGTTACTCACCTGGTGAGATATGTCATTGCTTAGGAGGATGCCCTCGACAATATGGTTCTGGAGCTGCGGAGAACTCGTAACGAGGCCAGGGATGCGGAAGCTCGGCTCCAAGAGGTCTTAGATCAGTCTCTCCAGAGGATCCATGAGTTGGAGGATGCATTATTTGGACCTGAGCCAGAGCCGGAGATGGAGCTACACGACCCCGATCCGGAGACAGACCCGGAGTCAGACTTCGAAGGATGAGAGACTTAGGATTAAGTTGAGACTCGAATGTTGAGTCGCGTCCATAAGTTAGCATTACCAATTGTAATAGACGATAAGGTTGAGTGTTTAGTTTGGTTCTTATTGTTTGCTGTGTGTGCAGTATGCGTTGCAAAGCTTTTAGGCTTATGTAAGCAACCATACCAAGTTAATTAATAAAATAATAAAGTTGTGTAATTTGGGTTAAAACCTGTTTTCCCCCGCTTTAGAGATTCTTATATCTCATCTGTGCTACTTCTACCCCCTCCTAACCTAAACAGATGGTGAATACTCGCGGTAACAATGGAGCGTCAGGAAGTGGTCTCCGCCAGAATGACCATGATGGAACACCACCGCAGCCAGCGCCGCCAGTGGATATGCAGAACTTGGGAGCTTTTTCGGCAAAGACAGCTCGGCTTATGCGACGATGATGCAACAAATCAGACCGGTGGCCAAGCCGCGAAGAACGCTGCAAGAAGGCAACAATGGGCCACGTAACCACTCCAAGTTGGCTGATTTCATGAGAACTCGTCCTCCGACATTCTCAGGCAATGTCAATCCATTGGAGGCCGATGATTGGTTGAGAACCATGGAGAAGAAGCTGCACATCACGCAATGTGAGGGCAATGAGAGGGTGTTGTATGCTTCGCACCAGTTGGAAGGAACTGCTGCAGAATGGTGGGAGAACTACTGCGCAGCGCATGAAGCCCCGCAGGAGATCACATGGGAGGAATTTTCAACTGCTTTTCGCCAGTATCATGTGCCAGAAGGAATGATGGATCTCAAGAAGGAGGAGTTTAGGGCTTTAAAGCAAGGAAGTCAATCGGTGGCAGAGTATTCAAATAGGTTTACTCAGTTGGCACGCTATGCACCTGAGGATGTGGCTACAGACAAGGCCAGACAGTCCCGCTTTCTGAAAGGGCTGAACTCAGGACTGTAGGTGGGATTGATCACCCACACTTTCCCTGACTTTCAGGAGTTGGTCAATAAGGCTTTGATCCTTGAAGATAAACACAAGGAGTTGGGTGAGGACCGCAAGTGCAGGATGGCTAGTCAGGCAGGGCGGCCGAATCATCTCAGGTTGAGGATGACACCCCAACAATTTGCTAGGATCCAGCCCCAGTTGTCGAGCAGAGCACCAGTTCCGACACCTCGCCCCGCCAGTCAGAGTTTTCAGACTCCAGCACCAATGGGCAATGCAGTTTCAGGAAGTCAACAGCCCGATGCTAGAAGGTGCTTTTCATGCAATGAGCCTGGGCATTTTGCAAACAAGTGTCCGAAGAAGGGAGGAATTACTCCAGTACGCTTCAACTTGAGCAAGACTCAGCTAAGACCCGATGGCGGGGAGGAAATCGAGTGCCGCCATAGATCGAGGCGTCGCCTCGACGGCCGTGCGTGGAAGGATCAACCACATTACTGCTGATGGAGCTCAGGAGGCATCGGATGTCGTACTGGGTAAGTTCTTAGTTAACTCAGTACCGGGTACAGTTTTATTTGATTTTGGAGCTTCGCATTCGTTTGTTTCTCGGAATTTTGCATTGAAGAATGGGTTCTCCGTTAAGAATCTTAAATGTGTGCTTCTAGTACAAACCCCAGGATCGGAACTTCAATCTAACCTTGGGTGTTTAGGAGTAAAGTTGCTTATGAATGGGATAGAATCCCTAGCGAATCTCATCTTGTTAGATACCCAAACCTTAGATGTTTTCTTAGGGATGGATTGGCTATCAAAACACAAGGCTGTCTTGGATTGTGGCCAAAGGATGGTGACCTTAGAAAACCCTAATGGTGAAAAGGTGGAAGTGCATGCTACCGCAATCCGTGATGGCCAGTTGATGATCAATAGTGTGAAGGTGGTTAATTTGGAGGATGTACCAGTGGCTAGAGATTACCCGGAGGTATTCCCTGAGGATTTACCGGGCATGCCACCAGATCGGGATATTGAGTTTGTTATAGAGTTGGTACCGGGAACAGCACCGATAGCAAAAAGACCATATAGGATGCCAACCGATGAGTTAGTTGAGATGAAGAAGCAAATTGAGGAATTGCTGGAGAAGGGTTTCATTCGGCCAAGTTCTTCCCCGTGGGGAGCGCCAGTTTTGTTCGTCAGGAAGAAGGATGAAAGTTTAAGGATGTGCATCGATTATCGTGCACTTAATGAGGTAACAATCAAGAATAAGTACCCTTTGCCGAGAATTGATGATTTGTTTGATCAGTTGAAGGGAGCAGCAGTTTTCTCCAAGATAGATTTTCGATCAGGTTATCATCAGTTGAGGATTAGAGCAGAGGACATTCCGAAGACAGCATTTTCAACCCGTTATGAACATTATGAGTTTACAGTCATGTCATTTGGGTTAACCAATGCCCCAGCTTATTTCATGAACCTCATGAACAAGGTGTTCATGGAATATTTGGACAAGTTTGTAGTAGTCTTTATCGATGATATCCTTGTGTATTCCAAGACAGAAGAAGAGCATGCCGAGCACTTGAGATTGGTTTTGGAGAGGTTGCGAGATCAGCAGCTGTATGCTAAATTCAGCAAGTGTGACTTTTGGAAGGAGAAGGTAGAATTCCTTGGCCATGTAATGATTGTTAAAGGAATTGCTGTGGATCCAAGTAAAGTGGAAGCTGTGTTGCATTGGGAGCAACCGAAGACAGTCACTCAGATCCGTAGTTTTCTGGGAATGGCGGGATATTACCGCCGATTCATTGAAGGATTTTCGACGATTGCGAGACCTCTCACGCAATTGTTGAAGAAGGAGAAGAAGTTTGCATGGACGCCTGAGTGCGAGAATAGTTTTCAAGAACTAAAGAAGAGATTAACATCTGCCCCTGTGTTAGTATTGCCGGATGTACAGAGCAGTTTTGACATTTACTGTGACGCATCACGGCAAGGTCTTGGATGTGTGTTAATGCAGAATGGCAAGGTGGTGGCCTACGTATCCAGGCAGTTAAGGCCGCATGAAGGGAATTACCCAACGCATGACTTGGAGCTAGCAGCCGTAGTGCATGCTCTAAAGATATAGCGTCATTATCTCATCGGAAATAGATGTGAGATATATACGGACCATAAGAGTTTGAAGTATATATTCACTCAGTCGGATCTTAACATGAGGCAGAGGAGATGGTTGGAATTGATAAAGGATTATAATGTCGGAATCCATTACCATCCTGGAAAAGCTAATGTGGTGGCTGACGCTTTGAGTCGAAAGAGCCATAATGTGAATTCATTGGTGGTGAGCAAGCGGTGGGAGTTGTGCGAAGAATTTCAGAAGTTGGGATTGGAAGTTGTGCCACAAGGATTTATTGCTGCCTTGGAAGTGAAGCCAACCTTGGAGGATCAAATCAGGGATAAGCAGAGTAAGGATGAGAAGATCAGCAGGATCAAGTCCAAGAAGGATGAAGGGTTAGCTGAGGATTTCTCGGTAGATGAGCAAGGAACCCTGTGGTTCAAGGGTCGGATTTGTGTGCCAAATGAGAGAGAACTCAAGCAGTTGATTCTTGAGGAGGCTCACGATTCCAAGTATTCTATCCATCCGGGAAGTGCCAAGATGTATCAGGACCTTAAAGGGAGATTTTGGTGGCCTAACATGAAGCGTGAAGTCGCAGAGCATGTAGCGTTGTGTGATGTATGCCAGAGGGTAAAGGCGATGCACCAGAAGCCCGCGGGATTATTGCAACCATTGAAGATTTTGGAATGGAAATGGGAGGAGATTGGAATGGATTTTATCACCGAATTGCCCAAGACTCAAAGAGGGTATGACTCTATATGGGTGATCATTGACCGGTTAACTAAAGTCGCTCACTTCATCCCGGTGAAGACGACTTATTCAGGTGATAAACTGGCAGAATTGTATATGTCAAGGATCGTATGCTTGCATGGTGTGCCCAAGAAGATCGTGTCGGATCGAGGTACCTAATTTACCTCAAGATTTTGGGACAAGCTGCATGAAGCAATGGGCACCCGCTTGAATTTTAGCACCGCATACCATCTGCAGACAGATGGTCAGACCGAGAGAGTTAATCAGATTTTGGAGGACATGTTGAGAGCTTGTGCAATATCTTATAGTACATCATGGGATAAATGTTTGCCATATGCGGAGTTCAGTTATAACAAATGTTACCAGGCTAGTTTGCAAATGTCGCCATTTGAAGCCTTGTATGGACGAGCCTGTCGTACTCCGTTGAATTGGAATGAGACAGGAGAGCGTTCGGTGTTTGGACCTGAGATTCTTAGGGAGGCCGAAGAGCAAGTTGCCATGATCAGGGAGAGATTGAAGACAGCACAGTCAAGGCAAAAGAGTTATGCTGATAATCGCCGTCGTGACTTGAGTTTTGAGCCCAATGACTTTGTGTACCTTAGGGTTACTCCCCTTAAAGGTGTTAAGAGGTTCCATGTCAAAGGGAAGCTTGCACCTAGGTTTGTGGGGCCATTTAAAATATTGAGCCGCCGAGGAGAGGTTGCTTATCAGTTGGAGTTGCCCCAGTCGTTGTCAGGAGTGCACGATGTGTTTCATGTGTCACAGCTCAAGAAATGCCTTCGAGTGCCAGCTGAGCAGACGCCGTTGGAGGCTTTTGAGTTGCAGGAAGATCTGACCTACAAGGAGCACCCGATCAGGATTCTGGATGTAATGGAGCGTAGGACCAGAAACAAGTCCACTCGCTTTTGCAGAGTCCAATGGAGTAATCATTCAGAAAATGAAGCAACCTGGGAGCGTGAAGATGATCTGAAGACAGAATTCCCAAACTTATTCTCTAGTCAGCCCTGAATCTCGGGACGAGATTCTGTTAAGGGGGGAGGTTTGTAACATTCCAAAATTTTAGCTTTTCAATTAATTAATATTATTTTATTGCAATTTAAGAATTTTATGATTTTTCTGGATTTATTGGGATTTTCTGATATTTATTTGATTTATTTTGAATCAAATAACATTGCTTTCTATCAAAGATTAATTATGAATATTTAAATTTAAAATAAAGTTTTTGTGAAAATATTTTATTTAAGTCCAGAATATCTCAAAGTATTTTTGAGATTTTTCTTGGAATTTTTAGGGTATTTTTAATGCTTTAAATAAATCAAAACATTTAATCGGATTATTTAAAATAGGAAACTCTAGAAAAATCACATGTGAACAGTAACGGGCCGGCCCAGTTACTGTGCGGGCCTTTTGTATTTATGGAAACCCTAAAACGGTTTGGACCGTCGGATGCCGATCGGACGGTCGCGGGTCGTCGTTCCTGATTGGGTTTCCAAATCCGCCGCCGCTTGCCGTCTCCGCCACGGACACCTAGGGCTTCCTTTTACGCGCGCATGTCGAGGCTATAAAAGCCGTGCTCCGCACCTCGAGGTTCCTCATCACCTTGCGCAGCCAGCAACCCTAGCCTTCGCCTTTGAGCCCCCGTCGTTTAGCCTCTAGAGCTCGCCGGAGTCCGAGTGGATAGTCGAGGTGGTTGCGCCGCGGTTTCGTCGTCGTCGGTACCTCTTCCGTTGATTTGGAGGTAGACTCGGATTCGTCGTCATGAGCCGCGTCGGATCAGCCAGCTCTTCATCGCCGGGAACCAGCGGAGCGCCGCGCGGGAGGTCTTCGTCTTCGTCTCCGGTAGCTCAGCGCCGCCGCCAGCCATCACCGCTCGGGAGTTGCATCGGCCGTCGGATCACCAACGAAGCGCCACGATTAGGCCACGTCGACGTGGTGAATAGGAAACCGCACGGGTAAGCGTGAGCCGTCGATCACCAGATCAACGGACCACAATTTGCCCCGTCGTGCCGTACGTTCGAGCGGGAAAAATCGGAATTTCCTTTATAAAAATAATTCGACAAAATCCGGATTTATTATTTTAGGTTATTTTCAGGATTTTCAAACTTTAAAACGCTATAACTTTTGCATACGAACTCCGTTTGAGGTGATTCAAATTCCTAAAAATTTGTAAAATTGAGATCTTTTTAATGGTGGCTTTTGTTTGAATTTTTGAGTTATTTGCCCATGGTTTTGGTGTTTATTTGCTTTCTCTCTCGATTCGCGTAGACGTTGAACCGTGCGAGGCTTCGGAAGGAGATTTTGCAGCTCAGGAATTATTTTCAGACCAAGACCAGGAGCTTAACGAAGGCAAGTTGTGCTTTGATCATGTTGCACCCATGAATTAGATTGCATGCTATTTTGATTTACCTTATCACTTGTTATTTTATGCGTATAAATGATTTCAACATTTGTTTGAGATTAGCTACCATACCCTTTGAATTACACCCTACCTTGCTAGTTGTATGCCATGATCCACTTGTCACCCTAGGTTGGTTAATTATAGTTGGTTAATAGAAAATCAACATGGGTGGTTAGACCGAATTAGAGATGCTTAGTCATGCCACGTCATCACATGCTCATGAGATATTGCTTATTAATCTTGACTAATAGAATATGGAACTATGATGATAATTTGTGGGCCATGTGTGGTCGCGCAAAGAGATTGAGTTGTTGTGACAGCGGAGTCATGCAACGATGTTGATTTGTGAAGAGCACGTGGTGCTTGGTAATCAACTGGGGTGGGAAAATGATTTAGACTGAGGCAAGTGGCAAGATTGTTTTGTGGTGGGCCAAGAGTGGCAACTGGGCAGTCGTATTTGGTTTTTATTGGTTTTGGATATTTGAGATCATCTCTGGTTAGTCTTGCCTCGGTCAGTTAAGGACTTAACCTTGCAAGCCTTTGACCTGAGTCAATAATGCAGCCACACGTCTGTTATGGGGCAGCCTAGCTGATTAATTTGCAAATGCTTAACTTAAGTGCTATCTTGGTGGTGTGAGTCCGGGTGCACGGGGGAAACTCACATGGCGCAAGAGGGGGCCCCTGTTGTGGTGGTGTAGCCCTTCAGTGTTGAAACCTTAGCGGGTAGCACTGGGTTAAGAGGATGCATTGTAAAGGCTTTGTTATAATCGTTCGCCTATGTGGTGCATGGTTATATCGTGTGGGTAAAGTGCATAACCTCTGCAGAGTGTACAAACTATTCGGATAGCCGTGCTCACGGTATTAAGCAATGCTCGGGAATTACAGTCAAGGGGTAGTTAATTAAAATGATCAACTGTTATGGGATGGCAGGATGCCATGTGGATAATGGAACTTGATTTAGGATGGAGAACTTGGGTTTATTTGAGAATCACTGAATCTACTTACTTGTTATTATTTGTTTTACTGTCTTTTCAATCTACATATTGTTTATGTTTGAAAATGCTGCTTACTGCTTATGAACCACTTAGCCATTCCTTTGGAATAAGCCTGCATATAGCTATGATAGAATTGCATTCATGCACAACTTGTTGAGTACGTGTTGGTGTACTCACCCTTGCTTACAAACCAACAACAATGGAGGAGTCATCGCTGGCTTGAGGAGGACTTTCGGTGGACGCGAGTCACTAGGCCAAGCCTTGTCGATCGCCTGTGGTGTCTTGATGAGTCACTACGCCTTCTACGATTTTCCATTGATTTGTCTTATTTTATCTTATTCTTGCCCTATGAGGCCGAATAAATGTAAGTGATCATAAGATCATACACTAGTTATATTAAATAAATGAAGTCTTGTTGTTATTATCGTTGTGTATGATGTGATGCTTACCGATGTTAAGCCGTGTGCACTAGCGTTGATCCTGGGAATAGTGCGGCATACACGGTGGATCCGAATTGGTGAATTCGGGTCAGTACAAAAAAGTTCTATTCAATGAATTTTTGGTTCAAAAGGTTCACTTTAAAAACTTTCGAATGTGGTTAAAAATACTTGTTTTAAAAAACTTGAGGGAAAATTTTGAAATACAAAAACTATATGGTAAGCATTGTCGTCAGGTGTGGTGTCTTCTTACCGGTTGAGGTCCTGATGCATAACAAGAATGAATCAATGAGCAAAAATGGAGGTCTCAGAAAAGTAGCCCTAGAAACACATAATCGAAAGCCTGACATGTCTGATGCAAGGATTAAAAACCTAGTGAGATTTCAAAAATCTCGGCCGAGATCTCGAATTTTGGCCGAGACGAGCTTCAAAATCCTAGCCGGATAAAAAATTGAAAAAAAAATAAATTGCTACATTAATTTTAGAATTGTCTCTCGCCAAATCTCACCAAAATTTCAGGTTTTTTAACCAAAGTTTGACTTTTTTTCACCATATTTAACCGAATTTGGCCGAATAACCCTTAAGAAAGTTTTCTTCTATGAAAATTTGTTGAAAAACTAATTTTTTGAGACGTTTATAATTTTGGCAAAAACACTATTAAATTTTTATAAAATTTTGCAAGCTTTATCATGCTCTAAAAAATTTATGGTAGTATATTTAGCAGTGTAGGATGATACATAAAATTTTTAAAAATAATTGAACTTCATTTGTTATATTTAAAAAATAAAATAGAATGAACATAACTGAGACAGTAGTCTTATCTGACTTTTGTAAATGTTTTTGAGTGTGATCATGATCCAAAATTTTTATTACAGCTTAAGCATTACCTCAGAATCCTTCTCTAAAATTTTTAAAAAAATTAAACTTTTTTCTCAATCAAATCTATGAATACATTGAACTTCATTTATTATCTTTCAAAAATAAAAAACACAAGGAACACAAATGATACATTACCATTATAAGCACTTTATAAATTCATTATAGTGTGATCATGCTCCAAATTTTTTATGACATCTTAATAATTTCGTCAGCACCCTTCTCTAAAAGGTTTAAAAATTCTAACACTTTTTTGGTTGCTCAATCAAATCTACCTATTGATCATGAGGTTTTTATCAGGACAATAGAACTTTCATAACTTTCTAAAATTCCTCATGCATTATCATCAATCAAAAAAATTATGGGAACATTAGAGATGCTTCAGGACCATCCAAAAAAATTCAAAAATTTCTAACATGGTTTGTACCATTTTTCATTGGTTGAAGTTTGTCGGTAAGGCTTTTATCAGGACAGTAGCACTGTCAGAATTTTTTAAAATTTCTAAAGCTTGATCATGTTCTAAAAATTTTATGAAAATATTATTGATACATCAGGACCATATAAAACAAATTTCAAAATTTTATAACATGGTTTGTTCTATTTTTCATTTAGTCTAACTTTGCCGGTTAGCCTTTTATCATGACAGTATCACTGTTAGAATTTTTAAAATTCCTCAGGCTTTATCATCATCTAAAATTTTTATGAAAATATTAGTGATATGTCAGGACCATCTAAAAAAATTTCAATGTGTTTTGCCTCATTTTTCGCTTGGTCCATATTTACTGAAATCTCGGGTAATCTCGCGAGATTTCGGTATTTATTGGCGAAATCTCGAAAATCTCTGTTAAAAGACCGAATTTTAATTTTGGTTTTTATATTTCGTTCAGGATTTTGTCTAAAATTCCGAGATCCCGATGAAATTTTGGATTTTGCCCACCCCAAGATGTCAACCGAAAACGAGATTTCATGCTCTAGTCTAATGTCTTTGCTTTCCTAAATAGAAATGGCAATCTAACTACTTTTGCTGATATTTGCTTTCTCTCATCCTATAAAGAGAGCAGGGGTTTCGGTTGAGTCGTAGAGCATATCAAACACTGTTCTTCAATATTTGTCCAAAACTTTTGTTTGATGCTTTGTACAACTCATGACGATCAGAACTTTCTTATGGGTCAGAAATAGTTTCTGGCCTGACCTCCTCCGTATGAAAAAGCCACTCCAGCAGGCATTGTATAAATCGGCTCAATGGCCCTCCTATTGTATCATGTGTCGAAGAGAGTAGGACAACCTGAATCACAAGGGAAATCAGAACTGCAACAGCAATGATGATGAGATAAATAGATTGTTTTGCTTTCCTGCAGCTTCGTGCAGCATAGGCAATCAAGAGGCTAACCAAGCCCACCACCAAACACACTCGTCGCAGTGCATAGGATTTGATACCATTCTCAAGTCACAAGATTCCCTGTTCACAAGCAGTATTGTGACTAGCTCAATGCCCGTGCGTTGCTACGAAAAATAAAATTAGTAATAAAACATAAAGGTCAATCAATAAAAGAAAATTGTTTTACAAGATCAAACATCTATTTTTGCCGATTACAAAAGTTTTTATGGTTTCTTCTTCAATATGAATTAAAACCAAATATGTTGTATGTAGTATATCTTGAAATTGCTTCTGGCGGTGGCTCTAGATAGCCCAACATATAGTTGTTCATGAAAGAAAACCGATTTAGGGAGGTAGACATTTTCCACATTTAGTAATTCATATAACATTTTCTTTAATGGTGACAGGAGCATTTTAGTAATTTGTATAACATTTTTGTGTTTCACATTTTAGTAATGCATTTAAGGCATGCAACATTTAAAATGATCATTGCATTAGCATCCATTTCTATTAAATATTCCAAGTAATATGGTCATAGACAATGAATAAATAATATCGCTTTGCTGTTTGACAACGTCCAGTTGATCTATTAAACGGTATCGCGTAAGGCTAAAAAACTCTTATTGTTAGTAATTTTTTTGCATTCAGTTGAAGATGAGGGACACAACATACCTTGAGAGCAAATACAAAAAGGAAAAAGAAATTATGGGAGATGGGAAATGGTGTCACACTTTATTTTAACCCTGAAAAAATTGTATGTACTGGGAAAATTGGGGAATGTTGCATTTTAGTATTGCTTTTCTTAGTAGCATTCCCTTTGGAATATCACGAACCTAAGGACTGCTGTACTGTTTATGAATCACCCATTTTAGAATTGTAGCCCACTTCCCTTGGAAAAAAAATCTTAGCTCACATTATGCAGTTAAACTTATTCATGTCATATATGGCATAAAAAACTTGAGCTATTCTAGCAGTTTCCTGTGTGATTGATTGTTACATGATACGAGGTATCGTATTCGTATGTAGAAGTTAAGTTAGATCAACCGAAACCACACAGCAGTTAAATTCAGTGCCATCGAAAATCCTTCATAGCACGTCACAAACCTAATTCCTAAAGTAGTACACCCCGACCAAGTGGCGACCTCGATATTGCAGGTGTCGGTGGAGATCTCGCCGAGGTAGGCCGAGGTCTCACACGGCGGTGGGGAGGTAGCCAATGCCGGGGGAGATGATAAGGCGTGCGCCAGAGCAAAGTTGCCGATGCCGTGGGGCCGAAGAAGAAGATGCGGACGGCGAGCCCGATGCCAGCAACGCCGGGGAAGAGGTCGCCGATGCGCTCACCACGCCGTGCTATGGACGAGGCCGCCGAGCCCGGAGGAGGCGGCCGTCGCCACCCGCCGCCATTGCCATGCACGGGTTAGGGTTCGAGAGGAGTGGGGTGAGAGGGGGGAGGTGACTCAAATGGGTGCGGACGCGCGGTCGTGAGCGATCGGATGGATCTCGAAATGATTTGGTGGCGGGGATCTCGGAACGGATTTTTGGTTGGGGGGTTGGAAGAACGGACCCGTGCGAATCCTGGTGAGGGTCATTCCAATCCTCAATTTGTAGCTGGTTACCGTAAAATTGTTAAAGGGCAATCCTCAATTTGAGATCGGGAGGGACGAGGAGGTTTCTGTAGCAACGGAAGCAAAAAAAAAGAACAACCGGTTTTTTCGTCGGTCGGTTCGGTTTTTTTTACGAGTGGGTGGTGAAGAACGGACGTATCACCACCAACTCATAATTAGAAGTAGTAGAGACTAGTTCAATGCCCGTGCGTTGCTACGAAAAATAAAATTGATAATGAAACATAAAAGCTAAGCAATAAAATGAAATTTTGTTACAAGATCAAACATATATTTATCCCGACATAAAAGTTTCTACTTTTCTCCTTCGACATGAATAAAAACCAAATATATTGTACATAGTACATAAGGCATTTATGACATTAGAACATATTTAGAAATGATATTCTTAATATGCATTCCTCTGTTCCAAAAGTTCCTTAATTGGTAGATGTGCTCTGGTGTCTGCTGAAAACAAATCCCACAATGAGCACTCCATCGGTTAAAAAACCATTTACATTGTCTGCAGTTCTTATTTACAACAATATTTTCATGTATCCATGTGAAAGTACATCATCCAAAAAATATTATATTCATCTTAAACAAATACAATGGGGAAATGAGACATGAGAGTGTTCCTTAATGTAAAGCCCAATTCTCTTTTTGAGAGAAGGAAGAATCAATTTATTGATGTAGCTGACGGAACCACCTCTTTGTTGTTGGTGCATGGATCGATGGAGAGTATTTCTCCAGAGGCGGAATATTGGAACTGCAGTGAATGAACAGAACCGCAGGTCAAAGTGAAAAAGCCAGCGGTTTTTTTTTCCGACGGTTCGGTTTTGTGGGTTGGGGGTGGAGAACGGACGCATCACCACCAACTCAAAATTAGAAGTAGTAGAGATACTCTGACCCATCCTGATATCTGCACGAGCCTGCTTGCATACGCTCTCAGGCAAGAAACGCAGATTCCAACTTCTAAAAGCCCGATGATCCACTTTTTTCCTCTGAATGGTATTTATCATCAGAAGCGGTATCGCTGAAGTTGAAATACGTGGAGAATCCCACGTTCAAATGTGCACTTGAAGCCCTTCTTATGAGAGTACTCCCACTCCTTGTTGACAATACGAAAAGCTTGACGAGGGAAATAAACCAAGTGAAATGTCCATAAAATCGCAGAATCGTCAACAGATTGCTACTGGGTACCCTCTTCGACGACAAAACCAGCCCACGGGCGGCTCGGGCGAACAGGCGGTGAGCACGCCCGCCGCCGTGTGTCGCCCACGTGGCGCCCGGCGAAACAAGTCGGCGAGGACGCTTGCCGCCGACGACCAATCCACGTGGCGCCGGCGAAAGTGGGCGAGACGCTCGCTGCGCCGGCGACCACCCACGTGGCGGCTCGGCGAACGGGAGGACGAGCATGCCCGCCCGCCGTGTCGCCCACGGGCGCCCGGCGGCAGCGTGGCGACGCATACTGCCGCCCGCGACGATCCACTTGGCGCCCGGCGGCAGTGGCGAGATGCCTGCCGCCGGTGACTACCCACGTGGCACTGGCGAACGGGCGGCGAAAGCACGCCCGCCGCCAGTATCGCCCACGTGGCGCCCGAGCAGTGGGCGAGGACGCTTGTTTCGCCCAAATGACTACCCACATGGTGCCCGGCGGCGGTGGCGAGACACCGTCGCGCCCGCCACAAGGCAAAGAAGTGGTATAGCGTGGCTTCACCTCTAAGTCTCCTTCCTCTATCGTACCGTTCCAGGTGGCAGGCCTGCTGTGTTAGACCCATCAGCTGCGAGGGTTTCTGCGACAAGCCAATTCCTCTGACGCCCCTCACCTACCCGTCAAAAAGGGGTCACATCCCGGGCGGACCGGGCGAAGCCATGCGTCAGCATTTAATGAAGTTGGAGGAACGGGACAGTACAGGAAGTGGTAATAAATGTATGTGGATCAGCATGATGACCCTCCTTGGTACCTACCCTGGCTGGCCTGGCCTATATAAGGGCCCTCGGGTGCATGGGGAAGGGGGCCTGAGATCAAGGATCAAGAGTTCTCGAAGAGAGCCTAGGGAAGAACTTGTAATCCAAAAGCTCTGTACTGTACTAGTTGGATACACCCTTCAAGCAATCTAGCAGGAAGTAAGGCTATTACCCTGGGCAAAGGGGGCCTGAACCTGGGTAAAAATCTCTGTGTTATTCTAGTTCATAGGCTCGAGTTCACCGTGGGAGTCCTAGGGTTTTCACCCGCTAGGGTTAGCCACCATGAAGACGCCTCCTTCAACCAAACCCGGCTCAGAGGTTCCAGTTCGTCTGTGGAATGCGCCGACAGGGGCGCGCCAGGCGGCGGGCTAGTGGTTGGTTTTCCCGGCTAACTCCCCGGCGAACCTCGGGGTTTCTCCCTTCAAGAAGCCAGCCCGTGCACCTGAAGATGGCGGGTTCTCAACACCAAGATGCGGCGGGGGCGAGCGGCGCTCAGGGCACGTCCCGGTAGTCTCGCCGGTCGAAGGATCATCTCACCCCGCCCCTGCAGGGTGGTAGCTTGGCTCCATTGGGGGCGACGGAGCACCTCAGGCGACGCCGGCCGCCATGGAGGCAGCCACTCTCGCCAGACCTGACGCGTTCGTCTCCTCTGACCACCCTCCGGTGGAACTCGCGGGAGACTCCGGCCACTCCGTGGCTGCGGAGCATCGCCGGTCTCGTGGATGCGCCCAACTCGGTAGGGTTTCGACCGCCAGTACCGATGGTACCCTATCGCCTGGGGCGCATGCGGAGCGCACTCAGGCGTCGAGCCGCCCTAACGAAAAAAGCTCTGGCCAGGCGGGCCGGAGTCGAAGGAAGGGCACGCACGGCGCTGGTCCCGGTTCCGCGAGGGACCGTGGGGACCTTCGGTCTCATTTGGATGCTAGCCGCAGCCGGCGCGGTGACAAACTCCGTGGTCGCCTGCCGCGCCACCCGGCCCCGGAGCGTGGCCGCGGGAAGCGGATAGCATCTGATGGTGAGGGCCCCTCCCATGGCTCTCACTCTTGGACCAAGGAGGAGGTCGACTCCTCTGACTCTATAGGGAGCCAGGCCCTGCGCTCCCGGGGGCGGTCTCTGGATCGGGCCCCCGATGAACGTCTGGGCTCCCTCTATGGCGTCGGCTGCCAGGCCTTCTCCCGGCGGCTGCGCCGCGTAACGTGGCCGGACAGGTTCCACCCGGCGTCCATAGAAAAGTACGACGGCACCACCAACCCAGAGGAGTTCTTGCAAATCTACACGACGGTGGTGCGAGCAGCTGGCGGGTCTGAAAAGATCATGGCCAACTTCCTCCCGACGGCCTTGACGGGCTCTACCCGTTCTTGGCTGTTAAACCTTCTGCGAGGATCGATGCACTCGTGGGGGGAGTTGTGCGACCTCTTCGTCACCAACTTTCAGGGCTCCTTTGCGCAGCCCGGCGTGGAGAACGACCTCCACGCTCTGGAGCAGGAAAAGGGGGAGTCGCTGCGTGACTTCATCCGGCGGTTTTGCCATTGGCGGTTTTGCCATTGCCGCAACACCATCCCCCACATCTCGGAGCAATCGGTCGTCATCGCCTTCCGAAGAGGCGTACGCGACCGCAAGATGAAGGAAAAGATGGCCACCCGTACCATCAGCACCACCTCCAAGCTCTTCTCCCTCGCACATAAGTGTGCGCGGGCCGCGGAGGCGAGGGGGCCAGCGCCTGGCCCCAAGGGTGGTCAAGGCAAGAATGAAGCCGGGACCTCGAAGGGTTCTGGCCATGCAAGCAAGAAGGCGCGAAAGCGCGAGGCAGGAGAGACCAGACGGGTCTTGGCCACCGAGTGCGACGACGAGGACCCCGCGCCACGGAAGCGCAACCGCCGTGAGCGGCGTGATGACCGTCGTGACCGGCGTAATGATCGCCGTGATCAGCGTGATGATCGCCGCGGTCGTGGGAACGACCGCCGCGAGCAAAAGGAGGGCGAGCTCTATTGCCCGATCCATCGGACCAACACTCACGACTTGGACGGCTGTCGGGTCGTGAGCAAGATGGTGGAGAAGCGGCTCAAGGAGCGCCGCCCCGACGACGATCAAGACGAGGATCCTGCCCCGCTGGCCTTCTAGCAGGCGGATCACGCCGTGGCCTATATCCATGGTGGTTCGTCCATCTTCTCCTCCAACGCCGCCTATAAACGGCTGAAGAGGGAAGTGTGCGCCACAGCGTCAAGCTCGGGGGTGGGTCGGATGCTGAAATGGTCGGAGCAGTCGCTCACTTTCAGTCAGGCCGACCACCCTGAGGGCGCCACCGGCCTGGGGCATCTCCCGGTCATGGTGTCGCCCACCATTCGAAACGTGCGGTTAGGGCGCGTGCTGGTGGACGGAGGGAGTTCCATCAACCTCCTGTCCTCCTCGGCATTCCTGGCGCTCTAGATCCCGCGGCAGGATCTGCGCCCAGCTTTGCCCATCTTCGGGGTAGCCCTAGAGGCTGGCCTAATGCCCCTGGGTCCGATATGCCTCCCCGTCACCTTCGGGGAGAAGGACAACTACCGTACCGAGATGGTGGATTTCGAGGTCGCCGACTTCGACCTCCCCTATAATGCCCTACTTGGTCGGCCTGCGTTGGCCAAGTTCATGGCGGCAACCCACTATGCTTACATGGTGGTGAAGATGCCGGGGCCCAATGGCCCCATTGCGATTCAGGTGGATAAATCCGAGGCCTCACGCCACAAGCACGCTACTGGACATGGCCGGTGCCACTGCGTCGGTATGCTGGACGCCACTTCCTCGAGCCCTCAGGCCGGACCGCGCCTCACCTGCTCGCTGAGGTTAAGGTGGTCGCCTGAGTGAGGGCGAACCCCGAAGATCACAACATTGGCGCCACCTCGGCGCCAATAGAAGACGCGCTCGTCACCTTCCTCCATCTAACTCCGACGTGTTCACCGGCAACCGTCCGACATGACCGGGTCCCTAGGAGGTGATCGAGCACCGACATAACGCCTCGAGGCGCGTCGGTCCGTAGAAGGTCCGGAGGCAGCGCCCGAGCGCCAAGATGCCATTCGGGAGGAGGTGGAGAAGCTGCTGAGCGCAGGGATTGTCAGGGAAGTCTCTCATCCTGAGTGGATTGCCCTGTGCTCGTCAAGAAGTCCAACGGGAAGTGGCGCATGTGTGTCGACTTCACCGACCTCAACAAGGCTCGCCTGGCGACCCTTATCCTCGCCATGAGTCGACCTCATTGTTGACTCCACGGCCGGATGTGAGCTGCTGTGCTTCCTGGATGCGTACTCCGGATACCACCAGATTAGCATGGCACTCGAAGATGAAGAGAAGATCTTTTGTAATTTCCTACGGTGTTTCTTGTTATGTAAGAATGGCTTTTGGTTTAAAGAATGCCGGTTCTACTTACCAACGTGCCATGCATATTACTTTTCGCCCCCAGCTAGGGCGAAATCTTGAGGTCTACGTTGATGACTTGGTTGTGAAGATCAAAAAGAGTGAAGAACTGATCCAAGACCTGGAGGAAACCTTTGCTAACCTCCGGAGGAATTGCTTGAAGCTCAATCCTGAAAAATGCGTGTTCGGTGTGCCTCCCAAGCAAGTCATTGGGTTTCTGGTGTCCACGGGTATTGAAGCCAATCCGCATAAGATAGCGGCCATCGAGCACATGAAGCGCCAGGTCACGACTCAAGCAAGTTCAAGGTTCGGCGGTCGCTTGGCCTCCTGGGCGGTTTATTGCCTTGTTGGGAGAGAGGAGTTTGCCTCTGCTCAAGTCTGCCAAGAAGACTAACCACTTTGAGTGGATCAAGAAGCCTGTATATGCTCAAGAATTGAAGCAGTACCTCACCTCTCCCCCGGTGCTGGTCTCTCCCGCGCCGGGTGAGCCGTTGCTCCTGTACATAGCTGCCACTCCCGAGGTGGTGAGCGTCGTGCTAGTCGTGGCGAGGGAAGGTGTCCAGAAGCCAGTCTACTACATCAGTAAGGTGCTGCATGAAGCTGAAACGCGGTACCCACAAGCTTAAAAAATGTTGTACGCGGTCCTGGTGGCATTCAGAAAGCTGCGGCATTATTTCCAAGGGCGAGAAATTACCGTGGTCACGGCCTACCCTCTGCGTGAGATCCTCCACAATCGTGAAGCAGAGGGCCGTATCGCTAAGTGGTCGGTGGAGCTGGGGGAATTCAATCTCAAATTTGTACCCCGCACCACCATCAAGAGTCAGAAGCTGGCGGAGTTCGTCGCCGAGTGGACTCCCGCCAGTCCAGAAGCTGAAGAAGCACCCGCGCCTTCCCCCTGGACCTTATTCTTCGATGGTTCATTCAGGCTAGAAGGCGTGGGGGCTGGGGTCGTCCTGGTCTCCCCGACCGGTGACACCCTCCAATATGTGGTCGCCCTCGACTTCAAGGCCACAAACAACGAGTCAATATGAGGGCTTGTTTGGCGGGGTTGCGCGCGCTTCGGCCGCCGGCATCCGGCGTCTCCAAGTCAAGGGTGACTCCCTGCTAGTCATCAACCAGGCGCGAAAGGAGTTCCAGTGTTCCGACCCCACCATGGCGGCGTACCTGGCGGAGGTTTGAAAAATGGAGCGCCACTTTGAAGGATTGGGGTATATTCATATCCCTCGGCGCGACAACCACCTGGCGGATGGGCTATCGCAGTTTGCGTCCTCAAGGACCTCTATTCCGGTCGGGGTCTTCGAAGAAAGACTATCGCGACCGTCCATCGCAGTCCCCGGTCCAGGCGGGAACGATGGTGTCGCTGTCGCTGCCCCCGATTCAGGCGGGGACGACGGCAAGGCCGTTGCGGCCTCCGGCTCAGGTGGGGAAGGCGGCACCGCTGCCCCGACCTCCAGTTCAGGGAGGGAGGGCAGCGTGCCCGCCCCAGCCCCCAGGTTCGGGAGGGAAGATGGCGGTGCTGCCGAGGCAGCACCAGGGGAAAAGCTTGGCCCAGTAGAGTACCCAGGCGAGCACCGAGTGCTCACCACGCTTGGCCAGGAGGGTCGGTGGATGGATCCTATCCTAGCCTTCCTGCGCGACCAAGTGATCCCCGACGATGATGCCTCAGCTGAGAAGATTGCACGCAAGGCCAAGTGCTATACTCTGGTAGATGGGGACCTATATCGCTAGAGCAGAAACGGAGTTCTACTGAAGTGCATCACTCGGGAAGAGGGGAGCAGCTTGCTCTCTGATATCCATGGAGGCGTGTGCGGGAGTCATATGTCCGGTCGAACGCTGGTTGGCAAAGCGTTTCGCCAAGGATTTTATTGGCCTACTGCCCTTCAGGATGCTTGCGAGCTGGTGAGGACATGCGAAGCTTGTTAGTTCTTCACCAGGCAGATCCACCGACCGGCCCAAGCTCTGCAAACCATCCCGCCTCTCGGGCGTTAAGTGGTCCGGGGCCGGATATCCCGGTCCATTCCTCTGGTTACGGGGCTTCACCCATCTCTTCATCGCCATCGACAAGTTCACGAAATGGGTTGAAGCCGAAGCGGTGCGCGCCATCACGGCTGCAGCTGCTATCAGGTTCATGCGTGGGATCTTCACCCGTTTTGGAGTCGCCAACCGCATCATCACTGACAATGGGACCCAGTTCACCAGCGTGGCTTTTCTGGAGTTTTGTGACAAAATGGGCACCAAAGTATGCTTTGTTTCGGTGGCCCATCCCAGGAGTAATGGTCAAGCAGAGCGCGCCAATGCGCTGGTGCTGAAGGGCCTCAAGACAAGGGCGTTTGATCGGCTCCACAAGCGGGGTGCGCGATGGACGGAGGAGCTCCCGGCTGTGCTCTGGTCGCTTCGCACCACACCCAGCCGGGCCACTGGCGAGACGCCTTTCTTCCTAGTATACGGGGCGGAGGCTGTTCTCCCCTCCGAGCTATCGCTCGGATCTCCGCGCGTCTCGGCGTTCAACGAAGAAGGCCAAGAAGACCTCCGGTGGGAAGAAGTCAACCTCCTGGAGGAAGTGCGTGATCGGGCCGCCCTTCGTGCCGCCCGATATCAGCAAAGCCTCAAGCGATACTACGCCACCTGGGTCTCTGAGAGAACACTGGCGGTGGGCGACCTGGTCTTGCGCAGAGTTCAGGCGCATGCCGGGTTGCATAAACTGTCTCCCCGATGGGAGGGCCCCTTTAAGGTGGTTTCAGTATCTCGGCCCGGGGCGGTCCGGTTGGCCACTAAGGACGGCGAAGAACTGACGAACTCCTACAACATAGAGTTGTTGCGAAAATTCTATCCCTGAAAGAATTGTAAGTACCAAAAGAATCATACTGGTCACCATGAGGTAAGTCTCCCCCTGGTGATCGACGCCAGTGCGGTTAGTAAAGTTGTTGCCTAGAAGGCTTTTGCTTTACCATAATTGTCCCTCTTTTTTATGCCCGAGCCACGGGTTTTCGCATGAATGTCGCTGGCCCCATACGTTTGTTAATTCCTTGGTGATCCATGATGGCACTCGGTGTCTGTGTCTGGTAAGCGCGGGCAACTGGGGGGCGGGTTGGGCGCGGTGCTCAAACGCGGCTCGCACACCTCGGGTTGGCTCTCTGAAGCACCGTTGGTCGTCACCGCGAGCACCGCCGGTCTAACACCACTCCTAGAAGCCCGCTGCTTTGACGCACAACACCGTAGTTCGATTTCCTGAAGGGTCACAGGGACTTAGAAACCAAACAAGAGCGGACCGGGACATTCCATGCTGGGACTTAGAATGTTTGGGCCTTCCTTGCACAGGCCCCTCCAAGCATCTGCTTACCCTTCTGGTAGTTGTCTATGCACGCAGGTTGTGCGTAGAAGTATCGGCTTATTCTTGTGAAGGGTTCCAGCATCTCCGCTGGTCGCCCAGGCCCTTGGGGGCTGGTCGCCTAGTGCCTGGAAAGGTGGTTGCCCGGCGCCCGGAAAGGTGGTCGCCCGGTGCTCAGAAGGGTGGTCGCCCAGGAGTTTGGGGGCTGATCGCCCGGCGCTCAGAGCGCTGGTCGCTCTGGCGCTTAGGGGCTGGTCGCCTGACGGTGTATAAAGCAAGATAAGTGTTTCATGCCGCGTTTTCGGCCATTCCCTTATGTGCTTACTCTAAGACGGGCCAAGTTACGTGTGATTGTCGCGAGTGTCAAAAATCAACGGTCTTTCATGATAAAAGAAAATGTGCTAAGTGTTAGCGTCCGGCGTGGCCAAATGACCGAGGTGTAAGTTAGGCGCGGTACTCAAACACGGCTCGCACGCCTCGGGTTGGCTCTCTGAAGCACCGATGGTCATCACCGTCGAGTACCACTGGCCTAGGCGCACTTACAGGAACTTGTCGCCTCGCCACGCTACGCTGCAGCACATTTCCGGGCAATCATCAGGGTCTAAGATTCAGAAGAATTTGAATCAGCGACAATCTCGCGTAAAAACCTGATGCTAAGACTAGGCTACGTCTTGCACCCCCTGTCAACCTCAAGGTTATCTCTGCCTAAATCCGGTATGACTTGCATGATCTATACCTGTGCTCACAGCAAACATGTATAATTGCTGGCAGGACTCAGGAACGCTGCTCTGGCTTAAGCATTCCTCAAGTGTTCCTCGAGCGTTCCTCAGGTGTTCCAGCTAAGTTAAAAACCTGGCCGCCTAGCGATTTAATCCAGCAAGTTCGATCAAGCAAAACAGATAAGCACGCAGGTAACCGTAACCAAGGAATATCCGCATTCACTGAAATCTGCCCGAGTGTTCATGCACGCAGAAAAAGTCAACAAAAGGAAATGGGACAAAAAGAACAAAAAGGCTGCCCGGCCCTTCACTCGTCGTCGCCAAAGTCGAGGTCGTCGCCGTCGTCGCCTTCCACGGCCACTGGAGTGGAGACGTCCATGACCGGCTGCTCCACTTGTAGCAGCCCGGCCAAGTGTTCGGCGGTCGCACACCAAGACCTCTGCTGCGCGCGTTTCTCGATGCGGCCGTCACCACCGCCAGGATCGGCGGTGGTCACGGTGGCGCGGCGAAGAAAGCGTAGATAGGTCGCGGTCATGATCACGACCTCCCGTCCCTCTCTGGCGGAGCGGGCGGCTAGGGCTTCAGACAGCCCCCAGAGTGCCTCCGCGGCCTGGTTGGTCGCGTGGGCAAATTGCAAGGCGGAGTCTTCCAGTGGCGCGTTCAACGCCACCCCCAAGGGCTCCAGGCACCTCTTCATGCGATGGAAGGCCTTCTTGAGCATGACAGCAAGGTTGTGTCGCAGGCGGAAGGATTCGAGCTCCGAGTTCTTCAGCGCCGCCTCAGTCCTCTCCGCCGCTTCTAGCGGCCAGTTGGTTAGCCCTCTCTGCGCCACTCATTGCCGCCCTCTCCGTTCCGCTCGGCAACACCGCTTGTTGAGGCTACCTTGAGCCATCTGTGCGCTGTGCCTGGCGGTTGCCGCAATGACGGCGCCTAGCGAGGCGTGCAATTCGCCAAGCTCGGTGAAGAGCTCGACGGAGCGGCGGGCGGCGATGGCGATCCGAGGGGCGAGGCGTCTGCGGCGCTGAGCTGATCGCCCTCGCTCGTGGGCGGCCGGGGCGATGGGCGAAGCGTCCGCTGCCTCAGTGGGCGCTGGTGGCGTCTGTGCCCTTGGCGCGTCTTGGGGGGCCGCCCTTGGCGACGCCCTCAGGCTCAGGGCGGCCATTGGAAGCGTGAGGCCACCCTGTTGAACGGTGGCCTGGGCCCCCGTGGCCGAGGTCATTGGCACCGCGGCCGTTGGGGCCGACGCCGGAGGAGGAAGTGCTGGCGGAGGCATTGGAGCTGGCGCCGCGGGAGGCGGCAGTTCCGATGATGAAGTTGTGGCCGGGGCGGTCTGCGTTGCCGCCCCTTGCGAGGGTGCCGCCGCTTCAGCGCTGGCGGCGGCAGAAGTCTGGTCCGTGGTCCGGGCCCTCTTGGGGTCCGGGCCCGTGGCGTCCGGGGCTATTGCCGTTTGCCTGCGGGTCGTGACACGCGGCGGCCGATCCTCGATCACCGGTGGCCGTGAGCCGGCACCATGGCGAGCCCCGTGGAGTCCATCGGCGGGAGCAGCCTAACGACCCGCAGGCGCTCCGCGTGCTCCAAGTCGGCGAGCGGCCGAGCCGCCGCCGGAAAAACTAGGCCGCTTGGGATTGGCTGCATTAGCGCGGCGAGCCACCTGCCAAGAATTGGCTCCTCTAAGTTTCCCGCACCTGGAAAAAACAAAGAATGACTGCTGGTTGGTAGGGAGCCACAGAAAGAAACATGTGCGCAAGAAAAAACTAAAGGAAAGCGAAGACTTACGTCCAGGCCATGTGCGCATCATGTCATCGTCGCCTGTATATTGCCATGCAGGGCGGGCGCGGCGACGGAGGGGGCTGATCCTCCGGGACAAGAAGTCCCAGGCCACCAGCCCGCCAGATAATCCGGCGTCTCGCAATCTGTTGACGCGGGCCGCCATCGAGAGGAGCTCCGCCGTCTCGACCGGCGAAGTTCCGCTTCCGGAGGCCTCCGCCGCTTGGCGGGCACCTCCAGTAGCGTCGACTCATTGTCATCGTTAATGTACAGCCGCGCTCGCCATGCCTTCTAGTTGATCTGGCCGAAGGCAATGTAGCGGAGGCCATCCGTCCCCAAGGCGTAATATAGCTCCCCACTACTTGTCGTCGGGAGGGCGGCAGATGTAGAAATGGCGAAAAAGAGGGAGATTCGGCATCACCCCCATGAACATTTCACAGAGGTGTGCGAAGATGGAAAGGGAGACAATGGAGTTGGGGGTGAGATGAAGGTGATGGATCCCGTAGAAATGGAGGACGGTGAGAAAGAAGTCGGAGAATGGCGGGAGCAGGCCCGCCATCATCGCCCAGGTGTGTAGGACGATCTCGTCGGAAAGACACCGCGGCGTGGCGGTCCCCGCCCGGAAGCGAAAGGTGCCCTCCGGCGCGAGGATGGCCATCCTCTTCACTATGGCGGAGTCCGCGGTGGAAGCAGGGATGGAAGCTGCCATGGAGACGAAAAAGGCGAAGATTTTGAGCGAGGAAGATGAAGAAGCGAAAGTTAAAAGTGCGCAAGGAAGCAGAAGGCGTAAAATCGCTTGATACAGATGTATCTATATATGCGTCACCCGCACCGACGGTTCACGAAGAGACAAGATCATGTGCCGTTTTGGGTCCCAAGAAAAATCTACGGATACGGGATATAACCGAGGCGGTCGTATCCTCATGAGTGGTGGCCCCACCCAAGAACGCACCGATATTTAATGAAAGCCTTAATGAGTCGAAGCGCTCGAGGCGGGCGAGGGCTTGTCGGCAACAGATTGCTGGGTACCCTCTCCGACGACAAAACCACCACGTGGTGGCTCGGTGAACGGGCGGCGAAACACGCCCGCCGCCGTGTCGCCCACGTGGCGCCCGGCGGCGGTGGGCGAGACGCTCGCCGCCGGCCACCGATCCACGGGCGCCGGGCGAAAGTGGGGCGAGGACGCCTGCTTCGCCGGTGACGATCCACGTGGCGGCTTTGGCGAATGGGCGGCGAAGCACGCCCGCCGCCAGTGTCGGCCACGTGGCGCCCGGCGGCAGGGGCGAGACGCTCGCCGCCGGCGACGATCCACGTGGCGGCTGGCGAACGGGCGGCGAAAGCACGCCCGTCGGCAGTGTCACCACGTGGCGCCCGCGAGCAGTGGCGAGACGCCTCGCCGCCGGCGACGATCCACGTGGCGCCCGGCGGCAGTGGCGAGACACCTGCTCGCCGGCCGACGACCCACGTGGCGCCTGGCGAACGGGCGGCGAAACACGCCCGCCGACCAGGTATCGGCCCACGTGGCGCCCGGTGAGCAGGTGGGCGAGGACGCCTTGCTCGCCTGGCGACCAGTCCACGTGGTGCCCAGCGAGCAGGTGGGCGAGGACACCCTGCTCGCCCCGCTGCAAGGCAAAAAGGTGGTATAGGGTGGCTTCACCTCGAAGTCTCCTTCCTCTATCGTACCGTTCCAAGTGGCAGGCCTGCTGTGTCAGACCCATCAGCTGCGAGGGTTTCTGCGACAAGCCCATTCCTCTAACGCCCCTCACCTACCCGTCAAAAAGGGGTCACATCCCGGGTGGACCAGGCGAAGCCATGCGTCGGCATTTAATGAAGCTGGAGGAACGGGACAGTACAGGAAGGGGTAATAAATGTATGTGGATCAGCATGATGACCCTCCTTGGTACCTACCCTGGCTGGGCTGGCCTATATAAGGGCCCTCGGGTGCATGGGGAAGGGGAGTCGGAGATTGAAGGATCAAGAGTTCTGCAGTAGAGCCTAGGAAAGAACTTGTAATCCAAAAGCTCTGTACTGTACTAGTTGGATACACCCTTCAAGCAATCTAGCAGGAAGTAAGGCTATTACCCTGGGCAAAGGGGGCCTGAACCTGGGTAAAAATCTCTGTGTTATTCTAGTTCATAGGCTCCGGAGTTCACCATGTGGGAGTCCTAGGGTTTTCACCCGCTAGGGTTAGCCAGCCGCGAAGACGCCCTCCTTCCGAGCCAAACCCGGTCTGTAGGTTCCGGGCCTGTCAGATGGAATACGCTGACAGCAACTAAGTAAATTATAGATACGACGCAAAAGACTTACTATATCCTCATAGGGAGGGCCAGCATGAAATCTTATAAGGCATGTCTCCCCACTGCTTCCATCTTTCTCTATAGTGTATGTTGGCGCTTTTGATTTATCCACAAGGTCAGGGTAAAATATATTGAACTTGTAGCCCTGGACAATTTTAGGGGGTGGGTTGTCGTGGTCATAATGAGTCTGGTTGTATTTGTTCCACTCATATCCAAGATGCACTCGATTGAAGTACTTTGGTTTTCTTGGTCGGTACTTGTCATGCTACCAAGAGACTGTGACCACATTAAGAAGGCATATTTCCATGAGCAACCAGACGAGAACATGAATGAAGGTTCAAGGTTCATTAACAATAGTGCAATGCATGGAAGTTGATAAGCTTCTAGTATGTAAAAGAGGGTTGTCATCCAAAGTATCAAATATAGCTTTAGATAAATGAACTTGTAATCCTGATCACAAGTGAATCCAACATATGAAAAGAATACTGGACAATGCAGATACCAAGCTAATATTATGTTTAGAAGGCAAGATAATGACATCGTTCCTACATTCATAATATAATAAAAAACTACAGCATTGTTTGTGTCCAAAAGTCAAATGAGGCGAACACAGTGAATCCGTGTTCACTTCAAAGACTGCCCCAAATATCGCATCCCCTTTCTCCATAGCTCCCATCGTTTTCATTGCTTTCACCTCCATCTCATCTGGTACTTGTGCCTTAGCTGCCATGGCCACCTTAACTTTCCTTTGATGCTCGATAACTATAGCTTCACGTTTTCGATCTTGGAGATTAATTCAAAGCACAGAGCACATATGTGACTTGCCAAACTCATTTCAAATGAACATCAACCCATGAAATGTACATACCCTACTGATGTAATACCAAATTGAGAAAACATTTCCCCCCAATTGTTTGCATATAGACTCCAATGAACCTTAGACAAGGGCAAGTGCCCTTGAGCCTTGGGTGCATTATCATCAAAAGTTACATCTAAATGAAAATAAAGGCCTCTTTTAGGGCAAGCGAGCATGAAGATCTTCAAATGCTTAAAAGGTCATCCTAAGAAAAGATCTCACTGGGCACCTATTGCAAGTGTATCAATCTTAGGGCTGTTGATTAACTTCTCTTGTTGCACAACATACTGCCCAATTACTATCATGTCCTATTTTATAATCAAATAACCAGCTAGCTGCATTAAAGAAAAATAACTATACTATTCTCGCCAAGATTTATTATTGTAAAAGCAAAATGTAGCAGAAACAGGACTCGTATCAGATTCTGCTGGTCCTCTTCAGATCAATTGCATCTTCATCTTCATTTCCGTGCATTAGCTCAGAGAGAAGGAGCCACTTCTTCATCCAAATGGCTCTCTGTTTGCTCACTATAGGTTCCGTGAATAACGCTTATCATCTACACATAAAACAGTATCGATATTCATAAGAGTTATATCGGAAAAATTGTTTGTTGAATAATCAAGTAAATATAAACATTCAGCAGCATCATGCACCGCATCCTCCTCTTTAGTGTCAAATTCTTCCTCAAAGATCACATCCTCGCTCAATAGCGCCTGAGAATGCTTTAGGCGATGTAGGTGCTTCATTAACAGAGAAGCATGGATTTCCCTCGAGCAAGCTGCGCAGCAAAGGCAAATAAGAAACAAGCCTTTTTTTAAGACACACTATTGATCAACTGTGCAATCAGATCAATTTCAAATTCAGAAACTACGACAAAGCAGCTCCACAGGCAAAGTTTGAACCAGACTCAATCATGTGGCTTTGAAGACTATGCTAGTGCACCCTTTTACTTGCTTAATAGTTGATACAAATTTTTTTTTTTTAAAAGTGTAATGGTATGACTGGAATCACTTTTGCTACAGTCAAATATACAAACCACTATCGCAGATCTACAAGCATGGCATACCTTTGCTTTGTAAATATGAAGGCGTTCAAAATGGCCTCCCAAGATTCAACAACTTTCATTGCTCGAGCGCATTTGGGACTCAATTTGACTTTGCATCTCTTCTAGCTCATTGGAACCCTTACCCTCCAAGAGATCTTTTACATCCCCTCAATACTTGCATGTAAGCCTCTCTCTTCCTCAAGAACCTCAGGGATGGTTCCTCACCACACACCTCGCCCGGTCCAAGGCATCTCTTTTCCGAGCCTCACCTAGCTCCGGTCACATACAACCATGAGTGCCTCGATGGATTTCAAATTAAATTAAGTCAACAGTATGAACATTATTGAATCTTGCCAAGTAGATGAACAGATCAACATGAACTCAAATAAACCTAACAATAACATATTGGTACCTCCCGTCATATCAGAACTTGATTTAGTTTGAGTGAGGAACTAAGGGCAAATTGTATATAACAAGCTAGAATATGTCCCGACATACTACACGTACAATATTTTTGCCAAATAGAATCTAACAGATCAAATATAAAAATAATGTCACCAAGATCCTTTGGTCATTACTTAGGATTATACTGCTTTAGGTATTAAATTCATCAAGAACAATATGGTAACATTGTCATATACATCGCACTCATAATTATTCAGAAATGGGCATATTAAAGGAGGGTAAGCTACAAGACAAGTACCTCCCAATACTTGACATTTATTTGGCTTTCCTGTCGAGATCAAGATGCATCTTAATGTCATCACGTAGCTCTTCCATCTCCTTCATCGTTAATCCTCGCAATTTAGCAAATTACATATGTTTGAAGTGTTAAAGGAAAACGGGTCTCATTCAAATGTGGGATTGTCATTGGAGGTAATGGGAACAGATGGTATGGTTATTTTTAAAATCCATTGAGAGAACTGCATAGGTAGATCCCCATTCTCTCATTTCCAAGCCAATTCTTGATGGCTTATTAGTAATACTTAAGGCAAATGAAGCTGGAATTTGTATAAGGACAAACCCACACTTGGTGACAAATGAGGTCCTAAATCTGTGATATGTTTGTTATGGACCCATCCTCCTGAAAGAGAATGTTAAGGGTGCAAATGTGGAATGCATTTGTATCGTAACAAGTCTGGCCTGAAAATTAACTTATGAATGAATACAGATTACATGGGTGAGAATAAGGAGAAACAAGACATATATGAATGCCATATACCTTGAACACTAAGTAGGGCTCATTTAACTCAACATCGATTCTTCTCGTGAAATTAAGATTCTTCAGAGAATATCAATAGGTTTTGTACGTCCCTCCCGTAACCTAACTTTGCTTTGATCAAAATGAAACCGCATTCCAACATGAAAACTGTTAGATTAATAATGGATCCATGTTAATTCAATGATAATTACATGTCGCTTTGTCGTTGTACAATACAAACCTCTTCCTCTTTCTTCTCCTAGTCACGCAGCCTCTCATTTCACTTGATTCCATTGGCGCTTGTTTAACTAAGGCCTCTGAATCCACCATGCATTTGATATCCTGGTTGCTCAATTAAATACATCATACTGCAAGAGCACGAGCAAGGGGCTAGGGAGATGCCTACGCTTACCTCCTCCTTCTCGACAGCTGCTGCCGCCTACGGCGCCTCCTTCCGCTGCTTCTTTTTCTCCTTGCGCCGCTTCTTCTTCTGCTTCCTCCTAGGGTCCGCCTCGCCGAGCTCCACCACGGCGTCCTCGTCGACGTCCTCGCCAGAGGACAGCGACGGCAGGTCGGCGAACCCGGGGCAGCCTCCCGCCGCCTCGCGCTACCACGCCAGCGCGACGATCTCGAGGCTGAGGTCCTCGTTGCCCGCCTCCTCGTCGTTGAGGGGGGCCGGGCGCCGTGGAGGAGAGCCTTCATCGTCCAGGTCCGGGTGGCGCCGCGCCCTGGAGCGCTAGCGCTGGGCCATTGGCGTTGGCGGCGGCGGCGGGGTGTGGGGACTGGGGAGGAGGGAACAAACCCTAGCGTGTTTGATCCAGTTGGGTGCGGGTGCGCGAGTGGTTTGTGGGAGGCGGAATATTGAAACTGCAGTGAACGAACCGAACCGCAGGTCAAAGTGAGAAAGCCAGCGGTTTTTTTTCCGACGGTTTGGTTTTATGGGTTAGGGGTGGAGAACAGATGCATCACCACCAACTCAAAATTAGAAGTAGTAGAGATAAGTGGGCGCTACCTCCTCCCTTCACCGTGGCCTGCGAACTACGACTGCGAGATGTCCCTCCTACCCGTAGTCCTCTCCTCGCCACAGCCACGCCCTCCCTCGATCCTTCTTGCCCTAGCCACCACCGCTTTCTGCGGCGGACGCCAGATTTGGGCAAGATCGAGGTGGATCCGTCTGCCTGGTGGCTGCCGCTTCTTCTCCGGTTATATGGCGATGACCATCAAAGGTGAACATCTCCTCCCCGAAATCCACCAGATTTTCATACTTCTTCATCCATTCCCACGTCGTTTGAGTTCTGATTTGAGTGCTTGCGTGCAGCCATGGATGTGGTCGATTGGGTTACCATAGTGCTTTGAAGGCAGCATCGCGAAGGGGCGTGTCACGATCTTGATCCTCAACACACAAGTCTTCACTAGTACTTTGGAGGAATTGAATACAATAGAAGAGTAATTGGAGTTTAGACTGGGAAGAGCATAGAAATCAGAGGTAGAATAGCAGAGGAACGAAGGTAGCCGAGAGAGAGAAGTTTACAGGAAGAAGGAAGTTTCGTTTTGTTCTTCGATGCCGTGCCTCCCTGCTGCTTTGCCCTTTTGTATTGCATCTTCTCCAGCCGAGTGGGCTTCCAAGGCCCAAGGCCCACGTCCGCAACACCGTCTGTGACATTCCTCCCTCCTTGAATGTCGGCTTGTCCCCAAGCCGATGATAGCCGAGCGTAGATCGTACCTGTAGTCACTCAATGCCGACATTAACATGTGGGCTCTTATCAATGAATGACTCCAAGGAAGAGCGCAAAACATGATCCTGAGCCTTTTGTCGATGCAGAGCACGAAGAATTCGAAACAGCTCCAAAGTTGTCGGCAGAAGCTCAACTATCACATCAATGTGTCTAGAACAAAGAGCAATTTCATCGGTCTCGGTCCAAGGTGGTGTCGATACTAGGGTGGACATGTCGAGAGCAACCGAACAATGAAGCAATGACTCTTCTCCTCCTTAGTGTTGCGACTTGACACATGTGGAACTCCTCATCGATTCTGTTGATTCATGATCCGACTCAGATGGTGAATTATCATCATTTGTCAAGATCGCTCACATCTTCCATTTTTGCTGTTTTCCTAATTCGTCCCGTAAATGATGCATCCGTGCGTAATGCCACTTACGCCGAATCTCGTGGACGTTTTCTTCGCCTTCTTTGAAAACAATCGGGTTTAGGAGGTAAATGGTAGTTTTCTTCTACCACTTAAGAAAAACTCCCAAGGTCCGTAAACAAAGTCTTCCATTTCAATACTATATTTTGTGATGGCTTCCTCCGTTCGAGCCTCTCCAGTGCTCTGAAGACCGATCACCGCACATTTGTTCTCTATCAAGACCTCCTTAGCCAACCTCACAACTGCAGGTACCTTCGCAGACATGCACATATGCCTGAAGAAACGCTGATGGCTGGCCCAATATAGCCACCATATTTGATTTGAAATGCCTTTCTCTTCTGCAAGGAATTCACCTACTGATAGGAGCTCAAGGCGCAACACAGTCCAAAATCCTGCTGCTTTTCGGTACATACTCATCATTCTTTCCTCAAGAGGAGCCTCCACAATATCAAAATCCACCTCAGATGAACTAACTCTTTGACGAACTCCTCCGCCCACCTCAGCATCAATGTTGTTCACATGAAGGCAGTAAACTCGTTTACCAGAAGAAGCAACAAATAATAAGGTTTCCTCCTGTCCCACCGAGGGCTTGTTTTCCTGCTCATCGAACTCTTCTAGCTTCTCTGTAGCAAGCAATTCGATTTCATCCTTATGATTCTTTGAGCTGCCTTGTCCTGATGTCTCATTGCTAGTATCTGCAGCTTTTCCAAGTTTTTAGCCCTGCGTTCCTTGAAGAAGTCACTCTCTTCACCATCTAAAGAAGCCAGAAATTCCATGGCTATACTGCTCGATCACCACAAGGCTCAAGGGTAGCAAGTTCCATTTTTCCATTACAGCCTTCCTTCAGAGCCAAGCATGACTCCTGTTGAGTAGCGGTAGACGATTTACGGTCCCTCAACAATTTATGATGTGGAAAGAACCTCACCTCCAGTTCATCAGTATTCATTCCTTTTCCAACATGCTTCGGGTCACCTGTCTTTGCAACCACACATTTTGCAGCCTTCTTAGCCTGAGAACTCTCACAATCTCGCTATCTACATTACCTAGTGAATCTTAGTATCGTCCTTGACATGGGAAATAGCATTCTCAATGGCATTAATTTCCTTCGGTATTCGATAATATCTGCTGGCTCATCCGAGTTGTTCTCATCCAAAGATCTCTTTGGTCTTCTTGATCTCCGTGGCAATCTTCGGACCCTCCCATCCAATGCAACTAGTTTCTCATGCGCTTTGCTTGGATACTTGTTCACACCATGGTTAGTACCGTCTTCTCTTCCTCCGGTTTACTGCCGATGTGTCATGTTTCCACTACTCATTAGAGCTCCAGCAGATGATATTGTGTTTTCCAATACTTGATGGGCAATCGCTGTTCGTCTTGAATGTTCATCCAACAACAATCGTCCCAAATGCATCGACCATGGCGGATTTCGCGAGCTCGCGTTGCCTCATGCAAAGATGGAAACCCGACGAGAGCCACAATGCCATCCATACCTTCCTGAACATGCACTTCCTTCACCGTCCCCATCGACCAAAAACTCGACGAAGTGTCTCCTCCGCTCACTAGCCCAGGTAAAGCGGATGGTGAATGGAGATGCGGAGGAATCTAGAAGATGGCACACACCGCATCTCCTGAGTTGCCATTTCGTCGAACACCTTGGTTGCGTGAATAGTTGGCCTACCAGATGCAGATCGGCGAAGGGTAGCTTCGGTCAAGAAGCATAATGCGATAAACCGGGGCTCTTCTGCGAAGCGCTTGGAGGAGTGTCGCGAAGACTAGCCGCACCAACAGAGAAGTCGACGGAGGTCGCGAGACTCTCGGTGCCGCGGAGATGGTCGCACAGAGCCGAAAAGGGCGGCGATCGCTCAAGGCGAGAGATGACCGATCTGATGAAGGCCCACCGGAGTTGAGGCGCACCGCATCGATAAAAGTGTGTCACGCCGATCGATCGGGATCGAGTCCTCTTCGCGCGACACGGCGATCTTTGGGCGCCGCCGGCCGAAATCAAAGCGGCAGCACCAAGAGGTGTGCTTTCGGCGAGAGACGCGCGAAGCCGGGAGCTGGCGAGGCGAGGACGCCGACGGAGCGGAGATTGGCGCGTGGGCTGCGCGACGAGACCACCGATCGACGATGGAGACCGCCGAAGCGGGCGCCACGCCAAAGGGCCAGGCAAGCCGAGGAAGCGGCGTGGAGGCCGGAGCGCCGCGGGACCCGCGAAGCCGCGGCACACGCGCGGCGCGGAGATGCCGAGGCGACGGCGCGGAAGTGCTCGCATGCAGAAGACGAGTGGGCGCGCGACGAAGACCGGCGGCGTAGTTCCGAAGCTCCAGGTGTGCGCTCTGGTCGGTGAAGAAGACGCAGCGCCCAACAGGAGACGAACGGCGGTGGTGGTGAAGATGAACCCGCTCTGATACCAAATATCACGATCTTGATCCTCAACACACAAGTCTTCACTAGTACTTTGGAGGAATTGAATACAATAGAAGAGTAATTGGAGTTTAGACTAGGAAGAGCATAGAAATCAGAGGTAGAATAGTAGAGGAACGGAGGTAGCCGAGAGAGAGAAGTTTACAGGAAGAAGGAAGTTTCGTTTTGTTCTTCGATGCCGTGCCTCCCTGCTGCTTTGCCCTTTTGTATTGCATCTTCTCCAGCCGAGTGGGCTTCCAAGGCCCAAGGCCCACGTCCGCAACACCGTCTGTGACAGGGCGGTGCAACGAGGGCGAGGCAAGGGCTTGGTCACTCGGTTTCTTAGGTAGCTTCCACCCCTTCTCACCTGTCCTCTTCACCGTTGTTCTATGTTCACTGATTTTACCTTTGCTTTGGTCAGTTTATACAACGCGGATTTGATCCCACAATATAAACATGGATTTGGTTAGAAATTCAGAATACTAATTGAGGAATCGGATATGGCAGCCTCCCGCTCCGGACTGCAGTGGCCGCAGCAGGTGACTCGTGTCTTCCCCTCTTCCCTTACCAACACCTCCGTCATTTGCCCCGATTGGCTCATGGCTCAAATGCTTACCTCCACATACCTCTAGGTACGCGTGTTTATGATTCATCAGATGAATCCCTGATTTCCTGTCGACGAAACTGAGGGATGTTTACTCAAAATAGTTTGATTTTATCACAGATTGTGCAGTTGCCTATACAATTAGGACCAGTACAAGTTCAATAAAAAAGGAAAATTCAAGTAAGACCAAGTCGCTCTGTTACATATGGTTCTCTTTGTTGTTAATTTGTTGTTCTAGCATCCTTGGAACACAAATTGATCCATCTTTTGGTGGTTGGTATTCTTAGATCACAAATTTATCAATCTTGTGGTGGTCATGGGCTAATGGTCTATAATTCCTCACTTTGCTTAAAACAAATCTCAATAACCTCTATTTGTGATCTTTGCATATTTCATATGCCGCTCTATGTGGCTGAAACATGTTCTCCCTTCTCATGGCTGTAGTGTCATGAGAATGGTAAGAAGGGCCACCCAATTTCACTCCAAGTTGTAGCAAATTCTTTTTGTAGCAAAATTAATGTGGTAGTGTTGTAGTACTATGCTCATGGATGATGTTTTCTCCTGCGTCACAACATGCATAGCACATTGTGTATGTTCAGACTGTGCTCTTCTTGGTGTTTCTTCAGGTTTTGGTTGTCGAGGGAGTCAGCTAAAGCTCATTGCCATAGGTTCAGTTCATGCAATGCAAACCCAGCAGGACAAACCAAAAATCTCCACCATTGCAGTAGCTACTACCCTTAACAATATGGCATTGATCTTCAAGTGGTAGCAAGCATGACAGAACAACAGCAAAGAAATACATACCCTGTTCAGTAACTAAACCCAAAAGAGAATATGGCTTTTTTTGGATTAACACTATGTATCTACTGCAGCACAATGTAACATATTCTTTTTATAAACTACATATTTGTTGTTTGGTACCTACTAATATGTGGTTCGTAATTACATACACCATTTATGTTTTATTTCTTTTGGTTTCCTAGAATTTGCTTTTACTTTATCTCATACAGTCACTGTATCTTGCAGGCACATGATCTTTGTTTGGTACTTACTAATGTGGTTCAGAATATGATGATTGCTAGATTTTTTTTAGCCCATGGAGTGACGATTTCCCTGTGATTGACATGGCAAGGCAAATGGAGGTTACTAGCATACAATTGCCTAATTACTTACTTCAGCCTTCAGGTATGCAATCTATGACTATTTCATTGTCCTTGTGAGAAGATGGACATATAACCGTTTCTTAATTGGGTGCAGGAGAATGTGAGGGTTAATGAATGCAATTTGGCATGATAGTCATAAACAATTCTACAAGTTTAGCTTATTAATCATGGTTGTCATAGCAAGGGATGCACATTAAAATGTTTCAGAAATGTTTTCACCTGGGGCTAAAGATAATTCGTTCTCTATTAGGTTTTATACTGCCATGGTATACTCTATCGACAGTATCCAGGTCATGGTGTAGCAAAAGTTTGTTTCAGGTTCACGTCCTATATGATGAACTTTCCTAGAGACGAGCATAGATAATAAGCAATAGTCATCTAGAAATGCATATGCAACACTCTATTCATTGTTCCGTTGAGCAATGAATTAGAATTTTTGTTATTGAAACTATTACTATCACCACAAGATAATGTTTTTTTTGTTGGCAACCTTTTTAGATTTCTCTACTCACATTGTGTCCCGTTCAAGTTCTTGATGGTACAATGCTTAGTGGTGATATTTGTATGTATTGACCCATTACTTTCGTGTGTTGTTCTTTCTTACCGTTTGTCTTAGGCTATGTAATTGCTTCGGTATAAATACAATGCACTTGTTGTGACAGCTGTGAAGGACATATTAAAATCAAGTGATTTTGAATCTATCTCGACTTTCATTGCTATCTTTGAAATCATTATGATGGTATTCTGTAGTGGTTTATGCTATAACTGTTACCACTTCATGCATATGTTCTCTGTTTTGGTTCTACAGGTCCAGTAGGGCGCGGGGAAGTGCCCCAAATGATCTAATTATGGTATAAATCAATGCCATTCCAGTTGATATTTGATTAGAGGTATTTGAAAGCTACTGCTTTATATGTTACTGCCCACATATATGATTAAATGTTCTCTAAATTTTTTGGTAGGGCACGCTACGCGTGCTAAATGATCTATTTGGATGAATAGCTGAATGAACATTGCACAGAGTATCGATGCAGTTGTACTACACATAATGAACACCCACGCTTCCTCCTTTAACAGGTCCTTAATATTTACTTGTTTTGCACATAATTATTTAGAATGGAACATTGTCGAGTCGGAACAACAATCTTTTATCACAGAATGGAACATTGTCGAAAAGAAGGAGAAATTATTTAGAAGCGAGAAGCACCAACAGCAACAGCATATATTTTAACTCTTCAATTACATGTACACAATAGCGGTCATGACCATTACTGACAAGAAAACACACAAATACAAATCGACTTGTGTGTTGATTCTACACACAAGATCAAGCACCAGCACCAGATAGCATTTTCACTGATCTGTCACATGTACAGACGGAAGTATAGTTATGACATTAACTAACAGGAACATGCCCTGAAATATACTCTAATATAAAGAGCCTGGGATTGGCGAGCAGCCAGCCGTGCCACGTCTTTGCCCCGTTCGCGCTTCCCGTCCCCACGCCTTCTCGCTTCCCGTTCCGTTGCTGCCGACGCTGGCTCCGTTTCGCCCGTGGCGGTTCCCTCGCCGTCCGTCGGTGCGATGAATGGTAGCCGCTCCTGGATTCACGCCTCCTGCGCTTCGCTAGGTCCGCCTCGGTCCGGGTCTGTGTTTCTTCGTTCCTCTTTTCGTTTCCGCTGCTCCGTGGACTCCGCCGGCCTCCCCGCCCTCCGCTTTTGCGTCGGCTTCCGCCCGTCGCCCTGGTCTTCTGCTGCTTCGCCGCGGAGAGCCTTAGCCTACCCTTGTTCACCTCCCCTCGCAGTCCTCCAGATTCAGATCCCACATCCATGCTGCCCGCTTCTCCACTTCTGTAACAACTCACACACTTGGGAGCTCTCCCGCGCAGGCATCTCCTCCCCACTGCAGCAGCGGCCATGGCGCAGCCGCTCGTTGTGAAGAAGGACGACCACTACGACGAGGAAGGTACGCTCCAACGAACGTCTCTGTCTCTCCGTACAACAACCTCGCGGATTCTTTTTTGTTTGGATTTTCTTTTCTGTTGCGGGGTTTGATTTTTGGTGTGGTTGTTGCGGAGGAGGAGGAGATGGATTTGGCATTGGTCAACGAGGAACTCGCCGAGATCGACAGTCAGATCAGCGATATCTTCCGCACATTGCATTGTAGTAAGCTCAAGAAATCCATCCTTTTTTTCTTGTTTGAATTTGGATGTGTTATGCGAGAATGCTTACTAGATCTCCTTTTTCTTCCTGTGATTTTGCGTGTTGTATACAAGTTCGGAGAACAAATTGATGACCTGTAGGAAATCAATCTTTGAGGTCTCCACCCTTGTGTTTTTTGATCTATATATAAATAATAATCGTATAATGTGACTGAGAAAAGGGGTCAGAGATCCTCTACAATACTGCCCAGCTGAATTAATTGATTAATGATTTGTCTGCAACAATGGGTTCCATAAACTGGACAAAATCAAGGATGGCAATCGCCAGAGTAGGCAGCTCAAAGAGCCTACTAAAAAGATGCGAGATCGCACAAGGTTATTCATTCTTCTTTTCTTTCTATATCATACAACGTAGGAACACATTCATAATCAGAGGATTTGGAATATGATGAGCACGAATGCTTCACTTGGCAAGAGTAGAGATAGTGACCCTTTTTGGCTCATGTTAACTTAATAGTTTGACATTGCAATCGCTTATGTATCTTATACTAAAAACACTGCCGTGCATACTACCTACAATTTTTGCTTTAGAATCTTAGGGCCTGTTTGTTTTAGCTTTGGATTCTCTAAAAGCTGATTCTGGATTATGGTTGTAGAGAAGCTGATTCTCCAAAAGCTGGAATCCAGAAGCACATATGAAGTGGATTGTGGATTCTAGTGTATATGGGTGGGCTGGATTGTGAGAATCGGATTCTAGAATCAGGCTGTTTGTTTCTGATTCTGCTTTTGGGGCCAGAATCCAGAATCAAAAGATGAAACAAACAGGGCCTTAGTCATGTGTACAAGAAGTAGTTTATAGGACAGACAGATTGATGATTACTTAGTTTTGATGTTCTTTGAGTAGCTTCATAACAGCAGGCATTTTCCTCTCTTTTTGTGGTTTTCTAGACTTATAATAGACTTTGAACAAGTTGTCCAAGAATTAGCGGGAATTAGACTTATAGATTCCACTAAACATGATACTTATTCTGAGCTGCAGGAATTAACTTGCACAGCTTTCCAGAGGGGATGGCAGTATTTCTTGGATCAATGAAAGTATTGCTTTGTATATTCATGTCAGTATAGTGGCACCATTGATCTGTTGAAGGAGGGTTGGCTCTGTTCCTTGTGTCAGTATAGTGGCCTGCGACATATCCTGAAATGAAGCATTCAATTTATTTCCCAGTTGTTCCTATGTAGCACCCTCTTTTTGTTATTTCGGTATTAAGACATTCTCTATGGCTACAATGGGCAGGGTGGCTTGATCTTTTTGGAAAAAATGCCTTTAGCTAAGTTTATTTAATGCTGCAAAGTTTGCTTTTCGCTGCTTATGGATCTTCCAGTGTGGGCAACTTCGAACTTAGTCAGAGATTTAACAATGCTATCTCTACAGGAAGTGACACTGAATCCCAGTTGAATGCTGTCAAATGTCTAGACGTTGTTTGTCTCGGTTTTTTCTAACTCTTGCTGCTGTGGATGAGTCCGGTAACTAAGCATATATACTTTATTCTTAATTCAAATATGCTGCCAGTTAGAGAATTTAATCTTTTTCCCCTGCATTTAGGAATGTACCAGGGATTAACTCTTAAAGCTAACACACGTCTTCAATGATTGAATATTGCCATGAATATTTTGTTTGAACTGAATCATCTTTCAATCTCTAGGGTTAGTAGTATGCCCGAGAATGCTCATGACCAATTGACAGATGTACCAGCATATATATATACACACACACGCGCGTGCGCACGCACACACTACATATTAGAGAGCAACAGTCCTGATTGCTTATCATTACATTTCAGAAACTTTTCTTTGGCAGTGTTTACTGCAATAACTTCATGTATCTTTTGATACATTTTGGCAAAATAGAGTTATGATTGATTTTTTGGCTACACTGGATTGTGTAGCTATCTGTTATTTTTGCTGCACTTTTCTTAAATTTCAGAAATGCCGAATCGGTTCCTTGCATATACCTAACCATTGAATTAGCCTCTTTGCTGTTTTCCCTGCACTTCTCTTAAGTTTAAAAAGTACCGACTTGATTCCTTGCACATAATCTTCTACTGAATACTTCTGACTAGCTAATGTGGATGCTCCTTTTTAACATCCTTAAATGCAGATGCCTATACACAAGGCTTTTCGGTTTTGCAAGCAATATAACAGAACCACTAAAATTCGTAGGTTGTGTGAGATTATTAGAAACCATCTTGCTAATTTGAACAGATATCGTGATCAGCGCTATTGTCCTGATATGCCTGCCCCTGAAATGTTGCAGCTATACCTTGATACTCAGGTTGAACAACTCAAAATTGCTACAGACCTTATGGCAGGTCTGTTCCATAAATCATATAGCATTCCTTTTTTTATGCTAAGGCAAATAGCTTCACCCACTAACCTCTTCTTCTTGCAGTAAGGCTTCCGATCTGTGGAGGATACCCATGGCTTGATGAGCTCGGTGAGGAAAACTCCAAAACCAACTGTTCTGGTTGTATATTATGCCAAGTTAACTAAAATATTATCTGACCATCTGTATCATGCATATGCATGGCTGAAGCTTTTCAACTTGCCAAAGAGGGACAATAAGAACTTGTCTCAGAAAGATCTACAATTAATAACATCTTCTGTTCTGCTTGCTGCACTTTTTGTGCCGCCATATGGCCATAAATACGGTGCTTCTCATCTTGACCTTGAAAATGAGAAAGATCGTAATTTGTGTATCGCCAAACTTGTCAACTTCTCCCTCGACTCCAAGCGTAAGAATAGAGAAGTGGTTAGCCCTCAACTATTTTCTAAGTTAAGGTTATTTTCAGTAACATGATCTATTATTTTTCTGATAAATCTCCTGTCCCCTTGATCGTTGGTGCAAATGTACCATGCTATAGCTCATGGTTTGATGCCATTATTTTTTTGTGATGATTATCTTTTTCGTTTCAAGCTCGGATCTGTCTTTGAGTTCAAAAAAGCTTAGTTCTGTCCTTGATATATATGGTTTTAAATCAATTTTATTTTTATATAAATTTTAGTGCTGTCACAACAGATTACGCATCCTATTAGCTCATGGTTCACAAGAAATTTTACTTGCATCTATGCTTCGAAAAATCGATCCAGATTTCCAAAAAATGTTCTGTATTGCAAATTTGATATACCATAGTTCGTGACTCCATACAAATTTTCTTGGAACTTCATTTTGGTTTCAGTGGCAGATGCATTACACCACAGTTGATGGGTTTTAGGCAATTTTAGTTTTGTCTATGTTTCAAAATTTCAACACCAAATTTACCATGCTATAGATCATGTTTCTCCTCTGTTTTACTTATAGTTGGAATTCAAAGCTTTGGAGCGAATCTGTCAAATTATTCTCTATTGCAAATCTGACATACTGTAGATAACAGTTCTGGGATAACTTTATTTTGTGTTTTTGTTAGAGATTCAGTACAGAAGATGAGTGTAACAGAAATGCGTATGCTGCAGTGAAACTGTGGTCATACAAGTCAAGATCAAGTACGCAGTGATGATATACATGATAGGGTTAATGAGGAATGTCTCCTGCTGCATTGAATTGTACATGATGCCTGTGCATAAAAACGGAAAGGATACTTGATAAATTCTGTGCATGAAACATTACCCTTATACGATCATACTTCATCTTGCCTAATGAAAGTGCATGCTACAGTCATATCTGCATTTTACCTCTACAAGTTCATGTCTCTATTGATATTCTTAAGTCTCAGGTGTGACACATATAGGTGCTGAATTCTCTGGATTAATGAATTAACATTTTCCCATTATTGTATGCGTTTCACAGTGGAGTCAATAGTAATGAAATGACCCATGAGATTAAGGGTTGTTGCCTATCTTGCTGAGGATTTAGAATATCACTCAATTGAGGAGCGTGCTTTCTACCATGATCTTAAAGCCTAGAGAGTTCTATTTGAAGGTGTATCATATAAATTGTTTCTGCAATGTGGCCGGTTGTGGGGTTTTTTTTTGTTGCTGTTGTTCACATGCTGCAGGACTGTAACCTTAGGCTTCCATGTGTTTGGCCTCATGAAGAACAGCTGGGATGGAAGAAGTTGTAGTACAAATTTGGCGTTTACTCCTCCTGAATACATGAGGACTGGTTGGTTCATTCTTACTTTTCCAACATTCCTAAGCTCACTTTTATGTAGCAATCCTTTGATGTGAGTTTGATGATCTAGATAGTCTTTTTGGTCAGCCTACAGATAGTTAATTACATGCTAAATAGGCATTGGCCACTTAATAGAATGCCGATGTATTTTATGCCCCACTAACCTTTTACGTGGTTCTGTGAATGTTGACGTTATGCAGCATCTAAATGGAAAGAAATGTCGTCTGATGCACTTGTTGATTATGATCGGAGGCCAGATATCTTTAGGTTGGTTAGATCTTGTGGGCATACTACTGTATTAGCTTCTCTGTACAAAATTGCGGCACCTATTAACTTAGCTATTTCATTTTTACATTTGGCAGGGGAACAATTAGATATGCTGCTGTCCACACCCATTTAGGTCGTACAAGTAGCAGGAGGGATGATTTGGAGTCACTAGCATACACCCTTATCTTTTTAAGAGGAAGATTACCTTGGCAGGTCTATCAGGTGACCTTAATTTGCTCGCAGAGTATGACTAATATCTTCTATTGCTTTTGAACCTATTTTAGTTTAACGGATTAATAATGCAGGGAGATAACAAAAACTTTCTTGTTTGTAAGAAGAAAGTGGCTACTTCTGTAGAGATGGTGTGTTTCTTCTGTCCAGCTCCATTCATACATTTTCTTGAAATGGTCACTAACGTGTAGTTTCAATATTGTGTACATACATGAATCGTATCTGGATTTATGACATGATGAAGTCCCGAAATCATTCCAGTAGTTGCATTTTCTCATGGACTAGCAGCATTTGATGATTTCCTGTACAACCAGATCAATTTTTAAATAAGGTAGTGTATTGATAATGTTTGTATTTTGCACAGTATTTGCCTCAAGTGCTGCATTTTGCAAAAACTGTGTTTGATCATTTTGCTTTTTTTTACTATTTTGATGATAAATATACGATGATACATCTGCTCGCTATCACTAATCTTATTCACAACGGCGCGGCATAGTACGCTACTATGCCTAGTAGAAATAACATGTCTGTTGATTAATACACACGAGTTGGAAAGCACAAGAAGCGTTGATACGAGTTGATAAATTAGTTCACACGGTAGCGGATACAAATTGAAATGTTGAATGTACTGGCGTTTCTGAAGGGAAGAGCTGATGATAATGCCGAGCAGGAGTACTGACGATAATGCTGTTCGGAAGATCACTTGAATGGCGCCATCATGGCCACCAGGTCAGGACTGCGTGCGCTCTCCTGGCTCAGAAAGTGATTCCGCAGCTTCCACCGTTAGATCAGATTCTTCTGTGTCCCCAAGATCATGGCAGCTTCGGCCCTCTAACATTCGCAGCATAGGACGCTTGGGATGCCTGTCCACTTCCCCTTGCAGCATACCAAGCTTCGCCAAGTTGACAGACTTACCAACCCAATCAGGTAGGTTTTGAAGATCCCCCTCCAATCTGAGGCTCTCAAGGGATGGGAGAGGGGAGGAAACAGAAACCAACAGATCTAGCGGCCCAATTTCACTTCCACCCTCGTCGTGACTACTCACACGGAGAGAACGGAGGGAGGAGAGGTTCCGTAGGGCCGCACAGAATGCCTTGCACTTTTTCTTGGAGGCCCCTCTCCCTGTCACCACTAACTTCCTCAGCTGAGTAAGCTCCCCTAGCTCTTTAATTGCTTTGCTGCTGGTTCGCCTGATGTCCACCTCTTCTAGCATCTGTAAATCTTTTAAGATTCCCATTCCTTTAGGCAGCCTCACTCCAGATGAACGAGACCAACAGCTAGACAAGCCCATGTGCAAGCTGCCAATTGCCTCAGCACGCTCACCACCAGCTGAAGGTTTTAACAATTCGAGAAAACACAGTGCATCCCTCGTGCAATCTGTAGGGCAACAAGTGATACCCTCACGTCTAGAGCCTGCAAGCCTCGCAGGTTCCCAATAGATCTTGGAATGGCATAAACATATGAACCACGGGGAAAATGGATGTACTTCAAGTGGATCAACGATCCTATTTTATTGATGTCTTGCTGCTTTGCTCGAAATCTAGCATGTTTTAGATCCAACACCCTCAGCATCTTGAATTTGGATGAACATAGTGTGGCTAGAGGCTCCAGAGGTTCACTGAACAGAGTAATAGATCGAACACGACTGAAATCGAAGCCAATGTTCAATTTCTTACTAGCAAAGCATGATATATGCCGGATGGTTTCATTTGTTGCACGGGTGGTACTTATGTGCTCTTCAACCAGTAACACATGGTTCTCCTGCCTAGAGATTGACACTGCAATATCGTGCACGATATCATGAACTCTGCAGGTCTTCACATGTCCAAGGATGTCTAACTCACATGGTTGAATCAAGCTTCGACTGATGAGTTCATAGAAGTATTTTTCAGCAACATCTTCAAGTGTTCTCCTAGTAGTACCACTTGTTATAAACCCTTCAGCTATCCACCTACTCACCAGGTATTTCCTTCCGATCTCAAAATCTTCTGGAAAGATGCTGAGATGCAGAAAGCAAGGCTTGAGGTGAGAAGGCAAGTGGTTGTAACTAAGACTAACCACTCGCCTAAGTGCTTCAAGGCTTTGATTGCTTTCAAGCTCTGAGGGGATTTGGTCATACACACTTACCCACTCCTTGATATCTTTGTTAGCCAGGAGGCCACCTATGGTCACAATAGCTAGGGGTAGGCCTCCACATTTCTTCAGTATCTTCTCTACTATCCCCTTCATATTATCTTTCTCTATGTCATCACGGCATTTATTTGCCTTCTTCAGGAGCAACCGTTTAGCATCTTCTTTTTCTAGGGTGTCAGGGAGGTGGATGAGTGGCTCAGGGCTGCAGTGCTCTGCTACGCCGCCATTTCTTGTAGTTACCACTACACAACTATCTTTCATACCATCATCAGGAAAAGCAAGTTTAATGCGATCCCAAGCTTCGTTGGTCCACATGTCATCAAGAACAACATGGTACCTCTTCTCCTTGAGTGTAGTTCTTAGGTGATTAATGAGTTTGTATAGGCTAGCCACCTTTCCTTGATGCTCCTCTGGATGTGCCAACCCCAGTTTATTTATCATCTCCCACAGAAGCTCCTTGGTGTCAAATGATTGTGACACAGTGACCCAAGCACGGGTATCGAAACTGCTACTACTATCATACACCTGCTTGGCGAGGGTTGTCTTGCCGAGGCCACCCATGCCAACAATTGATATTGTTGAGTTGCATGCACCAACCAGTTCACCCAAAAGCTTAAGCTGATGAGGAAGGATGGGCCGTGCTTTATATTTTCAACACTCCCCCTCACGTGGAGGCGCCTTGGGCAGCACTCAACACGTGGAAATAGGAGCGGACGCTAAATTGCGTCTACCAGGACTCGAACTCGAGACCTCCTGGCTCTGATACCATATTGAGTTGCATGCACCAACCAGTTCACCCAAAAGCTTAAGCTTATGGGGAAGGATGGACCGTGCTTTATATTTCCAACACTCCCCCTCACGTGGAGGCGCCTTGGGCAGCACTCAACACGTGGAAATAGGAGCGGACGCTAAATTGCGTCTACCAGGACTCGAACTCGAGACCTCCTGGCTCTAATACCATATTGAGTTGCATGCACTAACCAGTTCACCCAAAAGCTTAAGCTGATGAGGAAGGATGTGCCGTGCTTTATATTTCCAACAGATATCACTTTCGGGCCAGCTGTGTTGGTTATGGACTCTGCGAGCTCAGCTTTCGGCTTGGTTATCAACTCCATGAGCTTGGCCTTTGGCTTCTGCAAGCCGAAGAGTTCGGCTTCGTGAACATATAGAGCTGACAAATTCCTTGTCAGCTCCATGTCGCCTACTGCATCATCAGATGTGGCAGGTGTGAGCTGGATTAGGTTGTATCGGAGGTTCCTCTGGCTCACCTCCTGGACTCTCTGCTTGATTGTCCTTATCTGAATGGCAATGCGGCGACGTGCTCCTAGGCAGAGGAGTTGCTGCAAGAGGCTCCGACGCTTGATGAAAATCATGAACTCCTCGAGGCAGTCTTCAATGTCGTAGGCCAAGTCACGGATTTGCTCCAGATATGCCTTGAGCACCCCGGTGTTCTTGCGTGCCCCATCGGCTGCCTTGAGGAATGCTTGCATCATTTTTAGCTCGTCGTTGATGAACCTGACAGCAGTAAGGTCAGAAACATATGCTTCCCATATACTATTGTGTGATTTTGGTTTCTTCTAATAGATGTTCCGCCATATGTTAAATGAATTCTTATGATTCAGAAAAAATATGGTGGTAATTCAAACGAACATTTCGATGCTGCAAAATAATAAAATCTCATAATATAAATGTAATTATTTCAACCAAGAATTCAATAAATATGGGGAATGCACATAGGATCCAGAGTCGTTACTCCAGATCTGACAGACAAATAGGTAGATCAACATGCTAGTCCATCCCTGCCTCTAAGGTATACTTTTTTTTTTTTGATCAGGCTCTAAGCTATACTTAATTGAGAAGAAGCAAACAAAAACTATACTTTTTGTGCTAGCCGTGAAGATACGTACCAGATGTCGTCCTGCACTCCAATCAGCAGGCCCACCTCCTCCTTCGCGGCCGACGAGGCGACGTTGAGCGCCCCGCCCACCAGCGTCGTCGCCATGCCCAGCGCGGTCTCCGCCATGGCGCCTCCCTGCCCGCTCTCAACCCTTTTTGCCTGCGTGCTATGTGTCCATGTCTAGTGTGTGGTCCGGACGGAAGTCAGCGCGTAAATGGTTAATTGCTTTTCTTTTAATCTAGCTTTCATTCAAATAAAATTATAAAAATAATCTTCTTTCCGAGCACAGAAACGTCAACAACAAATGACATCTGATACGCTTGTATCCTGTGACAGGTGGCAGGACCTGTAGCAACTTGGCTGGCTGCGGTAGTAGCTGGTGAGCCTACCTGCTAGGCTTGTTGTCGTGCTCCCTAGCTCGGCAAACAAATACCGAGCACCACAAGCGCGGTAGTAGCACGTGCCGAGGTAGGGAAGCTCGGAGTAGGCGTGAGTAGTGTTGCTGCTACGGGGTGACAGATGGCACGTGTCACCAATTGCTCCTTTTACATTCGGCAAAGGATCATTTTTGTAAATTTAATTGCACGTATCAGATTTGTAAAAAAGATGTGTCAAAGCGCTAAAAAAACTAAAAACTCATCTAGACGTACACCAATGAAATGCTGCTCTCTCCGTCCAAGTTTATAAGACGTGTTTTCTCCTGGCAAATATACTAAGGATATATTAAAAATAAATAGGCTATCCTTAATTATTATATCTGATCACTATAATCAATACATGCATATAGAGAATATCAAAAACAAAGGGGGACTTGGCATCAAGGATATGGAATGTTTTGCCCGCGCTCTTAGACTCCGTTGGCTTTGGTTCAGGTGGAAAAACAATGAATGGGCTTGGACGGGATTGGACTTACCGTGTGATGAAACGGATATTGCCTTATTTAATGCTTCAACGGTGGTCATAGTAGGAAACGGCAAACTAACTGACTTCTGGAGATCAAGCTGGGTACAGGGTAAAGCACCAAAGAACATTGCGCCCAACCTTTTTCAGCTAGCAAGAAGAAAGAACATCTCGGTCCAACAGGCTTTGGCAAATAACTCTTGGATTAAACGCTTGTACGCCCATCAACTCTCAAAGCGGAAATCACGGAGTTTGTGGATCTTCACGGCAATACGAAGAGTCAATAGAGATGAGCAGAGAGACGACCAAATAACCTGGCGTTGGACTTCAAACGGACAATACTCAACAAAGAGTGCCTACCTTGTGCAATTTCACACCGTGTACTGTAAGATGAAGATCTCACAAATATGGAAGGCCAAAGCTGAACCGAAATGTCGATTCTTTGCTTGGACACTGCTTCACAACAAAATTTTGACGGCTGAAAACATGATCAAAAGGGGATGGCCATGTAGTGTGATTTGTACCCTTTGCATCGCATCGCCGGAATCAACGAAACACCTTTGTAAAGACTGCGTTTTCGCTAGACAAGTATGGGAGCTCCTACTGTGATAGGGCAAATTGGACCGGTGGCAGAACCTGAACCATGACGGCTCCATATATAGTTGGTGGAGGAGACTAAGAATTCAATATGACAAGGAAAATCGACGTGAAGTAGATGGATTGCTAATTTACTTCTGGTGGAACCTCTGGCTCGAGAGAAATCAGCGCATATTTCATGGCAAGAATAGAACAACTGAACAGGTGGCGACATCGATCAAGGATGCGGTTCGAGATCATGGTTTTTGCGCGGCACACGAAAGCTACAAATTAACATTTTAGTGACTGCGTGTGAGTGGTGTTTAGTCTTTCAGATTAGATAGAGAAGGGGTGTGAGTGGAGGTTAGCTCGGTGGCTAACAGTGCGGGTTGTAAGGTCACTGTGTGTTGTAAGGTTTTTTTCGGGACCGGTTTTTTCCTCATAAAAACGAGGCCATCCATCTTTTCCCTCTTAATGAATTATGCGGCAACTCTCTTGCTGCTCTTTCAAAAAAAAATCTAGATATTTATTAGGGGTATAAAAAGAACATCACGCTAATCTTTACATTAAAACTTAAAATACATCCGAATTTATAGATAAGATCATTTTTAAAAAAATACGGTCTACAGACTTGATCAAGTAATACTATACTGTGAGCTGGATGGAAAGTAGTAGGCGTGGCCTTTTCTCTTGTTTTGTAGGATGGTAAAGTACAAAAATACGGTCTATAGACTTGGTCAAGTAATACTGTACTGTGAGCTGGATGGAAAGTAGTAGGTGTGGCCTTTTCTCTTGTTGCTTTGTAGGATGGTAAACTAGTAACTTAGCTTGAACTACGAGGATAAGCCACGAGCATGTGCCTTTGTGGCTAGCTAGTCGAGCTTTTTTTAGCCAAAGGAATGTAGTGAGTGATGATGATTAGGGACAGCTAGATGAGTTCCAGGAATCAAGGGTAAGTTGTGCGTGCGTGTGAGCTCCGACGGGCTAGCCTACAACAATTCTCCCAACAAAAGTGTGGAAAGCACGCGTTTGTAATATGCATGGGTGCATACAATTTTGTCCGGGAAACTAGAAGGACAGGGGAGGGAAGAGGATAATGTGTGTTTGTATTGGCATGCGGAGCCGACGATTGAAATCTCGTTTCTTGAAATCTTGTACTGGCCGGAAATCGAAATCTGGGTGAGATTAGAAATTTCAGATAAATTCCAGATAAACTACAAAAATAAAAATTCAAATCTAGAATTTTTTCAACTGGTAAAGCCGAGATCTTGACGAGATTTCCCGAGATCTTGGCAAAATTGCACCGAGCAAAAAGTCTCAAACGACATCAAAAAAATTTGATATTTTTTTGAAGGTTCTTGACATATCTATGATGTTTTCATAAAAATTTTAGATGATTATCAATTTTGAATTTTTTTTTAAAATTCAAATATTGCTATTGTCTTGATGAAACGCTGACCGATAAGTTTGAACCGAATGATAAATGAAACAAACCACATTATAAAATTTTGAATTATTTTGTGCATGGTTATTATGCATCACTAATATTTCTATAAAATTTTCAGATGATGATCAATCTTTGTGAATTTTTAAAAATTCGGACAGTGCTGCTATCCTGATAAAAGTTTTACGGACAAATTTCAACCAAATGAAAAATGGTACAAACCATGTTATAAAAATTTTAAATTTTTTGTGGATGGTCCTTACGTATCATTAATATTTATATAAAATTTTCATATGATGATCATGCTCCAATAAGTTCTAAAAATTCTGATAGTACTACGTCCAAATAAAAGCCAGATGATGAATAAATATATTTGCTTTACTCAGATCTCTGAAGTCGACAGTATTTTATATAGTATTAGAAACAATACATGATGCAGGATGTGCGCTACGGTAACTCTACAGTGATATGAAATAGTGCTAATAGAGTATCTGTATTGTTGATTTTTGATCTACGGTTGGTAATATGACTGTTAAATTGCAGCATTGGTAAAAACTGTACTGGATATATCTGTTGGGGTCCGAAAGGGTTTACAGACGTTGGTCAGATCAACACCGACGTGGCGGCCGCGGCGGCGCATGTGCAACGTCCTTGCGGCTGCGTTTGTTCGTTGGATTGTGTGTATTTTTCGTCTACCCATGACTATCTTTTATATCCATCGGCCGATCGTATCCTATTACAACATGCTACAAAATATGACTATGCGTACGAGCAGACCGGATCAAATTTTTTTGAAGAACAATGTTTTTGCACAGTAAAAAAATTCTTCACAGTTTTTTCCTTGATCTGAACCGTCGATTTTGCATCGGACGGTCCTATAGGGACTGCTTAGGTTGCAGTCCCAATGGGACTACACGTGATCTGTGGTGGGCTAGTTTATGATTGTTGTGCTGTGTTGTGCCACCCTAGAATCTAGCTAATTAGCTATGATTATCTTTACCTATTACAGTAGCATTTTTCTATTGAGGGCTCTAAAAACTGGTGTCATGGACTAGTTATTATGCCACAAAGTAGAAAGAATAGCAAGTGTTTCTAAAAAGCCACCCCAATGGCAAACGGTGCCTAATTACGATGGAAATCGTAACGGAAAAAAGTATAACTACTGGTCATAGTTATTTTTAGGAAGGGAATCAAAACAACTCACCAGCTTGCAAGACAGGCATATGTTCTTTCCTTTCTTGCAAAAAGAGGGAAATTGGCTGATAAAGAAATCCTAATGACTTGTGCCCGGATGTCCGAAATTTTCGGATACATTGCAACATTTTTTCCTGCGTGTGCAACATTTTTTTACACCGCGTGAAATATTTTTCTTCGACAAATAGTGAAATGCACTACAGTAAACAGATGTTGCAAGCGTTCAAAAAAATGTTGCACACGTCGACAAAAAATATTGCAAGCGTAGAATAAAAATGCTGCAAGAGGCGTCCGATGGGATGAACAACAATCAGACGTCCGAGCGCTAGTTTCTCCCGAAAGAAATCACGCCGGTACTCACTTAGCCATGATCAACAAATGATCGACACAACTGTGAGAATATTTCCTTCAAGTTGGATCGTTAAAGACTGAACATATGCAAAAATAAATTAATGAAGCAAATCTGGAGGTGAACATCACTTGTGAAGATAATGGTGGGTGGCTACAGCCGATAGGAAAACAGAACAGTACAGGATGAAAAGGACGAAAGCAACCTGAAATGTAAAATGCTCTTGTACAGGGAATTAAAAGAGGATTAGCCTTTACGGAACTTCACTGAAAAAGGTGTCACTCTTCATTAGCATATTGCCGAAGGCTAAAGTCCCTGAATTGTGCATTGAGACTTTGTTGGATTAGCTCCCTGATTTCACTTCTCTAATGAAAATTTTTAAATATGCATATAAAGGTCACCGAGTGTGCTTCTTAGCATATCTCTACTCTACTGAATGGCAAAAAAAAAAGATGGCTGACTGTTGCATCAATTCTCCAATTTCTCAATCCAGCCATCAGCCAGCAACCCAACGAATACTGATCTGATATTGCATTCTCAGTTCGATCATCCGAGAGTTTTGCCACTGTAACTCCATTCCGGCTACGCTTATATTCATATATGTCCCCATATTCGCTTCCTAGCCAGTTCTCCGGCGAGTGGAGGCCAGGAGAAGCCACCTGTCGCGAGCAGTCGATTTCACTTCGCCTACACATGTATCATTTAGCAGCCAGAGTGGAGATACGATTCCATGACTTCTCAAACCATTTTTCTTCGTGTCTTTGATCAATTGGTACCGAACGGTTTTGTCTGAAGATTTGGTTCTCAAACTGATCAATTTCGGACTCAATGTTTCAATTGAAGGTTTGAGCTACGTCTCAGCTTATCGATTCATCGAATTAGCCACTTTTGTGCAGGGAAGACCGTCATATGGTATATTGGTTGACATGTTAACACCAACTTAACAAGGGTCTCTCTTCCGACCGTGGAGAGAAGTTTTCCTTTCCAACCTGCCAGTCTATTGCTTATTTTATCAATCAATGGTTGTATTTCGATCCTTCTCAACTGCCGGAAGTGTAATGGTAGGTCGAGATACTTCTTGATTAAGCTATTTTGCTACATGCCTACGGCCACATCCATATACTCTATATAATGTTGCCCGAGATTGGAGGCCTCAGGGCGCACCTCCATACGCTCGGCGCGCCCCCGGCCAATACGCGCATTCCTGTCCCATTCCGTCACGTGCGAAGCATCCTATTCTTGCCCGTGCCAACTCCGTTTTGGTCGTGCCTATTTCCTGGCCATTCGTCGCTGCGATGATTGGTAGCGCATCCTAGATTTGCGCCATGGCTTCCCTTCGTGCCTCCAGATTGTTCTGTCACTTTTTTACATTCCTCTTCGAGAAGCCTCCATCGGAGCTCCCTCGGTTTGCCCATCTGTTGTCTTACTCACTCTATCCCCTCTCCTCCGGGACCTCCGCCGCCTCTCTGCGTCTGCCTCTTCCTTGCCCGCCTGCACTGTCAGGACCCCAGATAAATCCGAAATAGTTCCGATCAAAGATACTCAAACACATAGAAAACAACCAAGAAAACCAGTAACAACAGAACGATAACAGCGAAACTACAACTAAGAGCTAAGAAGACTCAGTATAAGCGGAAAGTTCTACTTCTTCATTTCTTCCTGTTCTTATACTTCCGCCAATTACAGATTTCACCCATAACAGAAAAGATTCCCTGACATTCACCCACTCAGTAAAAGAGCAAAATGACAATAGTTACATCCAGTTAATTTTCAATAATTACTATTCATCTTCATTAGTCGTTCGGTGCAACTTCATCTGATCGCAGTCTTTCCTGACCGTTGATTCTCACTTAAGCAAAGTCGTCCACAAGACACCGCAAGCCCCAATTTCTACTGTGTTTCTTCTTCTTGGGAGTTCTCCTGACAATTCCCTACCATTAAGCAAAGACTTGTCCTCAAGCTTTGAAAGTTGGAAAGTGCTTCTGATGAAACTTGCATCTTCCCATGTAGCATTCTTTTCTAATAAGTTGAGCCACTGTACCAACCATTGAGTCACTGCGACTCCGTTTCTTGGAATCATTCTTCTATCCAGAACTGCTATTGGTTCAGATTTAATTCGGCCTTCAGAATCAACTAACGACAGTCCAGGAAGTGGGATAGCATTAGGTCTACTATGTTTCTTCAGCTGACTTACGTGGAAAACCAGATGAATGTTTGCGTCTGATGGTAATTGCAACTTATAGGCTATAGCTCCAATCCTGATTAACACCCGAAATGGTCCATAGAACTTGGATCGCAATTTCAGAGACCCTCTCAAACAAAATGCATTTTGCCGATATGGCTGCAACTTTAAGTATACCATATCTCCTACTTTGAAGCTTCTCTCAGTTCTTTTCAAATCAGCAAACTTTTTTATTCTATTTTGAGCCTTCAGGAGAGTATTTTTGAGCTGTCGCGGCATTACTTCTTTCTCTTCAATAGTGATTCTAGCTTCATCAGAAACATTGCAAGGAATGGATAATTCAGCTAATTGAGGAGGATGATAACCGTAAAAGGCTTGTGTCGGTGTACTTTGCACCGGGGTACCCTCTCCGCCGTAAAAGAAATAGGCCCCAGAAGCGGCCTGGCCCAGTTTGGAGCCCACGTGGCCCCTTGGCGAGCAGTTTGGCGATCACGCCCTACTCGCCGGGCGAGTGGCCTGCGTGGCGCCCTGGCGGGCAGCTGGGCGAGCACGCCCTGCCCACTGGGCGAGGAGTCCACGTGGCCCCCTAGCGAGCAGTTTGGCGATCACGCCCTGCTTGCCGGGCGAGCGGCCCGCGTGGCGCCCTGCCCACCGGGCGAGGAGTCCACGTGGCCCCCTGGCGAGCAGTCTGGCGATCACGCCCTACTCGTCGGGCAAGCAATCCGCGTGGCGATCTGACGAGTGGGCGGGCAATCGAGTCCCCTTTGTCAGGCCACGAAGGCAACCAAAAGAATGAGAAGGAGGCTTCGCCTAGAAGACTCTCTCCCCTGGCACTCCGTGTCAGGGTCATTAATTGTGAAGGATTCGGCTTTCGACACGACGACGGCTCATCCCTCTGATGCCTCTTACCAACCCGTCGTAGGGGCGTCCTACCCCGGGCGGACCGGGCGAGGCCTCTTACTGACATTAAATGAGGTTCGAAGGACAAGGCCATGGAGGCGCACGTAATAAATGAGTCGTGGGTCGACGTGGAAGCTAGAGTGATGGATGTAATTAATGTGTTGTAGATAAGTATAACCAGTGTTCAAGAGTTCGCTCAGCGGATTCGTGGCGGTTAAGCACCGCCAAGCGCCAAGGCCGTATTTGCGGCGCAATTCATATATATTATTGATTTTATTATGAATAAAAATTTTAGTTTTCTTTTCTAGTTATTTGCAAATTGCAAGACATCAAATATTAAAGTAGTATATTAAACTAAAATACATGAATACATACTACTCAATTAATCAAGTAATAAACTAAGTAGTAAGTACTATGTTAGTGACTTAGTGTACCTTATTTTGAGGGCGACGACGTGAATCTTTCAAACACGGTCATCAGGTCTTGTAAACAGTAGATCAAAATGGTCTCTCTCAAAGTTTTGTACTAGCCGCCACGCCCGCCAAGGACGACCAAGGACCGCAATTTCGGCCCAGCCGCCAAACAGGCCGCCAAGGGCTGAATTCATTGCGTTTATAACCGCCAACCGCAATATCGGCCGCAATATCGCTGCCAAGTACCAAATTTTCGAACACTGAGTATAGCGCCACCCTCTCTCCTGCCCGAGGTGGCCCGTCTATATAAGGGCGCCCTGATGCATGAGGAAGGGGGCCGGTCAGCTAGAGCAGAAAGCATAGCAGACACAGAAGAACACCCCTGTAAACACTTCCCCATTTTCTCAACGAAGAACCAGTAGGACGTAGGGCTATTACCCACACCGGGGGTCTGAACCTGGGTAAACGGTCGTGTCCATCAGTTTGCCGATTCCCGGAATCCATCAACGAGAGACATTAGGGTTTCCAACCACGAAGATGCCCTCTACCGAACCAAATCTTCCGTCATCTAGTGTGTAGCCACCTTTGTTCATCGACGGGATCTTGTCAGGTGTAATACGCCGACAACTTGGAACGGGGTAATCTTGAGTGAGGTATGATATGTGGTGTTATACCACCATTCCGCCATTGGCAACCAGTTAAACCACTTCTTTGGCTCCTGAAACACCATGGCTCGTAGGTATGATTCTAAGCATTGGTTCACATGCTCTGTTTTCTCGTCTGTTTGCGGGTGATGGGCTGTGCTAAACTGGAGAGCAACCTTGAGAGATTTGAATACTTCTTGGAACAATTTACTTGTGAATGGGCATGCCGTGCAACTTGAAAATATTATCCATGAAGACTTGGACAACCTGCTACACCGTATAAGGGTGTGACAATGCCAATAAGTGTGCGTATTTCGTTAGCCTGTCCACAACAACCAATATGACTTCCTTTCCCTTGGAATTGGGCAAACCCTCAATAAAGTCCATAGAAACATGAGTCCAAGCCATCTCTGGTACCTCCAATGGATTCAAGAGACCTGGAATCTAGATGTGCTCGACTTTTGTTAGCTGGCATACAAGACACTCTTTCACATAATATTCAACACTCCGCTGTAGCTTCAGCCAGTAAAATAGTTTCTTGATTCGGTGATGTGTGGCTCGAACCCCCGAATGCCCACCAAAAGCAGATTTATGAAATGCATCTAGTAAGATCATTCTGAGATTAGTTTTCTCTCCCACATACATTCTGCCTTTATATTTGATGATACCCAATTCCATTTTATATGGGATATTTGGGTCATCTGAATTCTGCAAATCCTTCAAAATTTCAGTAGCTTTTGCATCCTGTTCATAGCTAGCTTTGACATCTTGTATCCATTCTGGAATTACATAAGTGATAGTCACACAAGAATCTGCTCGCTTATCTTGATGATCAATTCTTGACAAAGCATAAGCCACTTTATTCTCTCTTCCCTTCTTATACTCAATTTGGAAATCAAACTCCAACAACTTAAGCATCAGCTTGTGTTGTATCCCATCCACTAATCTCTGAGAAGTGATATACTTTAAGCTTTGCTGGTCTGTTTTATTTATCACAGTATTCCCAAGCAAGTAGTGTCTCCATCTCTTTAGTGATTCCAAAATAGCCATAGCCTCTTTATCATATATAGATTTTGCTATAGCTCTCACCCCAAGTGCTTTGCTAAAGTAAGCAATGGGACTCCCCATTTGCATAAGAACAGCCCCTATTCCCGAGCCACTTGCATCAGTTTCTAAATGGAAGGGCTTAGTGAAGTCAGGCATGGCTAACACTGGACAGGATGTCATGATATGTTTTAACTGATCAAAAGCTTTAGTATGTTCCAAACCCCACTTGAAACCTTCCTTCTTCAATAAATCAAAGAGTGGGCAACAAATTTCTCCATACCCTTTCACGAACCTTCTATAAAAGCCGGTTAACCCGAGAAATCCTCTCAATTTGGAGATTGAATCCAGTATTGGCCACTTGAGAATATCAGCTACCTTCTTTGGATCGGTTGCTACACCTTTAGAACTGATTATATGACCCAGATACTCAATGGAACTCACAGCAAACGTGAACTTAGTTTTCTTAGCTACCAATTTGTGTTTCCTCAAAGTTTGCAATGCTATTTTCAGATGTTCCATATGTTCACGCCAAGACTTGTTGTATACAAGTATATCATCGAAAAAAACCAAAATGAATTTTCTCAAGAATTCAGCAAATACCTCATTCATTAGTGCTTGAAAAGTTGGTGGAGCGTTTGTCAGACCAAAAGGCGTCACTGTATACTCGTAATGACCGAGATGAGTTTTAAAAGTTGTTTTCAGAATATCTTCCTCCCTCATTCTTATCTGATGATACCCCGACCTCAAATCAAGTTTGGAGAACACCACAGATCCATGTAACTCATCAAAAAGACCCTCTATCACAGGCATTGGAAACTTATTTTTGATTGTCAATGCATTTAGCTGTCTGAAATCCACATACATGCGCCAGGCACCATCTTTCTTCTTGACCATCACCACCGGGGATGAGTATGGACTGCAGCTAGGTCGTATCTCCCTTGTTCTTAACAACTCTTTGATGATCTCTTCTAATGCAGATTTTTGGTGGTGTGGTATTCGATATGGTCTCAAATTAGGCGGCTCGGCTCCAGGCTTCAAATGAATCACATGATCACATTTTCGCTTTGATGGCAAGCCCTCTATCTCAGTAAATACATCTGCATAGCAATTGAGTATTTGTTCAACTTCTGAGCTCACTTGGTTCGCATCAGTAACAGTCTGTCTCTACTTCCTTAACTTTGATGAGCATTCCATTCACACCTTTATTTGCCATTTTTTGGAACTTCTCAGCATCTAGCATATAATTACTAATAGGTTGGGTAAAATCCCGAAATATGATCAATTGTCCCTCTTTAGTTATCGTTAGCCATCTTTCTTTAAGATCCATCTCTATCGGACTATAAGTATAAATCCAGTCCGCACCCAAAATCACATCATAGTTACTCAGCTTCAGTAATTTGAAAGAAGTACAGAAATTAACTCCGTGAACTTCATACTACAGGTGTTTGACTATAGCATCGGATGACAACTCTCCCCCTCCTGCAACTGATACCTTTCTGCAAGGCATTGAGCCAAAAGAAATACCATGCTTTACTGCAAAATCATAGTCCTTGAACGAATTTGTGCTACCACTATCCACCAATGCAACAGCTTTCTTCCCTTCGATCATGATCATCAAAGAAAATGTAATCGGTCCATAAAGACCATGTGCTGCATACACTGAGATTTGCATTAAATGTTCTTGGTGGTCAGCAGTTTCCACATTGTCTGGACTTCCCATCAGATAAGGTTCTGCTATGCCCGAGGTTTTAGTTTGAAAACCTATAGGTATCATGGTAGCGAGCTAGCACGAAAAACACCTCGGTGGGCGAGTGCAGCGTGGGCGTCCTCGGCGGGCGGGCGTCCGACCTGTCGTTCTTCTCGAGTGTAGCCACGGTGTCGCGACCTCGTCGGTGGCGTCGAGCGGCGTTCTCGTTCCCTTAGCTGCCTCGCGTGTGGGTGAAATTTGGCGTTTGGTTTTCGCAGCTGTTGGCGGTGGTTTCTTGAGGAGGTGGGGCAAGGGTGCGGCGGCGCTTGTGTGATCTTCTCCGGCAAGCTGTTTTGCAAGGTAAATGCGTTGATTCTTCTTGTGTTTCGGGCATGGAGGTGCTGAGGTTCAGATTTCCTTAGTTGCACATAACCTATTCGACATTTTGTCCAGCTTGATGAACACTTATGGTGCAATTCAAGCTGAGATGCTTAGTTGTTCTGTGGCTGATTCTTCTCTGAATTTTGCTTCGCCATATGCTGGCAAAGGGATTTCATTGGGACATGATGGTCAGTGTTCGGAAAAGCTTTCGGATCCTGTCTTTCCTGGAGCCCTGATTCCACTAGCTGAGAATGGGTTTCCAGAAGCAGGATCTAGGTTTAGGGTATTAGCTGAAGATGATATTTCTAGTGTTTTATCAAGTGATGAAGTCTGTAGATCAGATAGCTCTACAGAAGCGTTGGTGAGAGATGCATTGGCCGAGGGATTTTCAATAGATGATCTGCGGTAGGCTGAGGCTTCTTTGGCCTTTGAACATGGTTCTAGTTGTTCTGTTCCTGGTAATCGGGACACACATCAGCGGACCTTGGCATCAAGAGTTGTTGAGGCTGTGGCAGCTAGGAGGAAAGCTAAGTGTAAACCTTGGCGGGGTCCTCTGCCAAAACCTCAGTTTTCTCGGTCTAGATCGCTTGGCGATATCTTGGTGAGTGGTCAAAATCCTGGACTAAGATTTGGGGAGATTTTCCCGACCAATCAGGTGGCCATGGGCAGTAATTGCTTGCAGCCTGCAACAAGGGAGCTGGACAGGCGTCTTGACGACATCTTGGAATTTCCAGCGCTGCCATCTGTTCAGCATCGTGGGCCCGCTGTTGGCTTGGCTAAGCCAATGCTTGAGCGCGCGAATAAAGGTCATTTAAACAGCTTTAGATTCTCTTCAGAGCTTGGACGTCTTTTTGCTAACGGGGGTAAACCAAGAGCTAGTCTGTTGAGGAGTCGTTCAATCCCCCCGCATGCTGAGTGCTCTTCGAGTTGCTGTGTGCTGGGATCAAGCCTCTACTTCGCCACAAGAAAGCCGTTGTCTATGGAGCGTGGGAGGGCTTTCTTTGCAAGAAGAGGAGGTCGTGGTGGTTATAGGGGCGGAGCCAGTGCTGGTAGGCTAGGGTTAGGAGGAGGAAGAGTCTATGGTTTCGGCTATGCAATCGGCGATGGTGGTGGTTCTGGTTTCGGCTATGATGGTCGAGGCACATGGCATAGTCGTGGTCACAGAGGTGCTTCGCATTGGCAGGGAACTTATGCTCCGATGGGTCAGCAGGTTGGGTATCAGGGCATACCAAGACAGAATGGGAGGGTGTTCAATAGGCTGGAACAGCATCCTTCGGGGAAAAATGTGGCAACAGAGGGGCAGGCTTTTGGTAGCAAGGCGCATTTAGAGCCGGTTCCTGAGGAGGTAGTAAATACAGAACAACAGGGTCTAGAAAAGCAAAGGTTGTGTCAGGAGGTAAATGGTGCTGCTGGTATGGAGGTTGATGGGTGTATGGAGGGTGTGGCATCACTAGGGGCTGCGCTGAGAGGTCGAATTAGATGCCAGAGGTGTTCACAAAAAGGTCATGTGGCGGCTGTGTGTAAAACTGAGATCTACTGTGTTATTTGTGATAGCTTCGATCATGTAAATCATAGATGTCCTATCCTCAAGCAGCCAAGACCTGTGGCGCATGCTGTAGGTTATGCTGTCCACGGTTTGGGTTTTTATCACATCCCTCATCCTCCTTTGCCAAAGGCAAAAAAAGACAACAGAACAGCTCTCATTTCAGTGGAGGGGGGTGTGCTTTCTAAAGAACAGATTGTTTCTCAGTTGCAGAGGCTTATTCCAAGCAAATGGAATTGGGAACTGAAAGAGCTAGAAGAGGGTTATGTGACACAGTTTCCTTCAAAGATAGATTTGCAAAGATCCATTGCTTTTGGGGGAGCTGATGTAAAATTGGAAGGTTTTCCTGCGGGGGTTAGATTGATTTTTAAGGAGTGGCTAGAAAAAGAGGAAGGCTTTCTTTTGCCCAAAGTGTGGGTCAGAGTTTTTGGGATAAGAAAGAAACTTAGAGAATTTCTTAACCTTTGGGCTGTTGGTTCAATGCTGGGTTCTACTCAAACTGTGGACATGGAGATGACAAGGAAAAGTGACTTTGGGAGGATTTTTGTGGCTGTTTTGAATCCTAAGCTTATTCCTCCATATCTTGATGTGGTAATAGGAGATCATTACTTTGAATTAAAGTTTGAAGTGGAGAGAATTGGGAGTGATGAGAATGGTGATGAGGTGGAGTTGGATTTATCCAATTCAGATGATGAAGAAAAGAAAGATGATGGTGGTGACCTTGTCATGGATGATTTGGAGCCCGGTTTGGCGAGGGAGACAAAAAGATCTAGAAGTCTAGTGGGTCCAAAATCAGGGTCTGAGGGATCTAAGGTTGGGGCTGAAAGTCGAGTCAAAAACTCTTTTCTGGCTGCTGTGAGACCCCGTTCGGATGAACAGGAACCTCCATGTGACTACTGTGCTATTCCCTGGATCAGTAGCTAGCACTCACATGTTTACAACAATTGGAAATCACGACCATACATTTTAATAATTAAGCGGAAACGATTATACAAATAATATTACAACTCAGAGAAATATAGCAGCAAAAGAAGCAAGCCTTATGGTTTACCCATCCAATCCCGCAGGTAACTGACCAGGCATAAACTTCAGATAGAACACGACGGAGAAAAACCCGCAACTTACGATGGACAACCTCGAAGCTAGCTAACTCGACCACCTACAATATAATTAGGCAAGGGTGAGTATTTTACATACTCAGCAAGACTTGAGCAAAAACCTACAATACATGCAGGCCATTTCAAAGGAGGCTATCACAGTTAATTTGCATAAAGCGAATTTGAATTTGGAAACCAAGTTATTTGCAATCGGAATTTAAAAGAGCAAGATTAATTGATAGCAAATAAGTAAAGCATAAATATCACTCACCGTCCTCCATGACGTGAGTTCGGATCGATCCTTGCCAATACATGGCACATATCCAGTTCTTTGTCCACACAGAACTGTGGTGATTCAATACTTGCCCACACAGGGTATAGCATTGGGTCATCTGTGGGGTAAGCTAACTTGTAAAATAAACCCTTTTGAAAATCAAAGCTAACATTGGAATGACTTCACCGAGTGCTCATGACCGCGAGCGCGGCTAATTAATTAGATTTAAACTCTGCAGAGGTGTACAACTTTACCCACAAGGAATGATCAACCTTTTTGCGAGTACATTTCGACACACGCCTCCAATAGAACAGTGTGCCTGCCAGGCGATCATACATAGTCGTTACAATACTTAGACATGGCTTTGACCCAGCCCGGGACGTTCATCCCCCGCCGTGAAATTAGAAACACACACCCAAGCCGTGGATCCACTTTCACACACCCAACACAACGTTTCTAACCACGGCAGGGCGTACACCGTTACATTAGCAAGTAGAAACCCCGTCAGGTAGACCTGACTGGAATCCTGTGCAAGCTCCCGCCTATCAATGATCAAAGCCAAGTCTAAATACATAACAAGATATGGCTAACCCGTCCTCACCCTTGTGGTTGCACGGAAATCTCGGATCAATAGCGTCCCATTGTTCGGTCCTTAAACTAACACGGGCGACACTTCACCCTACACTACGTGCAATTACTTCTGCACAACCGGCTATTGCCAAATAATCGCCCGCATCAAAGCATAGTTTCATTTTGGGTTTTTAATCAAAGTACCCACCACCAACAGTGACATTTCCAATGTTTCCCGAAACAATTATTGAGTTGATCATGTACATCATTTATTCTAAAGCATGGCTAAGCAGGAATAAAATAAACGCATATACCCGTGATGACATTAAGTAATGTATAGTCCTATTCTGTGGTTATCAAGGTTCACACATTCATAATCGTCAAAGGGGGATCACGAGACAACAGGTATAACTACCAAAACCACAAGATAGCAATTTACGTAAAATAAACGCATGCATAAAACAATTTGATGCACAAAAGGAATATAAAATACTGGGATCAATATGGTCAAAGGATGCTTGCCTTGCTTAATTACTGCTTACGACGAAGACGAAGCTTGCGGCTGACGACGACGACGACGGAAACTAGAGACGTCGGGTTCTACACGCCGATCAACGGAAAATAGCAAAAACACTAGCTTCAATAAGAGCGAAAGGAAATAGACCGCAAAACAAATAAACTCTTCACAAGAATAGGGATTGCTCTTTTATGAATTTATTTATTTTGTTTTATGAATTCAAGATGCTAAAATTGGTTAGATTAATAGAATTAATCATTAGATGCAAGTTTCATTGATTCACTATTCATAATATGAGTTTCTGCCAATTCTTATTACTTACAGGTTTTTCTCTATTAGGATTCAGAGACAAAGCAAGATAAATTAAGGATATTTTCTTGATTACTGCAGATTATATCTTAGAGATCACTTCTAGACTATTCTTTACATTATTCGGATTTAGATAAGCTGCTTTGCGAGTTAATGAAAAAGCTTAAACGATCACGTTATATTAGGAATGATTAGCTCTTTATCTTTTATTGATTTCACTTAGAATTAGTTTCATGCAAGTTAAATCTATTGATTTGGGCTACAGAGATTTCCTCAAGATGCTTAAGAAGGTTCTGGTGATAAAACTATTTAATATACTTCATTCTTCATTCTTACCGATTCTTATTATAGAGTTCAGAAAACTTAACACTTAAGGTTATTTGGCTATTAGGATTTGTATGCAAAACATGATGAAATATGGTTATTTCTTCATAATGAGATGATTTATACTTTGTATAACAATCCTAAGCTAATTCCATAAATTTTAGGCTTTAGCTGATTCATTATATTCATTGTTGAAATGGCTTAAGTGGCATTGTAGCGTTTACGATAATCGAATCGGCGGAATGTGAACCAAAAGGTTAACACTTAAGAGATTTGTACTAACCATATTAATATGCAAACCTTAAAGGAATAAGGTTCTTTTTATAGAATATGGTAGTATAAACTTTGTATAATGTTACTAAACTGATTTTGCTGATTTTAGTATTTGGTTGAGTTATTTTATCTACTGCTGAAATAGCATAAATGACCACATTTGAAACCCTAAATTGGCCAAGTTTCGTTTTGAGTTTCTAATTACACCGTACATGATCTTTGATTCATTTTTCAGGCATTAGCAGAATACCATCCTAGAAATGTTTTAAAGTTGGTTTTGCATTATTTCAACTTCAATTGCAATAGATTATCTATTTACTTATTGTTATGATTAGCATTTCCTTTCATTAAGAGAATGCTAATTGAGTTTGATTCTAAGTATTTATGCACACATAGGTTCTTCTTTGTTTCGAAATGTATTGCAATTCACATTACCATTTTGTGAGCCATTATGCTACTATTTTGTTAATGGCCATAAAAGGGTTTAATAAGGATTAACAACCAATTATATTAAACTTGGTCCTAAGGTTAAATATTTTTGCATGATTAGGTTCATTACAATCCCAGAAGCACATAATCATTTCTTATATGATTTTATAAGCTATTATACACTCATTTCTATTAATGGCCATATTAAACTTTACTAATGGTTGCTAAGCAAATAAATTAAACTTAGTTCAAAAATTAAACGTGTTTGCATATATTGAATACATCCTGATCCTAGCATCACATTAATATTCATTTCACCATTCCCGTTCTTATCATTCACAAGTTCTCATTAACATCATATTAGCACCATAATCACAGTTTAAATTAAATAATTATTTTGCGGTCAAGAATTAAGTATTTTTACATATTTATATTCTTCTTGATCTTAGATGAATTTACCACTTTGCTTCACTGGGATTGAATAAAAAATTACAGAAGGTATTCACAAATGATTTTCATTCAGTATTGGATGTTGATTTTACGCTTTCATACGAGAGGGCGCCATTTACCCCAAAGGCATATACGGCCTCAGCTCTTTCTTCAGCCCCGATGGGTCGATCGCTCCCAGCGCATAGGCAGAAACAGAGGAGCTCCTAGGGCTCGGCGGCGTAGGGTCTCTGGTGGATCTCCGTCGAAGGCAAGGGCGTGGGGAGAATCGGCCGGCGCGCACCGAGCGAGATTGATTCGGCGGAGGAAGAAGCGGCGGGCGCAGCCGAGGTTGAGCGCAGGCTCCAATGGCGGCTCGGTGGAGAAGGAAGACAAGGGCGTTAGAGACTGAATCGGTAGCCTAGTGAGCATCAGGGGACACTGGGGAGTTCATTCTTGGGGTTTACCTGGAAGGAGAAGCTCCGGGGAGCTCTACCCACGGCGGCCGGACTTGGGGAAGAAAGGGCGCACGAGAGCAGCCACATTTCGCATGGAAGGAGTTGGATTTTCTTGAGGGCTATTGATCGGCAGTGCCTGGTGATGCTTCGGCTCAAAGGGATTTGAAGAAGGATCACTGAAGCTCCCGCATTCTTCTTCGCGCCCGAGCTGCAGAGCTTCGGCAATGGCGGGATTTGGGAGAGCCTCACTTGCGCCTGGCTTGAGGAGAAGGAAGGAGAGGTGAGGGGAATGAAGGAGGAGCTTATTGCGGTCAGGGAGGAAAGGGTTATAGCCAGGGATTTGCAGCGCAGGAGTGGGATTCGTGGCAACAATCACTGGTAGTGCGCCACTCAGGGCTTCGAGAGAATTCGGCAATGGAAGGAACGGGGTCGGGGACGATGCATTGGCGAATGAAAGACACAGGGTCCACTATCGATGTTGGAGAATTCTCAAATGTGCCATGAGCGGAAAAGAACGAATAGCCCAGCGTCGGTGGTGATCAAAGTTTATTTTCGGATTTTGATTTTTCTTTGAGATCAATTGAATTCTATTATTTTTGAAACTTTGTTTTTCAAAAGAATTTGATCTCAGAATATTTCTATAAAATTTTCAATTCCATTTGTCCTTCCATTATTTTATGTGAATTCTGACAATGCATTTATTTAGATTTAAAAGTTATCTTTTTCATTTTTCTTCTTCATTATTTTATGCATAAAATCTCAATTGGTAGCTAAAATAATTTAATTGAATGATCAGGGTTCTCGTGACAATTTTCTAAACTTTTATTTTTTTGTATTCTTGCCTTTTTCTATTTTTCCTTCTTTATTTTCCATTTATTGAATTTCTCATGCAATGCAAAACTCCAAAGGAAATTCAAATAAAACCAATGATGCCAAGAAACTCAGAAATAAATATTTTCAAATTTAAAATATTTATTTTTACTTAATTGCATTTTTCGGGATGTTACAGATCTACCCCCCTTACAGAAATCTCGACCCCGAGATTTGGTGGGTCTAAGGAAAGAAATCGAAATATTCTTCTATGAGGCAATCTTGCAATTTTCGAGGATGAGATTGATTTGGGAATTCTTTATCGAGGTGACTTTGTCGTTCTGTCGATACATCGCCTTCACTACAATTGCTTTACTAGACCTTCGTCTTGCGATTCCATGTTGACGTGCGAGAAATAGAGAAAAATTTTATTTGAGTTTTAGGTAAGCAGATGAGAGATATTACCATATATATCTCTTTTGATTAAAAACCCAGGATTGTTAATATGGATAATCAAATTTAGAAAATAGCATTTAGTATGTTTAGAACACTAGAGGCGAAAGAAAAAATGTATTCTTATTAGATTCATTTAGGAAGAACTGAATATTTAGTATCAAGAAGGGTATTTGAATACAACGGCTGATCTGAATAGTTCAACAATAGTTGGCAAGATTAGCCGAGATTAAATGTTGCTCAAAGTTGTCTATAGATTAACAACAAAATAGAGATGATTCAAGGATTGAGTTGAGGCAAGAGGGTTATAAGATGATCCTAATGATTTGATTCAATTGATCATTTTAATAAATAGAGGGTTTTCATTTTCTTGGGACTCGGCAATTATGAAGAAATAAAATGTACATGATTCAAAAGACTGATTGCAGGATTTGAATACACAAAAGGCATACTCAATATCACAACAAGTGCTAGATACAATCATATGAAAAGATGTTTATGTTCAACGCCCGATATCGAAGCAGGGGTTGACCTGAGCACTTAATGTTTTCTAAGTTTTTTTTTGAGATAGCTTGGAAAGTACTAACGTCTTCCTTGATGAGGTGAAGTAAAACTATTTTTGGGCAGATGTTGGCGGAGTGTCCGAGTTCTTTTCGGTTGATATAGGTGACGTGGCCCATTTTATCCAGAACAACAGAAAAACTATTCACTGATGTTGTACAATGAATGATCAAGAAGTGACTAGGATCAAGGAGTTAACCTTGGAATAAACTTTGAATTTTGGTAGGGTTCAATTACATAAATATTTTTCCTAGTACCGCCTCTAGTAAGTTACAACTTCCTTCGCGAATAAGCGTTGTGAATAACTGGGACTGATATTTGGAGTCAGACTAGGTGCACGTTTAAAGATTTGTTGATCTTCAGATTCTTGAAGTCAGTTTTAAGGTTGTTACAAAACTTCCTGGGGTTGAGAATAATATAGAGTTTGTTTCTTCTTTAGGCAACGGTTGGCATAATGCCCATGTTTACAATAACAAAAGCAAGAAATTTTGGACTTCGGTTTTAAGTACGCATGACGTCCATTGGCATTGTTGGAGGGATGACAAATGATGATTGAGATTTAGAATAAAGTTAAGCAAAATTCTTTTAGGGACAAGTATCTTTGTTCACGCCTCTTCTTTAAGCGATTCTTGAGCAATCCGCTTCAAATCTTATTTCTTCTACTCTTGGAGTTATAATCTGGTGATGAAATTTCTAGTACGGTTATGGTTGTAGAATACATTTGTTCAACTTGAGGCGTTGTTTAGCAACATGGTTCCTTTTGTGACAATTGAATTATTCCGCTTTTCTCATGGTATCTTGTTAGATACAAGGGTATGCTTAATATTATTTTGTGAACTTCAATTTGTTGCTTTCTAGAACATCCTTTAGTTTAATAATTTTCTTTATCGGATCAGGAACATTGTGTTGGCAATTGCTATTTACTACTTTCTTAGTAGAGGTAGTTAGGATCAAGTGCTGCTTCTCCAATTCCTTAAGTGATATTTCCTGTACAACCGATTTTTTTTCTTTCTAATGACCAAATCCTAAGCAACCAAGGATTGGAGTTCCATTTGTTGAGGCTAAAGTGCAGTGGTGATTATGGAATCAAGGGGGTATTGAAATGGACAATGATCTTGACATTCATAAAGGCAATAAATGATGTTGCTTATAGGGCATTTTCCAGGAGAACAATTTCCTTCACAGCTAGGGCAATTGGTTTCACTCTCGTTAGTAGTATGTCTCACTTCTCTCTAGCAAGTACGAGCATGACCTTCAGATCGATTGGTTTAACAGCACTACGAAGAACAATGCGTAGGTATCAATTAAGGCATAGTAGTAGGTTCCTAGTCTAACCATGTTCTTTTCTGATAGAAGCTGCACCAATATTAGAAATGTTTTGTGCAAGTTGTTAGAACAGAAGGGTGTGCATTTGGTGATTTTGTTCAATTATGGTGAGTATTTACACCATGATTATAGATACTAGTAATCGTTTTTCTTGTTAGTTTGTTTTTGCGCGTGCATTTTTTTTTTGAACTGAAGAAAAGTGGAGAGTTCGATTGCTATATAAGGGAAGTGCTTTAGATAAATACTAAAGATTTGGTTGAACTTGGATAGGATTACCATTTCTTGGCAATTAAGTGTTTTGCAATGACAGTGAATGACAGGGTTAAACTAGACGCATATGTGCAGAGGTACAAAGTGAACTATATAGGTGCTTAAGGCAGTGTAAACAAGGCTTGAACGGCGACAGTTTTAGTAACCGGTTAAGTGATGGCAGTTGAAAATTCAATGGCACAGGACATGGCTGAGGTCGACGCTGGTTCTAAAGGTTGCCGCGGCAAAGAAAATAACATGGGGTAACTGCCGTTGCAACGAAAAGGAGCAAGGGCAGCAAATGGGCAACAATGAAATGTTGATGTTTGGCTTTGGCCAAGACACGAGAGTTGGTTGCTTGCTGTCTGGAGCGAAAAAGTATGTGTATGATGCTTTTATTCGATTCTGACAAACATTAGTGCGAGTGAAGATTTTGGCATTCATTTTTCTTGGTTGGGTTTTTGCAAGCGTAGATAAGGTCGTTAACAATTTGTACCGAGAATCGTTAGCAAGAACAAATTAGTGTAGAAAGAGGCACACAATATGTTAAAAGCGTTTGAGACGAATAAAAGGATGCATCTTAACGAATTGTTTGGGGAGAGCTGAAGGTTGATTATAAAGGCTAAAAATTTATTACTCATTACTTTTAGTAGATGTATTAATGAATTGTGTCGCGGGCATCCTGCAACCACGCTTGACTAGACGTTGGAAACGGAGATGAATGGTTAGATAAGGGTTATCTATTTTATGAAGTACTACTTGATTCTTTCCACTTAATTCTAGTTGCGGTTTCTATGTGGATTATGAAATTTCTGGTTTAGTTTGTAAGGCAACATTTCGTTCTTTAAAATCTTTTTAATTAAAATTTTCTTATTGAGCAGGGTTAACACATCACAAATTTCAACCTAGTGGTTTAACATTGACGAGAATAACCCAGAAGAAATGCAATACAAAAGACTGACAACAGAGTTTCAACAACACAGAAATACTATACATATATACGTATATATATATTCAACTTAGTACATGGGTGGTATCTATGGTTCTTATTTGTACTGGCCATATGTACTTATGTATAAAAAGTGTACTATATAGCTAGAATAATATGTAGCTCGTATACTGCTATGTTCCAAAGTAGACTATTCAGTGACGAGTTTTCCTTTGTCTTCTTCACCACTTGTTGATGTCAGTATTCCAAGCTTCGATAAAGTCAGAGAGCTATGATACTTCGTTACTTCCATTTTCTTGAAGTTGTTGATGTAGATGTCATTACATTGTTGGCTTGTTACCAGAATTCTTTTCAAAAGATCTGTTGATGAATTTTCAGTTTGCAAAAGATAAGGAGAGAAATACGCCTAGAAAGAGTAACTTAGGAGTGGAGAATGGGTATACAGATAAGAAGATTAAATTCTATAGTTGGGGAAAAGAGTATATGTGATATCCAACAAGAGGATAGTATATATATAGACAGAGAAACTAAATCCTCTGAGATGGGAAGAGAATAGGTACAAAACAAATGAAGCTCTTTTATTCTTCTTTTAGGAAATAGAGTTTCCAACTTTTTTCGAGTTTTCCTTTTGAAGATCATTCTAATGTTTATATTCGGAAGCATAGAGCTTTTAGATTCTAACTTAAACTCACGATATAAAATTTAGGCAAAGCAATGAGGTGAGTTTTTGTGGCATGGTTAGGCGTCATTCTTTGGAACATTAAGTTTTTAACTAGCCTAAAGCGACTTAAGTTAATTTGGTATTTACTAACATGGTGAGATGTTCTATGAAGAGGAGACAAGTTTGTATAAGTTTTATATAAAGAAGAGATAAGCTATTTCATGATTTTGTATTCATCCTATGGGTTGAGTTTTCGATATTCATACATGAGGACAATTTATTGTGAAACTCTAACCGTAGTGGTCAAGTTACACATAAATCAGTCGACATTGAAATAAAACCAACTTCAAATAGCGAAACATAACGACAACATAAATTGCTCCATATAGCTAGAACGGAATAATATGCTACGTGTATGGGTTCTTATCTTAAGTTTGATCCTAATATATTCTAATCTTCTGCCTTTTCCTGCAGGTGAAGCTGTTTCTCCGTGAAGTAGAGTCTTCAAGTTGAGCTTCTATTTTGTTGAGGTTAGTGAAGCGTTGTATGCTTTCTTGAGTTGGTTGTCGTTGATATTGCAGTCTTCATCGGCTAGCATGAAGCATGGTAGCGACAAGTCTCGGTCGTCTTCAGAAGCCAATGGCGAAGTTGAACTACTGACGAGGATTTCTTTTCTCAGGAAAGAAGAGTTTGTTTGAAAATCCAAATGACAGTAGGGGTAAGAGTAGAATCTTATGAACGAGGAAAGAATAGCAAAATCTTCATTTTGCAAATATAGTAGCTTTTGGAAGTAAGATTTTGAATTCTCATATTCCAATGCTAACGACCATTCTATCTAAGGTTTATCCTACGGTCAGTATAGCTCTGATACCAACTCTGTGAGACCCCGTTCGGATGAACAGGAACCTCCATGTGACTACTGTGCTATTCCCTGGATCAGTAGCTAGCACTCACATGTTTACAACAATTGGAAATCACGACCATACATTTTAATAATTAAGCGGAAGCGATTATACAAATAATATTACAACTCGAGAAATATAGCGAAAAAAAGCAAGCCTTGTGGTTTACCCATCCAATCCCGCAGTAATCGACCGAGCATAAACTTGAGATAGAACACGACGGAGAAAAACCCACAACTTACGATGGACAACCTCGAAGCTCGCTAACTCGACCACCTACAATATAATTAGGCAAGGGTGAGTATTTTACATACTCAAGAAGACTTGAGCAAAAACCTACAATACATGCGAGCCATTTCAAAGGAGGCTATCACGGTTAATTTGCATAAAGCGAATTTGAATTTGAAACCAAGTTATTTGCAATCGAATTTAAAAGAGCAAGATTAATTGATAGCAAATAAGTAAAGCATAAATAACACTCACCGTCCTCCATGACGTGAGTTCGGATTGATCCTTGCCAATACATGGCACATATCCAATTCTTTGTCCACAGGCACAACTGTGGTGATTCAATACTTGCCCACACAGGTATAGCATTGGGTCATCGTAGGGTAAGCTAACTTGTAAAATAAACCCTTTTGAAAATCAAAGCTAACATTGGAATGACTTCACCGAGTGCTCATGACCGCGAGCGCGGCTAATTAATTAGATTTAAACTCTGCAGAGGTGTACAACTTTACCCACAAGGAATGATCAACCTTTTTGCGAGTACATTTCGACACACGCCTCCAATAGAACAGTGTGCATGCCAGGCGATCATACATAGTCGTTACAATACTTAGACATGGCTTTGACCCAGCCCGGGACGTTCATCCCCCGCCGTGAAATTAGAAACACACACCCAAGCCGTGGATCCACTTTCACACACCCAACACAACGTTTCTAACCACGGCGAGTACTGCAGATTACATTAGCAAGTAGAAACCCGTCGGTGAACTGATGGAATCTGTGCAAGCTCCCGCCTACCAATGATCAAAGCCAAGTCTAAATACATAACAAGCTATGGCTAACCCGTCCTCACCCTTGTGGTTGCACGGAAATCTCGGATCAATAGCATCCCATTGTTCGGTCCTTAAACTGACACGGGCGACACTTCACCCTACACTACGTGCAATTACTTCACTGTGGCTATTGCCAAATAATCGCCCGCATCAAAGCATAGTTTCATTTTGGGTTTTTAATCAAAGTACCCACCACCAACAGTGACATTTCCAATGTTTCCCGAAACAATTATTGAGTTGATCATGTACATCATTTATTCTAAAGCATGGCTAAGCAGGAATAAAATAAACGCATATACCCGTGATGACATTAAGTAATGTCTAGTCCTATTCTGTGGTTATCAAGGTTCACACATTCATAATCGTCAAAGGGGGATCACGAGACAACAGGTATAACTACCAAAACCACAAGATAGCAATTTACGTAAAATAAACGCATGCATAAAACAATTTGATGCACAAAAGGAATATAAAATACTGGGATCAATATGGTCAAAGGATGCTTGCCTTGCTTAATTACTGCTTACGACGAAGACGAAGCTTGCGGTGACGGCAACGGCGGCAGCGGAAACTAGAGACGTCGGGTTCTACACGCCGATCAACGGAAAATAGCAAAAACACTAGCTTCAATAAGAGCGAAAGGAAATAGACCGCAAAACAAATAAACTCTTCACAAGAATAGGGATTGCTCTTTTATGAATTTATTTATTTTGTTTTATGAATTCAAGATGCTAAAATTGGTTAGATTAATAGAATTAATCATTAGATGCAAGTTTCATTGATTCACTATTCATAATATGAGTTTCTGCCAATTCTTATTACTTACAGGTTTTTCTCTATTAGGATTCAGAGACAAAGCAAGATAAATTAAGGATATTTTCTTGATTCTGCAGATTATATCTTAGAGATCACTTCTAGACTATTCTTTACATTATTCGGATTTAGATAAGTCGCTGCGAGTTAATGAAAAAGCTTAAACGATCACGTTATATTAGGAATGATTAGCTCTTTATCTTTTATTGATTTCACTTAGAATTAGTTTCATGCAAGTTAAATCTATTGATTTGGGCTACAGAGATTTCCTCAAGATGCTTAAGAAGGTTCTGGTGATAAAACTATTTAATATACTTCATTCTTCATTCTTACCGATTCTTATTATAGAGTTCAGAAAACTTAACACTTAAGGTTATTTGGCTATTAGGATTTGTATGCAAAACATGATGAAATATGGTTATTTCTTCATAATGAGATGATTTATACTTTGTATAACAATCCTAAGCTAATTCCATAAATTTTAGGCTTTAGCTGATTCATTATATTCATTGTTGAAATGGCTTAAGTGGCATTGTAACGTTTACGATAATCGGAATCGGCAGGAATGTGAACCAAAAGGTTAACACTTAAGAGATTTGTACTAACCATATTAATATGCAAACCTTAAAGGAATAAGGTTCTTTTTATAGAATATGGTAGTATAAACTTTGTATAATGTTACTAAACTAATTTTGCTGATTTTAGTATTTGGTTGAGTTATTTTATCTACTGCTGAAATAGCATAAATGACCACATTTGAAACCCTAAATTGGCCAAGTTTCGTTTTGAGTTTCTAATTACACCGTACATGATCTTTGATTCATTTTTCAGGCATTAGCAGAATACCATCCTAGAAATGTTTTAAAGTTGGTTTTGCATTATTTCAACTTCAATTGCAATAGATTATCTATTTACTTATTGTTATGATTAGCATTTCCTTTCATTAAGAGAATGCTAATTGAGTTTGATTCTAAGTATTTATGCACACATAGGTTCTTGCTGTTTCCAGAAATGTATTGCAATTCACATTACCATTTTGTGAGCCATTATGCTACTATTTTGTTAATGGCCATAAAAGGGTTTAATAAGGATTAACAACCAATTATATTAAACTTGGTCCTAAGGTTAAATATTTTTGCATGATTAGGTTCATTACAATCCCAGAAGCACATAATCATTTCTTATATGATTTTATAAGCTATTATACACTCATTTCTATTAATGGCCATATTAAACTTTACTAATGGTTGCTAAGCAAATAAATTAAACTTAGTTCAAAAATTAAGCGTGTTTGCATATATTGAATACATCTGATCCTAGCATCACATTAATATTCATTTCACCATTCCCGTTCTTATCATTCACAAGTTCTCATTAACATCATATTAGCACCATAATCACAGTTTAAATTAAATAATTATTTTGCGAGTCAAGAATTAAGTATTTTTACATATTTATATTCTTCTTGATCTTAGATGAATTTACCACTTTGCTTCACTGGGATTGAATAAAAAATTACAGAAGGTATTCACAAATGATTTTCATTCAGTATTGGATGTTGATTTTACGCTTTCATACAGAGGGAGGCGCCATTTACCCCAAAGGAAAACGCCTTCTGGCCTCAGCTCTTTCTTCAGCCCCGATGGGTCGATCGCTCCCAGCCTGACAAAGTAAACAGAGGAGCTCCTAGGGCTCGGCGTAGGGTCTCTGGTGGATCTCCGTGGCGAGGCATGGGGAGAATCGGCCCGGCGACAGCCGAGATTGATTCGGCGGAGGAAGCAGCGGGGCGCAATGAGGTTGAGCGAGCTCAATGGTGGCTCGGTGGAGAAGGAAGACAAGGGCGTTAGAGACTGAATCGGTAGCCTAGTGAGCATCAGGGGACACTGGGGAGTTCATTCTTGGGGTTTACCTGGAAGGAGAAGCTCCGGGGAGCTCTACCCACGGCGGCCGGACTTGGGGAAGAAAGGGCGCACGGGAGCAGCCACATTTCGCATGGAAGGAGTTGGATTTTCTTGAGGGCTATTGATCGGCAGTGCCTGGTGATGCTTCGGCTCAAAGGGATTTGAAGAAGGATCACTGAAGCTCCGCATTCTTCTTGGCGCTTGTGCAGAGCTTCGGCAATGGCGGGATTTGGGAGAGCCTCACTTGCGCCTGGCTTGAGGAGAAGGAAGGAGAGGTGAGGGGAATGAAGGAGGAGCTTATTGCGGTCAGGGAGGAAAGGGTTATAGCCAGGGATTTGCAGCGCAGGAGTGGGATTCGTGGCAACAATCGCTGGTAGTGCGCCACTCAGGGCTTCAAGAGAATTCGGCGATGGAAGGCAGGGTCGGGGCGATGCCTTGGCGGAAAGACACAGGTCCACTATCGATGTTGGAGAATTCTCAAATGTGCCAACGGAACGGAAAAGGAACGAATGGCCCACGCGTCGGTGACTGATCAAAGTTTATTTTCGGATTTTGATTTTTCTTTGAGATCAATTGAATTCTATTATTTTTGAAACTTTGTTTTTCAAAAGAATTTGATCTCAGAATATTTCTATAAAATTTTCAATTCCATTTGTGCTTCCATTATTTTATGTGAATTCTGACAATGCATTTATTTAGATTTAAAAGTTATCTTTTTCCTTTTTCTTCTTCATTATTTTATGCATAAAATCTCAATTGGTAGCTAAAATAATTTAATTGAATGATCAGGGTTCTGGTGACAATTTTCTAAACTTTTATTTTTTTGTATTCTTGCCTTTTTCTATTTTTCCTTCTTTATTTTCCATTTATTGAATTTCTCATGCAATGCAAAACTCCAAAGGAAATTCAAATAAAACCAATGATGCCAAGAAACTCAGAAATAAATATTTTCAAATTTAAAATATTTATTTTTACTTAATTGCAATTTTCGGGATGTTACAGCTGCTGTTAGCAATTTGTCAGATAATGAGTTTGAACTCTTTTTGAGGAGAAAAGCAAAAGAGCTTATTGACTCATCGGTGGCCAAAGCTTTAGGTGAATCTGCAGATAAAGTGTTGGCTGAAAATATTGAAGAACCAAGCCTGGAGGAATTGAGTCATGGGAATGAGGGTTTGGGTGAAGATGGCATGGATATGATGCAGTCTGTTGATGTCAATGGGGCAGTTGTTTTGGGTGGCATCTGTCCTCAAGGCAATGATGCCAGCGGCTCAATCAAAAGTGTGGCTGCTAAGATTAGGTGGTCTAAGCAACCGGTTTCTCAAGATCAAGTTTACTGCGAAGATGATGGGTCTGTTTAGATGGGTGTGGGACAAGATTTAAGCATCAATTCAGAGCAGTTGTGTGATGCTAGTTTGGTAGGCGGGCAGGAGGTTTTTTCTGAGGTGGCGCATTCTTCTTCACTCGTCAAGGTTGCAGATGGTGTTGCCAGGGCTGTCATCCAAGAGGCGGCTGATATTCCTAAGGCTTGTATGTCTCCATTTCGCTCTCAGGGTTGGCGGTGTTACAGTCTTGAGCATTCGTTGGCGCGTCTTTGAGCGTAAATGCTATGAAGAACTTGGATTTTAATGAAGGTATGGATCCTGATCTAAGCTTATCTTCTATGCCTATTGTTGATGTGTTAGCCAATATCAATCAATTGGGTGTCTGTTGTGGTAATTCTCAGGAAGAGTTAGTTTCTGCGGTTAATGATCTGTACAAAGTAGACATTTCTAGAATCGCTTCTTCTGTACCTTCTGGTAGCAAGGTTGAAATTCATGAACCTAGCGATAGTGACAAGGAGTCACAGGAGGAATGTGATTTTTCAGCTCCTCTTACCAGTGTTTGTGGTGGTCTAATAGATGAGTTTTTAGATGATGATAACTGTCACCTAAGTCGTGACTTTAAAGCTGTGTATAAAAGAAATAAAAAGAATAGAGATTGCGCAGTGTTCTCTAAGAAGAGCAAGTGCAATGCTAAATTCGTAAGGAACAAGAAGAATAGTTTAAGATGAAAGGAATTTTTTGGAATAGCAGAGGTCTGTGTGACTTGGCTAAGTCTAGATTCCTTGCGGATATTTCCAAAGAGCAACAACTAGATTTTATTGCTATTTTGGAAACCGGTAAAAAAGATTTCGCTACCCATACACTCAATAATTTGTGTGGGGGTAGGAGCTTTCTTTGGCATTGGACGGAGCCTCATGGAAGGTCAGGTGGTATCGTCTTGGGAGTCAATTTAGACAGTTTTGATATAGGTAGCATTGAGGAAGGGGATTTCTATATTAAATTCCGCCTGAAATGTAAAGAGAATGATTTTCAATGGATTTTGGTAGCAGTTTACGGGGCAGCTCAACCAAAATTCAAGGAGGCTTTTCTTACCGAAATGGTTCGTTCTTGTAGCAAAGAATCATTACCCATCCTTATTGGTGGTGATTTTAACATTATAAGAAGTTCTAGCGAGAAGAACAATGATAACTATAATAGTAAATGGCCATTTTTGTTTAATGCAGTAATTGATAGCTTAAACTTAAAGGAAATTCAGATGTCTGGTCGTAGATTTACGTGGGCCAACTCTTTAGAGGTTCCTACTTATGAAAGATTGATAGAGTCTTGATGAGTACGGAATGGGAACAAAAGTTTCCATTAGCTTCGGTGGTGGCGCTTAGTCGAGAGATTTCGGACCATACTCCATTACTTCTTAGTACGGGAGCTGGAACTCATGGTGACAAGCATACCGTATTTCGTTTCGAAGTAGGTTGGTTGTTTCGTGAAGGTTTCCATGAGCTAGTTGCGGGGGTATGGAACAAAAGGACTAAAGGTTCCAATGCGTTGGAGATTTGGCAAAGCAAGATAAGGCGTTTGAGGCAATTCCTTAGAGGGTGGGCTAAAAATGTGAGTGGGTCTAATAAAAAAGAGAAAAAAGAACTCATTAGGAGAGCAGGTGAGTTAGATAAGAAGGCATAATCTACAGTGCTTAATCCTCAGGAGGTGGAGTTAAAACAGCATCTTAAGCAGAGACTAGTTTCTCTCCTTAGGGAAGAAGAATTATATTGGTATCAAAGAGCTAAATCTACTAGGCTTCTTGAAGGGGATAGAAATACTAAGTATTTTCACCTTGTTGCTAGTGGAAAACATAGGAGGACTAAAATCTTCCAATTAGATCAAGAGGAAGGGGTAATCAAAGGAGAGGAAAATCTTAAGAAATATATTACCAAATATTACAAAACTTTGTTTGGATCGCCAGAGAGAAGCAAGTTCTCTATGATTGAGTCTCAAATAGAGGATATTCCACAGGTGTCTTTTGAGGAAAATGAAATCCTTAAAGCTCAGTTTACCTATAAAGAAGTTAAAGATTCAATTTTTCAGATGAAACATAATAAGGCTCCAGGACCAGATGGTTTTCCTACTGAGTTCTATCAGGAATTTTGGGGGCTCATTAAAAACGACCTAATGGCCATGTTTCATGAGTTTCACAAATGCAACCTGACCTTGTTTAGCTTAAACTTCGGAACAATTACATTGTCGCCAAAGCTAAAAGAGGTAAAACAAATTCAACAGTACAGACCAATTGTCTTTTAAATGTGAGCTTCAAGGTTTTTTCAAAGGTAGTGGCCAATAGAGTGGCTTCGATTGCTCAAAAGATCGTGAGACCTTCGCAAACTGCCTTTATGTCGGGTAGAAACATAATGGAGGGAGTTATCATCTTACATGAAACTTTGCATGAATTAAAAAAGAGAAAGCTCAATGGAGTGATGCTTAAATTAGACTTTGAGAAGGCTTTTGACAAAGTTAAATGGGATTTTCTCCAACAATCTCTCAGAATGAAAGGTTTCTCCAAAACTTGGTGTAAGTGGATCGAAAGTATTGTTAGTAAAGGAAGTGTGAATGTCAAAGTCAACGATGATCTTGGGCGGTACTTCCAGACTTTGAAAGGATTGAGACAAGGGGATCCTCTATCTTCGCTTTTGTTTAATCTGGTAGCGGATATGCTTGCCATTTTGATAGCTAGGGCTAAGGAAAATAATCAGTTTAGAGGGATCATTCCGCATTTAGTGGATGGGGTCTTCGATCCTTGATATCACGGATGACACGATTCTCTTCTGGAGCATGATTTGAAGGAGGCATTGAATTTAAAGTTAGTCTTGAATGTTTTTGAACAGTTATCAGGACTTAAGATCAATTTCCACAAGAGTGAAATTTTCCTTTTTGGTGAAGCTCAAACTTATAAGAAGGAATATGTTCAACTTTTTAGGTGCAAAGAGGGAATGCTTCCTTTTAGATATTTAGGTATCCCAATGCATCACAGAAGACTTAGCAATAAAGATTGGATTTCAGTGGAGGAGAGATTTCAAAAGAAGCTTGCTAGTTGGAAAGGCAAGCTTCTTTCGGTAGAAGGTAGATTAGTCTTGATTAATTCAGTCCTCTCGAGCTTGCCCATGTTTATGTTATCTTTTTTTAAAGCTCCTAAAGGGGTGATTAAAAAACTTGATTACTACAGATCCAGATTTTTTTTGGCAATGTGATGAACACAAGAAGAAATATAGATTGGCAAGATGGTCAGTGCTCAATAAACCTAAATGTATGGGAGGGCTGGGAATTTTAGATCTGGAATTGCAGAACAGGTGTTTGCTTGGTAAGTGGTTATTTAAACTGTTAAGTGAGGAAGGCCTATGGTAGGACTTACTTAGAAGGAAATACCTACATAGTAAATCCATCACTCAAATTTCCTGGAAGGCGGGGGATTCTCATTTCTGGTCAGGATTGATGAAAGTCAAAGAGTAATTCCTGGCTATGGGTTCTTTTCATTTAAAGGACGGGAGGTGTGCCAGATTCTGGGAGGATGTTTGGATCGGTACCAAACCTCTTATGGAGGTGTATCCTAATCTGTATAGATTGGTAAGGAAGAAAGATGTCTCAGTAGCAAAAGTACTTGGATCGGTTCCGCTCAACATCTCCTTTCGCAGGTCGTTGGTGGGATATGACTTGACAACTTGGTTTGAACTAGTATCAAGAGTTGTTAATGTTTCTTTATCTCAAGATAGGGACATTTTTAGATGGAATCTTAGCAAAAAGGGTATTTTTTCGGTTCATTCGATGTATAATGCCTTGATTCAAGAAAATTCCATTCCTAGGAAGTGTGGTATTTGGAAGCTTAAAATCCCTTTGAAGATCAAAATCTTCCTTTGGTACTTAAGGTCCGGGGTAATTCTAACAAAGGATAATCTTGCTAAAAGAAGGTGGCAAGGTAGTCTGAAATGTTGCTTTTGTAATTCTAATGAAACAATTCAACATTTATTTTTTGATTGTCATTTGGCAAGATCTATTTGGAACACCTTGTTCATTACATTTGGAATTCAATCTCCCCCCAATGTTTCTATTATGTTTGGCTCCTGGCTTAAGGGTGTTAATTCTAAACTTAAGTTCCAAATTTTAGTAGGAGCAGCTGCCCTGTGTTGGTCGATATGGTTGTATAGGAATGATATGATATTCAATAGAAGTTCTATTAACTCATTTGCACAGGTTATATTCAGGGGGACGTATTGGATCAGAAGCTGGTCTCCGCTGTCTAAAGAGGAAGAGAAGGGGATGCTGTTGAGGGGATGCAGGCTGCTGGAGACTACAGTCTTGGAGCTGTTTGCTAAATTTGGTTGGACAAGGAATCTTAGAATCGAAGCCTAAAGCTTTGTCGTTGTAATTCTTTTGGGAACTTGTTTTAGTTAGTCGTTTGACCTGTTATCCGATTCGGGTTCTAGTGGCTGTAAAGCCGGTTATCAGTCCTTGTACCTTTTGGATTCTGTATTGTTGGCCGCATTCCTCCTTGAGTGAAGAGGCCGGATTGTTTCCTTTATCTAAAAAAAAGGTGTCATGGTAGCTTCAGAACGGCTTGTGTCGATACCAGATAAAGACACACTAGCCTCCCCAATCACGGATGAACTGGACTGATCCACATGATTTACCATATTATGAGTTCTTCCTGGAAGCAAGCTTTTAATCTCAGCCACATCTTCTTAAGAATCTCCAGATCAGAAAGACGTACCTGAATGTCAGAACCTATGCAGAAATCCGACAAAACCACAGGAAACGAGAATGAATCCAGAATGCGATCAAACACCAGAAGAACATCACCCGGATGGAAAATAGACTAGACAACTATTTAAGATAACTAAAAACTAAAATACTGCAGAATTCTTGTCTTCTTCCATTCCATCAGGGGTTTTATAGCCGAACTGAGTACAGCCAAAAGCCAACAACTCAACAGAGTTTGTTACAGACACAGTCAAAAGAGAAGTAAAAGCGAAAACGACAATTTCCCAGTTTAACTCCAGTATGCAGTAATTACTATTCCTGATCAAATGGCCGTTGGATGGTTTCTTCCAGTTGAGCAGTAATCTGGACCGTTGATATCCACTAAGCAACAACGTTTAACTAGTTTGCCTGGTCGCCATCTTCACTCTGTTTCCCGCCTTCACTTCAGTGAGTCTGACACTGAATCTTTTCAATCTCCTCTTGAATGTCCATCATGAGAACTTCCCGATCTTTACAAATCGCTGACTATAATCAATGAACTCTGAATAGCTCAACAGATTGGGCGATTTTACGGGCAAATCAACTCTCAAACAAGAAATCCAAGAACAACGGCTCTGATACCAATATTGTCAGGACCCCAGATAAATCCGAAACAGATCTGATCAAAGATACTCAAACACACACAAAAAAACAACCAAGAAAACCAGTAACAAAGGAACGATAACAGCGAAACTACAACTAAGAGCTAAGAAGACTCAGTATAAGCGGAAAGTTCTGCTTCTTCTTCATTTCTTCCAGTTCTCATACTTCCGTCGATTACAGATTTCACCCATAACAGAAAAGATTCCCTGACATTCACCCACTCGGTAAAAGAACAAAACGACAATAGTTACATCCAATTAATTTTTGGTAATTACTATTCATCTTCATTAGCCGTTCGATGCAACTTCATCTGATCGCAGTCTTTCCTGACCGTTGGTTCGCACTTAAGCAAAGTCGTCCACAAGACACCGCAAGCGCCGATTTCTACTGTGTTTCTTCTTCCTGGGAGTTCTCCTGACATGCACCTTGCTAGGCTAATGGCTCCACCGCACCCCACCGCTTGACCCCCGTCTTTCCTACCGCGCGTTCTGCCGGTTTTCTCCCCCCGCCCCCCTATCGTGGGTCACGCCTTCGGATCCTCGCGCCTTGCTGCCCGCCGTTGCTCCCCTTCTTACCTCGCTTTCTTCTGTGTCTCAAATAGCACTTCTGACTCGCTTTCCTTGTTCCGTTGCAGTTTGGAGTTCGTCGCATGGAGCTTGGAGTTCGTCGTGTGTTTGGGCTTCGCCGTAGTGCCGTGTGTCGGTGGATCGTATTCTTGACTCGCTTTCCTTGTTTCGTTGCAGTTTGGAGTTCGTCGCGTGATCGTATTTCGTCTTCGTCGATTGGAGATTCCCCAGCCGATTTCTTATGATTTCCCGGTTCATCTCGGTTGCTCCTGTGTCGTGGTTGTTCGATTCGTTCGCGTCTTGTTCCATCTTCTCGGCTTTTTTCGTTGTTTTTCTTCGCTTCCGGGGACCAGGGAGCCCTACGACCCTGGCAGCTGTTGTAGCAAATCGCTCTGCTTACTGAAACTTCTGTCTTCAGGGTGCGCAGGGTCTTTTGTGTTCTATCGGCAATAGAACCTGAAACAGCAACAGCCGAACAACGCACCAGCAAAGCGCTGGCCAGGCAAAACGAAAAAACAACGCAATGCAAGAATTCAGAGCAGACACCGAAATCTTTTTCGATGCATCAATTTTGCCTGCATCCTTTTCTGTATTTCTTCTTACTTATAATTGAAAGGTGTCAGAAATAGTTACAACCGTCCGGACTCCAGATTGCAATCTAAACAGACTCAACAACTTACCAGATAGACTTTTACCTGACAACTCCCTGACCGACATGGAAACTATCTCAAACGCGTCACTGTAACTTATCCGACACAACGCCGATTACTCACCTAAACTTGCTTCTGGACGCAGATATACTGAAACCACTCAAAAAACCCCAAACCTGACGCTACTCCGACAGAGACCAGAAAAGCGAGAAACAAGATTAACTCAACATGAGCAGCACCATCTTTCGTGAGCCCATCCCCCTGACGTCTAAGGTTCTGTAAATTCATCTATGTATGCTCAAGACAAGATAATTAGAGAAGTGTAATATGCATTCAAACTCAAAATAAATTTACGTACTTTTATTTGTTTTTGCAGATCTGTGCATGAACGTTTCGAGGGCTTCATTTTTAGCTACAATGGATGGCATGCCAGCAAACAGCTTGTTTATTGCATGTTTCTCGCTCCGTATGGAGGTGATTTCTCGAGCGATAGAGTTACGCTGCAGCTAATCTCTTATATTTGTCTTAGAATTTACATTGTGCCTTTGTATTCTCTTTCTAGATTTGCTTATTTGGTTTGGTTAGGTCAGCTTTTTGTTCGTACATATACATCAATCCCTAATTTCACGGGCAATTATTTGATTGCAGAGCTCCTTCATGTATCGTTGTTGGAAATATCAACTCTATTACAGGCGGAAGATTTCAGCCAAAGCCAGCCCATCCACGCGTCACTAGATTTCAGCCAAAGCCAGCCCATCCACGCGTCACTGTGCACATTTGCAGAAAAGCCCTTCCGTTTCTTTGAAATTACGGATAGGTCCCTGTGTAATTTTCTGTGAGACGAAGATATTTTTTTTCCTTCGCGTTTGGGTCCCTGGCGCGGTAATTTACGGAAAAGCCTCCCGTTAATTTCAAATCGCGAACAAGCCCTTTCTAATTTTTCAGGATAGCGAACAGGTCCAAAAAATAACCAACAGGTCCCTGCTTCTTACGTTCAGGTCCTTTCTCCGTTTTTCCCGGAAAAAATGTTTTCGTCACAAAAAAAACCCGGAAAAATGTTTTCGACACCAAAAAAAACAGAAAAAATATTTTCGTCACAAAAAAAAACAGATTCATCGAAGGTTTATAGCAACTTATGGATTTGCCAACGGGTCATAACCGCGGGTTTTTTTTAAAAAAATGTATTATTACTCGCGTAGAGTGTTAGGCTCGACAAAAGAAGTTTGTTGTCTCTGATAATTTTTCGCTCTTTTTCATCTAGACTATTTTTAACCGGTGGGTGGTTTTGCGAAAATAAAAAATACATATTATTACTCGGTGAACGCGTACAGTGTTAGGCTCGACAAAAGAAGGTTGTTGTCTCTGATAATTTTTCGCCCTTTTTCCTCTAGACTATTTTTTGCCGGTGGGTGGTTTTGCGAACGTATATTATTACTCGGTGAACGCGTAGAGTGTTAGGCTCGACAAAAGAAGGTTGTTATCTCTAATAGTTTTTCGCTCTTTTTCCTCATATTTGCGTACTCGCGTATAGTGTTAGGCTCGACAAAAAGAAGTTTGTTGTCTCTAATAATTTTTCGCCCTTTTTCATCTAGACTATTTTTAACCGGTTGGTGGTTTTGCGAAAATAAAAAAATACATCCAATCCCTTCGATCGGTAGTTTTGCAAAAAGGTTCCTACCGTTTCGTATATTCGCGTACGGATCATTCGCCTTTATTTTTCCGTTTCTAAAAAAAACCGTAGTTTTTTTATTCACGGTTGTGTTCTCCGTTTTTCCCGAAAAAATGTTTTCGTCACCAGAAATATGTGTGCACCATCTCGATCTCTGATATTTTTTTAAACATGTATTATTACTCGTTGAACGCATAAACTATTAGGCTCGACAAAAGAAGGTTGTCATCTCTAATAAGTTTTCGCCCTTTTTCCTCTAGACTATTTTTCACTGGTGGGTGGTTTTTCGAACGTGTATTATTATTCGGTGAACGCGTAGAGTATTAGGCATGGCAAAAGAAGGTTGTGATCTCTAATAATTTTTCGCTCTTTTTCCTCATATTCGCGTACTCCCGTATAGTGTTAGGCTCGACAAAAGAAGTTTTTTGTCTCTAATAATTTTTTGCCCTTTTTCATCTAGACTATTTTTAACCAGTGGGTGGTTTTGCGAAAATAAAAAAATACATCCAATCCCTTCGATCGGTGGTTTTGCAAAAAGGTCCCTGCCGTTTCGTAATTTGCGTACGGGTCATTCGCCTTTATTTTTCCGTTTCCAAGAAAAAACCGTAATTTTTTTATTCACGGTTGTGTTCTCCGTTTTTCCCGAAAAAAATATTTTCGTCACCAGAGATATGTGTGCAGCTCTATCTCTAGACTTTTTCCCTGACTTAATTTTCCATCTCGATCTCTGATATTTTTTTAGACATGTATTATTACTCGGTGAACGCGTAGAGTATTAGGCTCGACAAAAGAAGGTTGTCATCTCTAATAATTTTTCGCCCTTTTTCCTCTAGACATGTATTATTACTCAATCGGTGGTTTTGCAAAAAGGTCCCTGCCGTTTCGTATATTTGCGTACGGGTCATTCACCTTTATTTTTCCGATTCCAAGAAAAAACCGTAGTTTTTTAATTCACGGTTGTGTTCTCCGTTTTTCCCGAAAAAAATATTTTCGTCACCAGAGATATGTGTGCAGCTCTATCTCTAGACTTTTTCCCCGACTCGATTTTCCATCTCGATCTCTGATATTTTTTTAGACATGTATTATTACTCGGTGAACGCGTAGAGTATTAGGCTCAACAAAAGAAAGTTGTAATCTCTAATAATTTTTCGCCCTTTTTTCTCTAGACTATTTTTCACCGGTGGGCGGTTTTGCGAACGTGTATTATTACTCGGTGAACGCGTAGAGTATTAGGAATGACAAAAGAAGGTTGTCATCTCTAATAGTTTTTCGCTCTTTTTCCTCATATTCGCGTACGGGTCATTCGCTTTTATTTTTCCGTTTCTAAAAAAAATCCGTAGTTTTTTTATTCACGGTTGTGTTCTCCGTTTTTCCCAAAAAAAAAGTTTTTGTCACCGGAGATATCTGTGTAGCTCTATCTCTAGACTTTTTCCCCAACTCGATTTTGATGAGGACATCACAACCAAGGATACAACTGCTGCCCCTTCTTCCCCTACGACTGCTACGTCGTCTACAACGCCTGGAGGGCTCAATCCCGAAGCAAGGCCTTTCCACTCACCTTTGCTGGACCAGCACGTCAAGAACACCCATCGAGGACAGCCCACACGCCAAGGAAGGCCCAAGATCAAGCCCAGTTCGTCACCGAGTCCGGTTCGGCCATCCAGGAGCAGCAGTACTTCAAACGGACATAACTTGGGCTCCCGGACTCCGTTTTCAGCGTGCGACCACTCGTTTGAAAGGTATCGAGATAACCTTTCCAATGGATCTGGTCCCAATGCTAAATTCCTCTTGGAGCGACGGGAATTCACAGAACAATCTCACGGGACAGAAATTCTAGGTGCTGCGCCACCTTATTTTTGGGCCTATGGGCCATGTATGGTTAGGGTTGCATGGTGGCCGACCTTAGGGTGGTGGCCTACCCTAATTTGGGCATCCCAAGTCTGGTCTCCACCCTATATAATGCCCCGGCCGTCGTACGTTGTCATCTAGGTTTTGTTGTGTTTGGTAGACCCCGTGTGCGTCCCTCCTCGTGTTTGCGCGTGTCGACTAGACCGCCCGAGCCGAGAAACAGAACCTCAACTTGTTTCTTTTGATTTCAATACTATCTTATCAGATTGCTTCATGCTTTGTTCTTGCGGGTTCTCGATTTCTTGCAGGAACAATTGATCGTTTGGATCTTGTATCTGTGTGGATTGGCATTGCGATTGTGAAGCTCCCGACCTGTTGGTAGGAAGCCCTTGATTCGGTGCCATCAACACCCCCAAATCGACGTATCATCATCTCACCGAAAGATCGGGATCACCCGTCCCCATCAGATTTTTCATCTCGATCTCTGATATTTTTTTATACATGTATTATTTCTCGGTGAACGCGTAGAGTATTAGGCTCGACAAAAGAAGGTTGTCATCTTTAATGATTTTTCTTCCTTTTCCCTCTAGACTATTTTTCACCGGTGGGTGATTTTGCGAACATGTATTATTACTCGGTGAACGCGTAGAGTATTAGGCTCGACAAAAGAAGGTTGTCATCTCTAATAATTTTTCGCCCTTTTTCCTCTATACTATTTTTGACACGTTTTTTCTACAAAAAACAGAAAAGCCGGGATTACACAGTTTTCCCCATAAATATTAAGCGATCAAAATTTCGTGTGACACAGCAAACAAATTACATACGCCGCGGCGTAGCGCGGGTAGTTATCTAGTACGGTTTTATAAACAAATGATGCTTCTATACGTTGGGTTGATCTCGTGCGGCTCGGTCAGAGACCAAGTCCGTGCAACATCCGCGCCCTGATCGGGGGCACAACAACCTCATTGGTTACGGCCCCCTGTCACACCCGCGCTATATAAAAGGAGGGACAAGGCCGGCACGCGAACCAACGTTCGCCGTAGCTCCTTGTGCCTCCTTGTGCCCTACATACCCTAGAGATCCGATCCAAAAACCCTAGCGCGAGGAAGTGACGGGAAGGACGCCGCCACTCATCACCGACCGCTCCGGGCTTCCTCTGTGAACCCCGGCGCCCTAAGCACTACTACGACCCAGGCGCAGACGTGCTCCAACCTCCTGAAGGCCTCGACCTCACCATGGCTTCGGGATCAAACGGGAATGGTGGCAACAACGAATATACAGACTAAATACTCCTAGATCTAGTGGTTAGAGGTGAAGGGGAAGGTCCTAGACACCCTAGAACCTATCAATGGTATCAGTCGCCTCGTTTTTTTACCCAAACCCTAACCCTAGAAGTGTTGAAACCTTCGGTTCATCCCCAACCCGACCCTATTTTCACACATAGTGGCTCGGGGTAGGTCAAGATCTAAAAGAAACAGCAAGTAGAAGGAGGGGAAAGGATCAATTCATGTGAAACACACTTGAATACCTAACCCTAGCTCGGAATCCCCCCTATTTTTCCCCAAAATCCAAAGAAACCCTAAACTTAAAATCCCCGAATCAAACCAAGTTAAAAGTTTACCTTGTCTCCCTCCGTCACCGCCGTTGACCGCATGGCAAGGGAAGGGCGGCGTGGCCGCCAGATCTGACCGTCGTCGCTACCTCCTGATGCGCGCGTCACGCGGGCAAAGGGCACCGTCGCAAGGCCGCTCGACGGTGGCGCACTCACCCTCGGGTGAACGCGCGTGCCGGCGAGGGGCCACACAGAGGCGCCGCCGCACTCTAGTTCTCCTTCTCACCGGTGGTGGGCAGGGAACAGAGGAAGAAGAACGGGAAGAAGAAGAGAGGAATGAGTCACGCCTGGAAAAGGGGAAGAAAAAAAATGAATTAGGGTTTTTGGGGGCGGCCGATTTTCACGGCATTTTATACCTGTGCGCGTTCGTCCATGGCCGTTGGATTGAATTGGACGGCGATGATGCAGCGCGGGGGAGTCGGGCTACTTTAAGCCTAGGCGGGGGGGGGGGAGGATTCCCGGCCTAGGCCCAGGTTGTGGCCCGGGACGCGGGTACGCTGGGGGGAGGCAGGCCGGGAAGGCTTTCTAGGCCGAATTCGGGAAAAGTCAAGCCTGCGAAAAAATTCATTTTTTCCCCCTGCGACAGTTTTTGTATATACAGCATTATTTTACAGATGTATTTGAGTATTAAATAAAGTTTTTTATGCCTGCTGTAAATACAGTTATAAAGTACTGGTCAAGTTCATGTTCTATCCATTTTTTATTCCGCTGCAAGTTTAAGTTTTTTTTCTGATTAAATTGAAACCAATGTGGATATTTAATTAGAGAAAATAGTAAATAAGATGTTTTAAAGTATTTCACATAGTATTTTTCTGCTGAATATTTTAAGATATGGTAATTTTATTTTCTAACCAACGTTGAAAATAACTTTGCCATGACCGTGTTAAGTATGATAGGAAGTTTGAATAAAGTTTGCTCTATTCTAATACTGCCCAACGGTGTTTTAGAAATAGATCAATCTTTATTAAAGTTGAGAGCATGTTTAATTGACCAACGTTAATTTATTCATGCCAAGGTTTATATCTTTTAATTTACTGATTAAATTCTTATTTCATTTATGAAGCTTTTCCAACTAAGATTGCCAATTCCCTAAGTGCTTTCAAGGGCTTGAAAAGTTGAACGGCAACAATTACTCTTCATGGAGAGAGAACTTGAACTTGGCCATGGCTATGGCTGAGATAGATTATGCCCCGCTCCATCCAAAGCACAGTGGCACCTGTTACGCGGTGGGACTTGGAAGTTGCAAATAATCTTTGCGACAAATTGTCGTATAGTATTGAGAAGGGAAAGTGGGACAACTCAAATAGAAAATGCCTCATGGTGATCAAGGGCACCATTATTGAGTCCATAAGGAGCAATCGGTATCAGAGATGCTACACATGATCTGAAGAAAATAGAAGAGCGATTCTTCGGATCCACAAAGGCCTATCTTGGGCACATTAATCAAGAAACTTGTCAATGACAAGTATGATGGATCTGGGCTGCGCAATGGACCAGGCATTAGAGAGCATATTCTCAAGATGACTAACATGGCTCACTCTCTCACGTCTTTTGATATGCCTTTAAAGAATGATTTCATAGTCCATCTTGTACTGGTTTCATTACCAAAAGAATTTGAGACTTTTGTTATAAATTACAACATTAGTGAAGAAAAGTGGTCTATTGAAAAGTGCATTGCTATGTGTGTCCAAGAAGAAGAAAGATTAAAGGCACAAAGGGCTGAAGAAAGGCGCCAAGCGTAGCACAGGAATCTTAGAAATAATCCACACAGACATTTGTGGTCCTTTTTCCTGTAAAGACAGTGGATGGTTTTGATTCATTCATTACATTCACTGATGACTATTCTCGCTATGGCTACATTTATCCTATCAAAGAAAGATCAGAAGAATTAGAAAAGATTAAGATATTTAAAGCTGAAGTAGAGAATTAACATGATTTAAAGATTAAAGTAGTAAGATCAGACCGTGGAGGGGAGTACTATGGTAAACACACCCCTTATGGCCAAGTTACAGGACCATTTGCAAGGTTCCTGCAGGAAAATGGCATAGTTGCCCAGTATTCCACACCGGGCGAACCTCAGCAAAATGGAATAGCTGAAAGGCGTAACCGCACCTTAATGGATATGGTGAGAAGTATGACAAGTTACTCCACTTTATCGGTTAGTCTATGGATGGAGGCTTTAAAAACCGCTGCCCATATTCTTAACCGGGTACCCAGTAAGTCGGTGCCTAAAACACCATATGAGTTATAGACTGGGAGGAAGCCATCACTAAACTATCTACATGTGTGGGGCTGTCCAGCTGAGGCAAAAGTATTAAACCCAAACATAGGAAAGTTAGATCCAAAGACAGTCGGTTGCCATTTCATTGGCTATCCTAAAAGATCAAAGGGTTATCATTTCTACTGTCCAGATAGACACACCAAGTTTGTAGAAACAAGACACGCTGTGTTTATAGATGATGATATGATCAGGGGGAGCATGTGTAACATCCCCGTTTTTGGCTTTTTGCTAAAAATTTAATTTAAATTATTTAATTTAAAAATTTGGAGTTTATTTGGTTTTAATATCTATCTTGGCATCCTTTCCACCCGAAATCGGAATTTATTCTAAATTCATCTGTAAATTCTAAATTCACTTCAAATCAAATTTAAATTTAAAATTTAAAATCCAAATCAGATTCAAAACCGCCATCGCATTCATTCAATTCGAAATTCAATTCTGAATCTATTTCTAATCTTTAGCCATTTTTCTTTTGGGCCGAAATTTAATTGCTAGGCTCAAAATCCAAATAGTCTTATTTTCTCTCTCCTCTCTTTCTTCTACCATGCGCATGCTCTGGAACCGTTCAGAACCAGCAGGCAAACTCAAGCGACAGCCATGGCTGTCTCTCTCCCGTTCCAAATCCTCAACCCACCCAAGCCAAATTACTTCACCAATCAATATGGGATCTGAAGCGTTGGAAAGGCAAGGGTCAGGAGAATCAAATCCCGCAGTTAGCTCGTCCTTTCCTCTCCCGAAACGGCCACAATCATGATCAATCCGCGGATCCTTGCTCTCCCCGTAACTCAGCCGTTTCTTTGTCTCTTCGCGTGCTTGAGTACTCTATTTAATCGTCTTGACATCCCCGACGCGGTGCTTCCTTTCCCTTCTCCATTCATCGTCGTTTCGACCTTCGATTATGGGTAAGAAGCTCCAGCCGACGTCCGCCGTCGACGCCGTCGAGCCATCTTACATTCCGGTGAGCTTAACCATGCACCAACCGTGTCTTAACAAGTCTCTTGGCACGTAGATCAAAAGCCCTCAACTCAATTCCATTTTCATTGCAGTTTCGGTCTCCGATTTAACGTTTGTTCGTCGTCGACTGATATGCCGTTCTTCGTCGATTTCTTGTAATCTGGTAATCTTCAATTCAATTCCTCGCATGCTTATATTCATTATATCATGTTCTATCAATCACAATCATCAATTTTGCAAAATCTCGCGAATTCAAGTTTTTCCCAAAATTTCGGACATGGCTGTTCTTGCTGTTACTGTGCAAACTCAATTGATGCCAACTAGAGCTCGAGCCCCCGCCGCAGGAGTCCTCCCCGGCCATCTCCAGCGCGAGCACCACCTCCGGCCGCCCCCACCGCACTCCTCCCCACCCTCGCCGGCCGTTGCCTCGCCGCCGTTCGTCGCCGCCGCGTGCGCCTGTCCGGGCCGGCCATGGCCGCCGTGAGCACGCCGCCTCGGTCATTCCCGCCTGCCACCGAGCCCTCCACCGGATTCCCCGGACCCCGCCGCCCCTCCGCCGGTCACCTGCGCCTCCCCTTCGCCGGCGCGCCGACGAGCTCCGCCGCCCCTGCTTGCGGGCCCCTTGCGCGCCGTGTCTGGCCGCGCCGCCCCATGCCGCCGTGCGCCACCACCTCCCCATCGCGTCACCGTTCCATTTTTGTGTACGCCGTCGTCCGCCGTGGCTCCAAACTCCGGCGCCATTGGAAGATAGAAGTTCTCTGTGTTGCCATGGGAAGGTCTGGAGGTAGAAGAAGCATGGTGTGGATGACTAGAGGTCCCCACCAGTCATAGGAACCAGAGAAATCAGAAAACGTTCAGCCAAAAGATTCCCGGAATATTCTATTGTTTTTCGATTTTCCAATTTGTGCAAACTTCAAACATTTTTATCTTTGTCATCCGAACTCCGAATCAAGTGATTCAAATTGCTAAATTCGTCTAAAATCATCCTCTATCTGCCAGTATTTTTATTTTAATTTTTATATTTTATTTATTTTCTGTTATTTTATTTGTTGTCTCGTTTTGCGCGTAGCCAAAGATTCCGCCGTCGCCGCCGTTAATTCTGAAGAGCTTCAGTACATCGACGACCTTGCGACCAGAGGAGGTAAGTCTCCTTGATGCACTTTGATCCTATGTTTTAAAAGTCTTTTTATGATTTTATCAAGTGCATGGCTAATTTGAGTAAATCTATATTTAAATGAATAGGTTGTTTAGTTAATCCAACTTGTTGATAATCCCCTTGCTGATTGTTGTTCATGCCTTTGTAACCTTGGAATAATTCTTGCTATCATATATATATCATGATTATCCTTGATTAGAACGGTAGATCAATGCCTAGGTGCAATTTGATTAAAACGCCTATTGGGAAAATGAGTTAAAAATTATTGTGAAAGGTTATTCATAAAATAGTAGAAATATATTTGCAGCTGTATTTGCAAAATAAAATGAAATCAAAAATGATTTTGACTTGAGCGGATCGGTCCGATAGGCGGGTGCGGATGGAGCACTGACTTTTGGCTTTGCGCAAGTACCGCTCGAGTTGATTAAGGACCGACGCTTATGATTGTTCATTCTAAGCAAAACAGTACAATCACATGTCCGAAATGGGTACGACCTGGCCGATTAATTTGTAGTAATTTAACTTAGACTCACCGGATGGTTGGATGTGGGTGCCGGATGTAGGCAAGATGGTTTATTCCCACACGGCGCAAGAGGGGGCTTCTGACTGGGCGGCTAGAACCCTTCAGCGGTGAAACCTTAGCGGGTCGAGTCTGGTTAAATTATTACATTGGAAAAAGCCTTGCCATGATCGCTCTGCCGACACACCAAAGGAAGTGTGTTAATTGCATGGCACCAAGGGTTGATCATGTCGTGTGGGTAAAGTGTAGAAACTCTGCAGAGTAAATAAACTATTTGAATAGCCGTGCTCACGGTCAAGAGCGGGCAAAGAATGCTTTCATACTGGTAGACTTGGTTTTATTTTAAAAACTGTGGATTTGGGAAATTCGGGAGTGGTTTGAACTCTCGGATGGAATTTGGGTGGTTGGAACCTATTTTAAAATCTTGACGGATGGAGTCAATGGATGGTTTATCATAATCTTTTAAATTGTACGGTTAGAGCCTGTATACTAAGTGATGGTGGTTAGAACCATTGCTGCAAATATAAATAAATTTAAATGTTGCAAATAATTGATGAAACTGCTTTACAAAAATTATACATGTATTGTTTAATAAAATTTGCTTTGTGCAAAATGAACTTTATTAAGCCTCTCTTTGGAAAGCCTACATATGCATATTTCCCAGACTTGCGGAGTACGTTTGTACTCACGTGCTACAATTCAACTTCTTAAGTGCAATTTGAGGACGCCGCCGAGGAGGGTGAGTTCTTCGCTTGTGGCCGAGGAGGCGAGCTGAAGAGTAGGTGTCGTGCGTTCGGTCGTTTACTGTGGCGAATGAGTTGGGCTTTTATTTGTTGTCTTCCGCTGTGTGGTATTGCAGGCCTTCTGACCTGCGGTTGTAATAAATGATCATGTGATCAGTACTTCAGTTATTATCGTTTAATACAATGTTCTGGTTATGTATATCACTGCTTCACTGTGTGTACTAGCAACTGATCAGGGACTGGTACGGTTATACACAGGAGATTCCAGATGGTAAATCTGGGGTCTCACAGAGGTGGTATCAGAGCCATGACGACTGTAGGACGCAACCTAGTTCTAATGGCAAAGCCCTAAGGACGAATATTTTATAAAAATTACTTAACAAATTTTTAAAAGTTTCTTTGTTTTTGTTCTTTCTTTTGTTGTCAAATATTTTTTAAAATTGTTTGCTAATCTTATCTTTTTTTTTTCAAAATTTGTAGATGACTTCTTACACCACGTTCGCTCAGTGGGAGGGTGGCTTCTGTGACATGTTGCCACTCATGCTTTAGCATCTCGGTTTTGCTCGTCGCCCAGAGTTCAGCTGCCAACCTATCGATTGTGGTGGTCAGAACATATGGAGGGTGAAGGTGGTCATCTTCGCTAGAGGACAGCAGGAGGATGCCCGTCCTTTCCACTTCATAGCGGAGCGTCTGAGAGTTCGTGATGCACTTCAGGATGTTGCCCGGCATGCCATTGTTCGCCTGGGCCACATCTTCCTTGATCAGCTGGACTTTTCGCCTTTTCTGCATTTTCCCTATGCAGACAAGGGGGAGTCATTCAGTCTCTTCAGAGTTTTGGCAGGTGATCATGATCCTACCATCCGGCACATTAGTTCTTTTATCCAGGCCCAGGATAATGCTTATGTGCGCATGTCCGAGGAGCTTCATCGTACCCGCGAGGACTTGGCTGCGCTTCAGATGGAGGTATACAAGCTTAAGGGATTCTCTCGCGGCGTCTGCCGTACTGCTCCAGCTCAACCCCGAGGTCCTCGGCCCGACCGCTTTGTCGGCTCGGCTCGGGAGGATCGATTAGTGCAGGAGCCTTCTTCCGATGCCGCGCCAGGCAAGCGTCGCCGTCTCCAGTACAGCTTTTCTCCGCGCAAGTCTACGCGTATTGTGGAGGTGCACGCGGAGGCCTCCATTTCTTCTTCTATGGAGTCTAGCAGCAGCAGTAGCAGCAGCAGCAGTTCTTTCGACTTGGAGGACTTCATTTCTTCTTCTGAGGAGTCCAGCGGCCGCAGCAGTTCCTTCAGCGTGGAGGATGTCTCATCCAGAGTTTAGAGTTTTGGAGTAGTTTTGTTTGGCTTTGGGCCGTAGTACCTTACTTCTGTTTCGCTAGAACGATAATAATTGTCTGTGATGGTCTGTACTAAGATGTAGTGCGGCCATCTTATCTAAAACTATTTGTTTTAATTCCAGTTTCGTTGGTGTTTCTCTTTTGTGTTGTTTGGCTTCTGTGCGGATGTTACTTAGTGTTCTTGTGGCTTATCTTTGCTTTTCCCTCTTTTCCGTGCTGTTTCCGTCCGCCTTCCAGATGGAGAATCCCGGTAGAGGTCGTGGCAGAAGGGGTGGTCGTGGTCGTGGCCGTGGTCGTGGCTGTGGCCGTGGAAGAGTGCAAAATCAAGACGAAGTTCCCATAAGCGGCGATTTGAAAGAAGGTAACCAAGTACCGCCGCCTCGGTAGAAGCGAGAACCGATGCCACTACCGCCCCCCAATCAACCGCCCAATCTGGAGCAAATGATGGCATCTGACTTGAGATCTTGCGAGCTTTGGCACGAATGCATTGAATCCGCTAAGCGGTCCCGTTCGGCACCGATTCAGCCCATGATCCAAGTTCGGGGAGTTCATGAGGACTAGACCTCCCACTTTCACCGGATCAGTTGACCCCCTTGAGGCTGATGACTGGCTTAAGGAAGTTGAGAAGAAGCTTTTTCTGGCTCAGTGTGATGATCTGGAAAGTGTTCGTTTTGCTTCCCATCAGCTTAAGGGCACTGCAGCCAGTTGGTGGGAGAATTACCAAGCTGCCCATGCAGATGCTCAATCCATTTCATGGGATGAATTTGTAGAAGCCTTCCGTGCTACTCATATCCCTAAGGGTATCATGGAAATGAAAAGGAGAGAATTTCATAAGTTGCATCAGGGTAATATGTCAGTTTCTGAGTACTTGAGCAAATTTACTCAACTTTCAAGATATGCTGTAAAAGATGTGTCCACGGATGAAGCAAAAATCTGGCGCTTCATGGAGGGTCTGGACCCGAATCTTAAAGTGCAGTTAGTCTCCAATGACTTTCCCACTTTTCAGCACATGGTGAACAAGGCCTTGGTTCAGGAGGATGCTCAAAGTCAGCTTTATGAGTCCAGGAAGAGGAAGATGGCTTTTCAAGTTCATCGTGGCGCCCGGCGATTCTAAACCACGCTTCTTTCGGCCTCGATCTAGCAGACCGGCGAGCTTCTCGTACTCCCAGAACTCCCGCTCCAGCTCAGCGTCAGTTCACTCAAGTCCTCGCTAGTAATCACGAGGCCAAGTTCCTAAGAACAACACAGCCTCAGCAGGTATCCAGTGTTTCCATTGCAGAGAGATGGGACATTATGCCAACAATTGTCCCCAGAAGCGTCAGCAGATGACCCCAGTTCGCTTCAACTTGGGATCTACTCCAGCCCGTACCCCTGCCTCAGCTCAAGGTCGTGGAGCACCTCAGACTCCGCGTACCCCTCGCACAATTGGAAGAGGACGTGTGAATCACGTCACAGCAGAGGAAGTTCAGGACGCACCCGATGTGGTGTATGGTAAGTTCTTCGTCAACTCAGTTCCTGCTTCAGTTTTGTTTGATTCCGGTTCCACGCATTCGTTCATATCTGAGTTTTTGGTTAAAAAGAATAACTGAAGTCTATTCACTTAAAATCCTTTGTTAGTCAATCACAGAAAGGAATTGAGGACTACTTCGGTTTGTCCGCAAATGGATATTTTGATAAATGGGGTAAGGTTCCTAGTGAACCTAATATTGTTGGATACCAAGGGTATAGAGGTAATCCTTGGGATGGATTGGTTATCTCAGCATAAAAGTCAGATAGATTGTGCTAATCGGTCTATCACTCTTACCAGTCCAGACATAATTCGGGTAGAATTCTTGTCTAATCTTTCCTCAAAGAAGGGTGGTACTTTGAACAGTATGAAGGGCACATCCTTGGAAAATGTGCCTATAGTGAATGAGTACCCAGATGTTTTTCCAGAGGATTTGCCTGGAATGCCTCCGGACAGACATATAGAGTTCATTATTGAGCTTGTACCCGGTACAGCTCCGATTTCAAAAAGACCTTACAGGTTGCCCGCCAATGAGTTAGCAGAGATGAAGAAGCAGATTGAAGAACTGCGGGAGAAAGGATTTATAAGACCAAGTTCATCACCTTGGGGTTCCCCAGTAATCTTTGTGAAAAAGAAGGATGGTAGTATGAGAATGTGCATAGACTATCGATCCCTGAATGAAGTCACTATTAAAAATAAGTACCCTCTGCCAAGGATTGATGATCTGTTTGATCAATTAAAAGGAGCCCAAGTTTTCTCAAAAATTGATCTGAGATCAGAGTTTCCTGATCTTTTTCCTTCTTCATCCGAATCTCGGGGTCGAGATTCTCTCTAAGGGGGGTAGGTTTGTAACATCCCCGTTTTCGGCTTTTTGCTAAAAATTTAATTTAAATTATTTAATTTAAAATTTTGGAGTTTATTTGGTTTTAATATCTATCCTGGCATCCTTTCCACTCGAAATCGGAATTTATTCCAAATTCATCTGTAAATTCTAAATTCACTTCAAATCAAATTTAAATTTAAAATTTAAAATCCAAATCAGATTCAAAACCGCCATCGCATTCATTCAATCCGAAATTCAATTCTGAATCTATTTCTAATCTTTAGCCATTTTTCTTTTGGGCCGAAATTTAATTGCTAGGCTCAAAATCCAAATAGTCTTATTTTCTCTCTGCTCTCTTTCTTCTACCTTGCGCATGCTCTGGAACCGTTCAGAACCAGCAGGCAAACTCAAGCGACAGCCATGGCTGTCTCTCTCCCCTTCCAAATCCTCAACCCACCCAAGCCAAATTACTTCACCAATCAATATGGGATCTGAAGCGTTGGAAAGGTAAGGGTCAGGAGAATCAAATCCCGCAGTTAGCTCGTCCTTTCCTCTCCCGAAACGGCCACAATCATGATCAATCCGCGGATCCTTGCTCTCCCCGTAACTCAGCCGTTTCTTTGTCTCTTCGCGTGCTTGAGTACTCTATTTAATCGTCTTGACATCCCCGACGCGGTGCTTCCTTTCCCTTCTCCATTCATCGTCGTTTCGACCTTCGATTATGGGTAAGAAGCTCCGGCCGACGTCCGCCGTCGACGCCGTCGAGCCATCTTACATTCCGGTGAGCTTAACCATGCACCAACCGTGTCTTAACAAGTCTCTTGGCACGTAGATCAAAAGCCCTCAACTCAATTCCATTTTCATTGCAGTTTCGGTCTCCGATTTAACGTTTGTTTGTCGTCGACTGATATGCCGTTCTTCGTCGATTTCTTGTAATCTGGTAATCTTCAATTCAATTCCTCGCATGCTTATATTCATTCTATCATGTTCTATCAATCAAAATCATCAATTTTGCAAAATCTCGCGAATTCAAGTTTTTCCCAAAATTTCGGACATGGCTGTTCTTGCTGTTACTGTGCAAACTCCATTGATGCCAACTAGAGCTCGAGCCCCCGCCGCAGGAGTCCTCCCCGGCCATCTCCAGCGCGAGCACCACCTCCAGCCGCCCCCACCGCACTCCTCCCCACCCTCGCCGGCCGTTGCCTCGCCGCCGTTCGTCACCGCCGCGTGCGCCTGTCCGGGCCGGCCATGGCCACCGTGAGCACGCCGCCTCGGTCATTCCCGCCTGCCACCGAGCCCTCCACCGGATTCCCCGGACCCCGCCGCCCCTCATGCGCCCCTCCGCCGGTCACCTGCGCCTCCCCTTCGCCGGCGCGCCGACGAGCTCCTCCGCCCCTGCTTGCGGGCCCCATGCGCGCCGCGTCTGGCCGCGCTGCCCCTTGCCGCCGTGCTCCACCACCTCCCCATCGCGTCGCCGTTCCATTTTTGTGTACGCCGTCGTCCGCCGTGGCTCCAAACTCCGGCGCCATTGGAAGATAGAAGTTCTCTGTGTTGCCATGGGAAGGTCTGGAGGTAGAAGAAGCATGGTGTGGATGACTAGAGGTCCCCACCAGTCATAGGAACCAGAGAAATCAGAAAACGTTCAGCCAAAAGATTGCCGGAATATTCTATTGTTTTTCGATTTTCCAATTTGTGCAAACTTCAAACATTTTTATCTTTGTCATCCGAACTCCGAATCAAGTGATTAAAATTGCTAAATTTGTCTAAAATCATCCTCTATCTGCCAGTATTTTTATTTTAATTTTTATATTTTATTTATTTTCTGTTATTTTATTTGTTGTCTTGTTTTGCGCGTAGCCGAAGATTCCGCCGTCGCCGCCGTTAATTCCGAAGAGCTTCAGTACGTCGACGACCTTGCGACCAGAGGAGGCAAGTCTCCTTGATGCACTTTGATCCTATGTTTTCAAAGTCTTTTTATGATTTTATCAAGTGCATGGCTAATTTGAGTAAATCAATATTTAAATGAATAGGTTGTTTAGTTAATCCAACTTGTTGATAATCCCCTTGCTGATTGTTGTTCATGCCTTTGAAACCTTAGAATAATTTTTGCTATCATATATATATCATGATTATCCTTGATTAGAACGGTAGATCAATGCTTAGGTGCAATTTGATTAAAACGCCTATTGGGAAAATGAGTTAAAAATTATTGTGAAAGGTTATTCATAAAATAGTAGCAATATATTTGCTGCTGTATTTGCAAAATAAAATGAAAGCAAAAATGATTTTGACTTGAGCGGATCTGTCCGATAGGCGGGTGCGGATGGAGCACTGACTTTTGGCTTTGCGCAAGTGCCGCTCGAGTTGATTAAGGACCGACGCTTATGATTGTTCATTCTAAGCAAAACAGTACAACCACATATCCGAAATGGGTACGACCTGGCCGATTAATTTGTAGTAATTTAACTTAGACTCGCCGGATGGTTGGATGTGGGTGCCGGATGTAGGCAAGATGGTTTATTCCCACACGGCGCAAGAGGGCTTCGATCGTGGCTAGAACCCTTCAATGTGAAACCTTAGCGAATCGAGTCTGGTTAAATTATTAAATTGGAAAAGCCTTGTCATGATCGCTCTGCCGACACACCAAAGGAAGTGTGTTAATTGCATGGCACCAAGGGTTGATCATGTCGTGTGGGTAAAGTGTAGAAACTCTGCAGAGTAAATAAACTATTCGAATAGCCGTGCTCACGGTCAAGAGCGGGCAAAGAATGCTTTCATACTAGTAGACTTAGTTTTATTTTAAAAACTGTGGATTTGGGAAATTCGGGAGTGGTTTGAACTCTCGGATGGAATTTGGGTGGTTGGAACCTGTTTTAAAATCTTGACGGATGGAGTCAATGGATGGTTTATCATAATCTTTTAAATTGTGCGGTTAGAGCCTGTATACTAAGTGATGGTGGTTAGAACCATTGCTGCAAATATAAATAAATTTAAATGTTACAAATAATTGATGAAACTGCTTTACAAAAATTATACATGTATTGTTTAATAAAATTTGCTTTGTGCAAAATGAACCATATTAAGCCTCTCTTTGGAAAGCCTACATATGCATATTTCCCAGACTTGCGGAGTACGTTTGTACTCACGTGCTACAATTCAACATCTTCAGTGCAATTTGAGGACGCCGCCGAGGGTGAGTTCTTCGCTTGTGGCTTCGAGGAGGGCGAGCCTGAAGAGTAGGTGTGCGTTCCCGGTCGTTTGCCTGTGGCGAATGAGTTGGGCTTTTTATTTGTTGTCTTCCGCTGTGTGGTATTGCAGGCCTTCTGACCTGCGGTTGTAATAAATGATCATGTGATCAGTACTTCAGTTATTATCGTTTAATACAATGTTCTGGTTATGTATATCACTGCTTCACTGTGTACCTTGCAACCGATCGAGGATCGTGCGGTTATACTTGGAGATTCGGATGGTAACTGGGTCTCACAAAGATGGTACCGAGAAATTAGCCTTGATGAGAAGCGGGTTTGTGCCCCAACTCCTATGATTCAAGAGCCTTTCTTCTCGATACTGTTGTTCTTTGCACCACAGAGGTTCTGACACTGGCCGGTGATTCTCCAAGTGCTGGCTGCTCGGTTTGCCAGAGGCACTGCTAGGAGCCCGAGGCCCTGTTGTTGCCGATGAGGAGCCCGAGCGACCTCAGTGAGAGCGATGAACACGCTCAAGAACCACTTAGAAGATCACAGAGAAACAGGAGATCAGCTATTCCAGCTGATTATGAAGTTTATGTCAGTGAAGACATAGAGATAGAGGGTGATCCCACCTCTTATGAGAAAGCGATGAGAAGTCCCAATTCATCGAAGTGGCTTGCTGCCATGCAAGATGAAATGAGATCCATGAGTACAAACAAAATCTGGGACTTAGAAGAAATTCCTAAAGGAGCCAAAACAGTAGGCTGTAAATGGGTCTACAAAACCAAACGTGACTCCATAGGGAATGTTGAAAGGTTTAAAGCTAGACTTGTAGCAAAAGGCTTCACTCAGAGAGAAGGAATAGATTATACCGAAACCTTCTTGCCTGTTTCAACAAAGGATTCCTTTAGAATCATTATGGCACTAGTTGCTCATTATGATTTAGAATTACATCAGATGGATGTTAAGACAGCATTCCTAAATGGGGATTTATATGAGAATGTGTACATGGCTCAACCCAAAGGTTTTGTCATGAAAGGAAAAGAAAATATGGGATGTCGATTAAAGAAGTCCATTTATGGATTAAAACAAGCGTCTAGACAGTGGTACATTAAGTTTGATGAAACTATAAGAAATTTTGGGTTCAAAGAGAATGAGGAGGACAACTGCATTTATGCAAAGTTTAGTAGAGGGAAGTATATTTTTCTAGATTTATATGTGGATGATATCCTATTAGCAAGCAGTGATAAAGATCTGCTGCTAGAGACAAAGAAGTTCTTGTCCTCAAAGTTTGATATGAAAGATCTTGATGAAGCATCTTATGTATTAGGAATTGAGATACACCGAGATAGAAAAAGAGGGGTGCTAGGGCTATCACAGAAGGCATACATAGAGTGTTTTGAAAAGATATAGTATGCATATGTGCAATGCCACGCCTGCTCCAATAGTCAAGGGCGATAAATTTGGGAATTTTCAGTGTCCAAAGAATAAGTACGAGATCGATCGAATGAAATCAGTCCCATATGCTTCAACTGTCGGAAGCATAATGTATGCTCAAATATGTACTCGCCCTGACTTAGTATTTACAACCGGGATGCTTGGTAGATATCAGATTAATCCAGGAGTTGATCACTGGAAAGCAGTAAAGAAAGCCTTGCGGTATTTGCAAGGGACAAAGAGCCTCATGCTAACATATAGAAAGTCAAGTGCCCTAGAGATTGTGGACTATGCAGATGCAGATTGGGTAGGGTGTAAAGACACTGGAAAGTCCACATCAGGATATGTGTTCACTCTCGCCGGTGGAGCTATATCATGGAAAAGCTTAAAACAATCAGTCGTTGCAACGTCGATAATGCACGCTGAGTTTGTGGCATGTTATGAGGCAACCGGGCAAGCAATGTGGTTTAAAAAGTTTGTACCCGGGTTGAGAGTGGTAGACAGCATAGAAAGACCACTCAAATTATACTGCGACAATGAGCCAGCAGTATTTTACTCCCACAACAACAAATCAAGTGGTGCTGCTAAGCACATTGAGATTAAGTTTTATGTTGTGAAGGAGAAAATCCAGGATCAAACAATTGAACTTAAGCATATAAGCACAGAAGACATGTTAGCGGATCCGCTCACCAAAGGTCTTTCTCCCAACGTGTTTGAAAAGCACGTAACCGGCATGGGTTTAACAGAAAGACTATGATTCTGGATAATAGGGGTCATTCAAAGCAACCATCTCCCACAAAGACAAAGTCATTCTACTTTGAAGTAGAGAGGTGTGCTATAGTCATTGAGTTCAGCAGTACGTAACTGACTGTTGTGGCGCTTTGGTCTTGGTGCACCAATCTATGGAGGAGTGGGATATTAAGTTAAAAGTATGAGATATAAAAGTTAATATATCAAGATATAAAGTTTCAAAGCTAAATGATTAAGTTCGAGATCAAGGGGGAGAATGTTGGGTTGATCTCGTGCGGCTCGGTCAGAGACCAAGTCCGTGCAACATCCGCGCCCTGATCGGGGGCCCAACAACCTCATTGGTTGCGCCCCCCTGTCACACCCGTGCTATATGAAAGGAGGGACAAGGCCGGCACGTGAACCAACGTTCGCCGTAGCTCCTTGTGCCCTACATACCCTAGAGATCCGATCTAAAAACCCTAGCGCGAGGAAGTGATGGGAAGGACGCCGCCGCTCATCACCGACCGCTCCGGACTTCCTCTGTGAACCCCGGCGCCCTAAGCACTACTACGACCCAGGCGCAGACGTGCTCCAACCTCCCGAAGGCCTCGACCTCACCATGGCTTCGGGATCAAATGGGAATGGTGGCAACAACGAAGGTACAGACTAAATACTCCTAGATCTAGTGGTTAGAGGTGAAGGGGAAGGTCCTAGACACCCTAGAACCTATCACTATACACATGTAGAAAGATGATATCTTTATACCGGTAAGAGACGCAAGGCTAGATGATTTCTATTTTTCCCGTAGACCATTCAATCTATCTGCTATCTTTCATCAAAGCAGGACAAAAACATGATTCTACGGACAAATGATGGATGCATACATATACAAACAGATAATAGTTCACAGGTTTGGTAAAAAAAAATAGTGCTACATTTTGGTGTCTTTCATGTAGTGCTCACCAGTGGACCCTCTACTCAGGTGTAAGACTATCTTCAGCGGCATCCCTTCAGCCTCCAAATCCTTTCGCAGACAAATCCCAAGCACTCCAACGAATTTCACGATTCCCTTCGGAAGGGATTCTCTCTGAGAATCTCTTCACAAAAGGATTCTCTCTCCAATCCCTATACAAAACCCTTCGAGGGGATGCTGCTGGAGATGATAGGAATGAAGGGAATGAATATGAGGAAGGGAATGAGAGAAGAGAAGGGAATGAAGGGAAATTGCTGAAGATAATCTTACTTTATAGCCCTCCACCTGATGATTACAGCAAGGCACTACAAATTTGCAACAACCACTGCATTTGTACTTGCCAATTTTGTGCATGTTTCTCACTAGGCCTGAACCTTGAGATGGCTTTTCTTGGTGAAATTTTGATCTGTAAAATAAGATCCATTTAGCTTCTTCCAGGAAGCACAAAATTTCCTTGTGACCATTGATCATATATATAAAAGTGTAAGGTAATAGTATATGAGTTAGTTTAAGATAATTATGTTTGGTCTTCTTGCTTGCTCACTTGCAGTGTTGCAGATCCTACCAAAACCATAAACAACAAAAACAGTTTGAAAAACTCATACAAGTGTTGGTGGACCATGTGCTGCTGTCCCGCTATTGCTGTGGGAAAATTGGGATTTCTTGAGCTACTGTGAAGTCACAATGAAGTTCCTAGTGCCAACTGGCGATCAAGAGTTGATTGACAAGAACCATTCAGAATTCATGAGTTGCATGTCCAATGATCTGCATACAGCAGCTGCTCGTGATCACTTTGTTAGACCATTTAGAGCAATAAACAATAGTTTGAGTGATTTGAACGTATTTAATTTGTCGATCGAGTCTTATAGTGTTTGAACATTAAATAACATTACTAGGATGCCATTATTTCTATTACACATTAATTCATCTGATTGTGTATTCTGTTTTCAGAAGTTGCAACAAAATCTAGAACAGTAGAAAGAGAAACAGCCATAGGAGAAGCAATAGCAAAAACAGTCGAAGGATTACTTATAGAGAGGTGATACCATCATCTTTGGCTGAGGTAATGTTGTTAGCCCTCATATTATTCTTCTATGATATTATTGTTGTTGTATTTGCTTAAAACTTGTTTAGAGTTTGCCTGCCTGTTGAATAAATTTACAATTTGATAGGTGTTGAAGCAACTAAAGGACAAAGGATTGAAACGAACAGGGATGGCTGAAGGACAATTGCAGCAGCCGACTGAACAGACAACTCTTGCTAGGGAGAATAGGGACTTCACAGTATCTAACCAGATCAAAATGGAGATTGCTGCTCTCTGTGAGCAAACTCTATGGGGTGCTTTTCACCGTTTATGTTTTCAGAGTTACATATATTTTACATATATATATACATTATAGAAGAATTAAATCAAGCATTAGAGAATTGAATAGCTAAAATGAGGAGCTGAAATACAATCATGACCATCGCTTTCAGTTTTATTTGCCCACAGTTTGAGTTGCAGTATTTATATTTACATTGGTGTTCATCTCCTATTATTGAAATTTCTTATTGTTCGGCATTTACCGTACTTATCATGTGCTTGGATATGCTAGACAATGATAGCTATATAAGTTATGTTAGCGTCTCTAGGATATTAGGTATACGCTAGCCAATACCATGATTCATACCAATGCAACAGAATAAGCATGGGCCCATGTACTATACTGGACCGCTCAGCCCGTATTTAACCAATGCTAATTACCGATATATAATGTATGTTCACATATATGACATAGACAATAGATTTGTTTGCACCGCACCTTGCTAATACTCTTATCTCTATGATTATCATCTTATTGCACCTAACTTTACCTTCATGTCTATTGCCAGCCTCATGCTATACGGCACGGGATAGCGCGCAACCCACACTAGTATTTCAATCGCCTAAGTTCTGGACTTCACAAGCGTGGTCAATTTTGGGTAGGTGTACACAAAGAGATATACAAGGAGGTTTCATAGGTTCATTACTTCATATACACAGCAATGTACCAGGCCTCAATGCAATGATTTTTTTATTGGCTCATTTTAAACACAAATTCAGGCTTTATGCCTATTATTAGTGGGATCTCATGCACAAATTCAGGCTTTTGTACTTATTATTTTGTGCTTATTATTGACGGATTTTTCATCGCAAATTCAAGCTATTATACATATTATTGATGATAGTCGTGCATAGTTTCGGCCATTATACATATTCTTGTCGGATTTCTTTTGCAATTCAAGCTATTGTGCTTATTATTGGCAGCGTTCATGCATGATTTATCATTGGCAGATTTTTGAACATTTATTTGACATTTCATCGTCGGGTTTTTTTTATGTTTCATCATCTACATTGGAGAAAAAAAGTCAGTTGAAGAGACAACTGAATTTGGTGTTTTATCACCGTTAATTGGAACTTGGTGTTTCATCACCATTATTTTGGTGTTTTATTCACCGTTTGAATATGTTACAATTTGGATCGCTTGCGTAACCATTATGGAGGTTTTAGCAATGTTAATTTGGAATTTGATGACATCTATGATAGTATTATACTTTTCGGAGCTTTTTTAGTAAAGGTTTTGCTCTAATGTCAGTTTAAGATGAAAGTTTAAAGTGCAAGAAGGAGTTTGTTTCTGCATGGATACTACAACATTGTTTTTGCTGTCTTTACTTGATACGAGGGGTCTACTATAATTTATACTCTATTGACAGCACGATAGTTCTTTTCATCTTGGCATTTTTCGTAGGAGTAGTTTCAACTACGTTATGGATTTTCAGGAGGTAGTTTACTGAATTTTATGTTCCAAATGGAGCATATCAAAAATCAATGTTATGTGTTCTTCACTATATACCCAGTACCATAGGTGATGTATTGGCTTATACGTTTGATGATGAGTGTTTGATTCAGGAGGTCAGTTGCACAGACTCAGACTTTATTAGGGTTATGAATTTTTAAAGACTCTAATTCTTCATCTGCTTTATTATAGCTAGGGATGAAAAAGGATCGGATAGTTTTTGACCGATCCAGATATTTTCAGATACGGATTCAGTCGGATCGGATATTTATCGGATAGTATCAGATCGGATACGATACAGATTTTTTTGTCGGATACATATACGAATTCGGTAGCTCACTATTCGTTGGATACGGATATAGATTCACATAATGCGGATATTGATGGGTCAGATATCTAGATATACATGTGGGCTAGGCCAAGACTACTCTTTTTGCCCAAAAAGGTTTATTAATTTAAGAATTATTTTCTAATTTAATTAATCCATAAAGTAAGTTTCAATTCTTAAAATTAGTAAACCAACTCCAAAAATTATGAAATTTTTTGAGAAAGTTACAGAAATAATCTAACATTTTAAAAATTATTTTTAAGATTTTATCATACCATAAAATTTCTCAAAAATTAAAATACTCATATTCTTAATAGGAAAATATTTTAAATAAGTAGCTAAAATGCATAAACTCTCATAAGTACATAATTTATTATTTTAAACATAATTAAACAAAGAATATAAAATCTTGGGTCATTACATGTAAGTGTTATATACTTTTTCTAGAGACACAATATTTAAATATTATTAAACTTTTAGTGTGTTATGTGTTTGCTTCTATTTGTATCTCTGAGCAAGGATTACCTTTCATTTTGTGTTTTGATTGAAGTGTATGATGAAATAATCGTATATGTGTGATAAAATAAGTCTTATATAATTTTATTTACGACATGGTATCTAACTATTGTCTAAGTGAATGAAAATGCTTATATTTGTTTAATTTTCAATAATGTTTTGATCAAATCAACTAGTTATGTGTTTTCATCGATTTTTTATGTATAATCTAAGGGGTTACCATGTTCGATAAATATTTGAAACCGTATCCGATTCGATTCGTATTCGATCCGTATCTGTATTCGACATTATTCGTATTCATATTCGTATCTGGACTATTTGTATCCGTATCCACATCCAAGAAAAATACGAAAACAAATATGATAGTGCTATTATCCGTCCGTATCCGATCTGTTTTGACCCGATCATAACTATGTGTTTGAATTGACTGTTCTAGTTTTTCTCTCGACCTACTGGTGGTTTGTTCAATCTTGCTTCAGTAGAAGCATTTGGATAATACTGTTTCAGTCTTTTTATATCCTTTGTGGTTGTTCGCACTATAAGTATTTGAATTGACTATTCCAGTCTTCCTTATTTAGTATTCCTTTGGACTTTTAACACACTTATATTCATAGTGCTTATTTACCTTTGGGTTTCCTGGAAACAACTTCATTATAGATTTACCCTTCTAGGTTTTCTAGAAACAATTTTATTATAGATTTTGAGTTAACAGGTGGTTTATTGGAGATAACTCAATATCGGTTTTATCCAAATAGGTTGTTAGTCAAGCCTTCAACAACTAGGATTCTTTTCGTTATATAAGCCAACTCATGTACTGTAACATCCCTAATTTCGGTCTTTTGTCTAAAACTAATTTAAATTAATTAAATTCAAAATCTAGTTTTTTCTCGGTGTTCTAATTAACCTGGCATCCCTATCCTTCCGGAATTGGAGTTCAATCCTTTACCGTCTGCAAAGTCAAATTCCAAATTCCAGTCCTTATTTGAAATTTCACCCAAATTCCAAAATGCTCAAAAATCACGAAACCCATTGAATTAGGTTCCAAATATTCTATAATGATTTTGGGAATTTTTCCAAGATTTATAGAATCTCTTTGGTATTTTATCTCTCGTGCTTTCATCAAATCCATTATATTTGTCCCAAAATTATCTAAATTCTAAAGTTCATCCAAAAATAGTGAAAACAATTTTATTGGGTTCCATTTTATTCTTTAGGATTTTTAGGATCTTTTCCGGTATTTTTAGACCTCGTTTGCTATTTTATCTCGCGCGCTTTAAAACCAGCACTGTTCATCTTCTCCAAATCGTGAGCGTGCAGATTTCCAGTTTCAGTGCTTTGCAAGCTCCAACTTCAAATCCTGATATCTTCCTCCATGATTGTCCGAATCAAATGAAATCTGAAGCATCGCGACGACGTACATCCTTTACAGGTTCCTGTTTGGAAATGGGAAGAAATTGGAATGGATTTCATTACTGGACTTCCAAAAACCAAGTCTAGATATGATTCTATTTGGGTTATTGTGGACAGATTAACAAAGGTTGCACATTTTATTCCAGTGAAGACAACTTATTCTGGCGATAAACTTGCAGAGATATACATGGCTAGAATTGTGTGTTTGCATGGTGTGCCAAAGAAGATTGTGTCAGATCGAGGTTCCCAATTTACCTCAAGGTTTTGGCAGAAGTTGCATGAGGTTCTGGGCACAAACCTAAACTTCAATACTGCTTACCATCCTCAGACAGATGGTTAAACAGAAAGGATAAATCAAATACTAGAAGATATGTTAAGAGCTTGTGCATTGACTTATAGAGGCTTTTGGGATCAGAATTTGCCCTATGCAGAGTTCTCTTATAACAACAGTTACCAGTCAAGTCTAAAGATGGCACCATTTGAAGTTCTGTACGGAAGAAAATGCCGAACACCATTATATTGGAAAGAGACAGATGGTGGACAAATAATTAAACCTGAGATTCTGAAAGAAGCTGAAGAGCAAGTCAGAGTGATCCGTGAGAATTTGAAAACCGCCCAGTCAAGGCAGAAAAGTTATGCTGACAATCGTCGCCGGGAATTAAGTTTTGAACCTAGTGATCATGTGTATCTTAAGGTTTCACCTCTCAAAGGAATGCGCTAATTCAGAGTCAGTGGGAAGCTTGCGCCGCGCTACATTGGTCCGTTTCCAATAGTTGCGAGAAGAGGAGAGGTTGCTTATAAGTTAAAACTTCCTCTGCAGTTGTCTGGTGTGCATGACGTATTTCACGTGTCTCAGTTGAAGAAATGTCTCAGAATTCTAGAAGAACGAATGTCTTTTGAGAAATTGGATTTAAAAGAAGACCTGTCGTATCCAGAGTATCCAGTCAGAATTTTGGATGAAGCTGAGCGTCGAACCCGAAGCCGTGTGATCAAGTTCTGCAAAGTTCAGTGGAGCAACCATTCGGAGAAAGAAGCAACTTGGGAGCGAGAAGAGGACCTTAGAGCAGAGTTTCCTGATCTTTTCTTTCTTCGTACGAATCTCGGGGACGAGATTCTCTCTAAGGGGGGTAGGTTTGTAACATCCCCAATTTTGGTCTTTTGCCTAAAACTAATTTAAATTAATTAAATTCAAAATCTGATTTTTTTTCTCAGTTTTCTAATTAACCTGGCATCCCTATCCTTCCGGAATTGGAGTTCAATCTTTTACCGTCTGCAAAGTCAAATTCCAATCCTTATTTGAAATTTCACCCAAGTTCCAAAATGCTCAAAAAATCCCGAAACCCATTGAATTAGGTTCCAAATATTCTATAATGATTTTGTAATTTTTTTTATAATTTATAGAATCTCTCTGATATTTTATCTCTCGTGCTTTCATCAAATCCAATATATTTATCCTGAAATTATCTAAATTCCAAAGTTCATCCAAAAATAGCGAAAACAATTTTATTGGGTTCCATTTTATTCTTTAGGATTTTTAGGATATTTTTTGGTATTTTTAGACCTCGTTTGCTATTTTATCTCGCGCGCTTTAAAACTAGCACTGTTCATCTTCTCCAAATCGTCAGCGTGAAGATTTCCAGTTTCAGTTATTTGCAAGCTCCAACTTCAAATCCTCATATCTTCCTCCATGATTGTCCGAATCAAATGAAATCTAAAGCATCACGACGACGTCATAATGGAGATCATTTACCCTACCGTTGCTCATCCTTAAACCAAGCGAAACGGCTGCAATTAAGCATCAATGGCAATTGATTGCTCGGCCATTATCTCGGGTGTTTCTTCATCTCCCTAAGCATGCGAGTACTCAAAAAATTCGTCTCGACGTCCTCTATCCCGTGCTCACCTTTCCCCATTGGTTCAGTGCCCTTTCCCTTTCAAAAACTCGAGAAAACCCGACGTCCGGCGTTCTCTAAAGACACCGGTGAACCATCTTTTGCTCCGATGAGTTTCTAGGTAAACCAACCGTGTCACTTTGTGCCATTTGCCTCCATGATCACAACCATTCAATCGGATTTGATTTTCGTTGTAGTTTGACCCCGGATTTTGAGTTTGTTCATCGCCGGTCGAAGTTCGTTCGTCGTCGATTTCTCCCAACTCGGTAACTTCTAGCGCAATTCCTCTTAACCGTAGAATCGTATCGTCGTGCTCTACGTGATGCTCCCTTCGGATTTGTGACATTTCTCATTTTAGTGCGGATTTAGCAGCGATGCCGCCGCCGCCGTTTTGGTCTCGCGGGCTCGCCGCCGCTGTCGCCGTTCCCGGCCACCCCACTGCCGGATGGTGAGCGCATCACCTCCGCCTCGCCTCCCCGATGCTATCCCGCCCCTCGTCGACTGCCAAGCCCCACTCCACTATGCCTGCGCCGTACGCCCATGGCGCCGGCGGAGCTCGTCTTGCCGTTCCCCATCGTTTCCGCCCTAGCCGACAGCACCATCGGCCAAGGCCGCTTCTGCCCCTTTGCACCTCTCCCGCCGAGCCGCCGTGCTTGAGTCGCCAGGCGCTATCGTAGCCCGTCGGTCGCCGTTCCATGCGCCGCCGCCGTCGCCTCCGGCCACCGTTTGTCGCGCCGTCACTTGCCCCGGCACCGCGTCGTTGCCCTCTTTCCGTTCCACCCTCGCCGGCTTCCGTCGTGCCCCCTAACTCCGGCACCATGGATGGGACTTTTGTTCTGTGCATGAAGTAGACGAAGTTATTGTAGCAATGCTACGGTGCCATTTCGTATTTTTCGGATTTAATTAAACCGAGATCATTCAAACATTTGTTTCTCCGTCGTTCAAAGTTCGATTCGAGTGATTCCAATTCCTAAATTCATAATAAATCACTCTCTGTATGCCAGTATTTTTATTATAATTTTTAGTGGCTTTATATTTTATTTTATTCATTTGGTGCTCCGTTTTGCGTGTAACCGAAGGTCTACTTGAAGTCGCCGACGTTGTTGCTGAGCATCAAGACTTCGATACCCTCGCTGCTGCCGAAGGCAAGTCTCCTTGATGCACGTTGATCCCAATGTTTATAACCATTTTATAAAATGTTTGCAAATATGCATGGCTATTTATATAAACTAATGATGTTAAAATATAGGATGTTAGTTATACCCATTTCGAAATGACATCCTTGCTGTTTGATTACCATGCCTTTGTAACCTTAAGATTTGATCATGAAATCATGTATTATGTGATTAACCTTGTTTAGTACGATAGATTGTGCTCAGGATTGATGTTGATCAAAATGCCTATGGTGGGATAAATTGTAAAATGTTGTTGAAATGTGTTTTATCGAAACTGTAGCAAGGTGATTGCTGCTGTGATTGTAAAATAAAAATAAAATTAAAATGGTTTAGATTGGGGCAGAATGGTTTGTCGGGTGGGTGCGGATGGAGCACTGGTTCTGGTTTGTGAAAGCCGCCCTAATCGATTTAAGGACCGACGCTTATGACTATCCATTCTAAGCATTACCGTGCAACCACATGTCTATAATGGGTACGATCTGGCTGAATAATTTGTAGAAACCTAACTTAGACTTGCTAGTTGGTGGAATGTGGGTGCCGGATGGAGGCAAGTCGATTTCCTTACGTCATAAAAGGGTCTTCAGACTTGGGTAGATGGAACCCTAACAGCGGTGAAACCTCAGCGGGTGGGTCGGATTAGGCGTATACATTGTAAAGGCCTTGTCATGATCTCTCTGCCGACACACCAAAGGAAGTGTGTTAATCGCGTGGCACTAAAGAGATGATCATGTCTTGTGGGTAAAGCTGTACACCTCTGCAGAGTAAAACTATTCGAATAGCCGTGCCTACGGTCAAAGGCAAAGCGAAGAATGCTTTCATACTGGTAGACTTCGCTTTGGTTTTAAAAATAACTGATGTTTTATTTTGGGATTCGGGAGTGGATAGAACTCTCGGATATTTATTTGGCTGATTGAGCCAATCAGGTAGATGGAACCTGTTTTGATCATGACGGAGAGAGTCATGAGTTGGTTTACCTTAATCTTTTAAATGTGGCAGATAGAGCCTTTATACTAGTGATGGTGGATGGAACCTTCACTAGAATATTAAATAATTCAATTGTTAAATGATTGTTTAAAATGTGCATTGTGAAAATTATTAATAAGTATAGTTTGATGAAACTTGGCTTTATGCAAAAGAACCCTATTAAGCCTTTCCTTGGAAAGCCCTACATGTTGTATTTTTCCAGACTTGCGGAGTACGTTTGTACTCACATGCTACACAAAATTTTGTCATCAGAGAATTACCAGGATGCAGTTGAAGATGACGAATTCTATACCGAGGAGTTTGATGAAGGTCGCCAGGATAACTAAGCGCGTGTTCCTAGTCGTCGCCTGTGGTGTTATTTGGATTTTATTATTTGTTGTTTTATTTCCGCTGCTGTGAACTTTGGTCATGTGACCAGAAGATGTAATAAATAGCCATGTGGCTGATACTTTATATTTATGCTATTACTCGTTCTGTTCTGGTTATGATTATCACTGCTTCACTATGTGTACTAGCAACTGATCTGGGACTAGTACAGAAATACACAGGAGATTCCGGATGGTAAATCTGGGGTCTCACATGTACTTGTAATCCTTGGAATGTTGTAGTGGATTGTTTCCTATGGTTTTTTCTACAAGAGTTTTTTCACGTTAAATCTTATCTTCAGTTATTTCAGTTATTTTGCCATGCTGCTAACTCTAACACACATATCCAACTAACAATAATGCTCAGTTTTAACCTTCACATGTCACATAGTTGCGCTGTTTAGGTACAGAAGGAACGAATCATGCGCTGCTTGGGAAGTTGACATGATCTATCTTAAGGCGTCTTTTAACCTTCACATGTCACTGGATCTTTCCGACACATATAGTGCCATGTGATTATATATATATGCAGTTCTGTCCTGCCAAGCACTGTTGGTCTCTGTGTTAGACAATTTCTTTTTATAAAAAGGAAATTAAGAGGGCGGGCTAAAGCCCGTTCCAGTGGGAACAAAAGAAAAGTCATTTCGCATGTGCTCAGATGAGCCGGTGTCAAATAACAGCCTAAAATTCTGTAAATTAAGGAACCTAACATCCTCCGTGGGCCTAATTGGCTCAGTAATTCACATCCCCTCACAAAAATAATATATATGGGCCATTAGGCCATTGTATCATTAAAAGCCCGCGTAAGCTCCCACACGGTCCCTATAAATACGCCATAGGGAAAAAATTTATAAAATAATTCCTTTTTAATATATTTTTTGAAATACCTTTTTCTAACTTTATTTCCAATCCTATGCTTCTGAGTTCTGAGTCACCATGGTAAGCCACGTTGCACGGCCATAGCACATTGCCACAGCGCATTCTCTAGTGTGTCTAGACCTAGGCATTAGGCCGGGCTTGACTGGCAGGCACGGCATGGCATGAATGACAAGTCGTATCGGGCCTCGTGGTCGGATACGATAGGCCGCCACAGCACATCTGTATGGGTCGTGTTTGGGCTGGGTACGGCATGCGCTGCATGAGTCATGTTTAGGGTGGTATGGTACAAAATAGGTATGATATATAGACCCAAAGCAAGTATGGCATGTGGCAAGGGCGCAAGGCGCTCTGTCGCAACATTGCATCATATTGTAGATCGCCCTACGACCAGCAACTTTTGTGGTCCTCTCATGCGTAGAAGGGGAGACAACGAAAATACTAAAATACGGAGAATAGAAATTGTAGAATACATGCTCACTGACACCAAGCAGCACACTAAGCTGCGTCACACTGAGATACTCCACACTAAGTGAAAGATTTTTAACGAGACAGTAACTCTGTACCTGTTCAAGAATTAATAAAATTTAATTCTTTTCTCCCAATATTTGTGTCCACTGCCTCAACTATACGCGTCTCCAACTCCTTTTTTTTGTCACAATAGTATAAATGGACTAGACTTAGGTCAACACAAATCACAAATAGACCGTCTCTGAACTAACCAAAAGCAAACCGAGTCAGCACGGCATGATATGGTGAGCAAATCGGGCCATGAGGACCTAATATAATTTAAGCATGTGGTCTGATGTGCCTGTGACGTGCGCAGCACGGCACGACATCACGGCATAACATGCATGACACCCACCTCTAAGCTGCGTGTCCAAAACTGTCGGTAGCTCTCCAAGTCAGCGTGGAGGCTGGCATGGTGATGATCGACCTCTGCAACACGGCGCCCCTGAAGCGCTGTGCAGTGCCATGCATGCCGCATTTTGTGCCGTGGTGGGAATCACCTCCTGTGTCTGCCCGATTTTGGCGTGGCGGCACTAATGAGCCAAGCCAACTCCTTTGCCTCCTGGTCCACCCACGCCTTAGTCACCAGGCATTGCACTCTCCCTCTGACGATTAGCTTGTAGCAAAAGCACTTTATCAAGTTTGTATGATCGCATTATAGCAAGAGCATTTTAACAAGTTTTCATCAGCGTTCCGGTATAATACTCTTTAGAACTGAATTATTTGATCTTGTTGTATTCTGAAGATCTGAACTATCTTGAAAACGGAAACCTTTCGTCAAGTTCAGACACGATGGTGAAACTAGGGTTCAGGCGTACGGCAACCACGGTTGCTACCCTACGATTTTTCATATTAGCAGTACTAATCTTCATCTTTGTTTCATTTTTTCAAAAAGAAATGAGTAGGTATTCCCTGATCAAAAAGTACTAAACCCCAATTTAGAAAAATTAAAAAAAGAGAGGGGGTAAGTGAACCAGCTGGGTGTCATTCTGCTCACCAACCTCATCCCTCAACCAAACAACATCTCAAACTATTCAGAATCATCACATTCAAACAACCAAATAAAATCTTGTACCATCCTATTCAGCTAACCAAACACCCACTCTATACCATCCTATCCATCTTATACCATTTCATCCCATTCACTACCATATGTCCAACCAAACGCCCCCTAAGATACGCAAAGGCAGAGGAAAAGACGAAAAGGAGGAGGGAGATGGCTCGGTTTGGTCCTCGGCCCGTGGACTGCAGCAGGACCGAAGCTAAGCATTGGTTAGCTAGGCTTGTGGTGCTTCCCCAATGTATACTATTATATATAGTGGAGAGGATTGGAGGCAAACCAGCTGCGCCACATCACCCTCCTCGCGAAAAGCTCCTCCGAAAATTTAAAATTACGTTTAGGTCTTTCTGTCTGTTTTTATTAGAAAGGACCGAAAAAATCTAAAATTATATTTAGGTCCCTCCGTGGTTTATGTTCAGGTCCTCCCAGCTGTATTTGACAAAATGGACCCGAAGAAAAATATAATTGTGTTTAGGTCCCAAGAAATCATTTTTTTGCGGGCTAGACTCGAAGGGAAACGAAATTACGTTTATATCCCTTCGTGGTTTTCTCCCAAAAACAAAAAACACAGATTCATCGATAATTTATAGCAGTCCATAGATTCGCCGATCGACTGGTCCTAGCGATTCATTTTTTTAAAACAAGAAGATCGGAATTACACAAAAACGAAAAAACGTTTGTTTTCTCCCAAAAACAGGAATCGCAAATTCATCAACGGTTTATAACAGTCCACAGATTCACTGATGGGTCCTAGCGACCCATTTTTTTTGAAAAAAAACACAATAAACCGGAATTACGGAAAAAAAACAAAAATATGTTTACGTCCCTCTGCATTTTTTTTTTCTAAAAAACATAGATTCACCGACAGCTTCTAGCAATCCAAAGATTCGCCGACGGCTTCTAGCAATCCATTTTTTAAAAAAACAAGAAAACCGAAATTACACCGGAATTATGCAAAAAAAAGAAAATACGTTTAGGTTCCTCTGCGTTTTTCATTAAAAAAACACAGATACACTGACGGCTCGTAGCAATCCAAAGATTCCCTGACGGTTTCTAGCAGCCTATTTTTTTAAAAAACAAGAAAACCGAAATTATGCATTTTTTTTACAGAAATATTCGTTGGACCAAATTTCGCGCGACACAGCATCGTGACCAAATTTTCTAAATTTCACGTGACACGTCATACGCGCTACCAAAATTTCACATGATGCTACGTAATGCGTGGCACTGGCTAGTTAGTCTCATTTGCACAAATCTCCGAGAACATGCGTGTGAGACCCCATTCTAATGAACAGGAACCTCTATGTGTATACAGTACTAGTCCCTGGATCAGTAGCTAGCACACACATGTTTACAATAACGATATCACAACCAAACAGGATATTTATAACCTGCGCAAGATTAATTATACAGAGCAATTATTTCAACACTTAGAAATTATAGAGTAGCAACAACACGACAGCAGAAAAACCAAAACCCAGGTGGATTGCCCCTAACAACCCGCATGCATCAGTCTGGGAAAACTTCTAGAAGAAAAAGTCGTCAAACTCCCCACGTCCAGACTGAAAGAACGCGTCGTCTGGCAATACTGAATCTTCATCCTCTGAGACAGTGTGTAAAGCAAGATTGAGTACATTGGTACTCAGCAAGACTTGGTAGTGGTCAACAAATGCAAATAAATATTCATGCAGGCTGAATCAATGACAGGCTCTAGTTATTTTGCAATTGCTCAAAAAGTAAAACATAAGCTAATATTAGATTGTAATTCCCATTTATAAAATTGCTAAGAACAAGTAATTTACAGAAAGTAAATACGATTGCACAACCAGTCTACCCGACTGAACAGCCATACATATCGATTCCTTTGGACATAAAATGGTTGCCAAAATTAGTTTGAAACCGAAACACCAGTTTTCGGAAAATAACAAGATCTAATATTGGAATGACTTCACCAAGTGCCCATAACCGCGGGCGCGGCTAATTAATTAGATTTTATACTCTGCAGAGGTGTACAACTTTACCCACAAGGAATGATCCACCCTTTTTGCTAGGCCATACGACACACTTCCTTTGGTGTGCCGGCAAGGCGATCATACATAGCTGTTACACTATTTAGACATGACTTTGATCCAGCCCGGGACGTTAACCCCCGCTGTAGAACCAGAAACACCTTCACACACAACACAACATTTCTGAACACGACAGGGCGTACACCGTTGCACCGATTATGCATTTACCCACACGAACTGTGTGGAAGCCCCTAACAAGCAATCCAAACCAGAATGCATCTGCAAGCTCCCGCCAACCAATGAGCAAAGCTATGTCTAAACAACTTAATAAGCTAAGGCTGTCCCATACTAGCCCTCGTGGTTGTATGAAAATCTTGGATCAATAGTGTCCCATTGCTCAGTCCTTAATGTGACATGGGCGACACTCCACCCTACACTATGTGCAGTTCCTTTTTGCACCTCCAACTATTGCCAATAGTCGCCCATATCCAAATCATAGTTTTAGTTTGGATTTTTAGCAAATTAATAGCAACCTTTTCGAATGGCAGTTGGTTGAATAAACAATTTGAAGGTGAACCATTTTAACGGTGAGCATGGCTAAGCAAATATAATATCTAACGTTTATACCCGCAGTGACATTAGTTTATGTCTAAGCCATACGTACGGTTACAAGGTTCACATGTCATACAGATTAAAGGAAAACCATATTACACAGGGATAACTATTGTTCTACCCAACATAGCTGTTTTTACGGAGAATTACTCGCATGCATAATACAGTTGCAAAAACAACATATCGTAGGTGAATTATTGGGTTCAACATGATCAAGGGGTTGCTTGCCTTGCTCTGCACTGTTAGGCTCGTACTCTGGATCAGCTGCAAGGTCGACCTCCTCGTCAGGCACGTCAACGTCTACACGTCGCAAGACAAGGCAGAAAAGTAACAATTAGCAACTAAAAAGGGCAAAAAGAAAGTAGATAGCAAGAATAGGTAAAATTGAACACACAAAACAGAGTTGCTTAATTGAATTCATTATTTTTACTTTACGAATTCAAGATGCAAAGATTGTGATTCTTTTATTTATATTTTCGAATTCAAGACGCAAAAATAGGTTAAGATTATAATGATTTAATCAATTCAGGTTTAACAGATTTCTTATCCCTTTTTATTGGATTCAGATTCAAAGCAATATTTTAAATAAAATTCTAGTTATTGACAGCAACTCTCATTGCTAGGATATATATATGAATCTTCATATATATGTATACTAGCATATGTATGATTATGCATGCAAGGTTATGCATGAATAACCAAGAACTCAATTGAATTCAATGCCATCACAGACTTAACTAAAGTTGCATTTTATAACTTCTGATCACCCCATATTTCTACTTTATTAAAGCATACTTTCATTTTAAACTATACATGTGACATTGTTTCCCTTAAAGATTTATTAAGCTACTGGAATATCTCCACTTAAATATCATTTCATGACATTTTTAAGCTATTAACAGTATCAAGGTAACATAAAATTTACTTTTCTTCATTTTGCCTAAAGTTAAAATTATTAATTTCTTAAGGCATAAAGCTTTCTCATGTATTTCATTTACTAAAAATCACACAGTGACTATTCTAAAAATATTTTTGCATGTTCTAAATCTAATGGATTTTACACGAATTTTAAAATTTATTTCATCTAAATTGGACTTCTAGTTTAAATGATATTCAAACTTAAATTTATTCGGGTATAAAAATCCCTCAAAATCAGAACTTTCCAAAAATGGAAATGGCGCTTTCCCTCTGGAGAATACGCCTTCCCATTTTGGCTCGCCCCTACTCAGACACTGGCGCTGGGACCCGCGCGTCAGAGACCGAAACAGGGGATCTCGGGTTTGGGCTTGCCGCCGGCGAACGACGGCCGGAACGGCGAAACGGGCGACACCTACGGCTACAGCGTGACGAGGCGAGTCCATTGGTGGTACTCCCATGGCCAGGGATGGCCGGGAGCATGGTTGCCCACGTGCGCTTGCGGCGGCCGCCATGGATCTCCGGCGAAGGCTCAACGCCAGCAGTCCATTGGCTTGGGTGAAGCCTCGGTGAGCTTCAGTGAGGCGTGGGGGTTCCATTTCACCTGAGAGCGGCGTCGGAGAAGAAGCAGTGACGCCCACCCATAGTGCACCTGAGTTGGAGAAGAAGACCGGCGGAATCAGGCGAAGAATGCTGGAATGAGTGAAAGCAGTGATTGATCAGTAACATAGGGGCTTAGGCGAAGCTCTTGGACCAAGAAATTTCGGAGATTACCGATCGATTCGAGCTTTGCGTTGCTTTCCCCCTTTCCCTGGCTCCCTGCGAATAATGGCGAAGAAGAAGAAGGAGCAAGAGCCAGCCTGAGAAACTGGCGAAGGGAAAGGGGAAAAAGTGCTAGTGTGGCTATGGAATGGCTTTGTAGTTAGTTTGAGCGACGCTGTGGAGGTTGGACGCGCGGCAGCAATCGCTTGCATTGGCTCGGAAGGACGAGGAGTAGGCGGGAATGGTTAATGGTGAAAGCATGGTGCAAGAGGCTTGTGGCTGAGCCGTGCTGTGACCGTGCGGCGATGAGACGAAGATGACGCCGTGAGATGACCGAACGATGAATTGGTTCGCTGAATCAAACGCTGGATGACTTGGTGCTTCGGGAGAGTTCATCTCCTGCCTCCAGTGGACCGAACGGAATTGAGGAGGATGAGTCTAGCAGCTGGGACCAGGGACCATTGTCAGTGGCTGAGGATTTCACCACTACGTGCCAACAAAATGGGACAGGAAAGGTTTTGCCCGCATGTCAGTGACTGGCCGAAAGGGAACAGGGTGGTTGGGGGGTCTTTCTCCCTCTCTCTCTGATTTTTGCTGGTGGTCTAATGGAGGTAGAAAATTGTGAAACTTTTTGACTAAAGTCTCTAGACTGAAATTGACTCCTGGTAAAATTTTGAGATTAAAGTCAGTTACTGAGAATTTATAAATATTCCTTCAATAGTGACTACTTGAATTTCTAGCCTCTGACTTCAATTTTTATTTAATATCAAATGAAGTCTATCATTTTTTATATTTTGTTTTTCAATTTTATTTGAGCTAAGGATACTTATGTAAAATTTTCAGCTCAAATACTTGAGTCATTATTTAATTAAAATTCTGACATCGAAATTTCCATTTTTCCCAGTTTTCGGTTTTTAAATTTTTATAAGTCTTAAACCATCTTATTAATTCATGATATTTTTACTAGATATAGATATAGCAATGAGGTTCTTATATAAATTTTACATCTCCATTTGTTGTCCCAATGTTTTACACCATTTCTGATATTGCATTATTTGGGAATAACAATTGCCGTGTTATTTTCCTTCCTCAATTTCTTATGTATAAATTTCATTTGATAATTAAAATAGCTTATTTACATGCTCAGGATTCTCCTAAAAAATTTTCCAAATTTTTGCTTTTTGCTTCTTTGCCTTTTCTTCTTTTCATTCTTTAGTTGTCTTTTATTGCAACTCAAAACACAAAAGAATTCATGAAATTTCAAATAAAATCAAGGACACCATGAATAAGCTAAAAATATTCACATTAAAATTTAAATATTATATTTTACTGTTCTAAAATTTTTGGGCTGTTACAGATCTACCCCCCTTACAAAAATCTCGACCCCGAGATTTGGCGAGTCTAAAGGAAACTATTCCTGAAAGAATTCAGGAAATTCCTCCTTGAGTCGATCTTCCCACTCCCAGGTTGGTTCTTCTTGGGAATGATTACTCCACTGTACCTTGATCATCTTGTGAGACTTGTTGCGAGTGTGTCATTCGGCTTCCTCTAAGATTCTAATTGGATGCTCCCGATAAGTCAAATCAGGTTGTAAATCAATTTCTTCTAGTTGGGTAAGTTCAGAAGGAAGACGAAGGCATTTCCTTAGTTACGATACATGGAAGACGTTATGAACACTGGACAGTTGGGATGGTAATTCCAGTTTATACGCCTTTTCGCCCATCTTCTCAATGATACGATATGGCCCAATATATTGTGGCGCCAATTTACCTCGGATTTGAAAATGGCGAATACCACGAAGTGGTGAGACTTTAAGATATACATGATCATTGACCTCGAAACTCAAGTCACGTCGACGATTGTCGGCATAATTCTTTTGACGAGATTGAGCTTCCTTCAATCGACTTCTTATCAACTCTACATGTTCTTGGGCTTCCCGAATAAGATTTGGACCAAAGAATTGCTTCTCTCCAGTTTCTGACTAGAATAACGGTGTTCTACATTTCCTTCCATAAAGAGCTTCAAATGGTGACATTTGCAGACTTGCTTGGAAACTGTTGTTATACGAAAATTCCGCAAACGCCAAACACTTTTCCCAGTTAGTGCTATAAGATAACACACAAGCTCTCAACATATCTTCTAATATTTGGTTTGTTCTTTCGGTTTGTCCATCAGTCTGAGGATGATAGGCTGTACTAAAATTTAGCTTGGTTCCCAGCATACCATGCAATTTTTCCCAAAAGCGAGATGTGAACTGTGAGCCACGATCAGACACAATTGTTTTTGGGACTCCGTGCAAACGCACAGTATTGTTGATATAAAGTTCAGCCAATTTATCCCCGGAATGAGTAGTCTTCACAGGAATAAAATGAGCTACTTTCGTCAACCGATCAACAATTACCCAAATGGAATCATTTCCCTTTTGAGTTCTGGGTAAACCTGTGATAAAATCCATACTAATATCGTCCCACTTCCATTCTGGAATTTGTAATGGTTGAAGGAGCCCAGCTGGACGTTGATGTTCAGCTTTAACTCACTGGCATATATCACATCTTGCGACATATTCAGCAATGTCCTTCTTCATACCAGGCCACCAATACTCCTTTTTAATATCCTAGTACATTTTTGTGCTTCCAGGATGGATGGATAATGGCGACTCATGTGCCTCAGACAGAATTAATTTCTTGATTTCTGAATCATTCGGCACATAAATCTGAGGTCCTCGGAATACTATCCCATCTGGGTCTATGGTAAATTCAGACTCCTTACCTTCTTTCAACTGGTCCTGAATTTTAATAACAGCTTCATCTTTGAGTTGTGCGGCTTTAATTTGGCTCTTAAGGGTAGGCTGTACATCAAGAGCAGCTACATAACCGTCTTCAACTAAATTCAGATTAAGCTTCTGAAATTCATTCATCAAATCAGCTTGATTAGAAATCCAAGTGCAATAAAGTTTTCGACTGAGAGCATCTGCTACAACATTGGCTTTTCCCGAATGATAATGAATACCAATGTCATAATCTTTAATTAATTCTAACCATCTCCTCTGCCTTAAATTCAGATCTGGCTGAGTGAAGAAATACTTAAGGCTTTTGTGATCTGTATAAATTTTAGTCCGATTTCCAATAAGATAATGCCGCCATAGTTTCAAAGCATGAACGACAGCGGCTAACTCCAGGTCATGTGTAGGATAATTCTGCTCATGGGGGCGAAGTTGTCGGGAAGCATATGCAACAACTTTTCCCTCCTGCATTAATACACACCCCAGACCATGACGTGAAGCATCACAATATACTTCAAAGTTTTTATGGATATCAGGTAACACTAGCACCAGGGCCGATGTTAACCTCTTTTTCAATTCTAGAAAACTTTCTTCACATTCTGCAGTCCAGAAAAATTTCTTCTCTTTCTTTAACAACTGGGTCAATGGTTTTGCGATTTTGGAAAAGTTTTCAATGAACCGGCGATAATATCTAGCCATTCCCAGAAAATTCCGAATTTCTGGAACTGATTGCGGCCTCTCCCAAGCTAATGCAGTTTGTACTTTGCTGGGATCAACTGCAAACCCTCCTTTAGACAGGACATGACCAAGAAACGCTACTTCTTTTAGCCAAAATTCACATTTCTCAAATTTGGCATAAAGCTTATTTTCTCGCAATTTACTGAGAACCATTCGTAAATGTTGACATGTTCTTCTTCACTTTTGGAGTAAATCAGAATATCATCAATGAAGACTACCACAAATCTATCCAAATACTCCATAAAGATTTTGTTCATCAGATTCATAAAACTTGCTGGAGCATTTGTGAGGCCAAATGACATTACGGTGTACTCATACAACCCGTAACGAGTAACGAATGCAGTCTTAGGAATGTCAGACGGCCTGATCTTCAACTGAAAATAACCCAGTCTGAGATCAATTTTGGAAACAGAAAAACTAACCAACGGTATACCGTTGCAACGGTATAGGATGAAACTTACCCGTGAAACATGAAACTTTGGTTGAAACTTATCTGTGAAACTCGAAAACCTGATGAAACTTACCCGTGAAACATCATGAAACTTACCCGTGAAACCTAGCAATGAAACTTACCCGTGAAACTAATGAAACATGCTATACCGTTGCAACGGTATACCGTTGGGTAGTTGCTCTCTTTTGGAAAATACTTGAGCACCATTCAGTTGATCAAACAAATCATCTATGCGGGGAAGTGGATATTTGTTTTTTATGGTGACGTCATTCAACGTACGATAGTCCACGCACATACGAAGACCACCATCCTTTTTCTCAACAAATAAAACTGGACTGCCCCAGGGTGAAGTACTAGGGCGAATAAAACCTTTATCTAGCTGTTCTTTGAGCTGCTTCTTCAATTCCATTAAATCATTAGGAGGCATCCGATACGGACGCTTGGATATGGGTGCAGTTCCATGCACCAATTCAATAACAAACTCCATATCACGGTCCGGCGGCATTCCCGGCAATTCATCAGGAAACACATCCGGATACTCGTTAACTACGGACACTTGATTAACTTTTGAAGAAGTTACAGAACATAACATTGGTTGATGCATGGAGGATTTAACACTGGACGAGAATTCTATTTGGAAACCATCTTGGTTTGTGAGAGCTACTGATTTATTAGCACAGTCTATGTAACCTTGATGCTTTACTAACCAATCCATTCCTAAAATTATGTCCAACCCAGAAGTTTCTATTAAGATAAAATCGGCACAGAACACTACCCCATTTATCTCTATACTGATGTTAGGACAAAAACTCGTAGTCCTAATAGTAGCTCCTAGGGATTTAATCACCATAGGAATGGACAGGAGATTGGCTTCTAACTCATTTTCTTTAAAGAACCTTTTAGACATAAAAGAATGGGAAGCACCAGAATCCAATAAGATCAACGTAGGAACTGAATGCACCAAACACGTACCTTGCACCACATCAGGTGCTTCTTGCGCTTCCTCCGTAGTCACGTGATGCAATTGGCCGCGATTACCGCTTGGAATTGGGGCCGAAGCTGCTCTTGGGGCCGGCTGCCCACCAGCTCCACGGGGTCGGCCTTGCGATTGGGAGCGCAGCTGCCCGGCTTTCTTCTTGGGACAGGAACTTGCATAATGTCCATGCTCATTGCAATGAAAACAAGTGACATTCGGCACTGACTTCGGAGCGATAGTTGTCGCCCTTACTGCTTGTGAAGAGCGAGTGGTTCGCTGTGATTGCTGTTGGGGAGCACGAACCACTTGCCCTTGGCTGCGCTGAAATTGCGGCGCTGGACGCTGGGTCCGCTGCATCTGTGGTAGGGGTCGGCGCACAGATGAAGATTGACCACCCTGTGATCTAGATGGTCCCACATTAGCAGACTTGCGCGCAAGCCATTTGTGCTTCTTGCTTTCCAAGACATCCTTACTGCCATGCTCTACTCGGACTGCTTTATCAACTAGAGTTTGGAAATCATTAATATCTTGAGCGATGAGAGCCCACTTGATTTCTTCATTAAGGTGCTCTCTAAACCGCTCCACCTTTCTAGCTTCGTCTGCCACCTCATAAGCAGCATATCTAGACAGGTAATTAAACTGATGTAAATACTCCATAATGGTCATATTACCTTTCTTCAAATCCAGGAATTCCCGCTTCTTCACTTCAATTATGCTGGCAGGTATATGTGTGCGACGGAAAGCCGTCTTGAATTCTGGCCATAACACTACTCGGCCTTCTGGCAGGGTCACTTGGTATCTCTCCCACCAGATAGCAGTATCTCCTTGCAACTGATAAGAAGCATACAGAACTTTCTCCCTTTCATCACACTGAGCAATGTTCAATTTATTCTCCACTGCTTGCAGCCAATCATCCACTTCAAGTGGCTCTGCGGATGATGAGAACACAGGTGGCTGGGTTCTCAAGAATTCATTCAATTTTGATGCTTGCATTGGCCCTCCATTGCCTCCCCGGTTGGCATTCTGAGTAGCTATGCCCTGGGCGATCTGTTGCAGCAACAAAGTGTGAGTCTGCCTTCCCTGCTCCATCATAGCCAAGACTTGCGCCATAGTCGGCGGCTCTGGCAACTGCTCCTCAGGAATATCTTGCTCCTGATGAGTAGCGGACGGCTCACGACGAGTGCCCCGAGATGTTGAGGCCCTTATGGAGGGATGGAGGGATGTTGTGGGTTCGGCTGTATTGGCGTAGGAACGCCTGTCCGTTGGGTACGAACATTCTGCTCAGTCTCACCCTCCAAAATGTGGCTCAGTGATCTTGTGGGTCGCATCCTGCACGCAATCTTTATTAGAAACGGACAACAAAAGAAAGTACTAATTACTTCTATTCTTTTAAATGCGTCCCAAAATTTTACAGTTACTTTGTTTTAAATTTAACTGAACGTAAGAATAATCTCATCGTAAATTTCCACTCTAACGGCTAAAACTTGCGAGAGAAAATTCACATATTTATTCATAGAAAACTGTACAACCAAAAGCTGTTCATAACATAGCACATACTTATTTTACAACTACTCATCTTACAGTACTTAAAATACACACAGGAATATACATAGGCTCGCTTACCTTCCAGTGCTAAAATACACACATACATATTTTACATCCAGGATCTTACAATACCAAAATATGTCACTATACTTGTGACTTTACTAGTTGCTTCCTACCCCATGTCTAAGCTTCTGTTCTTGACCATTCACCACGCCTCTAGCTAGTCATCGGAGTCGCTGGATAAGATCATCACGCCGCGGTTTTTGGGATAAGGCGGCGGCACTAAAACATCACAACTACTTTCCGAACTAGAAGGCGAAAGTGACTGATCTTGCGCACCCATGGGCTGAAATTGTTGCAAATACTCGCGCTTATTCCCGGTGCGGCGCGGCTTAGGCTCAATCGTAGGATCGTTAAGTCTCCTAAGATTCTCATATATGCGTAAGTAAGCATCTACACTAATATTGTGAACTTTGCACATCCTTCGCATCAGTTTGCGACCTATTTCCTGCATCGCCTGATGTCTAGTTTCGTTGCAATGCTTCGCATGGTGCTGCACTACTCGATCTCTAGTATGTGTGGTCGCGTGAGCTCGAACTTTAAATCCAACTGGAGTTCGCCTTATACTAAAGATAGGTTTACTTCTCTTATGGCTGAAATCAACTGCAAACTCCCTCGCCACATCTGACCACACTATGTTGTTTGCCATCTGTAAATTCAAAACGATTGGATCAGTATCCCATAACACCTTTAGAGCAAATAGTTATAACAAGATAACATCCAACTTTTAATTATACAACCATGCCAACACATTACATCCTAAACAGAGACACATACATTAGGATTTTTAGCTCCCATTTACACGTTTCCAGCAAAAGCCATGCCGATCCCCTCACAAGGCATGTTAATACAAAAGTTCTTACAACCCTTTTCATCACCCTACTGATTTCCATCCAGAACCTTAGACACATACTCCCTGCGTCGATACACACAAGGAGACGCGGGATGATACATGCTCGTGCTACCGGGATTTATTCCCCTGTCATTCACTAGACGCGGCAAACTACCAATACTAGACATCCTAGCACCTTAGGATCTACCTATAGTAGGCACATATGAAGCTGGCGGGGCGCGTTGAGCGGATGGTATTTGACATCGAAATTTCCATTTTTCCCAGTTTTCGGTTTTTAAATTTTTATAAGTCGTAAACCATCTTATTAATTCATGATATTTTTACTATATATAGATATAGCAATGAGGTTCTTATATAAATTTTTACATCTCCATTTGCTCTCCCAATGTTTTACACCATTTCTGATATTGCGTTATTTGGGAATAACAATTGCTGTGTTATTTTCCTTCCTCAATTTCTTTTGTATAAATTTCATTTGATAATTAAAATAGCTTATTTACATGTTCAGGATTCTTGTAACAAATTTTTCAAATTTTTGCTTTTTGCTTCTTTGCCTTTTCTTCTTTTCATTCTTTAGTTGTCTTTTATTACAACTCAAAACTCAAAAGAATTCATGAAATTTCAAATAAAATCAAGGACACCATGAATAAGCTAAAAATATTCACATTCAAATTTAAATATTATATTTTACTGTTCTAAAATTTCTGGGCTGTTACAATGCGCCATCGGGAGATATGGGCAACGCAACACGGAGAGTGAGACCCTTTATTGGTCTTGTAAATTTTTTACAAGTGTGATTTCTATCATCTCTTAAGAAACATTGAACCCCTTTTCTAGAACACGCTGAAGTTTTGCGTGCCATTGATTGAAAGAAATAGTATAACTGCTCGATATATTCCTATCGTACTGTGCTATTCTCACTAGGCAACTTCTTTTATTAATTAATAAATTTGACACTAGACCAAACCATTACACAGAAGAAACAGAAAATGGGAGATACTAACAGTACATTTACATAGTCTTACTTTATTCTCATCACTTAGACGTACGGCACTCACACACATCACCGCGAAGCATCAAATTAACCATGCGCGCGCTCAATTAGCCTTGAGCTTGGCAACAAACTCCTTCATGCTTTTGTAGCTCGATCCGCCCACGGCGACGGCCTTGGCCGCCTCTTCGCGGACCTTCTCCACCCTCGCCCTCACCGTTTCGTCGGCCATCACCTCCTTCACCTTCTCCCCTATCTCCTTCCCGCTCACCAGCCAGTCCTCCCCATCCCAGCTCCAGTGCTCCATCCATACCCCGACGCCGCCGCTCACCATCGCGGTCGCGTTCACGCGGTGGTCGCCGCCCCTCGGCCACGCTAGAAGCGGCACGCCGCCCACCGCCGCCTCCACCACCGAGTTCCACCCGCTGTGGCTCAGGAACAGCCCCACGGCCGGGTGGATCAGCACCGCCTCCTGGTCCACCCACGCCTTGGTCACGAGGCCCCGCCCCTGCATACGCTCCAGGAACCCGTCGCCGAGCACGTCCTTGAGTTCCACGGTGTCTTCGCGATCCACCACGGTGGTCTTCAGCACCCACAGGAACCGGAAGCCGCTGGCCTCCAGCCCGGCAGCTATCTCCCGGATCTGGTCGAGGGTTACGGCGCAGCGGTTGCCGAAGGCGACGTACACTACCGATCGCGCCGGCTGCTCGTCGAGCCAGGCCATTGGTGAGCCTGCTCCTGCCTTCTCGCCGTCTGTTAGGATCATCGACTTGAGCGGGGCGACGGTGAACACCGGCGGGAAGCAGGGGACGACCTTGCCGCCCCGCAATGCCGCTAGGGCCTCCGGCTCCAAGGCTTCGAACGTGTTGAAAAGAATGCCGTCGGCTTCGGTGATCGCGCGGCCGTTGGAAATGAACTGCTTGGTGAAGAGATTGTTCGGGTCGTGCAGCGCCTGCGGGAGGGAGGTTTTCTTGAAGCGCTGCACGCCTGGGACCTCGACGTCGCTTACCACGCGGTCGGCGTTGGCTCCGTCGAGGTAGGTGGGAAAGTAGGCGCAGAGCGACAGCATGGTTGTACTGGAGGGGAAGAGGACGTAGCACGGGAGGTGCAGCTCGTTCTTGGCAATGGGGATGACTTGGGAGGTCAAGGTCACGTCGGTGATGACGGCCGTCACGCTCGGCGTGGCGCCTGCAATGAGGGGGCCGAGGAGGTGGGCCGAGCGGCGCAGGGACTCCCACCGGAGGAAGAATGGGTCGGCGCCTGGGAAGGCGGAGGCATCCAACGGAAGGAGGTTGAAGTCGATGCGGCGGATGCGGGGTAACGCGGTGAAGAGGGCGGCGAAGTGTTCGGCCTCTGCAGCCGTCACGGTCGGGAGGACGGTCACAACGGAGATCTCAACATCATGTCTCGAGAGGGCGGCGATGAAGCGGAAGAAGGGTAGCAGGTGGCCCATGCCGGCGCTCGGGATGAAGACAACGTGCGGTGCACCTCGGTCTTGCCCGCCGGAGTTCACCTTCGCCGGTGGAGCCATGTTCGGACACTTGGTTTGCGATTGTGAGGGCTGGCGTGCTCTGTCTTGCATGTACATGGATGCAGCCGCCTGTTGGGTTTTATAGCGAGAGTTTTTACCAACCTATACCACCAAATTAATGTTAAAGAGACTTTTTACTATCTTTAAGGTGCATCAAAATTTATATTTAGCTAGTATTAAGAGATATCAAAAGTACAATATAAATTTTGGTACTTTCTAAGAGTAGTAAAAATTTTCTTCGTTAAAATCTTATATCTCTCGGTGTCTTTACCTTTAAATATTTTATATCTCTTGATATTAGCTCAATATATAATGTATTGCCTTTAAAGGACGATAAAAAGTTTATTTTATAACAGCTTATTTTCTATATGCCAGTGGATATCTCTTTCCTGTTGGGTACTAGCTACTCCATCCAAAAAAAAACGGTCAGGTCATGCTAATTTTAACAAACACGTTGTGTACAATGTATAGTTTGAAGGTACATATAAAAATGATACAAGCAAATTTGTAATTAAAAATTACCCAACAGTGTCAAAATCACCGCTCGTAAACTTACTTTTAGCAAACATTGTCTAAACCTTGTCGTTCCAATGCTATTTGTCTATATAGATGATCTCCACAGTAACCTCAGTCAGTGCTAATATTCTCTTCTGTGGTGCAGCTGCATCACCTCTTCTTGTTTGGCCTTTGGATCAGGTTTTAACGACGTATATCCCATATCCAATATATCTGAAAAAGTGATCAGCACAAACTGCAATTCGTATCGAAAAGGCTAATTCGAGCATGTTTTTGACATATGCATGCCTGTCGCTGACGCTTTCAAAGTACCCTTCCCGATAAATGCGTATTGCTTATTATTATTTTTGGATGTGAAAGCTAGCTTCTGACGTGGGCCTACATGCAGTGACAGCATTTTGTTTGAAGTTACAATTATGAGAAGGTCCCTTAGAAAAATACAGGTGAGAGTCTATAGGGATCTTATGTGGCTCGATGTTTCAGTTTGTGTTCCCATTTATTTCCTCTCCTAGTATTACTAAGTAAAAAGTTGCGTATTTGCGAGTTCAAAGCTTTTAATTTCCAGTTGGAAGTTTCACTTTTCAAGTTGAAAGTTTTCAAATTTGAGTTGAGAAATTAGTTAGAATTTTTTGAGTAGAAAATTTCACTAGTTTGAAAGTGTTCACTAGTAATTAAACATTCGAATTAATAAGTTAAAAGTCGAAAAATTCGATTTAACTGTTCAAAATTTTGAGTTAAAAGTTTGAGTCCTTTAGTAAAAAAGTTTAAAAATTTGAGTTTACAGTTTAATTACCAAACGACTTTGCCAATGTTTTCAAATTAGCCACCACTGCAAGGCTGCAGATTTTCCCCGAGTGTTTTCCACACTCGGGATAGGGGACAAAACACTCGGGATACCCTATCCCGAGTGGGCACACTCGACGTAGTGCATTCGGTGTTATTTTATCGGGAAAAGTAGGTTACCCCGAGTGTACTCTCGGCAAAAATAAACTATACCTGAGTGCACTCTCGGTATAGCGCTTGCTTTGCAGACCGCCCCCGTGGCGGACAGGGTAGCGACACGTCAACATGTATCCCGAGAGTGCACTCGGCATAGGCTATCCCGAGTGCACTCTCGGCATAGGCTATCCAGAGTGCACTCTCGGCATAGGATATTGATGTCTATACCAAGTGCACTCTCGGCATAGAATATTGATGTCTATACCGAGTGCATTCTCGGAATAGCTACCATTCCCTAACCAGAAAACAGCCAGCTCAAATTTGCAGCCGCAAAACAGCTAGCACAATATAACAAAAACAGGCAGCACAATATAACAAAACAGCCAGCACAATATAACATTATCAATTCACATTTCAATAATACGCATCCACAATATCAATTCACATTATACGTTAAACCAATATAACGAAAACAACGCCATAATCCATCCACAAAACGTAATTCCATCGCATATTCACATACAATGCACATATCACAAACATTTTTACATTACTTCAACATGACTCCAACATATTCGTAAGTGCACATATCACAATCGAAGTTCGAAGTTCAACAAATAAAGTCATCATACAAAAAGCATAATAAGTTCTACATATCACATCCATACCAAATCCAAAACCACTCCTCGAGGGCCAGATGAATCTAATTAGCTTCAGTCTCTTGTTTCTTCATCCTCTGCACATTACATTTGAAGAATAAAACATGTTATGTCATTTCCATTCAATACTATACATGGTTACATATTTATATAAGAGACATATAAGTTAAACGTATTCGCACACACGATATATCCATACACAATATCAATTAGGGCAAATTTTTTGAATGACAAGTCATCAACCAAATCAGATATGATTACTCACCTGGAGATGCAAACCAGTTTATTTCATGATTTGGAATCCCAACATTACCTTCACCCGATAAGGCATCCCCTGTACTATTCCTCGATGATTGTCCAATGTTAATAGCATGATGAGAGTTTTAGGTGTCCTAACCAGAAATTTCAATTTAGTACATATAATGCATAGTTTCATATATCTACCTAACATGGAGTTATATACATACCTCTTGTCTCGGTTGATGTTGAGGTGTCGAGAATGCATTGAAGTAAAAGTTCAATACAGGCGGTGGAGGAGGTGGATTTCCTGAAGAAGTCGCTAGAGCATAATCCTGCCAACAAGAATGTTACCATTTGACTACTATAAACATCTCAAATTTAACACAAATGTCAATTACTTTTTGAATTAATTTAGAGAAATAAAATGTTTATTTGTACTGTTTTTTCGGTCCATTTTTGTTTTATTTTGGTCCAGGTCAAGGGTCAAGCATATAAATTTTATTATCTTTTTACTTATTTATTTATTCACTCATGTATTTATTTATCTATTTATTTTAGTTTATATTTATTCATTATTTATTTATTTTGTCTCGGACCAGGCCGGCCCATTCAGCCCAAACCGGCCGACCTTTATCTAACCCTAGCCACTATCATTTTTTACTTCTCTCTAAACCAGCCGCCGCCACCCCCATCTCTTTCTCGCCTCTCACGCCCGAGCTCCTCCCTCACTTTTTCGCTGCGCTACCTTCACGGTCTCCTCTCCACCGCCACCGATTTGGGCTCCGTCGCTCTTCCTACTCCCGCACACCGCCACCACTTCTCCTATGCCACCACCGGCTAGTCTCCTCCTACACTACCTTCTCCCTCTCATGTTTCCCTATCGATCTTCGGTTCTCGATCGACCGCACCTCTACTGGCTTGGGGCACCGCCACTTCTCTCCACGGCGCCGCCTCTTTTTGTCGAGCCACCGCAAGCTCCGTTGTCGCCTAGATCTGGCAGCAATCGACACCGCATAGTTCCTCTCCGGTGGTCCCGATCTTCACGCCCCTTTCCACCGGCGCCATGCCAATTCCCTCATCTTCACCCCCCACCGAGGTCTCCTCCTTCTCTCTCTCCTTTTCCTCTCCCCTACAAACCCTCTCTCCATTCTGCTTTGCCCTAGGTCACCAGGGTTCGACCCTAGTGCCAACACCACTTCCATTACGACATCGGAGCCACAATGCTGGGGCCGACTCCAGCCTTCCCCCTCCCGAGCATCACTGGGTCTAGGGCCCCGCATCACTCCTCACCATGGTTTGGCCTCAGCAAAAGGGCTCCCTTCATAAGAGCTAAGTACCCGAATTCCCCTCTCTACTCAAGCATGGACCGCAAGCACTAATATGATTTGTATCAATTCAATATTTAGTTGTGGATGATATGCTGTGATGTATGCCTGAATAAACTGATATTTTAGTTCGAAAGTTTACGATGTGATCTTTGCTCAAAGTGATTGTGTTTTAATCTATGCTCTTCTTTTTTTTATGCTCAAGAATGATCCTAAAGAAACAATCTATGCAACTAAATTATGATGCTATACATCCTGGTATATGTGAGCTTAATTGGATGGACATGTAGATTTGTAGGAATGTGATTTTTCTGAGTAGTTCCTTGATGATTATGCTGAGATGGTCATGTATGGCCTAATCTACACATTTGGTTCTGATTTGAGCAATGCTTAGGGTGCTTTTGTTTAGCAATGAACCTTCTTATTCCTGACCAGATTGAGATATGCATTAGTGAAATTCGTGTTTTACTACAGATTCACTTTGGGTCTACAGATTAGATTGCAAGCATCCCTTAATAATTTGCTGATATGAGATTAACTCAGATATGTTTATGAAGACCTAACCATGCCCTCACATTAATTTTATTTACTGGAATCAAACATATCATGTGCTCAGATGTTTTAATAATGCTTGTTAGCATATTACTTAAATGTCTTTCTTCCATGAGCTATTTATGCATGAAGAAAGCAAAAGATAATTAACTCTAATGATGGGCACCTAGTGAAGGCAGGGGATTCCAGAGAGAAGATGATGAGGGGAATAAGAAACAAGTGGCTCTTGATTGCCTCCTTACTCCTTTGGCCCACTTCTACTCCTTTCGGCAGAGAGGGTCAAAAAGGAGGACAGTTGCAGCTGCTTCGGTTCTAGGTGAGTAATAGTGGTGCAGTAGAGACTTGTGTACTACTTGGCATGCTTTTATACTATTGCTATTTGCACTGCTGTGACACAGGGTGAAACCGACATAAGAATGGATAATACCAGAGGTTTTGGCTCAAACTGAGGGCTAGGTACTAGGAAAACTATGGGTAGGTGGTGTTGTGGCAGGCATGCAACACCTCTCATCCCTCTACCTGGCAGAGAAGTATGGGCAAAAGGGGGCAGCTGGCAGCTAGCTTGATGCAATGCTAAGAAAGTCGGTTTGGGTTGGCAGGAGAGGAAGAAAAAAATGATAGGGTAGTTGTTTAGCAATGTATTTTGTTTCTGAACTTTTGAGAACTTGTGTACTGGTAGTTGTATGAGTTTTGGACTTGTAATTAGGGCTGGGCAAATAAACCGGAAACCGAAAACCAAAACCGTAAAAACCGAAACCGAAACCGAAAAAATCGAAACCGAAACCGAAACCGAAAAAACCGAAACCGAATAATTCGGTTGTTGATTCGGTTATATGTCTTAAATAACCGATTTTTTTCGGTTTATTCGTTTTAAGGCTCGGTTAGCGAACTAACTGACTATCTGTAATTCCTAACCCTAGCTCTCGAGTAAGTCTCTACTGGTGGTAATTCCCATTTCCTTCCCTCACTCACCACTCGGTCACTCCTCAGCCCTCGGCACCACGCATCACACCCTAACCCTAGGGCTCAGGCGGCGCCCGAATCCCGGTTCTCGGTGTCTCCAAGGCCCAGCGTTGCCGCCTCCCGTCTCCAGCCGCCAGTGCGCGCGCCGCCCTCCCTTCGGCCTTGGCCCTCCAGCCTCAGTCTCCAGCCCAGTGCCGCCCCCCCTCCAGCCTCCTTCCCTTCCCCAATCCCCACTCCAACTCCAAGCTCCCGCCAGCCGACGCCTCCTCCGGCCTCCCTTCCCCAATCCCCACTCACCACTCCAGCGGTGCCCTCCCAGCCCGGCATCCCTCCTTCCCCACCCAGCTCCACCATCGCAAGCGTCGCCTGTGCCTCCCCGCCCATTCCACCGCCTCCCGGCCACTGTCAGATCCTGCCGGCCATTTACCACCGCCACTCCTCCCTCCACTCGGTGACTCCAAAGATCGAGTACTCCACTTTGACTGGCGATCGGCGAGGGTGATGGCATCCACCGATTCTCGACTTCGACCATGGTGGCAGCAACGCAACAATCGATTTGCAACAACAGCGTATGTGATTTTCAGTCTTCGCTCTTCCTCTTCCTGTGTTGTGTGCTGTACATATTTCGCATGTGATGATATAGTGATCCTTGTTTGTACTCTTGTAGACCTTTGATCCGAGCAAAACAAATGAATCCGAGGGAAATGCAATGGAAAAGGATAAGGAAACAAGAGAGGAGGAGGAGGGCAGTAAAAGAAAAGAGATGGCGCCAAGATCAGAGATGTGGTCTCACTTCACCAAGATTAAAGTGGGTGGTCATCTGAAGAAAGGGAAGTGCAACTATTGCCACCGCGATATCAAGGCTGATCCAAATGTTAATGGTACGTCTGCCTTGCGGACTCATTTTAACACTTTCAAATGCAATCCTCATAGGAATCGGGATCCGAGGGAAGGTTATTTGCAAGTAAATCGGGGTGATAGTGTTACAACTTACAAGTTTGATCCTGATGCAATTAGGAATGCTTTTGCTCAAATGGTTATTGAAGATGAGCTTCCTTTTGCTAGCTGCGAAAAGTCAGGCTTTAGAAAATTTATGCATGTAGCTTCTCCACATTGGAGTGTGCTATCTAGACGAACAATCACTAGAGAGACAGTTTCTATTTACTTTGAAGAGAAAGCAAAGCTCAAAACCTTTTTTAAGCAATCATGTGAAAGGGTTTGTCTTACAACTGATACTTGGACTTCACAACAACAAGATAGTTACATGACTGTCACAGCACATTTTATTGACCATGAATGGAAATTGCAGAAGAAGATCATTAGTTTTTTCAAGGTAAAGGGCCATAAGGGAGATGATATTGGGAAAAACATACAAAGATGCTTGGTGGACTGGGGGATTAATAAAGTCATGACAATTACAGTTGATAATGCTAGCCCCAATGACGTTGGAGTAGATTACATACGGAGGCAAATGAACAATAAAAAAATCGGCATTGCTTTAGGCAAGTATCTTCACATGAGATGTGCTGCCCATATTATAAATTTGATTGTTTCTAATGGCTTAAAAGAGTTGGATAGCTCTGTGAAGCGTGTTCGTGCTGCTGTTAGGTTTATCAAGAATGGAACCTCTAGGTTGGTCAAATTTAAGAAACTTGCAGAGTTAGAAAATTTGGAAAGCGATGCATTCTTGACACTAGATGTATGCACTAGGTGGAATTCAACATATCTTATGTTGAAATCTGCAATAATTTATGAGAAAGTATTTGCAAGGTATGAGGAAGAAGATCCAACATATATAATAGAATTATGTGGGGAAAAAGGCCCTGGAATTCCTGATGAATTCAATTGGCAGAACGCAAAGAAGATGGCTGAATTTCTTGGGCATTTTTATGATCTCACTCTTCGTGTTTCCACTACACTACAAGTGACTGGTAATGAGTTCTTTCATGAAATTGGTGAAGTCAATGTATTGTTGCGAGAATGGGCTGATAGTGAAGATGAATTGTGCCAGGCAATGGCCAAGAGGATGAAGGATAAGTATGAAAAGTATTGGGGCAATTGGCATGAGAAGGAAAATGAGAATGAGAATGAGGGGAGGGGGAAGGGTAGGGCGAGGGAGAAGGAGAACATGAACCTGCTCATCTTTATTGATACTGCACTTGATCCAAGATACAAGCTATCTAGTTACACTAAGTTAGCCATTGGGGAAATGTTTGGGGAGGAAAAAGGACGTAAAGGGATGCAATGAATGTTTGTTTCCACGAGTTGTTTGAAGAGTACAAAAATATCTATGCTCCAAGTGATTCATCGACACAAACCAATGAATCTGAACAAGAACAACCACAAAAAGGGGAGGAAGGTTGATGAAGTCCCTAATTGCTAAAAAGATGAGGATTGGTAATGGTGCAATTGGCACTAGCAAATCTGAAATTGAGAAATACCTTGGCGAAGAAAATGAAGAGGACAGCAGCAGATTTGATATTCTAGAATGGTGAAAAGTGAGTTCGTCCAGATTTCCTATACTGGCACATATGGCTCGTCATGTGTTGGCAATTCCAATATCAACGGTTGCATCGGAGTGCACATTTAGTACGAGTGGACGAGTCCTAGATGATTTTAGGACCTCGCTTACACCATTCATGGTCCAAGCTCTTATTTGTACACAAGATTGGCTACGGCGATCCACTCCTATCAATATTGAAGAAAATGAGGAAGAGCTAGCCAAAATGGAAGAAGGTAAGTGTGGAGTATATGGACCCTAGGTATCTGCATGGCGGGCCGTGAGGATCACCCAAGAGGGGACGGGCCAAGCCGACTATATGAAGATGGGTATTGCCCAGGAGGCAGGCTGCCATGCGCAGCAAGGAAACCCCCGAAGATGGAAACCAATAATCCTGCTTAGGGAGGATGCAATTGAAATCCTAGCCGCTATCATGTATAACGGATAAGGAAAGAGATAAATTATGAATCCCTATCTCGTATCCGAGTGGGATTCTCTTTTGTAACCGCCCTTCTCTGCTATATAAAGGGAGGGGCGGGGAATCATCATCATCGACAAGAACATCATCAGCGAATAAGCTAGCCAATCATAATCCCAGAGCACAGGACTAGGGTATTATCTCCACCGCGAGAGCCCGAACCTGTATAATTTCCCGTGTCTTGTGCTACCATCGAGTTCCCGATCCAGCGCTTAGCCCCCTTTTAATTATTGTCGGTAACAAACCTCGACAGTTGGCGCGCCAGGTAGGGGCTGCGCTAGGATCAATCTCAGCAAGCTCGATGGCGATCTTTGACAGCTTTTTTTCTGGCGGCTATGACTGCCGTTCTTCATGCGACTAAAGCTTTTGTCGGCTGGCGGCTGGCTTTCCTGGCGTATCGGTCCCTGGCAGCGTGAGTTCTTTGTGCCGAGCATTCTCAGGTCCCTGGCGAGCGATCTCCTGGCGGCTGATTAGTTCCTTGCGGCCAGAGATTTTTCTTTGTTGTCATGCATGCATGCAAGAAGCGGCAGCGAATTCGTCGACTAGAAGTTTTTCCAGGATCTCCGACTAGGAGCAGACCATGTGGCGTGAAGTAAAAAAGACTTGCTGGATGTTGCATGCAGGCGAGACTAAAAAAGGTTTCTGGAGTTTTCTTTTTGGCTTGGAGGCCTACGGCGCGTGGCGTCTTCGGGGCGGCCAGGCCGGCGGCGCGGCACTTTGAGGCGCGCGGGAGAAGGAACGATCGGCCGGGCTCTCGGAGGCAGCGATCTTTGATCGGCCGGTTTCTTCGATCGGCTGCTTTGCGACTTCGAGCCGGGCGCGAGGCAGGCTTCGCGTGGAAGACCGCATGCACTTCGTTGCATGGCTGCATGCAGCAGGGCCCCACCGGAGGCATGCATGGCAGCTCATGCACGGAACTAGCACATGCATACAAAGCTGGAAACCGGAGGCACTTGCATGGCGCATCGTTGGGCGTGGGAGTCTCATACATGCATGCGAAGTCGGATCGGAAACCGAGACGGATAGAGGAGGGTGCGGCTGTTGCATGCATGCAGGCCCAGCTGTACATGCGAAGGAAACCGAGACCGCTAAGGAATCCGGGTGCATGCATGCAGGTGCGGCTGTACAGGTCAAGGAATCCGGGTGCGCCAAGGAAACCGAGACCACGAGCCTACGCCTGCGTCCCCGTCGACTCGGCCATGAGCCTACGCTGTGTTTCGAAGGCCAATTTCGCACGCTAAGAGTTTACGCCGCGCTTCGAAGCGCCAATCTCGGCACGGCCAAGAGCCTACGTCTGCGTCCCGAGCGCCAACTTCGGCACGGCCACGAGCCAACGCCTGCGCCCCTAGTTCCACCTTCGGCACGGCCACGAGACAACGCCTGCGCCCCGAGCGCCACCTTTGGCACGGCCACGAGCCTACGCCTGCGCCCCGAGCGCCAATCTCGGCACAGCCAAGAGCCTACGCTTGCGCCCAGAGCACCAACCGCACGCCACGAGCTAACGCCGCGCTTCGAGCACCACCTTTCGCACGCCACGAAGCTAACGCCGCGCTTCGAAGCGCCACTTCGCACGGCCACGAAGTTCACGCTGCGTTTCGAAGCGCCACTTCGGCACAGCCAAGAGTTTACGCCGCGCTTCGAAGCGCCAACTTCGCACGGCCACGAGCTAACGCCGCGCTTCGAAGCGCCACTTTTCGCACGCCACGAAGCTAACGCCGCGCTTCGAAGCGCCACTTTTCGCACGCCACGAGTTTACGCCGCGCTTCGAAAAGCCAATTTCGCACGCTAAGAGTTTACGCCGCGCTTCGAAGCGCCACTTTCGCACGCTAAGAGTTTACGCCGCGCTTCGAAGCGCCAACTTCGCACGCTATGAGCTAACGCCGCGCTTCGAAGCGCCACCTTCGCACGGCCACGAAGTTAACGCCGCGCTTCGAAGCGCCACTTTCGCACGGCCACGAAGCTAACGCCGCGCTTCGAAGCGCCACTTTTCGCACGACGCACAAGTTTACGCCGCGCTTCGAAGCGCCACTTTCGGCATGGCTAAGAGTTTACGCCGCGCTTCGAAGCGCCAACTTCGCACGGTAATGAGCCAACGCCGCACTTCGAAGCGCCACCTTCGCACGGCCAGAGCTAATGCTCGCGCTTCGAAGCGCCACTTTTCGCACGGCCACGAAGTTTACGCCGCGCTTCGAAGCGCCACTTTTCGCACGCCACGAGCTAACGCCGCGCTTCGAAGCGCCACTTTCGCACGGCCACGAGCTAACGCCGCGCTTCGAAGCGCCACCTTTCGCACGCCACGAGCCTACGCTGCGCTTCGAAGCGCCAACTTCGGCACGGCCACGAGCCTACGCCTGCGACACGAGCAAGGACGGCACGATCGTCAACAACACATGGAGCATAGAGCAGCTAAGTTGCTTTTTACTCATTTATGTCATTATTAATAAAATTGTTGGCTTTCTTGACTTGCTACTTAGTTGATCCGCAACTAAGCAGTAAGTCGGGGGCTACACCTAATAGTGTGCGCATGCGCACATCTTTTTCTGAGTTGTGTTTTTCTTCTTTTACTTAACGATTGCAAATGAATCCGAGTGCGTTAACTCCGAGTTGTGAAGCTCTGACCCCATAAACGGCGAACTTTAGTCACCCAAAACGCGTGTCCGGGAAAAAGAGCTATGAGCCGACTCCCGACACTCGGAGGCTAGACTAGTCGGGCAGAGTGCTTAAACAAAAAGAGTCAAACCACTCGGATGAATTCAAAATCAATAAGGAAAAGGAGTAAAAAACTCTAAAATTATATATAAACCAGTCGGACACCACATCCGAGTGAATTGTTTTACATTGCCTAAGTTCTGCATATACATGATTTCAGGGCCACTAATTTTGGATGCGACGCGCGGAGCTCTATTGAGTCCCTCGCGATCTCTTTGCCTACAATGGGCACTTGGCTGGAAAGGAAAACCAGTCGGGAAACTACATCAAGAACTGGAAGCACTCGGCGTAAAGCATGACTCAGCTGAGCTGTGACCAGGAAGGCGGCAACTCGATCGCAAAGCACTCGGGGGCTACTGTGGAGTATATGGACCCCGGGTATCTGCATGGCGGGCCGTGAGGATCACCCAAGAGGGGACGGGCCAAGCCGACTATATGAAGATGGGTATTGCCCAGGAGGCAGGCTACCATGCGCAGCAAGGAAACCCCCGAAGATGGAAACCAATAATCCTGCTTAGGGAGGATGCAATTGAAATCCTAGCCACTATCATGTATAACGGATAAGGAAAGAGATAAATTATGAATCCCTATCTCATATCCGAGTGGGATTCTCTTTTGTAACCGCCCTTCTCTGCTATATAAAGGGAGGAGCGGGGAATCATCATCATCGACAAGAACATCATCAGCGAATAAGCTAGCCAATCATAATCCCAGAGCACAGGACTAGGGTTTTATCTCCACCGCGAGAGCCCGAACCTATATAATTTCCCGTGTCTTATGCTACCATCGAGTTCCCGATCCAGCGCTTAGCCCCCTTTTAATTATTGTCGGTAACAAACCTCGACAGTAAGCTAACAACAATGAATAATCTGTTCTTGACATAATTTTCTTGTTCTCCCAACCGCAACTAATTATTTACATGTTGTTTTTATTTTATTTCAGAATTGCTTAAAGAGTATGAAGCTGAAAAGGCTGCTACTTCTACAAAATCAAAGTTGAAAACACAATCTAGCAGCAAATCTGTCACTAAGCCAAGTTCTGCTACAATTGAAAAAAGAAATGGTTGATTGTTTCAGGGTCAGAACAGAAACTACAGCAAGTATTTCCTTGACATTTTCTTTTCATCAAGCATGTTCTTGTTAAGATACCTAATTTTGTTTTCTGGAGTTGTCCTAATTTTGTTGGTTTTCTTCTTAACTATTGTCTGTGAGAAACTTGATATTCAGATAAAGCAACTTTAGCAATTATGTTCTGGCATTCTCAGGCTTGATTCTGTGAGAAACTTGATATTTTGTGAGAAACTTGATATTCACTAAATCAAAGCATGCTGTATGATTTTGTTGACATTGGTTACATATGTTAATGAATAATGAGTAGGAACTGCTTGATTTTGTTGACATTGGACACATGCTGTATGCATGTTGATTTAGTGATTGATGCCTTTAGCTGGCTGAATTGGTTTCACTGGACCTTTCTGGCATGATGATATTCCTTTTCACTGAACTAGTTTTTGCATCTTACCTTACATGAAGAATCACTAATATTTAATGTTTGATGTTTTGGCCTGTTTTAATCCAGGTAGCAGCTTCTGTTTCGCTACAATCTGTCAAAGTGGAGGGCTTAGAAGTTGAAGCTTCTTTTATGTCTGAACAAGCCTTGCTTTATTTGGGATCAGTTGGATTGCTGGGAGCCTGGGACTCTGGGATTGCTAGGAGCATGAAACAAAGGCTCTTGTATCTTGAATCCTTGTTCCATATAGTCTGCTAGCTATATGATAATGTTCTTGTAATGTTTGTGAAAATGTTTGGTGTGACACTGTGATGTGCGTATTTTTCTTCTCTGGGAGAGTATTCTTGTAATGCTATCTGCTAGCTATATGCTGTCTGCTAGCTAAAAATGTTTGGTGTGATGTGCAGTGCGTATTTTTCTTTGCTGTCTGCAAGCTATATGCTGTCTGCTAGCTGAAAATGTCTGCTAGCTGCAAGCCTGCAATCTGTCAAACTTTGGTTAATTCGGTTAAAACCGAAACCGAAACCGAATTATCGGTTAACCGAAATGTCGGTTACCTAAATATCCAAACATATTTCGGTTTCGTTTTTGAAATAACCGAATTGTCTAAAAAACCGAAAATCGAAACCGATTTTTTCGGTTTAACCGAACGCCCAGCCTTACTTGTAATCTATGTAAAATTTGTGAATCTTGGTGTATGCTATTTGGGTTCAGGTATATTTTAAGTCTTTGGTCATTATGAATGAATTTAAATGAAAGTGATGTTCCTCATTATTGACATTTATATGAATGTTTATATGGAGATGATATGTGTCGGCGTACTTTACGCCAGGGTACCCTCTCCCCCGTAGATAAGTAAGATCATGTGGCGGCCTGGCAGGCAGGCGGACGATCAGGCCCTGTCCGCTAGGCGAGCGGCCCACGTGGCGGCCTGGTGAGCAAGTGGGCGATCAGATCCTGCTCACCGGGCATCGCCCTCCGTGGCGGCCTAGCGAGTAGGTGGGCGATCAGGCCCTGCTCGCCGGGCGTTGGCCTCCGTGGCGGCCTGGCGAGAGGGCAGGCGGTCATGCCCCTCTCGACGGGCGTTGGCCCACGTGGTGTCCTAGTGAGCAGGTGGGCAATCAGGCCCTGCTCGCTGGGCGTCGGCCCACGTGGCGTCCTAGCGAGCAGGTGGGCGATCAGCCCCGCCGCGCATCGGCCTTCGTGGCGGCTCGCAGCGGTGGGCGACCGAGCCCCGCTTGCGAAGGCCGCCTCCGTGGCGGCTCGGTGAGCGGTGGGCGATCAGCCTTGCTCGCGGGCGTCGACCTCGGGCGCCTGGGCGATAGGGCGGGCGGTCATGCCCCTCTCGTCGGGCGTCGGCCCACGTGGCGTCCTGGCGAGAAGGTGGGCGATTAGGCCTTGCTCGCCGGGCGTCGGCCCACATGGCATCTTGGCGAGCAGGTGGGCGATCAAGCCACGCCGCGGGCGCGCCCACTTGGCGACTGACGAAAGGTAGGCGATCAGCCTCGCTGTTAAACGTTGGCCCCCGTGGCGGCCTAGCGAGCAGGTGGGCGATCAGGCCCCTCTCGCCAGGCCACGCGGGCAACCAAAAGAATGAGAAGGAGTCTTTGCCTCGAAGTCTTCTTCCCCTGACACACCGTGTCAGAGCCTGACACGCTATGTCAGGGCCATTGATTGCGAGGAATTTTACTATCGACACGACGACGGCCCATCTCTCTAACACCTCACACCTAACCCGTCGCAGGAGCATCACATCCCGGGCGGACCGGGCGAAGCCATACAACGACATTAAATGAAGCTTGAGGGACAGGTCTACAATGATGGGTGCAATTAATGAGTCATAGATCAGTATGATGTCACCTTCTTACCTGCCCGAGCCAGCCCAATCTATATAAGGGAGCTCTGGTGCATGAAGGAGGGGGTCGGAGAGTCTAACGATAGGATCCGAGCCCAAGATTTAGAGAGAAAAAAGAGAGAAGAACGAAGAACATTGTAACCAGTTCAATACACATCAACGAAGATCTAGCAGGACGTAGGGCTATTACCCACATTGGGGGTCTGAACCTGGGTATATCGCTGTGTTCATTGATCTGTTGATCCCCGGGATCTCCCGTACGAGACTCATTAGGGTTTCCAACCGCAAAGACGTCCTCTACCGAATCCTAACCTCCATCCTAGGAGACGCCCTGTCCGTTGACGGGGTCCTGCCTGACGAAATACGCCGACAATATGTAATTGAGTTGAGTTAGCGTATATGGGTACACACACATATGTGTATATCTATCTCTGTTGAAACTTTTGAGTGATTTGAGAATATTGATTGTGCGATCATATATTGTCGAGGTTGTAAAAATTTGTACAAATATTGATATCTTGTGATAATTGGGTGAGTATGTACGATTGATTTGAGACTTACTTAATAATTAAAAGCTTTTCTTAGTGACTAAGTTTTAATTTCCATTTCTCATTTTGAGGCTGTTACAACTTTTTGCGGGAAGGCCCCCAAAAATTTTGAAATTTGTCCCAGAATTTTTTTAAAATTACAGTGCGCGTTGCGAAAATTATACAATTTGTCTCGAAAATTTTCTTAAATTATATCTAGATTCCTTTCTTAGTGGGAAGGCCTAGATTTTGCGTTGCGGCTAGCGCGGCGTGCGCCACATCCACACATCTAGCATTAAAAAAATGACAAGGAGGGCCCATTGAAAAGGAAAAGTTGTAAAATATTAATATCATGAAACGTGCTAGACATAGCTTGTTGGAGATATTGTCTATTGTACACAGCCTCATGCGCGAGGTAGGGCAGTGACAAATATTGCAGCAAGAGGTGTGCAGCGAGCACCTATAGCCCAGCTGCTCAGCAATCCATGGTGATGAGTTCGAGCGTCATGTAGGTATCTTTTTATTGAAACGAATTAATTGGCAAGTTTTCCAGTTGAAAGCAAACGCGTCATGGCAGAGAGCACAAGCCACACAGAAGATTATTAATTTCTTCATGTTCGAACCACAAGTTGTACCTACCACCTGATCGATCGTGGACACCGTCATACATTCGCTCCTTTTCAGTCAGTCACTGTATATCTCGATACACTCATACAAGCAATTAGATTACCTTTCGTTTTAAGCAGCTTTCAGCAAAATATCTTAGTTTATTAGCATATATATACAATTAATGTTTGTTCTAACTATCTGTTATATTAACCCTTAAAATAAACTACCTATTATATTATTACAACATGTTAAAGAAGCCTTCTTGTTCGCTTTTAGAGACCAGAAATTTATCTTTTCGTTATTAAACTAGAAATTCTTAGATTAAAAAGGAGAAAAAAGAGAAAGATCTAAGCTACTTACTTTGATAATTCCAAATTACAACTACACAGTTCAAATTGTTATAATTGTATACTCTCTCTGTTCTTTTTCATGTGTGATGTTATTTATGGTCTTCGAGATTTGACTTTAACCGTTACTTTTTGTAAAATTTTTATTATATAGTAATAAAATTGTAATATTATAAAAGCATTTTTAATGATAAAAATATTGATATAGTTTTTATATAGCTAATCTTGATAATTTAAACTTATTAGTAGTCAAACTTTAAAACGCTTAACTGCAAGGATTCTAGTACATCACTTACAATAATGGAGCAGTAAGAAACACTGCAGGTTTCATTCACAAATATTAGAGACGTACAACAATACACTACTCTATGTATGCAAACATAAACATGTATACTATAGTATCTAGGCATATAATTACACGAGAAACACGTTTCATTCATAAATATTAGAGACATACAACAATACACTACTCTATGTATACAAACATAAACATGTATATTATAGTATCTAGGCATATAATTACACGAGAAATTCAGCTAATTTTAAAATAGGTGGCCGTTGCAATGGCCTAATTAAATTAATACCCTTGTTTCTGTTATAAAACGAAGTCGTCCACCCGTTGGAATCACCGGCAAGCAAGTAAGAACATGCGAATCAAGAGTCGAGAACACACAGGATATCGAGTGGAAATCTCTCTCGCTTTATTGATTGATTGTTTACAATGGAAAGCACCCGATATATATAGAAATCTGAGAGAAGAGTTCGGATTCGCCCACACCATAAAGAGATAGAGTCCTAAACGGATACGATTAGATTTGCTTATCTCATAACAGTTTCCTCCGGGCCACACGTTGTGCCTACCACCGCAAAACACATGCATTTTTTGGATCCGAGTTTTGGTGGCTTGCCAAATAAAACGCTCTGGCTAAGCTTGAAAAGAACTCCCTGCCTAACTAGGCTGCTCTCGCTTAGTTTTGTTCTGTATACGGTCCAAGACATTATGTGTGTAGCTATCAGACTCCACCATTTAACACTACTACAAAAAATCCCTTTCTTGCCAGCCTATCACCGCCGATTCGGCTAGAACCGGCAGTGATAACACTATCACTACCTATTTATAAGTTAGACTAGCATAAATGCTCGACGGAAGAAGAACCGGCAGTAATAATGGAGGAAGTATCATAGCTAGCTTGGAATCTGAACCGACAGTGATAATAGTATCACTGCCGGTTCGGAATCCGAATAGGCAGTGATAATATTTTTGAAAAATCATATCTTTTCATACGGAGTCGGATGGAGACAAAATTTATATGTAAATTGTAGCTCTCGATGAGATTTACAACTTTCTAGTAGACAACTTTTTTATTTGATGTCATTTAGATGTCCAAATAATCGTTAAAACTTTTGGATACGAAGGGATAAAAGAAAAATATATCATATAGTAGTTCAGAAGTGTATGTTAGGTGAGATTGTAAGGGAAGTTCACGCGGAGCAGCAGGTCACGAGTTCGAATCCTAGCAACCACACGTGCACGTATTTCGCGCGAAAATCGTGTGACTTGTGACTTACGATGCGCGACCGTGCGTAGTAGTAAATACAGGTTAGTCTAGGTGCAAATAAATTTTTTTTATTTTACCGAGTGATTTTTGGATTTACGCTATTACTGTCGGTTCGTATATAAACCGGCAATGATACAGACTATCACTGCCGGTTCGCATACGAACCGGCAGTGATAACTGCCAGTTTGCATACAAACCAGCAGTGATGCTAGTTTGGAACCGGTAGTAATCTGGTGTTTTGTAATAGTGTAAGTTGCAATTCAGTGCTAGGGAAGAAAACATGTCACGAAGCAATCAAACAAGGGGCATGCCATTGTGTCACTAATGTTCAAGTATATAAGATTTATTTTTTAAATGGTCTTATCTATAAATAAATATAGAAATAATTGGATATTTGCCACTCTTCAATTTGAAAATTCGATGGCTCACTGGCATTTTTTGTATGGGCCATCGAATTTCCAAATTGAGGAGTGGCAAATATCCAAGTGACCCATAAATATAATACGTATTTCATATAAGGCCACCTCTTTTTTCCCCAAATATAATCATTATTTATTTATTCCTCAAGATGGATCCCATACACCAATTGGTACTCCCATGCATCCCTCTCTGAAAACAATTCATATGATCACGAAAAATTTTGGGGAAAAATTACAACATTGCATAAAATAAAACCGGTTGCACCACTCACTCTTCCTCTTGGTTCTCCTGTATTTGTTCTCTCCCTATCTCTCTCTCTCTCTCTCTCAAAAGCAAATCTCCAAAATCCCCAAATCTCAATCCCTCTCATCTTCATGGTTCTTCCCTATTTCAAATGCCCTCATCTCCTCAAGGAGATCATCTTTCCTTCTCTTGTGCTCTCCTTTTCTTCATTTTTGTGCCCTAGGTCTCTATCTTTTAATTCTAGGTTTTGATGCAACGTGGAACAAATGCATGTCAATTGTAAGTGAAATCCTTAGTTTAAATCAGTGACCTATGAAATCACTTTATGCATTCCCACTACCCGATCAAATCAACAACATGATTTCACCTCTTGAACCAATTGGTTCCCATTGGAGTGGCACTACTACCCTAGCATAGTCGGTAGAACCAGCTTCACTACTAAAAATTGCATGCTCTGTTATATTTTAGTCAAAATCTATAATAGAGTTCCTAATCTCCTTTGCACATTCTATCATTTATTCTTGTAATCCAGGGATCATGCCGATGGTCAAAAATCCGTCCAAGCCCAAAGCACCTCAAGGTGGTGGCACAATGAGGAAATCCACCAAAAATGTCGGAGTTCCAACTCCTTGCCATAGTAGTAGTGATAGCGATGACTCTGACACCCTTGCTACCAGAAGTGAACAAATAATGAAAATGGTGCAGGGAGAGCTAGGATGCAGCTCACATGAAGAAAAAGGGAAGAAAATTGCACAAGATCCTGAGGAAGAAGAAAAGTAGGAGATGGAGGATGATAATGAAGAAAGTGAGGAGGATGAGGAAACAAAAGAGGAACGAGAAGCTATGCCTGACTTCAATCTCACAGAGGATTTGAGGCAAATCAAAGGAGAGAAGTACTATGCCATAATACAAGCAAACCATTACCTCCCTCCTCGAAGTGTAACTGAGGACCATTTTAGAACTATGTTCCAACAAAATGTATTCTATGAGATATATAAGGATAAGGAGTTTACTGACCAAATATGGATCAATTAGGATCACATCTACAAGCTGCCACTATTTGTTGGAGTACATGAATTATTCCAAGGATCTGGTATTATGGCCTTAATTAGTTGTCAGAGTGACTATGTGGATAATATGATACGTCAGTTTTGTGCCACTTTCCACGTATTCGACGCCTTTGACTCCATCACTTTGATGACCAACTCTGTAGTCTATACTATTACCAAGGATGAAATTGAGCATGCATTGGGCATCTTTCATGGTGGCTAACCTTGGATCCACAGTGACCCAGTTCTTGGACTTAATCAGTAGCTTGAATTCTATGACCCAACTGCTCTTGTCTGAAGGCCTGGAAAGCTAGCAGGACTCTTGCCTTAGCCTAGTCTAATTAACAAGATCATTTAAGTAACATTCACCCAAAGAGTAGTAATTTTGATGAAATTCGTGGGTATACTTGGAACTTCATGAACAAGATCATGCATGGCAAAAGTTTGACGTGGTGGACTTTATGATAAGGGAGATGGCCACTTTATCTCAGGAGCGTGGTAAGACGATTTACTTTGCTCCTTACATTATGGCTCTCGTTAAGATGTAGACGGGGTACAATGGTCCCCTTGGGAATATGCACAAGCCATACAAGCCCCATGAGCCACCTCCTCAAGTTAATTTTAGGCCACATTGCCCAGTAGCACCAACAGCAGCATCCACTACAACAGGAGGAGGTAGGAGTACCTAGACATGATGTGCCTCAAGATGCCTTCTTGGCTAGCTTGGAAAGCCTTCGCACGGACTTGATGAATCAATTCACTTTTCTCAACTCAAGGATCATGGAGAGGTGCGACCGAGAGCACCAATATCAGATTGAGACTAGAGCCATGGTTGATCAGACTCGAGAGATGGTTGAGGATGTCTGGAGTCATGTAGATTCTCTCAGTTTTTCTTTCATTCAGTATCATGACGAGTAGGTTCCTCATGCTTTTCATCAATATGCTCGTGGTCCCCGTGCTCCTCCACTGTCTTGAGCCACATTGACGACCCTTCTTTTTGGTACTTGATGCCAAAGGGGGAGAAGTGAAGAGTGGAGTTGTGTGGGGAGAAGCTAGTTTGTAGTTTCTTAAGGATTAGCTTAAATTTTTCTAATTTGTGTAATCCTTGTAAGAGAATTGAACCTCTTGGGCTTTTGGATGTTTATGGATCTTTTGGTTGGTGGTTGTATTAAACTAAGAAACTATGAACGCTAAATGGTTTATTGCTATGCTTCCTATTTCGTCATATTGAATCTTATGCGTTGTTTATTCAATTCTCAATAATATCATGCTTCCTCAGATACAATATATAGTGGAGACTCCATCAAAATTTCCAAAAAATTCCTCAAGTGTGCATGATTTAATCCTATTATCATTATGAACATATTTAGGGGAGTTTCAACTATACATTGTGGCTTTAATGACATTTTGATTTCAAATCCAATCACTTACTTCCAAAGAAGTGAAATGCCATTTAAAGCAAAATCCTAGAGTATACACCTTATTTGACTCGATGTATACTCAAAAACATTTTCAATCTCATTGCATTTGTGAAGGATTGTCACAATTACCAAAAAGGGGAAGAATAAAGGGAAAAATTAGTCTAGTGACACTCAATTCATTGGCTTTTTGTGATGTGTCTATGACATGTGGGTCCATCTGAGTCTATGACAGTGGACCAAGGTGTCATAAAGTGAATCACGAATTTTAAAGAGTGTCAGTGGCGCCAATCTCCCAAGAATAAAGTATCTAGGCCCCTAATTTAGTTTGGTTTCGGAAATTAATGACAATTGTGATTAAAGGACTAACAAATTCTCTTGATGTTACGAAACTAGGTTAGTCCTAGGTGAAAGCATGAAGTACAAAGAAAATCAAGGTGTCAAGCTAAATGCCAAGGTATAAAAATTTAAGGACATTTTTCTAGCTTTTTACGGATCTTGGTGTTTTTGGAGAAAAGATCGGGTCGCTAGAATAGGGAATTTTTTTTAGTAATACATTTTTTATTCAAAATTTCAAAAATATACCACCAAAATTTTTTTTTCAGAAATATATTCTGCCGCTCATTCAACCAAGCATAGCAGGCCTAAATAGAAAATACACCGGCGGAGGTCAGGCGGTGGCGTGGCCTCTGTCGCTCGATCAAATGGCGGCAGAGTCGAACGACCCTGTCACCCGACTTAACAGGCGATAGTGAGAAAATCGACCGATGGTCGCGATTGGTGGTGGTATTCTGTCGCCCACCTAACCGACGAGAGGAGCGTTTATAAAAGGGCTTCGCCTGGGACTGTAGCCATTCGGTTGATTTGAGAAAAAGAGAGGGAGAGAGAGGAAGAGGAAGAGGGGAAAGAGGAGAGGAGAGAAAAGAAGGAAGAGGGGGAGATTCTGCGCCATTGTTTGGAGGTAAATTTCTGTTGTTTACTTTTCTTAGCAGTAAATTATGATATATTAGAAATAGTTTTAGATCTAGGGCACTGTAGCAGTAAATAGTGGTAGATTAGAAATAGTTTTAGATGTAGGTTACGGATAAATGTAGGGGATAAATGTAGGTAAATTGATAGGTTATGGATAGATCTAGGTAAATTGATAGGTTACAAATAGAGAATTTTAGGTAAATTGATAGGTCACAGCTAGTTCTAGTTTAGAAAATTTAGATATTTTTTACGGATAGGAGTATATCGGTATATATTGATGGAAATGTAGTTACGAATGTATATTTTTTTAAGATATAAGTATATCGATACGAATGTATATATTGTTAGGAATGAATGTATATTTTTTTACAGATATAAGTACATCGATATGAATTATTAGGAATGTAGATTTTTTATCGTTAGATATATATTTTCGTAGCATGTAGGTATAGTTATGTTACGTTATAGTATTTTGTACGGAAAATAATTAATTCGTGGGTGAATGAATGGATTCGCAGATATGGCGTAATCTAGTTCCATTTAGAATCTATTATGGAGATGGGGTTGTAATGCATGGTTTGGAGAGTGTAGATCTTAGTAACATGCAGTATGTGGACAGAAGTTTGAGTAGGGTCAAGGAGCGCACATTTGCTTCCGTGTTGAAATGGTTGTATTATACTTTTCGGATGGAACAAGAGAAGTGCGAGTTGAAGGTATTTTGCCTATGTAGTGTCTTGAAATGACCCTATTTATCGGGAGCTAGTTGAGTGAAGGAACCTCATAGTGGAGATCATATGTTAGGGGCGAGCAAAGGGATGGAATCGGTGCTTTTAGTGCGAGCATATGAGAGGATGTTGCTCCCAAACAGTTAGCTTGGACGCCGGTGAGTGCAATCGACCTCAAAATGAGCTCAGTTTCGGTGACACCGAAATTGGGGGATCTAGCCATGAGCAACATGTTCAGCAATGCAACGATGACATCATTTGCCAAAGTGGTGAACAGGTTGAGTTTCGGGAGGATGATGAAAATGTTGGCCAAGAAGCGCGGGGACTGGTAGACAAAGGTGAGTAAATTGATGAAATAGCAGCTAGGATGGAAGAAGAAGACCGTGAGTACAACAGAGCAGAAGAGGAGGACGACGATGAGTCGGATGAGGAAGATGGAGGTACGGAGCCGCTTGTGCCAGCCGAGTGGAGCACGCAACAATTTGATAGGCTGGTTGTCAATGAAAGCAACCACATGCCTTGGCAGTATACTGATAATGAGGTTAGGCTTAACAGTATATACCCGACAAAAGAGGCTGTGTAGGATGCCGTGAAAGATTGAGCTCTATCATTAAGAAGGACTTTCAGGGTTAAGAAATCAACCCCAACCTGCTACGACGACGTGGTGTGTGAGATCCTTGGGTGTCCGTGGAGAGTGCACGCGTACAAGCCCAAATGGGGCACCCATTGGCTATGTTCGAAGGTTGAGCAGCATACATGTATGACTGAGGAAACAGTGATGGCTCACAGGAACCTGTCATCCGGGTATGTCGCGAACATCATGTACGCAGAGATAGTGGAGAACCTGAGTTTTGAGCCCCGTGCTATTATCCGAGCGATTGAGAACAGATATCAATACACAATTAGCTATGGGAAGGCGTGGAGGGCGAAACAGAAGGCATTAGAAATGAGGTTTGGGAAGTTTGAAGACTCGTACCATAACCTGCCCGCCTTTGCCGCTTGCATTCAGGGAAGAAATCCTGGGACCTACTATGATTATCAAGATTGTCCGTCAATCAAGTGGCCAACTAAAAGGCATCTGAGGAGAGTGTTCTTCGCATTCGGCGCTTGCATTAAGGCGTTCTATCACTGTCGTCCATTGTTGTGCGTGGACGGCACATTCTTGACCGGGAAATACAAAGGACAAATACTGACAGCTGTGGGCGTCGATGGGAACAACCAGATTCTGCCTGTTGCCTTTGCCTTCGTAGAAAGCGAGAGGGCACGCTTCTGTAGCCGCTCACGCTGTCGGTGAGTACTGAGATGCACTGTTCACGTGTTACAATCGCGTATTACAATGCTCTAAACAATTCTTCATTTGCTACTGAGCCCGATACAGTTTTTCGACGCAGCAGCTGCACTCGCCATGACGACTACGAGGACCGGGTGATGACCTGCACCGGTGGACTACGAGGACCTCAGAGCGAGCTTCCTCAACACGGATGAGGCCGACATCACAATATGTCTGGCGCCACCACCGACGCAGCCTACTCGGCCCGAGACGCGACGCCCAACTAGGCAGCAGAGGGTCCACCGCCACGACGGTTGACGACTCATGAGGCCAAGTTCGGAGGAGGAGGCCTCCCTAGAAGCGAGGCCGACAATAGTTTCTTTTGATTTTTATTATTGGTAGTATATTATATACTTAGTTAATCGTTTGAAATATGTTGCACGAACAATTGCATTCGCATTTTTTGTAATTTAAATCTTATGTACTTAGTTAATCCTTTCATCGCCTAGTAGCTTTGTCACACACCTAGTAGCTTTATCGATCAAACGACAACACTCGCACCACGCCGGGTGAAACGACAACACGCCGCACCTCGCCAGATCAAACGACAACACGTTGCATCCCGCTTTTGATGAAACGACAACACGCCGCACCAGCTTTTGGATCAAACGACAACACGCAGTTTCGTGGTCGCGAGTGCCTTTTCCGATTTTTGGAACTTCGTGCCGGGGCATGCCCGGCCAGGTCGCCCATAGATAAGTGGTAGCCCATGTTGCATAGAGCACTCATGATTTTTTCCGTAATTTTTGGGCAGTATCCGGTGGGCCCCGCGAGGCTACGAAAACCCCTAAGTGGCCACGATTTTAGCTGTTTCGTGGTCGCGAGTGCCTTTTCACATTTTTGCAACTTCGTGCCGGGGCAATGCCCGCCTAGGTCGCCCATAGATAAGTGGTAGCCCACGTTGCATAGATCGCTTGTGATTTTTTTCGTAATTTTTAGGCAGTATCTGGTGGGTCCCGCGAGGCTACGAAAACCCCTAAGAGCCCACGATTTTCGCGGTTTTGTGGCCGCGAGTGCCTTTTCCGATTTTCGCAACTTCGTGCCGGGGCAATGCCCGGCCAAATCGCCCTTTCGTAAGTGCTGCCCACGTTACGTAGATCGCTCGTGATTTTTTATGTAATTTTTGGGCAGTATTCGGTCGGCCTCGCGAGGCTACGAAAACCGCTAAGTGGCCATGATTTCTCAGATCAGAAGTTACAACGAAAAATAAAGTGGAGAACACTCTTCATTAAGACATAAAACTAGGATGCGAAAATAATGGTTACAACTTAACGTCTACTGAGTGGACCGAGGCCACTTCCCCTTCGCCCATGCCTTTGGTGGGGCTTCTCTGGCACGACGTGCCCTCTCTCGTTTCCTCTCTCTCTCGGCCTCCTTCTCCTCGGCTTCCTTTCGACGTGCCTCCTCGCGTGCGGCGTCACGCACGCTGCGTTGAAGTGCTCCTCAAGTCCGCTTGCCGGTTCGCTTCATCAAGTAGCCTTTGGTGCTCGGGGTTGATCTCCTTGTCATACCACTTCTCAAATTCACACAGTGGCGGAGGCGACTGCATGAAACATAAATTAGCAATGTTTCATTCACAAATATTACGACACAAATATAATTGTTACCAGTTGCCGATTCTTCAGACTCTTCTCCGGCGGGTCGAACTCGTAGTTGCGGCACATCCAATAGCTCCTCTTCCAAGTCAGAATTTCCCAAGAATATACAAGCCTGTAAGGATCTCCGCACAGGCACATCGGTGGGACAACTCCGATCGGTACGAAGAGGTCCTGATACGCCATGTTGCGCGGCAACTCCGAAGCACCTCCCACTTCTTTCGCCTTCCCCTTTCCCTTTCCACTCGCACGCCTCGGCATTTTTTCTCTCTTCTTTTCTTCCTTCTTTTCTCCCTTCGTTTCTTTGGCTGGATGGATGACTGAAGAATTCGATTGAACACAGTGTTGAACGAGTGCTTAAATAGAGGGAAAAGATTCTATCGCCATATGGTTGGGCGATAGGGGTGCGTGTCGCCCAACTATTCATCGATTTATTTCCTGTCGCCATTTCATCGGGCGACAGGATCCTGTCGCCATATCATCGGGTGTGAAAGCTTCGATCAAGATTTGATCGGCGACAGAGGTCATGGGTGACTTGGCCTCTTGTCGCCTGTATTTTTCTATTTAGGCCCACTGCTTGGATTGGACATGATGACAGAGTATATTTCTGAATTTTTTTTCGGTGGTATATTTTTGAAATTTCGAATAAAAAATGTATTATTAAAAAAATTCCTAGAATAGGTGTCGTACTATTAAGAAGGACTTTTGACTAGTAGATTTAAATTGATAAAAAACAATGGCTTAAATCATGCTCATGCTTAGTCATGTGCATTCTTTGAAAAATCCTTTAAAAAGTCCAAAAGTCTGTAAAACCGATACTACCACCTACGTAGGAGCGGTACTACTGGAGGTTCAGTAGTACCTACCCTAAGGGGGGTAGCTATTTTACAGAATAGTGCATTTTTGAGAAATCAGTGAGGTTGGTATTATCGCCCTACTAGGAGCGGTACTACCGGACTTAGAGGCTGGTAGTTATTTTACAGAATGATACGATTTTGGGGCTTTTGCCTAGGCTGACATTACTACCCATGTAGGAGTGGTACTACCGGGCTTTCGATAGTACCAACCTGTAACATCCCGAATCTGGTGAAAATAAAAATACAAATGTTTGAATTAATCTCTGAGTTTCATCTGAATTTGTTTGCCTTTCTTGAATTTCTGGATTTTATTGGTTTTGCCAAAAAGGCATTTCAATTAACTCAAAACTGGTCATAAAAATTTCAAACCCAAAATCTCCATCTACAACAAACTCTGGAACAGATTTATCCAAACACTAAATACTCTCATTATCATCTCCCAATTTTTTTATAAAGTACCTAACCCATTTATTATAGAAAACTTAAAATCAGCAAGTTGAGTTCATAACAGAATCAATGTCAGAATTTTATAAAAAACATTAAGCATGATATTGATCTGAAAATTTTCCAGTATCATAACCACCATTTCACGATCATTTAGAAAAATTTCCAAAATATTTTGATATCCAGTATTCTTGTCAGAATTTTACAAAATTCCTCGAGTCAAACCTCAAGCCAACAGTTTTAAGGTAACATCAATAGATCATTTCTATACTTCTCAAAAAGTTTCAAAAAATTTCACCTCTATTTGTGTGCTCCGTTAAATCCAAAACCGCATTGCTGTCCAAAAATCAGAAAACCTTTTTTCCTTTTTCTTTCTTATCCCTCTGCCGTGTGGGCCCATCCTGTCATTCTGGGCACCCATTTGACCTCCCTAGCCCACCTGCCTGTGACTACTCCTTCTTCCTCCTTGCCTTCGTGCACGCGTGCCCGAAGCTCCCTGTCGAAGTTCTGCTGCGGTAGCAATCCTGCTGACATTTTCTCGTCATGATAGTGTCTGGGCAGTTGTGGGCAGCCAGCCTTCCCCAACACCGTGCCAACCAACTGCCGCCCCTCTGCCCAATCCCCGTCGAGGCTGCTTATCCTCTACAGAAACCTTGCCATGGCAGCCTCTCTGCGACCAGTCTCGAATCTCACCACGGCAGACGAACAGAGCAATCCTTTGCCGTGGCTGCAACCCGAACCAGCTCTTCATCAGTGCTGCGCCAAACTGCACTACCCCGTTGCTCAATCCTTGCTGAGGCAGACGCTTTTCTAACCGAAAGCTCGCCATGGCAACCTCCTGCGCCAAAGTTGACCAATCCTTGCCGTGGCAATCTTCACTTTGGCCAGAAGCCCGCCACGGCAACCCTCTTACGCAGAACTCGGTTCTTCTCGGTAAGCCACACCAAACCTCACTGCCCACCTTCGCTAATCCATGGCCAAAACAAGTTTGTCAACGCCTCTCCCTACCATAGCTCAGAAGGTTGTCACCGCGGTACTTGCGCCACCTCCCATGCTACCTCCGTAGACATCTGTCTAATCCTAGCTACGCCACTAGCTCACATGTACGCTTGATTTCTGCATTAACGAAACCAGCCGCGCGCCCATTTCCCCTTGTTGCTAGCTTGTCCTTGTGCTAATCACCATGCCACTTTCCCTGGCTATAAATATAGCGCCACAGCCCACCTTGTCCCTTGCTTGTGCCCGGGAACTTCCTAGCTTGAGCACAAGTCCCTGCTCTGCCGAGCCACCATTGCTGGTGAGTGTCATATTTGGGGCAAGTCTCAATTATAGCGCCTCAGCAAGCGTTCGTCACGATTTTGCGTTGGCCGCATTCTTCTACTCCCCTGAGCTCACCCTTATCCCATTTTTAGCCGAGCTCGCTCGAAGCTTTGCCGTGTCACCTTGCTTCTTCCCCGCATCCGGTCACACGGTGCCAAGCCACACCGAAGCCTCTTCATCACGGTAAGATGGTGCAATGGGACCTCCTTAACCCGTAGGAGCTCACCCCCATCTTCCCCGAAACAAAGCACCACTCCTTCATCTCTCCCGGCTAGCCTTCTTGGCCATCGCCACTCCCCCACGGTGGCGCGCCGATTCCGGCCACCACCGGCTACACCGATGCCCTCCCTAGATGTGCGATGATACCTTGAAGCCAACCGTGGAACCCATTCGACCTCGCCAGTGAGCTTTGCTTCGTCTCCCCTATCTCGGTGAGGCTGACGAGTGGGCACCACTTGTCAATCATGCGCCCTCGTCGAGTCTCTGTGCTGTGGGTCTGAGATGTCAGCCTCTAACCCTCGGGCATGTCCCTGACCAGCCGACACCATACGTCAACGCGCCTTGAAATCAATACTCTCTGACATGTGGGGCCCGATGTCAATGGTAGGGTTATTCAAGAAATGCTGGGAAAATATGGACAATGGAAAAGACGCTTCCCCAACTATGAAAGCGCATTTTCTATTTTCTCAACATTTTTCCAAACCAACAAAATTCAAACTTGAATATCTTTTGCATCTCTGATTCAAATTTAGTCAAACAAGTTTCTAAATTCATCTAAAATCATTACCTTTCTGAACATCCAAAAATATTTAAATTCTAACATCTATTTTGAATTATGAATTTAAAATTTGATTAGAACCTAGGTTATGTGCTATTGCAAAATGTTGCACTCTAACTCCAAAAACTTATGGAAAATTTTTTGTAGACTCCAGAGAACTCAAGGACTCCATTTCTACAAATATGATTGAATTTGAACCTCATTTGATCTAAGCTTTAAATAGGTTTTGCCATCAAAGTAGTCAATATTCAAAATTCAATAACTTATACAAACTAACTCAAAAATTAATGAAACTAGTGCCTAAAATTCACTAAAACCAATGATCTTGTGTCTCTATAAATTTGAATAAAACCAAAAAAGTTTTGCATCTAATGAACAATAAATAAGATGGATGCCCTAAATAGAAACTTCAATAAAAACTCCGCTCATTTAAATAAACTTTAAGAATTATGAACACACACATAAAAACTCAGTATAAAACCAAAGTATTATATTTTTGCAATCTTTATTTGGAGTTGATGTTATTTGATTTCTTTTGCCTCTTGTGGTTGCAATGCGTCGAACTGCGTATAGACACCAACTTCCCTGAAACTACTACCGTCGACTCCGACTTTACCACTGAACCCAACGAGCAAGGCAAGCACCTCCTTGAATGTTGATCCTAGTATTTCAATTAACTTACTTTGCTTTTGTCAAACCTATTATGCATGCGTGTAATTTCATTAAACTTGCTAGTTTGTGGTTCTTGGTAGTTATACCCACAATCTCATGGAACATCCTTGATAAGTATAAATATGTGAAACATCCTAGATAAGTATAAATATGTGAACCATGGTAACTATAGAATAAGGGTAGACAATACATAATGTGAACATGGGCGTGTGTAACATACCAGTTGTGCTTAGCCATGTTTTAACTTTGAACTTGAAATAATCAAGTTAAATGGTTCCTAGAGGATTTGAAAGGTTTGGATATGACAATTAAGGTGGTGGGTATTTTGACTTAAAAACTCAAACTAAAACTATGATTTGACGTGGGCGAGTTATGGCAGTAGCCGGTTGTGAAAGGATCTTGCACGTAGTATATGGAGAGTATTCTCGCCCGGATCGATTAAGAACCGAACTATTGTGTTGTTTTCAAGCCAAAAAAATTAGTGCAACTACAAGTGCTAGTATGGGATAGCCTTAACCTATTAAGTTATTTAGATATAACTTTGCATGTTGGAAGGCTGGGTTAGTACGGGTTATTCTATTATGGATTGCTCAAAGGGGCGCCCACACCACGGTGATGGGAACAACGCTTGCCAATACGACGGTGTACGCCATGCTATGGGGAGTTCCATCATATCTATGGTGTGTTAATAGCTTGCACAAAGAGTCGGTCATAACTTATGAGTAAAGTTGTACACCTTTGTAGAATGTAAATCTGTAAAGTGTAAATCTGATCGATTAGACACGCCCACGGTTATGGGCACTTGGTAAAGTCATCACATAGTTAGAAATTTTATTACTTTGCAAAACAGGGATGATTATGGGAATATTGTTGGTAAGTTTACATTTCAGGTATTTTGCCAAGGAATGGTAAGAGATTGTTGCCATACTCACAATTATGAAGGACTGTGAGCTATTAAGTTATGTTACTCGCTTATTTACATATTCAATAAACTTATTCTTACAAATACCGCTTGCAAATTACTACTCGTTATTCAAGTTCATTTTCACTAACTATAAAATAACCTTAGAAGCTTTTCTGTTGATATAGCATGCATTTTATTATAATTGCATTTGTTATACGCTATAAGTCTTGTTGATTACAAAAGTACTCAATCTTGCTTAATATATTGGTTTAGTGGATGTGGAAAGTGAAGTTCCCATGGACGTATATTTCACCGCAGGTTACAGGAACTATACCGATGAGCTTTTCTAGGATCTACTCCTTGTTAGTTGCCTGTGGTAACTTCAGCAAATGCATACTGTTAGGCCTTGTATCTTCCGCTGTATTTTAATTCGGCCTATAGGCCATGTTGTAAGAACTATGTGGTACTGTTGTATTATGGACCTATGTTTGGATGTGATAACAATGTTATGATATGTGCGTACTAGCTACTGATCATAGTACTAGTACATTATGCACATGAGACCTCCTTGGTATTCTATGCCAAAAAGGAGGGCCTCGACACAACCCCTGAGATCGGTAGTTATTTTCCAGAAAGAGGTTCAAAATGCACTACTTTGGGAAACTAGGTAAGTACTACTGATCCTACATGGCCGGTAATACCAAGTTTGCTGAATTTTTTAGGGTGGTTAGATTGGGGTTAGGGACTATAAATACCCCCTCATCTGCAACAAGGGCACTCTCTTGGTCATTCATTGCATATTTGTAAGCCCTAGCAAGCTTATCATTATCTATAGTGCATTAATTCATTATTGTTGAGTTGGTGAGAGCATTCAAGTGTGAGCATCCATTCTAGAGCCATCAAACACTTATCAACCACAAGAAAGCATCAAAAGTCTATTCTCTTGGAGGTTTCTACCACCTAGATAACTTAGAGGTGTGGAACCGATGATCTCTGCAAACGAGATTGTGAAGAGATCCAGTATTGGTGTAAAGGTTGGAGCTCACCTACCTAAAGCGGGGAAGAGCTATCACTAGTAATTGAGGAAGGCTCAATTGCGCAAGGAGCTGGCTTGATTCATACAAACTTCCTCAACATGGATTACGGAAAACCGGCAAGAGCAGTGGGCACGTGAGGTTAGAGTGCAGTTGAGGCAACAGCTTGGTCAGGCATGGGCATTAGTGAGAAAGGACTGCTCAGCGATGCAAGTTCCCATGGGTGGCAATCCTCTATGCCGCGATAGGGCTAGGCGAAGGCGGGGGGCTGCCACAGTAGGGCAAAGGCGGCTACCAAGGCAAACGATGACCATGACGTGGTGCGAAGAACCTAGGCACGGGGGCACACTCTGATGCATGAGCAAGCGCACATGGTGTGGGGCAGGGCAAGGTGGAATACGCACTAGCGTGGGCAGGCACTCGTTGGTGGGGCCAGCTGAAGAGTGGGGCCCACTTGCTAGAGAGAGAGAGAGATAAAGAGGAGAGCTCTCTTGGGAAAGTGTCATTCCGAACTTTAATTTACGCCTATCCTACAGCGAACATGGGTTTTACTCCAAGGCGCTTTCCTTTTTAGTATTTTCTGATTTTCATTTTTAAGTTTCATTTTGTTGGCAAGGATTCTTGATTTTGATTGAGTGATCAAATATGCTTCAAATTTTATGAAAAGTTTTGTGCAAGATCTTGAGCTAACACTAATACTTGCATAAAAATTTTAGAGCATGAACAGCTCAGATAAATTTTATAAAAATCAAACAATGCTTCTGTTCTTTTTAAGAATTGCTATTTTTGATTTTCCAAAAGTATCAAATAAATGCAAAGTTTTCTAAAATTTTTGGAGGTGATTTAGGATTTATATAAATTTTTCTAGACTTTTAGATGTTTCAAAACTGAAGCTTAAAAATTCAGAAGCCTTACTAGGTTATTTTAAAAGCATTTTTCTTATTTGAAAAAATGTAGAAATTCCAAATAAATGATGAAAATTCAAAGTAAGACCAAATTCAATTTAGGTTTATGCATGTATTTCGCTTAGATGAATTCTTGGAATATTAGGTTGAAATTTTTGGGCTGAAAGTTTTCGAACGGAAAGTATTTTGAGTTGAAAGTACAAAAAGTGTTTTGAATTAATACTTTTCAAGCCGAATTCTTTTTCAGTCTACAGTTTCAAGCCAAAGGTTTTTTAAATCAAACATTTTTGAACTAAAAGTTTTTGATTGAATTTATCTGAAAGTTTCGAATCAAATTTTTTGTATTAGAGGAGAAGGAAGGGGTGGAAAAGTGGAAGAGAAGGAAGATCTGAAGAGCACCATGTGGCAACATCTAGATGTGTCCTCACCAAAAAATTTGTGAGGATAACCTCAAATTAGCAATACCAGAGGAGAATATGGAGTTTACCGGTGCCTAATAAAGTGAAATTATTTGTTTGGAGATTAGCACGTAACAGCTTGCCACTGAGAACAAACATAAAGACAAGAGGTGTTGAGCTGGACGAGGATGGCGGTCACTGCTTCTTCAAGATCCAAGTCATGTGGAAAAAAAGCTTGGAGTTAGTTAAAATAAACATCAGCAATTAATGGAGGTACTTTATCACATGGAAATTGCAAGAGGATAGCCGAATCAAAGTCCTGGTATTGCTCTGGGTTTGGTGGTCATCGCGAAACAAGGCAAACGCGGGGGAAAGCATGAGGAGTCCTCATGAGATCTGCTCCCTTGTTACTCGGCATATGCAGGCCTTCAGAGAAGCTATAAAGGAAGCAAAGAATGGGGTGCCAAGCAGGCTAGCAGCTGGACCAAACCTCGAATAGAGTTCTGCAAGGTTAAGTTGATGGATATTTTGAATCTCGTACTGGAAGCGATGGATGGGGTAATGCAGTGGGAATGAGGAAGGACGAGGAAACCTGGTTGCAGCTGGGCCCGGCAAGCTACGTTGGTTAAATAAGACTTTTTAATATTCATAGGAAGTACTAAAATTATATTGCGTAGGATCCAAAAATTATATTTGTATAGTGACATCTTAATTATATTCCATTGCAACGCAGGACACACTACTACAGCGAAGCTTATATCAGACGCACGATCACAAACGGTTTTGAAAAACCGTCTGTAATATGGAACATCACAGACGGTTATGCACTCAAACCGTCAGTGCATATATCACAGACGGTTTTATATTACAGCCGTCTGTGATACAAGAAATATCACAGACGGTTTCTAAATATAACCGTCTGTGATGGCTACAAGACTCATTACGAGCGGTTTGCCAAGTAAAACTGCTCAGGATATCACAGACGGTTATATAACACAACCGTCTGTAATATCTACAGTAATCATTACAGACGGTTATATTTAGAAACCGTCTACGATATTTCTTGTATCACAGACGGCTGTAATATAAAACCGTCTGTGATAATACCGTCTCCCGTAAAAACAGAGCCTCGATCCACATCCACTTCGTTTATAGGGTTTCGGTTTCTATGCTTAGTGGCGGCTATGGAAGTGAGGCAATTTTTTGAAAGAAAGCCATTGATTTCGAAAGGTGATATTAGATTCATTTGATTTTGGTGATCTAAGGTTAGTAATGAGTTCTCTAATTGCATGCGCATCGAATTCAATATCTGGGTTTGTTAGGACAGAATTAATTTAAAGATTGTTTGATTAGATCTAGTTTAATTGTAGCTGGATCCATATGTTGTTTGTGATATTTGGTTAGTACTGTGTTTTAATTGCATTATATTCAACATCTATCTTGATAAGGAGGGAATTTGATGATTTTTAAGATCTATCTTGTAGCTAGAACCATGTGTTGGTTGTTTGATGAATAAGGTTAGCTAGTAATGGTTCTATTTGCATAATATAATATTCGATCATGATGTAGCTAGCTAGCTTGTTAAGATAGAATTTAAAGATTGTTTAGATCTAGCTTATAGATCAATTCAAGTCTTTTGGCGATCTAAGGTTAGTAATGGGTTCTAATTTCATTATTATATTGAAGATTAATTTGAATTGTGTTAATTATTTCTTTGTGATGTAATTAAGGTATGTAATTGCATAATTAGTTTAAGAATGTGTGCATACGCACTACACCTGGTGCACTTAATATTTAACACTAAGTGTTACATGTGTAGCGAGATGGATCGAAGTCGGATGTACGCCGAGAACCGCATTTGAGTGCCGAGTACCTTAATGGCGTCTCCACTTTCAAAAGAGCTGCAGAGGAGGATATGTTTAATAAGGGGTGCAATTCATGTCATGTCCGTGCATTGATTGCGAAAATCTCAAGATGTTTCAAACTCAAATACAGATCGGCACACTTGATTCAAGGGGTTTCAAAAGGCTATACATGTTGGACCACCATGGCGAAGAGCACAATATACGTGAAGCGACAAGTAGTGTTAATATCGCCGATGATGTCAATGATATGTCGGATGATCATATCGATTGTGCTTCCGATGAGGACAGGTTGCACGATCACAATTTGGATCAGATGCTACGCGATGTAGAAGGAAACCTTGATGACAGGGAATATGGACAGTTCCAGGGCTTAATGGAGGACTCGGAGAAACCTTTGTTCGCAGGGTGCAAGTTGAAATACACAAGGTTATCATCCATGCTTCAACTACTCAAATTGAAGGCAAGCAACGGTTGGTCCGACAAGAGTTTCACAGTGCTGTTACGTCTATTGGCGGACATGCTTCCAGAGGGAAACGAGTTGCCGACAAGCACCTACAAAGCCAAGGTGTTCTTTGTCCCTTGGGAATGGAAGTAGAAAGAATACATGCTGTCCAAACGATTGTATCTGACCGCAAAGAGTACACAAACTTGCATATATGTCCGTGTGCAACGATCCCGATACAAGCGTAAGAGTCATTCAGATGATGATGGTGAGAGCATTGAGGTGAAAGAAGGTCCTCCTGCTAAGGTGGCATGGTATCCGCCTATAATTCCCCGCTTGAAGCGTTTGTTTGCGAACCCAAAGGAGGCAAAAGCTATGCTGGCACTTTGAGGAGCGTAAGAATGATGGAATGCTAAGGCACCTCGCTGATTCCATCCAAAGGAGAAACATCGACAGAGCTTTCAAGAATTCAAAAGGATCCGAGAAATATAAGGTTTGGATTGAGTACAGATGGAATGAATCCTTTCGGTAACATGAGCAAATGGTATAGCACTTGGCCCAGTAAATCAGATTCTACAACCTTCCTCCTTGGTTGTGTATGAAGCGGAAGTACATTATGTTGTCTCAGGCTTATCCAAGGACCGAAACAACTCGGGAATGATATTGATGTGTACCTAGCTCCATTGGTGGAAGATCTAAAAACACCGTGGGTTACCGGGTACACGATGGGATGCGTATAAACGAGAGAACTTTACTTTGCAATCGCTTGTTGTTCTCGCACCATAAATGATTACCCCGCCTTGCTAACTGTGTGCCGAGTACAAAAGGAACCAAAGCCTGCACTCACTGCTTAGATGATACCGAGAGTTTATGGCTGAATCACTCCCGCAAAACCGTGTACATGCGTCATCGTAGGTTCCTTCGGAGGAATCACCCATATCGCAAGATGAAGCAACTTTTCGACGGAAGGAACGAAAATGGTCCAGCTCAAAGGCGTTTGAGCGGAGAGATGTTCATGACATTGTTAAGGATTTGGATGTTGCGTATGGAAAGGGACGTAAGTCAAGTACCCGTGAAAAGAGCATGTGGAAGAAGAGATCAATATTCTGGGACCTACCTTACTGGGAGCACCTAGAAGTTCGCCACTGCATCGATGTCATGCACATAGAGAAGAATGTCTGTGACAGCGTGATTGGTCTCTTACTCAACATTAAGGGTAAAACAAAGGATGGTATCAACGCACGGCTTGACTTGGTCGATATGGGCATAAGACCTGAGTTAGCACCGAAAGAGACTGATAAAGGCCGTGACGTATTTGGAACTCGCTTGTTATACTCTGTCAAAGGCCGAAGAACTGAATCGTGCGCTGCTTGCATGGTGTGAAAGTTCCGTCCTACACTCCTCCAATATGAAGAGACTTGTTTCATGCAAGATTTGAAATTAACCGCATGAAGTCTCATGATTGTCATGTGCCGATGACACGATGCTCCTCGTCGCAATTATAAGTATTTTGCGGTCAAGGTCCGAGAGACAATCACTAGGCTATGTTATTTCTTTAACACAATCGCCGTAAGGTCATCGATCCCGGGACTAGATGCTCGCAAGTCGAGGTGGTGATGACTCTATGTAATCTTGAGATGTATTTCCCTCCATCATTTTTCGATATCATGGTCCATCTCATTGTTCACCTTGTGACAGAGATAAAGATATGCGGGCCAGTGTTCCTATGTAGCATGTACCCATTCGAGAGGTACATGGGAATTCTCAAGTCTTACATACGGAATCGATCTCGTCCGGAGGGTAGCATTGTCGAAGGTTATGCAACAGAAGAGGCCGTCGAGTTCTGCGTCGATTACATGGCCCAGGTCGAACCAATAGGTGTGCCTCGATCTCGCCATGAGGGGAGGCTCCAGGGTATCGGGACCATCGGAAGGAAAGCAATCACGCCTGATTCGGTTGCGTATGCTCGAGCCCATTTCACGGTTTTGCAACACATGGCTGTAGTGTCAGCCTATATCGTCGAGCACAAGCAATGGCTAAGGCAAGAGAATCCAGCACGGCAGGAGTCTTGGATCACGAGACAAAGATAACCTTCATTCAACAAATGGTTGAAGGAGCGACCTATCACTGGAGCTCGCCGGATGACACTGTTGACATGGTTGGCAAAAGGACCAACTTTTACAGCTTGTCACATGGAAAGGATATGACTTAAATGGGTACACATTTTACACTAGAGATCGTGGACATGAAGAGCACAAACCGTAACAGCGGTGTCCGTGATAGATGCATTCAATAATACCATTGGTTGACGAGGAGCTCCTACTATGGGTTCATAGAGGAGATATGGGAGCTCGACTCACGACTTTTCAAGATTCCCTATTTCGGTGCCGTTGGGTCCACCTCCAAAGACGTGAAGGTTGACAAGAATGGCATCACTATCGTGGACCTCGAACGTGTCGGATACCAAGATGAACCATTCGTATCGCTAACCAAGTTGTTCAAGTCTTCTATGTAACCGAATTCGTCCCAACAAGAAGCGCCACGTAGTTCTTCAGGGAAAAGGAGAATTGTCGGAGTTGAGAATGTAGTAGATGAGGAAGAGTACAATCAATTTGATGAGTTGCCACCTATCGGAAATGACATCCCGGTCCCGAAAGAACAACACGAGGAAGCAAGCTACACACGCCGATCATCATGAAGGGCTAATTTTCGTACAAAAGAATAAGCATGTGGCGGCGTAGTTATGAGAAGGGTGCATTGTCATCATGCTTACTAATTTTCATGTGTAATAATATTACATTAATGCTATTGTAAAGATGATACGACCCATCATGCTTTGTACATATGATTGTGATGATCTTTGTAAGTAGCTTAATTGTGAAGCATCTGGATTGATGGAAAAGATGCAAGTATAAGAACATAATCATGTCTACTTTGGCAATATGGAAATAGTTGTATGTGATTGCTCTCAGATTTTAGGGTTTGAATTGAGGATTAGAATCTCCACTTCAACCACAAAGATACCGATATTCTATTAAAGACAACTTTCCCGTAAGATACAACAAAGTGGCATGCATAAGAGTCGATCGAATCGAACCGACAAGTGAATGTCATTGAACAGTATATATCACAGACGGTTCTTTAACATAACAGTCTGTGATGTTATTTGTCGCAGACAGTTATATTATAGAACCGTCTGTGATGTGCTCTCCTCTATATATCTCCCGCACAAAAGCTCATTCACAAGGCCAAACCCTAACCCTTTGAGACGTTTTGCCTCCTGGCGGCCTCTCCTCGGCGTCCTCCCCCCGGCGTCCTCCACCCGCCTCGGCGTCCTCCCCCCTCCCGGCGTCCTCCCCGCCTCTCGCGTCCTCCCGACCTCGGCGTCCTCCCCTCGGCGTCCTCCCCTTCGATCGGCGTCCTCCCCGGCATCGACGTGCTCCCCCTCGGCTGTGTTCTTGTGCATCTCGGGCTTCAACCGTGAGTATTTCTGGGGGACTAGCCATCGAGCTAGAGGCCGTTTCTCAATCTGGAGGCACTGCCTGGCCATTTGCTCTATTTTTCGGTCTTGCAAAGGGGCCAGTCGATCTGCGGCTTGGGGACCTTGCGTGTGGGCTTAATGTTCAGTGATGATTTAGGGGATGGAATAGACTAATTGTGACAACAAATCTTAGCAGTCAATTTCACTTTCATATATATATATTTGATTAGTGTGAGTTCGGCAGTGATTGAGGTTGCTGGAAGAGTGGTTGATCAGAATCGAGTTTTTGATGTTGGTTGAAAAGGTCTTTTGCTGGTGATCAAGGATGATGTTTGTTTTCTGGTTGTTTAGAGCCCAATAGCCAGTAACTAGTTAAAATGTCTTTGTTCTGGTTGGCTAGGAGCGATGGTGCTTTGTGGTTGTTTTTGGTGCCCCAAAGAATTAGTTTAGAGGGTCTCGCTTAGGTGGTGGTTTAGTGGAGTTTTTATTTCTGCTTTGGTTGTCTATTGCAAACTGTCTTTATATGCTTAGTTAGTGAATATGCATATAAGATAACCAATTGAGTAGATTTATACTTAACCCGTCAAGTATTAAATCTGTTATTGAGATAAAGTTGTCACAATCTAGTCTATTACTTGTCCATTGTGGCGAGGAGGGCCTTTTAAGGCAACCCGACATCTCGAGAACATTCAAACAATCAATATGAGCTTTATGCTAATTGCTTTATTCGTAATACTGCATATGTTCATATGTGATATCCTCGAGCTTCGCTCTATTATTCTCATTAATCGTCAAATGGTTGAATCCATATGTATTCTTCGCTTGTCTCGCTGTGTGGATGTCCTAGTTTTAGGGAGGTGTTTGCTTGAAATTTTTATTAAGTTCGCAACCTCCTAGTTCGCTTCTTTTGCTAAAAGGCTAATAACAAGCCATTTAGGCTAGTTCTTTTAAAAGGCTAATAACAAGCCATGGTATACACAAACTCATTCACTCTAATGTGATTTTATTTGTTCTTCACTTTTAGTTCGCTGAAACTATTTTAACTTGTAAAGAAGATGTCGCCCTCTAATCCATCGTCTCAAGGACATGATGTGCCCTCAAAAGAAGAATCGACCAGCTGCAAGAGGACCAAACAAAAGGCCAGAGACCGATATACCATTACGAGAGATCGATCCAAATGATGGGGCCCTAGAAAGCCAAAAAAGGCGGCGAATGCATTTGGAGTATGTGTGGATAGTAGCCCGAATGGGTTCCGATCACGCTATCTTCCCGGAGGTTGGTGACTATTGAGGCTCGCAATGCCTTGCTAACGGAAATTCTTTCATCGTTCAACATTCTAGAAGAATCCGCTCCCCTAGTGCGACGGTATGCACTGCTAGCGGCAGGAAAGGCATGGAAGACCTTCAAGCATACGCCAGAGACTACGCCAAGAAGGATCTGGTTCCATACTCAAGTATGGGTTCATTGATGAGGACACGTGGGGCGTTTTGTTGGGATGAAGACCACGCATTTAATTCGTGCGTCACGCGATTGAAGCAAACAAGGCCTTGCAAGCAAGGAACACTCACCCCCACAGACTCGGCACTGCTGGCTACGCGGGGAAGAGAGCGCAATGGGACAGGGAGGATGAGGAGGGTATTGCGCCATTTCCATCGATCACAGATCAACGTGCTAGAGACTGGCTAAGAGCGAGAGCGAGGTCAGATGCCACGTCCTCCGCAACCGTCTCCTTTGTAAACCCCGCGGACGAGGAAGTCTGCCAACGCCTGGTAATATATAAATCGAACTACCAATTTTACGTAATTAGTCCATGACTTCATAAGTGAAATAACTTGTCCGGATCTTGCGGTAGCGTTGAGTACACAATCGTGCGATGGCTCTTTTTTTCCCGAGACAGAGAGAAAGATGCACCGTCCATAGCCTTGGGAAACAAGGAACACCACGGTCGCATAAGAGGCAAAGGGTTTTTGTTCCATGGAAAACTGGATTCCTGCACGACTTCCACATATACCAAGTAAGAAAAGAACTAAAGCCGAGCGAGTCAAATCTTATAAAGAATTTGGAGGACAAGTTGAGAGGAGAGTTGAGAGAAGAGTTGAGGGAGAACGAGAGAAGAATTTTATGAAAGGATACGAATCCTCGAGGAAAGGCTCACCAATCAAGAAAGAAATATCGCACAAGCCCCGTATATGTCCGCAAGTCAGCCCCATCGCCTGTGAAGAGCAGTGTGCATCCGCTCCTCCAAGTGACATAGATGAACATAGCGGACTTATCCCAGATGTGACATTAAGGTGGCCACGCGTGCAATCTCCAAGTGAGAATTAGCAATGGCACCGTTCCTCTGACGGCTGCTTGGGGCATGGCGTATCCATCCCCAAAGGGGACCATGGTGCACGGTACCATCATAGCGCCGGGTTTCACCAAGGTCAATGTGGATGGGGTATTTGATAGTTTCAAAATTGTCGATCTACAGAAGCCGCCAAACGACGAGATCGTGAAACTTGGGGATGCCATTGGCACATTCATCCAATGGCCTAGCAGCGACATCTCCCTGCTCGTCCCTTCTGTCATGCAACAACCGCGACGATCTGATTCGCTTATTGTATCGCCGTCGATCGCTTGGCTACCAAATCGCGATCGAGAGCGACTCCACTTGATGTACATAACGTTGACCTCTTTCCTGCCCATTCCTCTTCCGTGAAGGGTTCATACAAAACAAAGAAAGGCAAGAGCAAACAGAAGAAAGAAAGGCAAGAACAAGTCGACTATCCATCTGCTGAGTTGGCTAAACAATACAAGCTAGAGAGCCAGCATTAACGAAAGGCAGCGTAACTTCACTTAGTATATCTTGCCAACAATTGCATAAGTGGTACACCCAAGAAGCTGGAAAGCCGAGCGTGAACGCACAACAAGTATCGCGTTATGTTCAAGTATGAACATCTATTCAACGACTTCGGGGGGGTTTCTTCACGGTCGATTTTCCGGACTTGTTCCATCTCTACAACCTCGACGCCATCGACGCCAAGACTCATAAGATGCTTTGGACCTTGTAAGTGTGTGCTATCACACCTACATTCGCCTAATAGTGATAAATGTCCTCCAATATATATATAATTCGCCTTTGTATATATAGATACATGCAACTTGAAGCGACACGGAAGAAACTATCGATCGGTTTCCTCGACCCACATATAGTCTCAAAGTAAACAATGGATGATGATATAAACATGGTCGAGGAATACGCCACGAGGCATTGCTAGCACAAAAGATAAAGAACTCATACTTATACCCCATAACCCGGGGTAAGTGCTACCACATGCTATACTTTGGTGCATCTTGTGCACACAACTCGTTTCATTCATTGTCCATTGTGATATACCTGTGTAGGTTTCACTGGGTTCTAATTGTAATTGAACCAGCCACAAACCGGTTAAGTACCTTGATTCCGCACGTGGCGGAAACCACGACTTGGTACCTATCGCAAAATTACTCAGCAGGTAATCACGTTTCCTCCATACATGGTCGTGTAAGTTGTTCCAGGTTTATATTGCTATTGGAATGGCTTAGGCTAACCTTTTGCAATCTTGTAGAGCGCTCAAACACGTGAAAGATTGGACTAAACTACAACATGATTTGAACTTTCCTAGTATCCGCTATACACAACAATTCTATTTCAAACCCCTAATAGTGACTCTAGAACTAACCGTAGGTTTTATTTGCGATGCCACCAAAGAAGGTCGGAAATAACCTATGTGGATTTTATGTTTGCCACAACATGCAAACCATCGCCGCTAAAAAAAATAGCAAGATGGTTAAAACTGCTTGAATCGGTCGATTTGAGCAACATTAGAGGAAAGTTTGTTTCTTCCCGCCACGAAGTAATAATAAAAACCGCGCGCTCCACGCAGCCTTATAACTTCGAGTTGTACAATTGTCAAATGGTATTTATTAATTCGGAAAATATGTCCAAAACTTGCGGTTATTTTTGTTTGTACGATTCATTGTATTGTCACATGATATTATCCTTAATACATATTTGCTCATCTTGAATGCAACAACTTAACAATGTCTTGCTTGTTGGACTTAGATGTTTTCCCCCACCCTCGTGAACCTCTATTATTTATGGTTTGTTGTTCAAATTTCCATCTACTTAGGTATTCTGCATCAATATTTACGAGACACGATCGATAATAGATGTTGTAATTGAATATCTGCACTTCCTATATGCATTGAGGCAGCAGTTTGTCCGTCGGGATAGACTTAAAATATAAACATTTGTAGCGCTTTTCTCCTTCTTATGATAATGTTGATGGAACTCGACTAATAAATCAACCCAAGACCATACTTGACATGGCGAGTGGCGGCAACCATAGAGTGCTTGATCGAATCGACACCTTTGGAGTGTGTGATTTGCTTCATGCCATCTGAAGTGGCCTTGTGAAGTCACCGTCGTGCCACGGTGTAGAATGCCGGAGCGGCATGCTCTTGTCTTGCGTCACCGTCATGCCACGGTGGGAGAACATGGTACTTTGAAAAATTTGTAGATTTAGTTCATAGATTACTCTAGTTAGGCTAATTAAAGATTGAACAAATGTGATTGCAAGTCGGGTCTTCTATGCGGAAGGACTTTGGAACACCGACTTGAATGAAGAAAGAAGGGCGGGAGGTTCCCTTGGGCGGTGAGCCTTCTTCCGAAGCACTCACCGCAATCGGCTTCCTCCCGCTCCTCTTCTTCATTGATCTGGAGTACTTACCTCGCACCGATAGGTCAGTCTGGACCACTCCTTGGTTGCTGTCTTCTTCCGCGTACCACTGTCCATCGGCTTCCTCCTGCTCCTCTTCTCCATTCAAGTCGGGTGTTCCAAAGTCCTTCCGGACATGGAAGACCCGACTTGCAATCACATTTGTTCAATCTTTAATTACCCTACCTAGAGTAATCTATCAAGTACATCTACAAATTTTTTCAAAGTACCATGTTCTCCCACCGTGGCACGACGGTGACGCTGCGCAAGAGTATGCCGTTCCGGTTACTCTGCATCGTGGCACGACGGTGACTCTGCGCAAGGCCACTTCGTATGGCATGAAGCAAATCACACACTCGAGTGTGTCCGGTTCGATCAAGCACACTATGGTTGCCGAGACCTCGCCATGCTGCCTGCGGGTCTTGGTTGATTTATTAGTCGAGTTCCATCAACATTATCATAAGAAGGGAGAAAAAGCGCTACAAATGTTTATATTTTAAGTCTATCCTGATCGGACAAACTGTTGCCACAATGCATATAGGAAGTGCAGATATTCAATTACCACATCTATAACTGGTTGTGCCTTGTAAATATCGTTGTAGAAATATTGATGGAAATTTCGAACAACAGCATAAATAATGGAGGTTCTGCTGGGGGTGGGGGAAAAAACGGACATCACAGACGGTTCTTATTTGTAACCGTCTGTGATAACTTTACATCACAGACGGTTATGATTTGAAACCGTCTGTGATATGTTAGTATCACAGACGGTTATGATTTAAAACCGTCTGTGATATTTAGCTATCACAGACGGTTTTAAATAAAAACCGTCTGTGATACTAACATATCACAGACGGTTTCAAATCATAACCGTCTGTGATGAAAATTTTCTCCGACGGGTGGAAAACCATCTCTGATGATCTCCTTCATCACAGACCTATTGTTACTGACGGTTCACAAAACCGTCTCTGATGACGTTTACGAACCGTCTGTGATGATGATTTCTGTAGTAGTGACATCGGCTAATCAAGATGATAAAGCACAATGTGGTTAAGATACTTACTCTTAATACCTCTTAGTATTACATCAATATAAATTTTGATATCACGTAAGGATAGTAAAAAGTCCGTGGTTAAATAATACCCTGCATGCAGAAGCAGAAGCCTGTCTGGCAGCGATCCAAGGTGCTCCGAGCCTGGGAATTGGTTGTGTGATTAGAGGTGGCCGTCGGACCGTACCGGGCCGGCTGAATTGCACGTTTTCTCTTCGGTGTGCATCGAGACAATAGAGAAGGAGGGTTGTTGTGCTTGCGCTCCTGGACGTCGTGCGCCTGGTCTCCCAGCTGTCGATTGCTGGTGGTCTGCTCTTCGAAGAATTCTTTTGCTCCCACCGCTCTCGCCTGCCGTAGTGCCCACCTGTCACCTTCGCCGCTGCTCGCCGAGCCAGCCGGCTGTGTCTGCTTAATGTTGGAACTACCATGAAATTTTGTAGATGTTGCTAACGTAGCTCACATTATTTTTTTGTTTATTCCTTGGTTTATATAGTTAAGCTAGATTACAAACAAACTAACTAACTAACTAAATCTTATTTTCCTAAACAAACTATATCTTACCTCTTAATCAATATCAAGATTATATCTAACGCAAACCCTACGCTTCCAAGTTTTTCTACTGGTACTTCTGATTCCCCACAATATTTAAGATTTATTTCAAACATATGGACTAAATATGCAATTTAGCGATTTATTTTTGTTGGAGATAACTCAAAATCTCAACTTACCATATCTTTTGGTTTTATCAAAAGAGTTTATTAGTCCAAGTCATCTACAACTCGGACTCTTCGGCTATATAAGCCACCCTCTGTACTTGTAATCCTTGAAAACGTGCGATTCAACCATCGACGGATAGGCGAGAAAAAGAGTGAGGGAGATAGGCGAGAGATTGAGACAGACGGGCAAGAGAGGGAGAGCTCTCAATCTCTCTCAGCTCTCTCTCTCTCCTCTCTTGCCCGTCTCTCAGGTGTCGGCGGTGGGGTGGCGTCTATGCTATTAGGTGCGTCCATAGCGCTCATGCTTTACGGGTCGGTGACCTTCATGGAAGATTTTTTAAATAATATATTTTTTATTCAAATTGCAAAAATATACCTCGATTCAAAAAAATTACAAAATTATACCTTAGTCGCCTTTTGAAATGACTAGAGCTAAATGTCATTGTATCATTGGGCAATAGAGACACTTGTTGCCGTATCATTGTGCAACAGAGAGCCACCTCAGTGCCACATAGTCAAAAAAATGGTTCGGGCTCCCTGTCGCCAAACCATACGGCGATTGGTCAAAAATCGGTTCATGGTTTGGCGACAGAGGGGGTCGCGCGCCTCTGTCGCTAAACCAACTGGCAATAGAGACTTTTATATAAATGCGGCGCATTTACTGTGCACTCGCGAGCTCTTTCATTCGTGCACGTTTAGAGAAAGAGAAAAGAGGAGAGGGAGGTAGAGGAGAGAAAGGAAAAGGAGGGAGGGAGAGAAGAGAAAGGGAGAGAAGGGAAGGGGGAGAAGAAAGCCAGATTTCATGTTTTTGCTCACTTTGCAGGTAAAATTTTTTCTATTTATTTTTTAGCAATATACCATGGTAGGATAGCAAAAATAATAGATGTAGTTCAATTTGAAGGTTATGGATAGATTTAGTACATTTGTAGTAATTTAGTTGGTTTGTACAAATTAGGGGTGTAAACGGGTCGGGTTCGGGCGGGTAGTAGGTCATCCCATACCCTACCCTAATATTTTTTCTCCGCACGCGCATGCAGACGGTAGTAAAAATCGGGTAGGGTACGGTAACGGTAGCATTTTCTCTGAGACGGGTAGAAATCGGGTTTGGTAGTGTCTTGACGGGTATAATACAGATAACGGGTACTTCATCGGGTAGTGCACGAAATACCTAGAATCGAAACATGCGATGAAAACAATCCAACTATCACACTAGTACATCATATAATACAAAGTCCAATACATAAAGTGAAATTCACATACATAGTTCAACACATAGTTGAATTGTAGGAGAGGAACTTGGATCAATCCCAAAGGAATAGGAGGTAATGACAATAGTTTTGAACAACGTGAAATCACAAGCATCTGTAGTCTAGGAAACCAGGTCATGTGCTCCTCTTGTTTAGGTTGATAGCAAGTAGAACATAATTGAGACATTTACCTTGTCAGAATTTTATAAATTTTCTTGAGTGTGATCATGATCTCAAATTTTTATGAGAGATTACTAATTTCATCAGTATCATTATATAAAATTTTAAAAAATTTATAACATAGTTTGAATAATTTTTCATTTTGTTCAAATTTGCCGATAAGCCTTTTAACAGGACAGTAGTACTGTTCGAATTTTTAAAACTTCATGACATTTGATCATCATCTGAAAATTTTATGAAAATATTATAGATATTTCAGGACCATCCACAAAAAATTTCAAAATTTTATAACCTCCTTTGTTTTAATTTTCATTCAATTCAAACTTGTCGGTCAGCGTTTTATCAGGATAGTAGCAATGTTTGAATTTTAAAAAATTTCTCAGATTTGATAATCACCTGAAAATTTAATGAGAACATATTTGATGTGTCAGGAACCTTCAAAAAAAATTTCAAAATTTTTCGATATCGTTTGATCTATTTTTTGGTCAATGCAAGTTCGTCAAAATTTCGGGAATTAGTAGTACCCGCCGGGTACCCGAATTGTGAAAATTATCCGGGTACCCGTACCCGACCCGTACCCGCCGGGTATTACCAATCCCGTACCCTACCCGAACCCGAACCTAACCTACCCGGGTACTACCCGTACCTGTACCCGTACCCGGCGGGTAGTATAAAATAGTTTTCCATTAGGGTAATTTTGCATCCGGGTACGGGTACGAGTCGGGTATTACCCGACCCATTTACACCCCTAGTACAAATACCATCGCCAACCACGTTTTTACCATCTTTGTTCTCTCCTGAGGCTAATGCGAAGCTTCATTTCAGCTGCCCATTGCCGAAAAGTGTTGTCGCCATGAGAGATGCCTCCGCCATCGCTACTGACCACCTCCCAACCACCACCATTACCTCCCTGACTTTGCCAACCATTCCAGTGAGTTCCCTATGTCCCTAGGATCCTTCGTGCTGGTTTAATTTGGCCCCTTCTCGCTCTCACCACAATCACAGTGTTAGTGCTACCGTGTTTCTTCACTGCCAGCACAACTCTAGCAACCATAGGTCCCGTGCCACTGCCGCGCGCACACATTGTAATATACTCTATATGGTGCCGCCTAGAATTGTGACATATAATAGGCACTACACTGCCTGGATTTCGGTTTCTTTTGCTCTTGAACCATTGCTGTTGCTTAGCCGATGTGCCTCCGCTGCTTAGCATCACCCTGCTACCTCTACAGTGCACTATTCTGACCGTTGCCGCCACCATTAGCTTCACTGTTCCATTTTGGCCTTTTCCCTAGCCCTTCCGCCATGCCATGGCCACAGCCATCCTCCTTGTTTTGCCTCACTGAATTAGCTCTAATGATGATAGTTAAAATTAAGGGGTCGATGACATGAGAGTCTGGATTAATAAGTTAATTTTTAAGCCCCAGTATTTTTCATACACTCACTCATCATGGTTCCCTTCTACATCATGCAACATCTGATCTAGATTGTCATCGTGAAACCTATACTCATCGAAAGAACAATTGATATCATCTGGCATATCATTGACTTCGTCGATGATGTTAATACTATTTGTTTCTTGTATAATCTACTCTTCACCACGACTGGTCCAATATGTATACTTTTGAAACCCCTTAGAATCAAGTGTGCTTCGATCTGTGCGTGCTGAGTTTTGAAATATTTTCAGATTCTCACAGTCAATGCATAGACAATACATAAATTGCATGACCTTGTTAAACATTGCAGCTTTTCTAAAAGCAGAGACACCATTAATTACTCGATACTCACACGGTTTTTAGTGTACATCTAGTTTCAATCGATACTCACACGATTTTTTAGTGTACATCTAGTTCCGGTGAAAGAGACCCTAGATTTGGAGGTGTCATTTAAAAACATTGTGCTCTAGGTCATTTAAGGTTAGTAATTGTTTCAAATTTGCATTATATTTTAGATCTTGCTTGGTAAAGAGGAAAATGAAGTTGTGTTCTTCATCTAGCTTGGTGTAGATTCATTTGTTCTTTGTGATGTAAAGTAGTAATTGGTTCAAAAGAGCAGATTATGCAGGGACCAAGTAGTACTACTATCGTCGACGAAGTCGTCGATAATCTAGATATCGTCAACAAATTCAACGATACTCCAGATGACATCGACTGTGCTTTTAATAAGGATAGGTTTTACAATGACAATCTGGATCAGATGCTAGGGGATGCAAAGGAAACCGTGATGAGTGGGAGTACGTAAAATTCTGGGGCTTGATGGATGACTCAAAAAAACCTTTGTTCTCAGGTTGCAAGGTGAAATACATAAGGTTCTCATCCGTGCTAGAACTGCTAAAATTAAAGGCAAGCTTTGGTTGGTCCGACAAGAGTTTCACGGTGCTGTTAGGTCTATTAGCGGATAAGCTTCTGGAGGGAAACGAGTTACCAATAACCACCTACAAAGCCAAAAAAGTTCTTTGTCCCTTGGGAATGGAAATAGAAAAAAATACATGCCTGTCTGTCACGGCCCGAGTCCGGATTTGATTCCCACGGCCAATTTTAGCGCCAACCGGGGTTGTGCCAAATTCGGGATCGATTTCCGACTTTTGAACGCGAACCAAAATTTAGCGCTCTCAAAATTTTGGCTTGGAAGAAAAATTGAATCCAGTGATTCATTGGGGGCTTAGTCTTTTTGGTGCTAGTCTTCCCATGTGGGATGGCAATGTGGGCAAACTGGTAAATGATCTTTTCTTTTGTTTCCCCATCTCCTTACTCTCTCTCTCCCAACCGCCACTCCTCCCTCATTTTTTTCTGCTTGGCTCCCTCTACCTCTGGCGACAGCTCTGCCCGCCTCCTGCGCCCGGCTCATGGCCCTGCTCCTCCAATGCAGGCGCCGCCTCCCTCTCCTCCCGGCGCCTCCTCCTCCCGGCTGCCCCCCGCCACAAGCGCGCCTCCCTCCTGCTTGGCTCGCCTCCTCCATGCCTGCCGCCTCCTCCCAGCGTCGCCGCCCAGCTCACCCGCCCACGGTCGCCGCCGCCAAATCCTCCACGGGTTGCGCCATCAGGTAGCTCTCCTCCTCTCCATCTCCATGGCTAGCTAGGGTTTGAAATGTGTTTGGGGAAATTGCTCCAAATTAGTGCATGCTAGGTGTTTGCTAAATTGTCTAGGAGGCTCTCAATATGGTATAACTTGGTGATTTAGTGTCTTGAATGCTAATGCATGGTGTTGTGGTTGGGAAATGAGTTCACTTCTGTCGTTGACCGTGACGCTTGATTTCAACTTCAAAGTATGATGGGTTAATTAATTAGGTTGTGGCTATTTGGTCCAATGATTGTTGGAGGCGTACTGGTATATCAAGGTTGCTATGTTCTGCTTGGGTAATGAATTGGCATGTTGGAAATTATATATAATTGGATGAATTAGTCTTGAGATGAGCTTTGTGCAACCTCATTTTAGTTCAGTTTATGTTTCCAATAGCATGCTTCTTTCTTTTAGGCTCTTGCTCCATATTTCTTTCAAGATGATTTTTTTAGTAATCAGGGAGTGTTGTTACAGTGAGAAAAGAAAAAAGGAAGAAAGAAAGGAAAGAAATAATAACTTTTGTTGTCGATTTGGCCACTGGTCGTAGGAACAAAGTCAATTAATCTCGGTGTTCTCTCCTTCAAGTTCCGGAGTTGTCTTGCATATCATAAATCTTATTGACCTTGTTCTTTATAAAATAAGTAAATATCAAATTAGCAAGTAGATTTGAACGTTTAAGTGTAATCTTCTAACTTTGGGTTACAAAATAGTTCGCGCTTGTGCATGAGTATGAGGAGTTGAAGATGTGGAATCGAGTGTATTTGTGCCGAGATCATTCCTTTGGGATCTGTGATATATGGGGGCCTAGTGGAGGGTAGTAGTGCTGAGGTTGTATGGCATGGGTGAATCCAATTTATAATGGGTGATAAACAGTTAAGTCTCTAGCTATGGAGGTTTCGGCTCAAATAGTGTTGAGCAAATTCATGATGTCACTTGGTTGCTAGTGTGGAAATTCGCAGTTGTATTTCGTTTTGTCTTGATGAGTGCTTGCATTATCGTCTTTAATTCTCATTCCATCTCATATGCATTGCATGCATCTCATTCATATGCACTGCTCGTGTAGAGAACGAAACCGCGAGGGTGACGTGGTCGTGGTCGAGGGGACATCGGTGGGCAAGTTGTCGTTGAGGATCCGGCGAAGTCAGCAGCAAGCACCTAAGCATGTTTATCCTTATGTATCGTTATTTTTGAGAATAATGTGATTAATTGAAATATTAAGTATTGCATTAGGAATTGCCATGTGGGATAGGAATAGATCCTATTTGCTACACGACACCCCTTGTATTCGCCGAATATCTCCTTTTGAGCTAGACTATGGGTATTAATGAGTCCGTGCTTAGAATGCTTAGATGTCGGGGTTGGGCCAAGTGACGGAGGGTTCATCACTTGCGGTTGTTATCATTACACACATACTACATTATGTCGGACTTGGAATTGGGAAAGGTTTTGGAAAGAAATGATTTGTGGACCCAAGGGGAGTTGGTTCATTTGGGTACAGAGACTCAAATGTGTAGCCCCGTCTGTGTCAGTTAAGGACCGATCCGTAAGTGGAATAAGATTGAGCACACCCCGGTTGGTCGCATGCCCGATTATGGTACGGTAAGCCGCTCTTTCTCTCATATGGAATCGATGGACCGTAACTTCCTGTGGTTGGACGTGGTTGAGGGCGAGGCTTAGGCCGACTCTCGAGCGCCAAGCCGGGCTTGGGGCTGCTCGAGGGGGTGCTAGGTTTTCGGACCACAGGAGGACGCTTCAGCGATTGGGTATGATTGGGAGGGGGTTGACACTAGGCCCTTGTGGTAAGTGTCGTGCGATCAATGCTTCCCTGCAGGGTTAATTAAGCGATTCGAATTGCCGCGCTCTCGGATATGAGCACGCTTGGTCCGAACTTCTTCTGCGTAGTAAACAACTTGAACTTGTGGTTCGCCGTTGGGCTTGAGCTAAATTTTGATATGAGATGACTTACTTTACATTCTGTTAATTACAATATCATGCTAGAGGTAGGTGCTATTACAATTGCTAACTATATTGAGAAAAACTTGAGTAGATGACTAAAATTGAAACAAAGTTAAGCATTTCCGCACTTTTAACCTAAGCCTGTTTACCTTGCTACCGCCAAATGCATCTCCTTTGGAGTCGGTCATATATGGACCCCGGGTAAGTCTTGCGAGTACCTTCTGTACTCATGCTTCTGCTTTGTGGTTTTCAGGTGAGGATCAGGTGGGCGGATGCGAGTTCTGCCCTTACTGCCTCTCGGTGACCGGGCAGGGCACCGAGTAGAGGCTTAGCGCGACATCGCACACGCCCGGAAGTATTCAGGGGCAGAACACTTCCGGAGAAGTTTTATTTTGCTAATGTGTTGCGATTTGATTCATTTTTGTTGTATAGATAGCCTTTTAAATTGTGTTTCGTCGTTGTTTAAGTCTCTGTCGATGTCTCGTGGATGGCTTCTAATTGTGATCGTACTGCTGTTGTGGTTGTTGCATTACTTTTGGATATATATATACTGCAACTGTGTTTTCTTGTCTGCTGAGTGGATGTCCATAGGTTCTAGGAGGGTCATGCCGAAATTTTCCAGATTTTGGAGTCTTGGTCAAATTCTTAGTTCTGGTGTGGTTTAGAGTCTTGGAGTTGTTGCTAAGTGTGGTTTGGTGGTTGTCGGGTTTGTCTTTGTGCCGGGTGTTTCCGCGTGCGTGTTTGGTTGCTTGGTTTCGAGTTCGTTGCCCCCTTTATGCAAATTGAATTGATATCGCATTGGAAACCGGTATGCGGGGCGATCCTGGGCGAGTTCGGGTCGCATACCGGGGGAATACCGGGACGGTTGTCGAGTTCATCGAATGGGGCTGACGTTGTCTCTATTGGGCTTGGGTGTTAGCACTGCGAGCGCCACCGGCGATCCGTTGCTAACCTCCAATTCCGATGTGGACGACGGGACATTCGATAACCCGAGGACAGTCTGGGCGGCTCCTCACACTGTCCGAACGACTATATCCTCTACCGCAAAAAGGATGCAAACTTGCATGTATGTCCAATGTGCAACGCATCCTGGTACAAGCGTAAAGATAGATCGGATGATGACGACGAGGGCATGGAGGCTATCTTCCTATAATTCCCCATTTGAAGCATTTGTTTGTGAACCCAAAAGAGGCAAAATTGTTCCAGTGGCACTCGGATGAGCGTAAGAATGATGGAATGGTTAGGCACCTTGCTGATTCCACGTAATGGAGAAACATCGATAAGAGGTTTGAAGAATTCAGAAGGGATCCAAGGAATATAAGGTTCAGATTGAGTATAGATGGAATTAATCATTTCAATAACATTAGCAGTCGTCATAGTACTTAGCCCATGAATCTCTATGTGTACAACCTTCCTCCTTGGTTGCCTATGAAGCGAAAGTACATATTGATGTCTATACTCATCCAAGGCCCGAAGCAACCTGGGAACGATATTGATGTGTACCTATCACCATTGGTGGAAGGTTTGAACGCATTGTGGGCTCCTAGGGTGCAGGTATGGGATGCTGTCGGGACCGACCATAATCTGAAACCCTCGTGTTTTCAAAGACTAGTCCTGTGATCGATCGCTAGTGCCCACAGTTAACAAAGATGAATATCACAATTATACACAACGAAATAATAAATAAAGTATTCATCTTTTAATATAATATGTTGAACAACCTTAAGGTCAACTTACAATTGTGAAGCCTAGATGGCTTCAACTCAGAGTAAAACGAACAATGAATGAACGAAGAACGTCGGTGAATCCCATCAAAATACCACAGGCATTTGACAAGGTTCAACTCCTAGATATTCGCCTTCTTGCAGAACTTCTCCTTCTTCGAAGACAAAGACTTCTCCTCAACTAGTGATGTTTTGTTATAGCAAGGGTGAGTACACAACCGTATCCAACAAGTCATGCACAGAATGCAGTTCTATTACTACATGCATGGCTTATTCCAAAGGAATGGCTGAATGGTTCTTTTGCAATTAAGCAGCATTTCCAAATGAATATCATAAATAGATTGAAAAGCATTAAAACAAGTAATATCCACAATAAATTTCGTAATCATTCTCAGGTAAAGCATTTCTCTTTCTTAACCAATTTTCATATCACATTGTCCACATTCCCAACCTCATTTTATTTTCAAAACTCTACCCCTTGACTGTAATCCCCGAGCATTGTCCAATACCGTGGACATGGCTATTCGAATAGTTTTTACACACTGCAGAGGTTGTACACTTTACCCACAAGATACAATCAACTCACCACGTCAGCCGTGAATCGCCATACAAGAGTATGCGAATGAGCGATCATAACAAAGTCTTTCAGAAACTTCTAGCTCAACCTAGGAACCTCTCCGTGTTGCCTTCACTATCACTTCCCTCACTCGAGTAAAGTATAGGACCGACGAACACCGTTGGATGGGTACCAAGCAGTAGCGTGCATCGCTCCCCATCTGATTACCCTTGGGTAATCGCCACCCCGAGGTATCAAAGGTGAGATATCAGAATCTTACTAAACTAGGTCTGTCCCATACCAGACATGTAGTTGTACGAGTGACTCAGTTCAAAGGCTTGCAAGGTGAAGTCCTTAGGGTGACCAAGGCAAGACTACCCCGAACAATTCACCAACAATACCATCACATAATTTACCAAAAATACCATCACATAATTCACCAACAACACCATCACATAATTCACCAACAACATCGCCAAATACCAAAGCGACATATCCAATGCCACTCTTGCCACTTGCCTCGGTCTAAAATATTTTACCACCCCAGTTGATTATTGTGCAACACAATGCCAACAACAACACAACATCCATGTAGAACCATACTGGTTCCACATATCAACATCATCGTGTGGCAACACGTCACACCATTTCACAAACACATTTCATAACCCATTAATCAGTATTAACCTTTTATTTTCAAAAGACATGAGTTGCGTGGCATGGCTAAGCAATTATACACGGTCTAACCAACCCACGTTGGCAAGTAATAACAACCAACTAATAATCAACCATCTTAGGGTGACAAATGAATTATGGCATACAAATAATCATGGCAAGGTGATATTTTGCAATTGGGTTGAATAACTAATTCCCAAATTAATTTAAATCATTTTAATCTTGAACTAGCATGCAATAATTTGAATCAAAGTAAATTTGTAAAACTGGGAGCAATATGATCAAAGCACAACTTGCCTGGCACTTGCTATAAACTGCTCTTTACTCTTTTAAATTGATCTTCGACTTCCTCAACCTTTGGCTCTTCAATCGAATGCTTCGACTTCCTTGTCCTTCAGCTACTTCGGGTAACTTCTGGACGACACGTCTAACGAAAAAGAAGCACAAATACAACACATCTCAAAAGGCAATTCAAATAAACTCCAAATTAAGATTAGATTGGTACTGAACGAAAGGGATTGAATTCAGGAACTTGAATAGATTTGATCTGTAACATCCCCATTTTCAGCCTTTGTTAAAAATTTAATTTAAATTATTGAATTTAAATATTTGGAGTTTATTTGGTTTGAATATCTATTCTGGCATCCTTTCCGTCCGAATTCGGAATTTATTCCAAATTCATCTGTAAATTCAAAATTCGCTTCAAATCAAATTTAAATTTAAATTTAAATTCCGAATCAAATTCAAATCTGCCATCGCATTCATTCAATCCGAAATTATATTCTGAATCCATTCCTAATTTTTAGCTATTTTTCTTTTGGGCCGAAATCTATTTGCTAGACTCAAAAACCAAATAGCCACTTTTTCTCTCTCCTCTCTTTCTTCTACCTGCGCACGTACTGGAATCGACAGCCAAGCCAGCTCAAGAGTTTCCATGGCTGTCTCTCTTTCCTTCCAACTTCCCAAATCAATTCATGGCCAATAACTTCACCAATCGATTTGGAAATTGAAGCATCGGAACGACAAAGGTCAGGAGAATCAAATCCCATAAGAAGTTTGCCTTTTCCTCTCCTGAAACAGCCACAATCATCATCAATCCGTGAATCCTTGCTCATACCATAACTTGGCCGTTTCTTTGTCTCCTCGCGTGCCCGAGTACTTCATTAGTTCGTTTCGTCGTCCCCGTCGCAGTGCTTCTGTTATTCCTTCGTTTCATCAACGTTTCGACCTCCGATTTTGGGTAAGAACATCCGTCCAACGTCCGTCGTCAACGCCGGCGAACCAACCTTCATTCCGGTGAGCCAAGCCATGCACTAACCATGTCATCTTGTGCCTTTTAGCCTGTAGATCAAAAGCCCTCAATCGCATTTTGATTTCATTGCAGTTTCGGTGCCCGACTTAACGCTCGTTCGTCATCGACCGTTTTACCAATCTTCGTCGATTTCTTGCGAATCGGTAACTTCCAATCCAATTCCTTGCATCCTTATATTCATCTCATCATGTTCTTTCAATTGCCCTCACTAATTTTACAAAAATCTCGCGAAATAGAAGTTTCCCCAAATTTTTGCTCTGCGCCTGTTCCTGTTCATCTCCATGGCTGCCGATCGAAGCTTGTATCACTGCCGTCTAAGGACTCCCTGGTCATCCTTGGCGCATGCATCACCTCCGGCCATGCCCACCGCACCTGCCCCCACCCTCGCCGGCCGCCGCCTCGCCGCTGTTCGCCGTCCCCGCGTAAGCACGCCTGCGCCGGTCATGGCCACCGTGGGCTAGGCGTTTCGGTTGTTTCCGCCTGCCACCGAGCCTTCCATCAGCTTCCTCGGACCCAGCCGGTCCTCTTGCGCCCCTCCACCGGCTGCCTCCGCCTCCCGGCCGCCCGTGCGCCGTCCAGCCCCGCCGCCGCTACTCGTGGGCCCCACGCGCGCCGCGTCTGGCCGCGCCGCCCCTTGCCGCTGTGCGCCGTCACTTCCCCATCGCGTCGCCGTTCCATTTTTGTGTACGCCGTCGTCCGCCGAGGTTCCAGTCGCCGGCGCCAGGAGAAACATGGGCTTCTCTGTGTTGCCATGAGAGAGATGCTGGAGGTTGAAGAAGGTCATGACAGCCGGGTCCCACACGTCATACAATCAATAGAAAACAGAAAACGTTCAGCCAAAAGATTCCCGGAATATTCTATTGTTTTTCGATTTTCCAATTTGTGCAAACTTCAAACATTTTTATCTTTGTCATCCGAACTCCGAATCAAGTGATTCAAATTGCTAAATTCATCTAAAATCATCCTCTATCTGGCAGTATTTTTATTATAATTTTTAGATTTTATTTATTTTCTGTTATTTTATTTGTTGTCTCGTTTTGCGTGTAGCCGAAGATTCCACCGTTGCCGCTGTCAATTCCGAAGAGCTTCAGTGCGTCAACGACCTTGCGACCAGAGGAGGCAAGTCTCCTTGATGCATTTTGATCCCATGATTGCAAATGTTTTACAATGTTTTGTAAACATGCATTGCTATCTTTATAACCGTATGTCAAATATAGACTGTTAGTTATTCCGAATTGCTATCATATCCTTGATTGTTGATATCCATGTTTAATTGTAACCCTAGGACCCTTTGCTATGTCATGCCTAATTTATATTGTGACATTTGATGGTTAGAACGGTAGCTTTGCTTAGTGCAAAAACTGATTAAATGACCTACGGGTGGGATTATATCAAAAGTATGATTTAAAGTATGATTTGAGAATTGTAGCAAAGTTCTTGCTGCTGTGATTGCAAAATAAAAATAAAATAAAAATGGTTTAGATTGGGGCGGAATGGTTGGTCGGGTGGGTGCAGATAGAGCACTAGTTCTGGTATGTGAAAGCCGCCCTAATCGATTTAAGGACCGACGCTTATGATTGCCCATTCTAAGCATTACCGTGCAACCACATGTCAAATGGGCTCTGACCTGGCTGAATAATTTGTAGAAACCTAGCTTAGACTCACCAGGTGGTGGAATGTGGGTGCCAGAAAGAGGTAAGTCGTATTTCCCATACGGCGCAAGAGGGGGCTTCTATACTAGGCAGATAGAACCCTAATAGCGGTGAAACCTTAGCGGGTGAGTCGGGTTAGGCGTATACATTGTAAAGGCCTTGTCATGATCTCTCTGCCGACACACCAAAGGAAGTGTGTTCATAGCGCTTGGCATTAAAGAGATGATCATGTCTTGTGGGTAAAACTGTACACCTCTGCAGAGTTAAAACTATTCGAATAGCCGTGCCTACGGTCAAAGGCAAAGCGAAGAATGCTTTCATATTGGTAGACTTGGTTTTGGTTTTAAAAACAACTGATGTTTTGTTTTGGGATTCGGGAGTGGATAGAACTCTCGGATATTTATATGGCAAATTGAGCCAATCAGGTAGATGGAACCTGTTTTGTTCATGACAGATAGAGTCATGAGTTGGTTTACCTTAATCTTTTAAATGTGGCGGATAGAGCCTTTATACTAGTGATGGTAGATAGAACCTTCACTAGAATATTAAATAATTCAATTGTTAAATAATTGTTTAAAATGTGCATTGTGCAAATTATTATTATGTATGGTTTGATAAAACTTGGCTTTATGCAAAAGAACCCTATTAAGCCTTTCCTTGGAAAGCCCTACATGTTGCATGTTCCCAGACTTGCGGAGTACGTTTGTACTCACATGCTACACACAAATTTTTCATCAGAGAACTACCAAGATGCAGTTGAAGGCAACGAGTTCTATGCCGAGGAGTTTGATGAAGAGCGCCAGGATAACTAAGCGTGCGTTCCTAGTCGTCGCCTGTGGTGTCTTTTGGGTTTTACTTCTTTGTTATTTGTTTCCGCTGCTGTGAACTCAGGTCATGTGACCAGGTGATGTAATAAATAGCCATGTGGCTGGTACTTTATATTTATGTTATTTCTTCGTTCTGTTCTGGTTATGATTATCACTGCTTCACTGTGTGTACTAGCAACTGATCTGGGACTAGTACAGAAATACACAGGAGATTCCGGATGGTAAATCTAGGGTCTCACAGAGGTGGTATTAGAGCCTGAACGACTGTAGGACGCAACTTAGTTAGAATGGCAAAGCCTTAATGATTAATATTTTTATAAAAATATACCTATAAAATCTTAAGTTTCTCTGCTCCTATCTTTTCTATCTTAGTGTCTTATTCTTACCTCATCCTCTATTTAAAATTTATTTACTGACCTTGTCTTATTTCAAAATTATTAGATGCCTTTCTATACCTCGTTTGCCCAGTAAGGTGAATTCTTTCCCTCATGTCCCTGAGGAGTGTGAATGGAGTAGTTAGTTTTAGTTTTTGTCTGTAGCACCTTTTCTTTTGTCTACGCTAGAACGTTATTAAATGTGTGTGATGGATTGTATCATGCTTCTAAGCATTTGTGATACAGTCATCTTAAAAAAAACTATTTTGGTTTAAATAAAGATTTCAGTTGGAAGTTTCCTTTCTTTTGTTGTGTTTTTGTTTTGGTGGATGTTATCTAGTTTCCCTGTTTCCTTATCTTTGCTTTTCCCTCTTTCCTTGTGCTTTCCCCGTCCTTGGTTTCAGATGGAGAACCCAGGCAGAGGTCGTGGTAGAGGAAGGAGAGGAGGCCGTGGTCGTGGCCGTGGAAGAGCACAGCTACAAGAAGAAGTTCCTGTCGAGCCACAAATCCAGGAAGGTAACCAAGTACCGCCACCTCCAACACAGCAGAACCCAGTGCCACCCCCACCACCAGCTCAACCACCAAGCATGGAGCAGATGATGGCCATGCAACTTCAGATCTTGCAAGCTCTAGCGCAGAATGCTCTCAATCCACCCCAAGTTGCACCAGCTCAGGCCGCAGCCCAGCCGCCCCAGTCTAAATTTGGGGAGTTCATGAGGACTAGACCCCCGACGTTTGCTGGATCTGTTGATCCGTTGGATGCAGATGACTGGCTCAAAGAAGTTAAAAGGAAGTTGTACTGAGCTCAGTGTGATGAATATGAGAGTGTTTTATATGCCTCTCATCAGCTGAAAGGAACCGCTGCAAGTTGGTGGGAGAATTACCTCTCTGCCCACGAGGAAGCCCAGAACATCACTTGGGTTGAATTTGTGGAAGCTTTCCGGGCTACCCATATTCCCAAGGGGATTATGGAAATGAAGAGGCGTGAGTTTCACAAGCTGCAGCAAGGAAACCTTTCAGTCTCGGAATATCTGAATCGGTTCACCCAGCTATCTCGCTATGCTACTGAGGATGTTGCCACTGATGAGGCAAAGATTTGGCGCTTCATGGAGGGTCTTGACCCTAATATCAAAGTTCAGCTGGTATCCAATGACTTCCCTTCGTTCCAGCACATGGTGAATAAGGCTCTGGTTCAAGAGGATGCCCTGAGACAACTTTTAATGAGTCAAGGAAAAGGAAGATGATGTTTCAAGCTCGGCGAGGTGCTAGTAGTTCCAAGCCCCGTTTCTTCCAAATTTCAGCCAAGAGGGCGGCAGCCTTCAATGCTCCTAGGACCCCAATGTCCGCACCTCGTCAGATTGCTCAAGCCCCTGCTAGCAATGCAGAAGTCAAGTCGGAGAAGAGTAACACACTTCAAAGAGAATCCAAGGCTTTAATCAGAGAGATGGGACATTACGCTAGTAACTGTCCCCAGAAGCGTCAACAGATGACCCCAGTTCGGTTCAACCTGGGATCTACTCCAGCCCGCACCCCAGCACTAGCTCAAGGAAGAGGTACGCCGCAGACACCGCGTACTCCTCGTACGATTGGAAGAGGACGTGTTAACCATGTCACTGCTGAAGAGGTCCAGGACGCACCTGATGTGGTGTATGGTAAGTTCTTCGTCAATTCAGTTCCTGCTTCAGTATTGTTTGATTCTGGTGCTACGCATTCATTCATATCGAAATATTTGGTTAGAAAGCATGGATGGGATACTGATTCGACTTAGAAACCCTTATTAGTTCAATCTCGTAAAGAACTAAGAACAACCGCCATTTGCCCAAAAATGGATATAATTATAAAAGGGGTAAAGTTCCTAGCGAACTTAATATTATTGGATACTAAGGGTATAGAAGTAATCCTTGGAATGGACTGGTTAGGCAAGTACAAGGGTCAAATAGACTGTGCTAGTAGAGCCATCTCCCTTACTAGTCCTGAGGGAATTCGAGTGGAGTTCCTGAAGAACAGATGTCATTTGAGAAATTGGATTTAAAGGAAGATCTTTCATATCCGGAGTTTCCTGTCAGAATTTTGGATGAAGCAGAGCGTCGTACCCGAAGCCGTATGATCAAATTCTGCAAAGTTCAGTGGAGCAATCATTCAGAGAAGGAAGCTACCTAGGAGCGAGAAGAGGATCTGAGAGCAGAGTTTCCCGATCTTTTTCCTTCTCCGTCCGAATCTCGGGGTTGAGATTCTCTCTAAGGGGGTAGGTTTGTAACATCCTCATTTTCAGCCTTTGTTAAAAATTTAATTTAAATTATTTAATTTAAAGATTTGGAGTTTATTTGGTTTGAATATCTATTCTAGCATCCTTTCCGTCCGAATTCGAAATTTATTCCAAATTCATCTGTAAATTAAAAATTCGCTTCAAATCAAATTTAAATTTAAATTTAAATTCCGAATCAAATTCAAATCTGCCATCGCATTCATTCAATCCAAATTATATTCTCAATCCATTCCTAATTTTTAGCTATTTTTCTTTTGGGCGAAATCTATTTGCTAGACTCAAAACCAAATAGCCACTTTTTTCTCTCTCTCTTTCTTCTACTGCGACGCATACCAAGATGCGCTTGAAGGCAACGAGTTCTATGCCGAGGAGTTTGATGAAGAGCGCCAGATAACTAAGCGCTGCTCCTAGTCGTCACTGTGGTGTCTTTTGGGTTTTACTTTTTGTTATTTATTTCATTCTTTGTGAACTCGTGTCATGTGACCAGTGATGTAATAAATAGCCATGTGGTCGTACTTTATATTTATGTTATTTCTTCGTTCTGTTCTGGTTATGATTATCACTGCTTCACTGTGTGTACTAGCAACTGATCTAGGACTAGTACAGAAATACACAGGAGATTTCGGATGGTAAATCTGGGGTCTCACATGATCAAAGATCGGATGAAAGAGAACAGGCTTTCAGAAGATTTATCGAGAAGGTTACGACTGATAATTAGGGAAGAACGAAGTATATTCCAGGGAATATCCTTTGAGATTAATTAACTCGATTGGACAGATATTGACATATGGGCAATGGTGTATCAACCAAGTCCATGAATGATTTCCCAATCAATGGCAGATTAGATTTTCAAAGATAAGACAAGGACAAGTGGGATCAACATCCACTGCGATTCGATATGAGGTTCAGTCATACATCGATGAAAAGGCTCGATGATGACAAGACGGCAATGATAAGAGGACGGGGCTAAGCTTAATGTGACAGAGCTAGATCACATCAAAGCGATAGAAAAGATGATGACATCGCACCAGGGCCTTTACTTGAATGCACGCCTGCGATGAGAACAAGGCGTTAACGGCGGGAGGTTAACGACGAAACGTTAACGGTGGAACGTTAACGATGGGACGTTAATGGCGGAACATTAACGATGGAACGTTAACGATGGAACATGAACGGCGAAACATTAACGGCGGAACGTTAACGGCGGAACGTTAACGGCGGAGCGTTAACGGTGAAACGTTAACGATGAAGGTGAAGCGATGACGGAACGCATATGAGATTACAAGGTGGCAACCATCGGTTGAAAAATAGGGCAGCGAGGTCATGACATGGTCACGACGAACCAAAATGGTTGGCGGCACGAGACAACGCGCGGCGGCGGCAAAAGGCGGTGGCCGACGAATAAAAAGATTTTCGGTAGATGCAACAGCAAAGGGAAAATGTCCATCGCGTAGAACGCGATGAGAAGAACTCAACAAAATAGGCGGATTTGGCGATGACAAGGCGGTTTACACGCAAAACGGAGCAACGAATAATTAGCCGAAATACAAATAAATTCTAAAAATTACAAAAATAATACTGGCAGGAAGGTATTGAATTTAGATGAATTTAGAAATTTGAATCACTCAATTCCGAGTTCGGATGGAGGAGAATGGATCAAACGAAGTTTAAGAAAATCCCGAAATTAAGAAAGTGCACTGTAGCATCGCTACAGTGCTTCGTTTTCCTGCTGTCTGTTTTTACAGAGAGCCATTAGAAGCTTTTTGCACCACCATTTCCGGAGCTTGGGGACATGGCAGCGCATGGGGAGCGACAAAATGGAATGAGGACGACGATGCGGTACCGAGGCAAGCAACGGCTCGGCGAATGGTGGCTTGGAGCGGCACCGGCGGCGCTCGGGGCAGCAACCAGTGTGGCTGCGCGGTGCTCCGGCGAGGGGGCGGCATAGGGAGCCGGCTGGGAGGTGCAGGAGGGGCGCGGCATCGTGAGGAGACGGGTTGGGCGGTCGGACGGGGCCGGGATAGCGCATGAAGGTGGCACGGCGGCGGCTTGGTCGGCGAACAGGAGGCACATGGCGTCGGCGTGCTCCGGCGGCGGGGAGGGGCGGCCAAGGGGTGGGATGGGGGCGGCAAGGTGAGGGGATGCTCGTGGACACGACGGCCAACCGCGGGGATGGCCGGAGCGACGGCGAGGACGACGGCCGACGCGACCAAAAACCGACCGAATGGCATGGCGGCCAAAAACACAATAAAACACGGAATTTCTCAAAACTAGTGAGAGCACGGCGTAGAGCAAGATCATACTAGGCTATATCTAAAAGGAATTTGATTGGAGATTACCGGTTTGGGAGGAATCGACGACGAACGGAGCGACGACCGACGACGAACAAACTCGAAATTCGAGGGCAAACTGCAACGAAAATCAATTCCGACTGAATGGTTGTGATCACAGAAGCAAGAGGCACAAAGTGACGCGGTCGGATTACTCGGAAACTCACCGGAGCAAAAGATGGTTCACCGGTGTCTTTGGAGGACGCTGGCGTCGGGTTTTCTCGAGTTTTGGGAGGGGAAACGGCATGGAATCAGCAGGGCAAGGTGAGCACGTGATAGAGGACATAAATATGCACATTTCAAGTACTCGCACGCCTCGAGAAGTGAAGAGACGCTCAAGATATGGGCCGAGCAATGAATTGTCAATATCGCTTAATTGCGGCCGAATCGCGCGGATTGAGGACAGGCAACGCCTTGGAACTTGTTCTCCATTATGACGCCGTCGCGATGCTTCATTCCCCACGCGATTTGGTGCAATATTTTGAGAGATATGGGAGTTTGAAATTTGAGCCAGCATGGGGACTCTACGCGTGAACAGTAGCACAGGCGGGAGGTTGAAGATGAATACGGAAAGGCCACGTGTCGCTTTCTCATTGGTTGGAACAAATGGAGGGATAAAAGCGCGAGGAATAAAATAGCAAAAATGATCTAAAAATCTTGGAAAAATTACTAAAAATAATAGAGATTATTTGGAACCCAATAAAGTTGGTTTTACTGAATTTAGATGAATTTTGGAATTTAGACAATTCCGGGACGAATATAATGGATTTAACGAAAGACCGCGAGAGATAAAATAACAAAGGGATTCTATAAATCTTGGGAAAATTTTCAAAATTATTTTAGAATATTTGGAACCTAATTCTATAAATTTTGAGATTTTTGGAGTATTTCAAACTCGGGTGAAATTTCGAATAAGGACCGGAATTTGAAATTCTGACTTTACGGACGGTAAAGGATTGGACTCCAATTTCGGAAGGATATGGATACCGGGTTAATTAGAACACCGAAAAAAATCTAAATTTTGAATTTAAATGGAATTTCAAAAGAAAGGTTTGAATTTAGAATTTGCATATAGAATTACCCGAACAATTAATAATTCAAATTAAAAATCCAATAAAAATCCAATTAATATCCAAATGTTTAAATCAATAATTTTAATTAGTTTTTAGCAAATCTCAAATTTGGGAAATTCCCTGAGATACAAAGAACACTGTAAAAACTAAATTTTAAATTACTTGATGCACACAGAAGGCACATTAAATTGTTTTAGATTTAGAAAATTCTAAATTAAGCTTCTTTAATCAAATAAGATTGATGTAAAAATTTTGGAAAGCTAATTTATATATAAATTTTTGAAAACCCAAATTTTGGGATGTTACAGATGCTCACAAATAAGAGTACTTCACCTTGCACTGCCTGTTGTTATAAACCATAAATGATTATCTTGTCCTTGCTAACTTGTCGGGGCAGAGTACAAAAGGAGCCAAAGCATGTACTCACTACTTAGATGATACTGAGAGTGTGTAGCTGAATCACTCACGCAAAACCTTGTACATGTGTCATCGTAGGTTCCTTCAGAGGAATCACCCATACCGCAAGATGAAGAAACAATTCAACGGCACGACCGAAGACGCTTTAGCTCCAAAGCCTTTAAGCAGGACAAACGTTCATGATATGGTTAAGAACTTAGATGTTGCACTAGGAAAGGGACGTAAATCGAGGACGCATAAGAAGAGCATGCGAAAGAATAGATTAATATTTTGGGACCTATCTTATTGGGAGTACTTAGAAGTTTAGCACTACATCGACGTCATGCACATAGAGAAGAATGTATATGATAGCTTGATTGGTTTCTTACTGAACATTAAGGGTAAAATAAAGGACGATATCAATCAACGGCTTGACTTGGTCGATATGGGCATCAAACCTGAGTTAGCACCGAAAGAGACCGTTAAAGGCCGAACATACTGCGAACCTGCTTGTTACACTCTATGCAAGGCCGAGAGAACCGAACTGTGCCAATGCTTGCATGGTGTGAATGTTCTATTCAGTTACTCGTCCAACTTGAAGAGACTTGTTTTGATGCAAGATTTGAGTTTAACTGGCATAAAGTCCCATGATTGCCATGTGCTTATGACACAGATGCTCCCTGTGCAATTAAAAGTATTTTACCGAGTAAGGTCCAGAAGACAATCACAAGGTTGTGTTATTTCTTTAACACAATTGCTTAGAAAGTCATCGATTCCGAAGGATTAGATGCTTTGTAGGTCGAGGTGGTAATGACTCTATGTAATCTTGAGATGTATTTTCCTCCGTCGTTTTTCGATATCATGGTCCATCTCATTGTTCACCTTGTGAGGGAGACAAAGATGTGCGGGCATGTGTTCCTACGTAGCATGTACCCGTTCGAGAGGTACATGGGAATTTTCATGTCCTACGTACGGAATCGATCTCGACTGGAGGGTAGCTTTATCGAAGGTTATGCAACCCAAGAGGTCATCGAATTCTACGTGGATTACATGGCTCAGGTCGAACCGTTTAGTGTGCCTCGATCCCGCTATGAGGGAAGGCTCTAGGGCATCGGGACCATCAAAACGAATGAAATCACGCCTGATCCGATTGCGTGTGCGAAAGCCCATTTCGCAGTTTTGCAACACATGGCTATTGTGGCCCCGTATATCGACGAGCACAGAACTAGCTATGGCAAGAGAATCTAACGTTGTAGGAGTATTGGATCATCAGACAGCATAACCTTCAGTTCAACAGATGGTTCAAGGAGCAACAACCCATTACTGGAAGCTCGTTAGGTGATACACTAACATGGTTGGCAAAAGGGCCAGCATTTATGGCTTAACATGGAAAGGATTCAATTTAAATGGGTATACATTTTACATGACAGATCAAGATATGAAAAGCACAAACCAGAACAGTGGTGTTCACATTGATGTACTGAATACCGCTGGATTGACGAGGAGCTCATACTATGGGTTCATTGAGGAAATTTGGGAGCTCGACTACGTACTATTCAAGATCCACTTATTTCAGTGCCGTTGGGTTAACCTGCAGCACGTGAAGGTTGACAAGTACGACATCACAGCTGTGGACCTCGAACGTGTCGGATACTAAGACGAACCATTTGTTCTCACTAACCAAGTTGTTCTAGTTTTCGACATAACTGACCCGTTCAACAAGCAGCGCCACGTTGTTCTTCAAGTAAAAAGGAGGATTGTCGAAGTCGAGAATGTGGTAGATGAGGAAGAATACAATCAGTTTGATGAGTTGTCGCCTATTGGTATCGGCGTCACAATCCAGGAAGACTAACCTGATGAAGCTACACACGTGTTGATCATCGCGAAGGCTAATTTTTGTACAAAAGAATAAGCAAGTGGAGTTGTCATGAGGTCATCATGTTTATATCAAGTGTTCCTATATTATAATTAATGAGATGTGCATTAATTATAATTATTGATCAAATGTATTGATTATTAATCAGATGTATGTACTATATTACATGAGATGTATGTATTATAATTAATGAGATGTATGTATTATAATTAATTTTAATACATGACATATATGTTTGTACAAATGACAGGAACTTAAATATATATTGACAAAAATAAAATAAAATGGCTCATTCCAAACGGTTCTGGGCTTGAACCGTCTGGGATAAATTAATCCTAGACGGTTCAAGCCCAGAACTATTTGGGATGGGCACCCCCTTGCACGCGAAACCTTGCCACACTAAGCCCCTTGCCGCGCCCTAGCCCTCACGTTTACCATCCAATATGTCCCGTGCGCACACTCAGTTTGCAACCCTAGCTAGCGCCCTCCCCCTCGGTGGTGCCCTCCTCCTTCCCCCGTGCCCTCACTGCTACAGAAACCATTTGTACAGGCAGGTGGTAACCCATCTTCACAAAGCGTTTTGCCTCATCAGAATCGAAGGTCTATGTAAATCGGTATATTTGCACAGGCGTTTCTAAGTACCGCCTGTACAATGCATTTGTACAGGCGGTTGCTTAAGCCGTTCGCCTATATAAATGCCGATTTGTACAGGCGGGTTCTTAAGCCACCCGCCTGCACAAATAGCATTTTCACAGGCGTGGGCTTAAGCCGTCTGCCTATACAAACTGCATATCTTCATCCGGTTGCTTAAGCGAACCACCTATATAAATAGTTGTACCACATGTGGCACCTAAGGTGAACCGCTTGTACAGATCCAGAGAATCTTTTTTTAATAATATTAAGCTAATTATATTATAATATTAATAAATGCATACATTATATCAATCACATCGCTGTAGCACAAATCCATACATAACAATGACAAGGTTATATATACAAAGCATATATAAATCATAATTGCATTATACATGGATTGATCTACATATGTTTCATTACAAATTTTTACATCAAACGTTCCACTTAGGGACTTTTAATCTACATCAGTGTTCATGGCCCGTCTATCCTCGTCTCCCAATTACAAAGTCTAGGATGCTTCGCCACTTCACCTCCCCTATAAAAGAAACTACCTCTCTCATGAATGACTTCACGACGAATGAACTAGCACATGTCCTTTTGCACATTGCGAAGGTCATCATCAGTGAGTGCTAAAGTGGTCTTTTCAATCTTCACCTGCAATAATAAAGTAGGCAATAAAGAGGTTAAACAATAGTGAAATCGAGAATCAGACAATAAATAATCTTGAATCACCAATTTGTGTAGGCTTACGTCCTGGGGGTTGCTTCTGTACCTCCCGTTGATCCTGAGGAACTCGCAGATGTAGTATCCACAAAGAATACTGCCTGGAGGTTGCTTGTGGCACTTCAAATCAAATAATAATGTATGGAATTAGTACAGTTGGTAATACCCTTCCTTACTAGTGCAATTATATTGAAGCATTACAAGTGTCTTCTTACCCATGGGTGAACATAGCAAAGCATCTTATTTGACCCCTTCGCAGGATCATGTTGCCCCCCTTTTCTAGTCGCGTAATGCTAAAAAACCCTACTCGAATGTCAACAACAACAAGTAACTATCATATCATAAAACAAATTACATTATGTATGTTTGTGTATGTATTTTTCTTACGTATTTAAGACGTGGGTGAATTCATCGTAAGATTCCGGTGGGGTTCTGGATGAGTCAAGGACCATATATCTGCTCTGCTTCGGGTACAACATGAAACAAATGAAGTGATCACTGCAATGAAAACTTATGTAAGTTTCACGAGTAATCATAGTGTGATCTAAACTTTTAGCAACGATTGACAAATGAGAAGATTACTTAAAATTGTAGGGAGCCATTATGACGTCCTTGTCTTGCATCTGGAGCAGTGCTTTTAATAAGTATAGCCCCACCACTATTTGGCGTTCCCTGGTTAGGGTCTATCGCCTTTCTTCTATCTTCGTTTCTGTCATCCCCTTATTCTTCAACTTCTTGTCATTAAGTACAGCTCTTAAGTTCGGCTGGCTAATCCGTGTGGGGTCAAGGAACCCGACACGTTTTCCCATCTTTTTATCATCGTTATATTGCATTCTACACACAAGACAATGGTCAATGCGCCACTTTATATGCTGAATGCTGGGAAACATGACATTTTGGCAAATATTAGCTGTTCCGACTTTGCATGCTGAAAATGTATAGAAGTTGAGTGCCAAGTGCCATGGGAGGTGAGAGGCATTCTTAAGGCTGAAGAGTTTCTCTTTATAGTAAAGGCTTGTTATATAGATCATTCATAAATTGCTAGAATCCATATAATTTTCACTAAATCCTACGTTAGCCGATGTTAGTGGTTTTTCCTTTGATAAGTGAACACTCAAGCTATGTATTGATGTACTTTTAGATAAAGTTAACTTCGGCGTTATCTGTCGAAAAAGATGTTTTCCGTTTCCCAACAAATGACATTTGGAGTCGCTCAGTATATATGTCGTATTTGCTATATACATGGTTAATTACCTGTTATGCTGGTGAATTAGTAAAGTTTTAGAGATCTTTCCGACATATATTACTATATACCATTATGATCAGAATTTGTCTTGTTGACGTTTGAAAGTGAGTGCTTAGTTCTATAAATTTTCTCTAGCAACTTCATCTCAATTAAGATTGTTGGAGTAGTTGTCACAGGATAAAGAAATTTCAGACGACATGGAAGATCCACATGGATGATCACGAAAAGAGTTTTATCAAGTTCTGAAATAACAAATCATACACTTTTTGTAGATCATCCAGGAGGAGCTTGATGAAATCACCAATCACAAAAAGTACAAAAAGTATATGATTGGTGATTCCATCAAGCTACACCTGGATGACGTACAAAAAGTATATGATTGGTGATTTTAGAACTTAATGAAACTCTTTTTGTGATCATGCATGTGTAGCCAATAATGATCTGCGATACAATTCTTTCATGTCATTTGAAATTTGTCTATCCTACGACTACTACTCCAACAATCTTAATTGAGATGAAGTTGCTAGAGAAAATTTTAAAAAATAGGCACTCGCTTTTGCACCCGCAAGCAAGACAAGTTTTGAATATAAAGGTATACAGGAAAATATGTGGGATTGAGCTCTAAAACTATAATAATTCACCAGTTCATAACAGGTAACCATATACATAGCAAATACAACATACTGAGTGCCTCCAAATGTTATTTGCATTGTTGGAAAACAAAAATGTATCTTGTTCGACAGATTTGGCAGAAGTTAACTTTATTTAAAAGTTAACCTATACATAGCTTGAGTGTTCATCTATCGAAGGAAAAAACCACTAAAATCGGCCAACTTACGATTTAGTGAAAATTATATAGATTCTGCCAATTTTTGAATGATCTAACAAGCCTTTACTATAAAGAGGAACTCAACTGCTATACATTTGGGGTTTTCTTTATTATGCTATCAGAATGCAATATAACGATATGCTGTCATAATTTGTTATATCGACACTTGCTACTGCAAGAGCAAGATGAACTATGTAGGGGTAGGTTGGGGTAGGTTGACGGCCAACTTACAGGCACCACACGCTGATCAAGTTGATGTCGAGTTTTCCAAAATGGAACATCTGTTGGAAGTCACCAAAATCGATCCAAATGTAGCAAGTATCCTCGTGTTTGTAGACATCCGAGGGACGGCGCTTGAATGCCCTTCACCCCAAGATGAGATGCCCTCAAGTACCAAATATGGAGTCTCTTCAACTCCCATGGTCCTTCGCTGATCTCGCTCCATGGGGAGAAATGGCTTGCCATGCTCATAAGTCTCTCGTGAAGGCATGGTCTGCACTGCGAGTGGACTTGGCACTCCTCTTGACTTGGTGGTACTCCGCTGATTGCAATCTACTTTTTGTGTTTTTTGCAACCAACAACATCGCCAAGAAGATGAGGCGCTACAGACGGTTGGGGCAACGGAGGTGATGCATGTGGTGCGTATATGCCACCGCAACGAAGAGGAGGTCGCCCTTGTGAAGGCATCATGGCGATGAGATGCGTCTTGTGGTGAAGGCGCCACGGCATGAGAAGATGCGCTTTGTGGTGCAGGCACCGCCAGCGAAGATGATGCGCTTTGTGGTGCAGGCGCCGCCGGTGGAGATGAACCACATTGTGGTGTAGGCAATTTTAGAAGAGGTAGGATGTCTTGACTTGCCGCTGGCGTCTCTGACCTCTCTTGTATCAATGCAATATCTTCCTTGGGCCATGCAATAAATGACCCAACTGCATCTTGGATGGTCTCTATGCCATCTGGGGTGCTAAATGGTAGCTTCCACAAGCCAAGGCATGAAACAAGCATGATGTCCACTTGCACCTTTGCGTGACCAACCGGGACAGGTTGGTTGTGTATCACAGTACTCGGATATGCCACGCCCTCCGCAAGCTCGACGATCAAGCCCCCTTGCTCCAGATGTGCACAGAGCTTGCACTTGGTTGCCTCTGTGATATCATCCATAGGATATCGAGATGTTGGGCGCGGACCCGACGCTACTCCGGATGCGGGCCGGGCTCGGGTTGTCATCTGACCGCACTTGTAACGCCCTTTCCGCCTCCTTCTCTTCCCACAGTCTTAACAACTCTTGTTGGGCCAGTTGTCTTATTGTATCAGCCATGGTCCTCTTATATTACGACTTATATTGGTCTTGATATTCCGGGAACCCATGCTTGAAGCCCACTCGACTTCCGACTCCACGAGTGCGACCTGGGTGTTCCTTGGTTCCCAATGACGTTGTTAGGTCGTCGTTCTCCCTGTCGGGCACGAAAGATCCCTCCGCTTGCTCCTGTGAGATCTTTTGCAACTTGGATGAAACTTCCAGGACCGCGGGGTCCACCGTGCTTTTGCGACCCTTCTTGCTGCTCGGTTGGCAAGCTAGGACCCAATTTCTGCCTCGCTCGCTACAGCTCACCAATGGGTTTTCTATCCCAGTACGGGCTTCCTCTTCTTCTTTTCTCCTCCACTCAACAATCTTAGGGGCATACCCACCTGTGCCTAGGTGATGGGGGTACTTGTTCTTCTCCGCGAGGGCACTATACACCTCGCTCAATGCTACGGCTTTGCTTGTGGTCTTCTACCAGACAAACTCCGCCCATTCACCCGCGGTGATTTTTCCATATTTCTGGAATGGTGTCCGCTCCGTCTTCACAAAGTACTTGTTCATCTCATACCTCTAGTTCCGTGAGCTCTTCCCCATCACGTCCAAGGCATTCTTCTTAGCGATGGCCTCATACTCTGGGGGAACCTTATGATTTTCTGCAGCTTGGTCCAAAGGTGCGCCTTTGTCGCGTCGGTCACCTTTGTCCAGTTATCAATTGTGATGGAGACATTGTCCTTGACAAGATAACTGCAGCTATTTCAAAACTTGGATAGTGGCTCATGAGGTGCTAGGGGCTCTACTAAAGGACCGACCTCTGTGATATACCAAGTGCCTTCCGGTAACTTGTTCCTACTTCGTTCCCCCCGTTTTCGTTTATGCGAGGTCATGCTTGTTGCAGCAGAGGAATCCATGGGAACATGCCCGGAGGTATCTTTAATTACCTCTTGAACTGCAGCTAGTCGACGTGATCGCCTTTCCAGCCTTTTCATAGAAATAAACACGAGGAATACGCAAACATAAGGAAATGCAATTATTTCCACTCCAAGCTACAAATAAAACAAGCTCACTCTTCTTAATACCTCTTCATTGGGATCGTAGTCGGAGTCAATTTCCCCACGTCGCCGTTCTAGTCGTGGGTATGGAACTGGGCTTGGGCTCATGTACGATGACGAGGAACCATCGCTGCCCAAGGACAACGATGGGCTCGGTGTTCTTTCCGGCTGCGTGGCTGCATCATCCTTCTCGACCAAGTCTTGCTGCCTTCCGGCATCGTCCTCCTCTTGCAACGGCGTATTACCATCGAGCTCTGCAAGCAGGCTCCTCTTAAGCGCCTTATTGGTGGACAATTCTTTTTCTCCTATCTTACTACAAAACAGATTGCAATGACATCAATTTGAGCATATTAATATTTATAGTGGGAATTCATTACGGTTTTATTAGCACGTCAAACTCTTTGGTTAAAATTCTATCTGAATCAATCGCTGACATTCGATTTCTACAGATGAGGGGAATGCTTTCTACATCGAAGGAAACAAGAAATATCGATGGTTGATTCGAAGGAAACAATTAAGAAACAAGAAACCTCTTTAGTGAGATTATATGAGCAAATGCCTGAACCAAAATACGTAATTAATGGGAGCTTGTACTATTACAGGGGGAATGTTCATTAGGGATTCCTATAGTACTGTTGGTGGAGTTGATAAGTTAGTTCCTGTGGATGTTTACTTGTCGGGTTATCCAACTAAACCGGAGGCTGTTATAGATGCGTGGAGGCATCGACAGGGGAAATTTGGCTTTGCCGCTTTGGACGAGGGGAGCACTCGATCTCCCGCCTAGTGATTTTAAGGGTTAGGAATTTCCACAGGCGGTGCACAAGATTTCCACAGGCGGTCTCACCGATTTCTTCAGGCGGCGTCAGTAGATCAGGCGGACCTCTCCCAAAAGTACATCGACAGGATGATCCGCTTGCACTATATTTGACAACACCAGCAGTTTGGGGAGACCGCCAATAGTACGTAGTTATATATATATTGACTGGGTGCTCTCCTCAATGTGCGAGACGATTCCACAGACTGGATGGTCCGTCCCTAGTTTAGAAAACCTTACCGGATCATCCTAGCCATGTAGAAATTTTGTCGTCATCCACAACAGAACTACTATAACAAGATGATCTGTTATTAATAAATATGCGCATACCGGACCATTGGTCCGACAAAATGCTTTCGAAGTTATAGATCTCTCTTTGCGCGAACTCCACGTGTGAAAGAGTGCGCAGGAGCTAGGGGCCGGTGAAGCTAGGGATTGAGAAGTTATCTTGCTTTGCTCGAACTCCACTAAAATCAATATGGGACTGAGAAGCTAGGGGCATGTGAGGTCGCATGTGCAGGCTCTAGGGGTGAAGGGCATGGGGGTCTCTGGGACTGTAGAACACCAACGCAGTTTGGGGAGACGCCGCTACCGCTATACCACACAAACAATGCAATGCAGATAACATTAACTTCTTAAAAGTAGATAGATTAATTAGTGATTCCAAAAGCAGATATATAACAAAATGAACTGTTCACTGACATTTTCCCATCACTAACTACATTCCAAAAGTGGCACCAGTACTACATTGGCACCAACTAGACACCTAGCTGACCTACGCTAGCTATCTACATCCAGAAGTCGTCGTCGTCCTCCTCCTCCTCCTTCGACGAGAACCGGATCTTGGTGGAGGAGCTGGAGGAGGAGGAGGTGTACCCCCATTGGAGGACCGGCATGTAGTCACCGGAGTCGGAGCCGCTGATGTTGTCGTCATCGCTCCCCCTCCCGATCGCTCCCTTCCCCTCCTCCTCCTCCTCGTCGCTCGGCTCCTCCGGCTTCTCCTCCTGGTCGCCATTGCTAATGTGGCCCCCACCACCGCAGATGTAAAAGTCACCACTTCTGCTGCTGCTGGTACTGCTGCCACTACCACCTCCGCTGCTGGCCTCCTCCACCCGGGGTAGCGGGAGTTCCTCCTCTTCGGGTGTTGCCCATAACTGGGGGTCCCAGTTGACAGACGCAGATGAAGGGGGCGATGGTGACCGGAGTCAAGACCGCTTCCTGGCGGGCTCAATCTCCACCGAGATTGCCGAGGAGGATGAGGACGAGGACGACGACATGGTTGCTTGTGGGGAGGGAGAGAAAATGGGAGAATCGCATGGGGGAATTTGTGAACCACCGGCGGTCGTGCAGAAACCACTTCTCCCCCAGTGGTTAATATAACCACCGGGAGGCGAAAGGGCAACCGCGCATCTAGCATAACCGGATCGTCCGGTAGGTAGAACTTTTGTCGTCATCCACACAAGAAGTGCAAGTACCAGATTATCCTATCTATGTAAAATGGCCATACAAGAACTTGCGTGCACGAACTCCACAAGCGAAAGAGTGCAACGTAAAATGGCCATACCGTTCGATGAGTCGAACGGTACAGATTTAGTGTTGAAGTAATTAATCACCCGCACGGTCCTAAATGTTCACATCGTTCGCGGGAGATGCTACATTTCACATGGATTGATCGATTACACCAAAAGGAACAACTACGAGTGGCGCAACATTCAGATAACTCATCATTACATGAAGATCCGACAAGAGCGAACACCACTAAAATCAACTCAACACTACGTGTCCGTACGTTCTCGGGCTGGGAATGCCTAAAGATCAAAGTCGGAGCTGGATCAGCCTCACGCTTTGTAACAGAGTTGTCGGCAGGATCGTAGAGGTCTTGATATTGAAATGGTCTACTCTCATTACCATCGGACTGATGGGCTAGAGGTGATGTTGTAGGAGCAGGCTATGGGTCATGGGCTTAGGGGTCTTTGGGAGTTGTGTCTGCCGCACTAATAGGGTCCACCCTCTGACCCTAAAAACCCATATCAGCTTTATTCTCTGTGATCATAGCAATCACAGCAATAAGTGATTGGCCGGGAGACCAAAGCTCTACACATGTTGTTTAGCTAGGTGCTCTCCTCAGCAGGGGAGCCGATTCAACTCACAGGACGATCTGGCAGTGGTTAGGATAACATACCTGTCGATGATTCGGTATCCGGTCCCCCGCTGAGCTTACTTGTTGAATGAGGGATCAACCTAGGGCCCCTTTTCCGCGGAGGGAATAGCGTCCGAGGGCCGGCCGAGCTAGGAATGAGATGGTCGGGACAACACATCGGACAAGAGAATTTTATCCTGGTTCAGGCTTCTCACGGGGGGAGATAACAGCCCTACGTCTAGTAGTTACACTAGCTTCCAAAGATGAACTACAAGGTGTTTTCTCGGGGGGCACTGAGCCTCCCTTCTCTCTCTACTTCTTACAGGTGTGCTCTTCTTCTTGGTTCTCACTCAAAAGGATTAGGAACCAGCCAAAGAAAAAAGCCCCTAAACACTACATGCGACGGGGTATTTATAGACGATTACAACGTTACATCATTTATTACGGAATAATGCGCCACTACTGCTCCCAGACGTGGGTGAGACTGTTCCCTTGCTTTTTGCCATACCGCAACGTGGGTGTAGTGGGCTCAGATCGTGGCCGTACGGTCCTTCGAGCCGCCGAGTGATTAATGCCACGCCGCCTTCGTGGACCTTGCCCGGCTTTTTGGTTAGCCTGAGGTCATTCTTTAGACTCAGTCATCGGTCGCAGTCCCCCGAGCAAGCATGCTTGGGGGCGAGCTTAGCTGAGGATGGGGAAGGCCCGCAGGTTGGTCTACCCAAGGATCTCCCTTGGGGACGCCGTCCAAGGGTAAGCATGGTCGGCAGCTGAGTAGCCGTCGGGGTACGATGGTCGTTATGGGGAACACCCAATCCCCGACAGCTAGCCCCCGAGACTTAAGGGGGAAGTTGCTCGACGGGGCCTTCGCCTTAAGCCTCCAGACTCACAGAAGGGATTTGGACTTTGCAGTGAAGGGAAACTGCAGTAGCCGAGCAATTCTGCTCTGGAATAAGAATCTTGCAGCGAAGAACTACGACAGCATTTGAGCAATTCTGCTCGGGAATGAGAATATTGCAACGAAGAGCTACTACAGCATCCGAGCAATCCCGCCCGGGAATGAGCATGTCCTGGTGGGACCGAGCGTCTCGCTCAAGGCCCAACCGAAACGAGGCTCAGGAACGGAGGTGAAAGGTTGCGATGGTTCCTTCTTCGCGAAGCCTTGTGGGTACGGCTCTGACAGTTTTTGGAAAACCGCGCTTTTGCAAGACAGTTTTGAAAACCGCACCGCCGCACGTCGATTTACGAACCGGGGGGGGCAGTTTTCAGCACATTCGGCTTCTCCACTCATAAATACCAAGCGAGAACACTTTTGGAGGCTTTCTTCCTCCGCGACTCGCAATCAAACTTCGAAGCCTTCCAACCTTCAAACTCTCTCTTCCTTCTCGCGTCCTTTCCTCGGAGCTCCTTCATGGCAAAGTTCGGCCCGACCAAGATTACTAAGGAGAGGCTTCGGGCGCTCGAGTACTTTGGGTACGTCGACGCGGGCACCTGGCGGATCCCTAGCGGCGAAGGAGCTTCGGCGCCACGTGATGATGAGATTGTCATGTGCGAGCTCTACACTGTCAATGGGCTTCGAATGCCCGAGAGTGAGTTTCTTGAATCCGTACTTACTCATTGCAAGTGCGAGATCACAAACTTGAACCACAACTCAATTCTTGTCTTGACCATCTTCTCGCACCTCTGCGAGGGATTCGTGGGCATTCTGCCCACAGCGAGCCTCTTTTTTCATTTCTAGTCCTTGTTTTGCACCGGTGCGGCTTCTTCCACCGGTTCTTCGTACTTCCGTTTGTGAGCCAATCGCCCGTACGAGTATCCTTTCTTCACCCTTAGAGGCTCGGTGTCAGGCTGGGCCAATTTCTGGTTCTATCTGAGGAAGGCGGAGGGGAGCACTCTGCGTTACTCCGGAGAGGTAGCACCTAGCGTCGAGACCTCACGCCCACCTGTGGCAGCCGAGGAGGAGTGGGCCCTGATGATGATCAGCGAGCTCACGAACATGGGGCTTACTGGTCGGGACATCGTCTACGACTTCCTCAAGAACAGGGTGTCCCCTCTAAGGAGGAGGGAGCACCCTTTCTTCAAGGTCTCCGGGTGGGAAGATCTTACCCAAGAGGCCGGCTTCGGTAAGTTTTGTGGTCTTGAGCGATTTTTTGCTTCGTATGTACCATTTATGCCCATGCTGACTTCTTCAACTGATCGGCGATAGCCCTGGGCTTCGACTGGGTGGAAAAGCGGGTTGCCGTGATGTTCGGCACCCCGAAAGTCAAGGAGCTCGAGCGCGGGCGGCCAGGGAGTGCTTGTCCCAGCTGCCAAGGCCAAGAAGACAAGGGGCAAGAGACAAGCTCCACCACCGCCCTCTACTCGGTTGACGAAGAAGGGGTGGGCTCGACCAAAAGTGTTCCGCGGCAGCAATTGGAGTTTACCGACCGGAAGGAGGTAAGCCGCCTGAACGCATGGATGGAGGATTACGGCCGGAAGAGCTTGGGGTAGCTTGCGGAAGAGGCGAGACTGACTAAGGGAATGGTGTAGGCCGAGCAAAAGGCGTTGAGAGAAGAGCTTGCCGAGCTTAAGGCCAAGCTCGAGTGGATACCTTGGCCCAATGGGCTGCGGAGCCTGAGGAGATGGAGGACAGGGATGAGGACGAGGACGAGGATGAGGTGCCCCTCAAAGCAAGGCGCGGTTGCTCGAAGGGGGTGCCAAAGGTGGTCGATATGGAGAAGGTCGACCCCCTCCCGGCGAGGAACAGCCCTGCCGCGAAGGAGAAGGCTGAACTTGAGGCTGCGACGGCGGTCAACCCCGCCGGAGATGACAACGCGGAGCTTACAAAAGGTAGTCCCCGAACTCTGTCTTTTTTTCTTTTTCTTGCTCTTTGTTTCGCTTGCCCTTTTATCCGAGCTAACCCCGCCCCGTTAACATGGGTGTGATATCTCCTAAGGTCTTTCTAGATTGTGGAAAGATAGCTGACAGGATCCTTGATCGTGTCTTAGAGAGGGAGTTCGCCCAACTTGCCGAACGCGTGATGAGCGAGGCTGTCGAACTGGCGGTGTTGGGCGAGCTCACCGATGACGCCGATCAAGGCACCAAGGAACTCTTTGCTCCGGAAGAATCAGTTCCCCAGGGCGCGCTCCTGACCCTCCCGAGCACGGAGGTTGCCCAAGTAGGGGAGGGAGTGATCTCGTGATCTTGGGCGAAAAGACTGCCCAAGAAAGCATGAGATCCCTGGGCGAATCACCTGCCCAGGACAAGAGCCAGAAGCCCCCGAGCGAACAACATGCTTGGGAGGAAACTGCGCACGCCCAAAGCGAACCACGTGCTCGGGTGGATGTTGCATTGTCCCGAGCGAACAAAGATGCTCGGGTGGACAAGATAAGACCTCGAGCGGCCACCACTCAGAGGGAGGTTGACATCTCCGGGCGGACTACATGCCCGGGGGGATGACGCATCGTCCTCGAACGATCTGCGCTCTTGGAAGGATCCTAGGGATATCCCGGCCAGGATCCTTGCTTGTGGGGAAGGCCGGAGCCCTGCGTCGACGTCGCCTGATAGGGAACTTGCAATGCTTTCTTGGGCGATGTCGCCAAGACCTTCGGGACAACCTTCAAGGCGCCTTTGGTCGTGAGCATACTTTCTTTTCTTGCTGGTAGTTTCTTCTTTTCGCGCCCTGGGAGGAAGGCGCCTGAAATCTTTTTCCTTTTTGTTTTGCTTGCTTGCAGGTTCTTCAAAAGACCATAAGGGACTTTGACTCGGCGACAGCTCCTCCTGAGGTCATGGCCAAACAGAACGCCGATTATGATGCCCAGATAACCGAGCTCGAGTGGCAATTAGGCGAACTTAAGGCTCGGGATGCGCTGATCTTGGAGAGATGCCGCTAGGCTGAGAAGAACGTCTGCCAGGCCGAGGAAGACGCCACCAAGAATAAGGAGAAAATTCGCGAGCTCGAGCTAGAGCTCGAGCAAGAGAGACAACACTCCCTGGTTCTCAGGGCAAAGGTGGCGGAGCTAGGCCGGGCTACGCGGGAGGCTACCGAGCTTGCTGATCAAGGCAAGGAGGAGACAGAGCAACTCCGCTAAGAAGCCCGCGAAGGTCGGGAGGCTCGGCGAAAGGTGATCGAATTCGAGGCCAAGATTGACAAGCTGAGACAGAAGCTCTCCGCGGCGCTTAGAGGAACAAAACCTACGGCATGAAGGGTTTTTTCCTTTCTTTCTTCTCTTTTTTTGATGACTTTTGATGATGTAAATAAAGCGTAATTTCCCCCAAAGGGCCTTGTCTTCTACATTGTTGCTTTTGGATTCTTCTGGTCATTACCTGCGGATGACGAATACGAGGCAAACGACGAAAGATAGGCAGATAGGAGTACATGTTAGAGCAAAGCACGGGCGACACAAGCCCGAAAAAGAGACAAAACACAATGACGAGCTAGAATGAGGCACTTAGCGACGATTTTGGGAAAGAGAACGTTAGTGGGGTAGCTCGCTCCTACCAAGCCCCCGCTGCGAATGAAGGTCGTGCAGCTAAGTTGCGAGCACGAGCTCGTTCACAGGAGAGTTAGGAAAATGCATGTTGCTCCACCGACCAAGTCACCAACTTCTCCGAGTTGCAAGCATGGGCCAGGTCGGGAGAGGGGAACGTGCGAGGCCTCGGCTTCCTTAGCTCCTTGGACACATACCCCTGATTTGCGAGCATGGTCGTTTGGCGAGGAAGAACATGCGGTTGCTCGACAGGGTGCGCGACGACCAATCGCGCGCGAATCGGGCTGAAACTCTGGACCGGCCAAAAGGGTGTCTGTATGCGACCGAAATCATGTAGCGAAGAACTACCGCAGATCATAGTCGGCTTATGGAGACTGGAGCCTCTGGTGGCGAGTTTTGGTGACTGGGCGTTGGTCGTGGCACCCTGTACGCTCGTGCGCGCGCTAGCCCAACCTTAGAAGAAAGACGCTTGGAGCGAACGCTCCTGCCTGACGTTCTCGCCCCATCACCAAGATCGTGAGGAAGAAGTAAGCCCTTGCGCGAGACTAAGTCGGCTTACCAACGGGCAGTGACTTTGAAAGCATTCACAAAATCTTGGAGGCAACGGACTTCGTGTGGGCGAGGAAACCGAATTTTTTCTTTCTCGGAGAAACTGCTAATCTAGCGCAAGATATAAAAGCGAATACGGGTCTAGACAATGAACTTGCGTAGTTGGTTGATATTCCAAGAGCTTGCGAGCACTCGTCCGTCTTCCGTTGCTAGGCGGACAGCCCCCAGGCGTGCCACCGAGACGACCGTGAATGGACCTTCCCACTTGGGGGAGAGCTTGTTGGCTTTCGACGTGTCCTGAATTTGACGTAGGACAAGGTCGCCAACTTGCAAGGTCCTGGGCTGAATCGACTTAGCCGCATGCCGGCGAAGAGCCTGCAGGTAGACAGTAGATCGCAGCAGCGCTCTTTCGCGTGCCTCCTCAGTGAGGTCGAGGTCGAGGAGACGCTCGAGCTCTTGGGATCCCAGCACAATCTCGGCGGGGAGGATGGCCTCAGCACCATAGATGAGCTGGAAAGCCGTCTCGCCCGTAGCTCGGCTCGCTGTGGTGTGGAAAGACCAGAAAATGGAAGGAAGCTCGTCCACCCATGACTTGCCATGCCTGGCGAGGTTTTTGAAGACCCTTTTCTTGATCCCCTAAAGGATTTGGCTGTTTGCTCGTTCAGCCACTCCGTTGCTCTGCGGATGAGCTACAGAGGCGAAGTAGACCTTAGTCCCGATGTCTTCACAGTAAGCTTCGAACAGCTCACTAGTGAACTGAGTGTCGCTATCTGTGATGAGGCGATTGGGGACTCCAAACGCATCACCACATTGCTGTAGAAAAATCTCCTGGTTGCCTGAGCCGAAATGGCTGATACAGGCTCGGCCTCGATCCACTTAGAGAAAGTGTCGACGGCCACAAGCAAGAATTTACAATCCCTTCGACCACGGAGGAAAGGTCCTAGAATATCGATCCCCCAGGTCGAGAATGTCCATGAACACCGGCTGGTGTGCCTTGCGGGCATGGAACTGGCATGCCCGACAAGTCGCCACGAGCGCCCGAGCATCTGCCAAGGCTGTAGCCAATAGTACCTTAATCGGAAGGCTTTGCTCATGAGTGTCCGGAAGGACGAGTGAGCTCCGCACATCCCCTCATGGATATCTCTGAGAAGAAAATTGCCCTCTTCCCGAGATATGCACTTGGAGAGGACTCCAAGTGCCCCTTTGCGGTATAAAGAGCCCTCAATTAGCTTGTACGGAGAGGACTGGCTTATAAGCCGGGAACACTCGGCTTCTTCCTCGGGCAGTGTCCCATGGGCAAGGTACTGAACGAATGGCATCATCCAGTCTGCACCATGCTCGAGGAGGGAGACGTTACCGCACGTCTCCGATGCCTCCTCTACAGAGGGAATGGAGGGCTTGTGCAGATGCTCGACGAGCGCCCCCGGTGGGGCGGGCATCTAGGGGGTGCCTCCTCTACAGAGGGAATGGAGGCTTATGCAGATGCTCGACGAGCGCCCCCGGCGGGGCGGGCATCTGCGAGGAACCGACCTTGGAAAGATAATCGGCCAGGGAATTGTCCTTCCTGTGGATATAGAGTACTTCGAAATTTCTAAAGTGCCGCTCCATCTTCCTCACTTCAACCAAGTAAAGCGCCATTGAGCGATCGGAACACTGATACTCCTTGTTAACTTGGTTGACGACCAACTGTAAATCGCCTCTCATAGTCAGTCGCTAGACTCCGAGCACCTTGCATGCTCGTAGCCTGGCCAGGAGGCCTTCATACTTCGCCGTGTTGTTGGTCGCGGCGAAGTGCAATTGAATGACGTACTGGAGCTGATCCCCTTAAGGAGATACCAACACAACACCAGCCCCCGAGCGTTCGAAGGCTCGGGACCCGTTGAAGTACATGGTCCGGCGACCATCTTCAGACCCATCGGGCTTGGCAGCGGGTGGCACTGGGTTTGTCCATTCCGCTACGAAGTCCGCCAGGATCTGGGACTTGATCACCGTGTGAGCCAAGAAGTGGATATCGAACTCGGCAAGCTCCATAGCCCACTTTGCTATCCGGCCGCCGGCGTCTTGGTTTCTTAGGATCTCCCTAAGTGGAAAGTTGGTCGGGATGACGATCTTGTGGGCTTGAAAGTAGTGGTGTAGCTTCCTTGAAGCCACGAGCAGCGAGTACAGGAGCTTCTGGACCTTAGGGTACCGCTCCTTTGGTCCGTGTAAGACCTCGCTGATGTAGTATATTGGTCGCTGCGCCCCATCTCGCTCGACCGCCAACACCGCGCTTATGGCCTGGGGGGTTGCCGCAAGATACAGAAGAAGTGCCTCCCCGACCTCGGCGGGCTAAGACAAAGGGCCGACAGTACTGCTTCAGCCCTCGAAGGAGCGGTTAGCTTCTTCCGTCCATGCAAAGCCCTTGTGCCTGCGGAGCGCCTTGAAGAAAGGCAGCCCGCGCTCGCTCGACCGGGAAATAAAGAGACTCAGAGCCGCCATGCATCTGGTCAAGGCCTGGACCACCTTTACACAGCTCGAAGGCCGCATCCTTTCAATGGCTTTGATTTTTTCCGGGTTTGCTCCGATGCTTTGTGGCCCGATTAGATAGCCGAGTACTTTGCCCGCTTTCACCCCAAAGACACATTTTTCCAGATTAAGCTTTATTCGGTGTCTATTGAGATTACAAAATGTTTCCTCGAGGTCGAATACATGACTCGAGGTGATCCTATGAAAGACCATGTGGAGGTCTATCCTTGTGTGTGATGAGTAATTGACAAGAGTTGAGGTTGGTTTGATATGAAATTGAGTTTGATTTGAATTGGATTTTCGGTATGAAGCAATTTGAGTGTTGGTTGCTTTTCCTAGTGCTACCCGCGTGGGGCGGTAGCATCGGATCATTGAGTAAAATTATGAGTGATTAATGATTTTGAGATAATCATTGAAAATATTTGTGGGCATTGCTATGTGAAAGGTTTTCCTTGTCTTTGATGGTTGCAGGGCGACGGTGCTAGGTCATGGTGAGGCGGAGGATGACCGGGACTAGGCGAGGAGCGCCGGAGGTCCAGACGGTCGGAGATCGCGGAAGATGACCGGAGACGGAGTCCGGCAAGCCAAGAAGATAAGGAAAGGAGATGATGCTAGCTAGATGCCACGTGGATCAATGAGGGCCGCTTGATTGCGGTCTAGTTGATAGGTTAGCGGGTCTAGGTAGTATGCTTTGAAAACTGCAAGAAAACCCGGTATGTGTGTGGGTTTTGGGTTAGCCCTTGCATGGCTGTGTGAGTGGGTTAATCCTAGCCCTTAGATGAGTGTCCTAGGGTTGAGGGACTCATCCAAGGGTGGTAGGTGACCCAAGAGTTGTATAAATAGGGGTGGAGGGGTGGCCTCCTCCCCTTGAAGGTTTGAGTTGCTCCTTTGAGCTTTGCCCACATGAAGTGAGGCTTTGTAAACCTTTCCACCAGAAATACAAAGAAATTTCTTTGCATCATTGTGAATTTAAATTCCGCATTTACATTATGTCTTTACTTTACGCAATTTAAATTCAGCATTTACATTACGCATTTACTTTCCCGCAATCTATATTCATGCAATTTGGATTTGCCTCCCCTCCTTCTAAATGCTGATCTTGGATGTTTTGAATGTGTTCATATGGTTTTACATCTCTTTTGCACTCTTTGATTGAGTAGAGATCATCTCTTCTTTCAAGTTCCAGTTCTGTCCAGAACTTGTTTTTCGCACAGCAGTTAGTCTTTGATTTTTAGAAAAATCTAGAAAAATCCTTCTTGAGTTATTCTTGTTGGAGATTGTGCGGGACTCCTATACTCATCTGTAGAAAAAGTTTGGAGTCCACTGGTTTCACCGTTTGGGTGCAATGAAGTGAAAACCGAGCCCCAAATTTTCTGCCCGAAGTTTCTGACTGTCTGTGTTCATAGATTTATGATGATTTTTCTACTTGTATTTTTGATCTGAATTTTGGTGGAGAGCTTCACGACTCATCTGCTCATAGGGAGAAAACTTCTCATAATTTTGTGAGCAGCAAAAACCCACCAACCTCCTGTTCAAATTAAAGACAGATTCTGGAAATATCTGCTTTTGCTTTTCTAAAAGAGACTTTTGTGTTTTGGCTTGATCTCTTTTAGAAAAGAAGTATTTGAATTGATTCCTCTTTCTTTTGGACACTTGACAACCAGGATTGTGATTGAAAAATCCTCATATATTTTATGGATAATATTCATGTAAACTAGGGATACACATAGTTGTCTAGTTGTTCCGGTTTTTATGGTTTTTCACGATTTCCTTATGCGCGATCTTTTCTCGGTTTTAGTTGGAGTATTTTGGGGAAAATTTATTTGCACCATTCACCCCCTCTGTTCGCCATCTCGATCCTTCAATTGGTATCGAGCCGGTTTTGCTCTTTCATAGATCTTGACCGGTCTCGAGAGCCATGGCGATGCATAAGTATTCCACCAAGCCTCCAATTTTTTCTCGGTGTTGATTTTCCTTTTGAAAATCCCGGATGGAGTCATACATCATCGCCCAGGGCTTCTGATATGGCGAAGGTGAAGCTCCCATATGAGGTTCTCGCCGATGAGAACGCCACTACCGCAATATGGTCGACGTTGAGGCAAATGCTAAGGCGAGGAACATTCTCATACAGGACTCACCAAGAAGTGAGTATGATCGATTTTCACCTTCGCTCCGCCCACGAGATTTGGGTAACCTCGATGCTTACCATGAGGGCACTACTCAAATCAAGACCGTGAGGCAGATCGATTCAAGCGAGTACAACAAATTTGAACAACGCTACCGGTGAGAGTCTCGATGAGTGCTTTGGTCGGTTTACTAAGATTTTGAGCGACCTCCGAAGCGATCGGTTGTATATACCTCGACTCGGACAATGCTCGCATTTCTTGACCGCACTCGACCTTCGGGTTTGGGAGATGAAGGTGACCACCATCAAGGACACCATCGATTTGTCGACTCGACTCTTGACGGGCTTTATTCCCGCCTCAAGACTCATGAGATTGATGTCGCCTCCTGAAGACGAAATCTCACGATGGCTTTGGTCACCGATCCCATTGGGTCCTCTTCTGATTTTCTCTTGACTTTGCTTCGGTTTTTCTCTCCGCTCTTTGCGGCGTAGCGATGAAATTTCGAACAATTTCTAGAAAATGAGCTTGCTCTTGTCGCTCAAAAATTTTCCAATATTTACAAGAGAATGAGAGAGAGGAAGAGAGGTGGCATGATCACCGCTTGAGTGTGGTGGCCCCAACCACATTCGAGCGAACCGCCCTAAGCCGAGAAGGGCAAGAACGACGCCGCGGTTTGGGCAAGAACGACTACACCGACAAGAACCGCAACAAGAAGCCTCCAGTTCAGGAACCGGCCATGAGAAGAAGTACCGCAACTTCTCCAAAACAAGAAGCTCTTCCACTGCGTCCTCGCCGCCTCGACGACATCAACCTCTCCGACACGGAGACATGGAGCGACAAGGCGAGGATGATCCGCAAGAGAAGAAAGGCGGCGGCGACTTCTCGGCATGTGCTTCATGGCAGCGCCATTGAAGTGAGCGACTCCAGCAGACAAATGACACGGATGAGGTACCCACCTACGACGAGTTAAATGATGCCTTCAGAATTAGGCAAGTTTCATGCTAAGGCTAGGTCGAGGTGTTCTCGAAGTTAGAGAAGGAGGTAGATAGATTGTCTCGGAGTTAGCTTCACTTAAATCATGTTCCTCCCGAGACTCGATAGTTGTACTCTCTGTGATGCTTTGCTTGAGGAGTTGGAGAACCTAAGGACCCCGCATGATAGTGTGGTTTCGATCTTGAGGCTCTTAGGTCAAGGATGCTAGCACATGTTCTATTGATCCTATTCCTATTGATGCTAGTTTTCTTCATACTCACACAACTGGCATCTTGTGAAAATTGCCCTAAGCTACTTGCTGAAATTGATGCCATGGGTTGTCACCTTAGGAAGCTTTTGCTAGAAATGATGAACTTGAATTGCATGCTTCTAAGGACCCAGTCAGCTCATGTGAGGGCTATAAGCAACTAAAAATTGATAATGAAGCTTTGAATGCCAAGTGTGCGCAACTTGCTAAGGACTTACTAGTTAAGTCAGATAATGATTGCTTTCTGTGTATTGGGGTTAAGGATGACGTGGATAAGGTCCACGCAGAGCTTAGGAAGAAGATAAAGGCCCAGGTTGGTAGAATTAGAAATGCTTCTTGTGCTTCCTGTGAGTCTCTCAAATTTGAGGCAGCCGTGTATAGGGAACAATATGCACGCGTTGTTCAATCCTCTTCTTCTGGCTCTTCTTCTACTCCTTCCCTTGCTCTTCTTGTGCCTCTCTCTTACGGGAGTGTGAGTATCTCATGAGCACTCTTGAGAAATTTGTTGGAGGCAAGAAGAAGCTCAATCTCATTCTAGACCAGTCCAAGGTTAGCAGATTCAATCAAGGTCTAGGATTTGATTACTTGGAGCACGCACGGGCGCATCCGCCTTCAGCTTGTAATGTGCTTCCAAGAGTGGTGAGATTATGGTTGCTCCCAAGGTGAGCACCACTGTGTTTAGGTCTCCGGTGTGGTCCATGGGACTTCTCGACTGTATGATGCTTCTCTGTTGCTTCCGCCTCTAACAAGGCAAAGTACACATGCACCTTCTGAAGAAGGATGGTCACCTAGTACATTTCTGCTTTTAGACGCGCCAAGATCACCAGCGTGAGCATGTTGCTGCACTTAGGGTATTCGTGGTCATCCCTGACTCGAGTGCTCCTAAGGCACGACCGCTTCTAGACAAAGTTAGAGAGTCGCTTTGTTTTTAGGCAACATCCAGACTCGGTTTTCATGCTTGTTCAATCGAGTTTTAGTTCGAGTTGCTCGTGGTCGGTCTTTCCGCCGCCCTCTTGATATTCCTCGCTTTTCCCATCGAGGTAGATATCGGCGCGTGAGGTGTTCGGGTAGGAGATTTAGGCACCTCATTGGGATGGTCCACCTTTGCACCACTGGCGGGCCAAACCAAAGGATGTGACTCCTAGATCTTCCACTACACCGCTTTTCCGATCTTGTTAGAGTTGAGCGTCGAGAGACACTAGAGTCCAGCCTTTCTTCTTTTGTGGTCTGGTACTTTGAGGCGTCGTGTAATTCAAGATTGGGTTCCCAAGTCTTCACTTTATCCCAAGATCGAGTCTTCTTCCGACTTGATCAGTTCGCTTGGATGGGGAAGGAGATGTTTGGATTGTTGACTCGGTTGTTCTCTCCATATGACCGGAGATTCTCGTTGGTTCTCTTCCTAGTCCGAGCCCCGGTGATGAGTTGATCACCTTTGGGGATGCGCTTCGTAGGGTCATTGCAAAAGGTACCATCTGCATTAATGAAAGTTTTATTCTTAAAGATGTTGCCTTAGTAAGTAAACCGCAATACAATCGCTTTCGTTTCACGACTTATCGATGACTCTTTCGAGGTAAGCTTCAAGAGTAATGCTTGTAGAATCCTCGATTCATCAGAGAGTTAGTTTATGGATTTCTAGATTTGGGAGAGTCTTTCATGCTGATTTTTCTGCTTTCTTCCGAGACTCTCTTGTGTTTGATTGCTTATGAGTCCCGTGATCTCTCCTTCGCATAGGAGACTTGGTCACATTGGTTTTGATCATTTGACCAGAGTTAGCACCGCGATCTTATTCGTGGTTTGCCCAAATTCAAGATGGTCAAAGACTTAGTTTGCTCTCCTCGCCGACATGGCAAGATGGTTATCGCTTTCATCCTCCACCACCGTAGTGATGATCGATGCACCAGTGAGCTTTTACACATGGACACTTTGTTGGTCCAAATAGAGTGCAACAAGCAGGAGGGAAGTGGTATGTCCTTGTCATTGTTGATGATTTTTCGAGGTATTCTTGGGTATTTTTCATGGCCTCAAGGATGAGACTTTTTCTCACTTCAGGGATTTGTTAGTAGGTTGTCTATTGAGCTCCTGTGTGCATTACGAGCTATACGCAGTGATAATGGCACGAGTTCAAGAACTCCTACTTTGAGAGTTTCTGTGGAGTCCGGGTTAGAGCATCGCTTCTCCTCTCCATACGCCCCTCAACAAAATGGCGAGTGGAAAGGAAGAATAGGACCTTGGTTGAGATGGCGGTGACGATGCTAGACGAGTACAAGACTCTAGGAAGTTTTAATGAGGCTATAGCTACCGCTTGTCATGTTTCCAATCGCTTTTTCTTGAGAGCACATTTGCATCGCACTTCTTATGAGTTGAGGTATGGGCGAAAGGCCGTGTTTCTCATTTTCGCTTTTGGTTGCAAGTGTTTCATCTTGAAGTCTGTAACCTAGGTAAGTTTGAGTCTCGTTCTTCCGATGGTATTTTTCGGGTTACTCGACTTCTTCTCGTAGCTATAGGGTCCGGAGTTGTGATGCTAATAGGATCATAGAGACCGTGACGTGACCTTTGATGAGGCTAGCCTGTGCTAGACCCGATATTTCAGCTCTTCTTATCCCTCCGAGACCATCTTTGTAGAGGATGAGGATGATGGAGATGATGGTGTTCCACCCGATCCAGCCTCCTCTTCACCGAGGTGCCTCCTGCTTCCATTTCTCGCACCTCAGAAGATCACCTTTGCCTTCAGACTCTCCTTCACGAGTGGCTCTGCTCCTACCTCTTCTCCTCAAGAGGTAGAGGCCACTCGCTTCGGTCCTCCACGCCACATTCAACGCTCTCATCCACCGAAAGCAGATCATTGGTGATCTGCTTGAGCGGTGACACGCCAAAATCAGCTTATCTTCTTTCTGCCTTCACTCGCCTTTGTTGCCTCTTTTGAGCCGAAGGATGTTACTCATGCATTATCCGATGAATCATGGATTAATGCTATGCATGAGGAACTGGAAAACTTTGAGAGGAACAAAGTTTGGCAGCTTGTAGAGCCCCCATCTGGTCATAATGTCATTGGGACCAAGTGGGTGTTCAAAAACAAGCAGAGTGAGGAAGGGGTTGTCGTTCGCAACAAGGCTAGGCTAGTTGCACAGGGCTTCACTCAGGTTGAGGGTCTTGACTTTGAGGAGACTTTTGCCCTCAGAGCTAGACTAGAGGCGATTAGAATCTCGCTTGCATTCTCTCGCATCCCAAGGCTTCAAGCTCTATCAAATGGATGTCAAGAGTGCATTCCTCAATGGCTTCATTGATGAAGAGGTGTATGTCAAGCAACCTCCATGATTTGAGAACCCCAAATACCCGAACCATGTCTACAAGCTTTCCAAAGCCTTGTATGGACTTAAGCAGGCCCCTAGAGCTTGGTATGAGAGGCTTAAGTCCTATCTTCTCAGTCATGGTTTCAAAATGGGTATAGTAGACAAAACTCTATTCATCAGACACCAGGATTCTCATTTCCTTCTCGTCCAGATTTATGTGGACGATATTATCTTTGGTGGTTCATCTCAGTCTCTTGTGTCTCATTTTTCTGAGGTGATGAGCATAGAATTTGAGATGAGTATGATGGGTGAGTTGAGCTACTTCCTCGGCTTCCAAATCAAGCAGACTCGGGAGGGTACTTTCCTGCACCAAGGTAAGTACACTCGGGACCTTCTGAGCCGGTTTGATATGTCTGATGGGAAGCCCGTGATGACTCCTATGGCCACCACTGCTGTCCTCGAGCCCGATGAGGATGGTGAGCCTGCTGATCAAAAGGAGTTCCGGAGCATGATTGGCTCCCTCTTGTATCTTCTTCGCTCATGGGACATACACTTTGTCGTGTGTATGTGTGCTCGCTTCGAGCTTCTCCTCGCGTCTCTCATCGTCAGCGGTGAAGCGATCTTCAGTACCTTCGAGCTACCATTGATTATGGTATCTGGTACTCTTCTTCCTCTTGTCTATCCCTTAGAGCCTTTTCCGATGTTGACTTTGTCGGGTCAGAGATAGATAGGAAGAGCACTTCGCACTTGCCAATTCATTGGCACTTCTCTTGTTTCTTGGTCTTCTAAGAAGCGGTCCGAGTTGCACATCCAATCGCCGAGGCCGAGTATGTTGTTTGCAGCCGATTCTTTCAGAGCTGTGCTCTCGATGAGATCGACCTTTATGGACTTTGGGTTAGAGATAGAGAGTGTTCCACTTTTCGTGATAACACTTCGCTATTTGTATTGCCAAGAACCCAAAGCACTCCTTTACCAAGCACATTGATATTAGATATCACTTCCTTAGAGACCATGTGGAGAAAGGAGACATAGTGCTTCAGCCAGGAGAGTGACCACCGGTTGGCGATATCTTTACCAAGCCTTTGGATAGCTCTAGGTTTGTTGCCCCGAGGAGTGAGCTTGGTGTCGTGTGTCCTTACGGCTTATTGTGAGGGGAGCTGGTTTGTACTTTATGTATTATATGTATATATTTTCTTCCAGCTTTTTCCTTCTTTTGTCTTGTTCTGGGTGCTATGGGTTTTCTTTTCTAGAGTTCTGAGTTCACTTCACCTAGACTTCGGCATACCTCGGCATGGACCTCTCATCTTATGCTTTAGGATGCTATTCTCTTCTTCTTCTCGCTGAGCTCACTCACGCCTTGTAGGTCTAGCAGTGTTGGGCCCCTGGTAGACAGGTCTGTGTTTGCTCTCGGCCGGAGTTTGAGAGCTAGCTTTCCTTTGTCAGTCATTGGGGAAGATGAGAGCGAGTTTGAGTCTAGTGTTCTCTGCTATCTTTTCTATACTCTATAGTCACCCAGTTCGCAGTTTCTTGACTTCTTCCCTCCATTCTGTGTTTCTGGCTTTAATTGAGTTCTTTTCAACCTTTCTTGAGCTTAATCTTGCTAATAACTCAATTTGAACCAGATTTGTGCTTAAAATGGAATCACATGTTGAGGGGGAGTTTAAGAATCTGTCTCATTCATTGCATATAGACTTGATTTTTCATTTTATGAGCTTTGTCTATTATGCAATTGACTCAATCTTCATGTGATGCACCTTGCTACATCTTTTGAAGAAAATCACTAGCTTCGGGTTGTCCAAGTTCATCCATCATGCTGAGCTTGTTAAAATTTGAAAATTGAAAGTTTTAACTGAAAAACTTGATGAAACATGTTGCTTTTTCTTGCTAAGTTTCGTCTCTAGAGGTATTTACCATGATTTGTGAAATTTTGGAGTTCTCTAGAGTCCCTATAGCAACTTGGGTGAAACTAGCTTGATCCATACTTGAGTCCTTCCAATTGCTCATATGTGCTAAAATGAAAACAAAAATTGACTCTTTTGTGCAAAATTGATCTCAACACTTTGCATTCACGAGACGCCTCCCATTGCACTTGGGATGAACTTGGAATGCATCGTGTATGACCAAGACCATCCTCTTAAGAGTTCTTCTTAAGATGGTCAAGATGGCTTGAGTCAATTACTCTTGAAAAATGCAAATAAACAAAAAACATATGTGGGTAAAGAATGCAAATTATGTCAAACATTTGCACCCGCTATGTCTTTTCAAATACTAAGGCAAAAGTCGCATTATATGGAAAATGAGCTCAAGGACCTTGTATGCACTTCTAGATTTCCCAAAGTGTTGAGTAGGTTGAACTCTAGGTTTTCCATTTGATCCTATGAGTGGTGTTTGCTTCTAGCTTTGAAACTTTTGCTAAGTTTTGCACTTGTTCCAATCTTGTTAAAATAAAATCTTGTAAACAAAGCTTGTGAGCAAAATGAATTTGTTCTTGGAGACATCCAAGTTTAGTCATTTTCTAAATTGATTAGCTTGGTATCATATCTTGTCATTATGATCAGTTGGATAATCTTCAAAGCTCCTTAGGTTGCATCTCATGCATACATATTCAAAGGGGGATAAAAGAAAAAAAATTTGACTTATTGATGCCTATATTGCCAAAAGGGGAGAAAATGTAGAAAAGGCATCTTCAAAGGAAAAATTTAATCCACCTTGATTCTTATGATCTTTGTGACAATTGCAAATTTTATGATCATAAGCATATTCGAGTGTTCATTGTGAGTTTTATTAGATATTTTAGAGCTTTTGTGGAAAACTTGCTCTTTCTTTTATATTGCTCTAAAAATCTTTCTAGCCAACTTGGTCATGATATTATTTCCTTCTCTCTGGACCGAGTTTCGCTTTGCATTCAAATTGCTTTCTTCTTCTCCTTCAAACTCAAATTTATGCCTTTTCGGGTGTTTGTCAATATACTCATCAAGGGGGAGATTGAAAGACCATGTGGAGGTCTATCCTTGTGTGCGATGAGTAATTGACAAGAGTTGAGGTTGGTTTGATATGAAATTGAGTTTGATTTGAATTGGATTTTCGGTATGAAGCAGTTTGAGTGTTGGTTGCTTTTCCTAGTGCTACCCGCGTGGGGCGGTAGCATCGGACCATTGAGTAAAATTATGAGTGATTAATGATTTTGAGATAATCATTGAAAATATTTGTGGGCATTGCTATGTGAAAGGTTTTCCTTGTCTTTGATGGTTGCAGGGCGACGGTGCTAGGTCATGGTGAGGCGGAGGATGACCGGACTAGGCGAGGAGCGTCGGAGGTCCAGACGGTCGGGAGATCGCCGAAGATGACCGGAGACGGAGTCCGGGCAAGCCAAGAAGATAAGGAAAGGAGATGATGCTAGCTAGATGCAGCGTGGATCAATGAGGGCCGTTGGATTGCGGTCTAGTTGATAGGTTAGCGGGTCTAGGTAGTATGCTTTGAAAACTGCAAGAAAACCCGTATGTGTGTGGGTTTTGGGTTAGCCCTTGCATGTCTGTGTGAGTGGGTTAATCCTAGCCCTTAGATGAGTGTCCTAGGGTTGAGGGACTCATCCAAGGGTGGTAGGTGACCCAAGAGTTGTATAAATAGGGGTGGAGGGGTGGCCTCCTCCCCTTGAAGGTTTGAGTTGCTCCTTTGAGCTTTGCCCACATGAAGTGAGGCTTTGTAAACCTTTCCACTAGAAATACAAAGAAATTTCTTTGCATCATTGTGAATTTAAATTCCGCATTTACATTATGTCTTTACTTTACGCAATTTAAATTCAGCATTTACATTACGCATTTACTTTCCCGCAATCTATATTCATGCAATTTGGATTTGCCTCCCCTCCTTCTAAATGCTGATCTTGGATGTTTTGAATGTGTTCATATGGTTTTACATCTCTTTTGCACTCTTTGATTGAGTAGAGATCATCTCTTCTTTCAAGTTCCAGTTCTGTCCAGAACTTGTTTTTCGCACAGCAGTTAGTCTTTGATTTTTAGAAAAATCTAGAAAAATCCTTCTTGAGTTATTCTTGTTGGAGATTGTGCGGGACTCCTATACTCATCTGTAGAAAAAGTTTGGAGTCCACTAGTTTCACCGTTTGGGTGCTATGAAGTGAAAACCGAGCCCCAAATTTTCTGCCCAAAGTTTCTGACTGTCTGTGTTCATAGATTTATGATGATTTTTCTACTTGTATTTTTGATCTGAATTTTGGTGGAGAGCTTCACGACTCATCTGCTCATAGGGAGAAAACTTCTCATAATTTTGTGAGCAGCATAAACCCACCAACCTCCTGTTCAAATTAAAGACAGATTCTGGAAATATCTGCTTTTGCTTTTCTAAAAGAGACTTTTGTGTTTTGGCTTGATCTCTTTTAGAAAAGAAGTATTTGAATTGATTCCTCTTTCTTTTGGACACTTGACAACCAGGATTGTGATTGAAAAATCCCTCACATATTTTATGGATAATATTCATGTAAACTAGGGATACACATAGTTGTCTAGTTGTTCCGGTTTTTGCGCGTTTTTCACGATTTCCCTTGCGCGATCTTTTCTCGGTTTTAGTTGGAGTATTTTGGGGGAAAATTTATTTGCGACCATTCACCCCCTCTGTTCGCCATCTCGATCCTTCAATTGGTATCGAGCCGGTTTTGCTCTTTCATAGATCTTGACGGTCTCGAGAGCCATGGCGATGCATAAGTATTCCACCAAGCCTCCAATTTTTTCTCGGTGTTGATTTTCCTTTTTGAAATCCCGGATGGAGTCATACATCATCGCCTCAGGCTTCCTGATATGGCGAAGGTGAAGCTCCGTATGAGGTTCTGCCGATGAGAACGCCACGGCCGGCAATATGGTCGACGTTGAGGCAAATGCTAAGGCGAGAACATTCTCATACAGGACTCACCAAGATGAGTATGATCGATTTTCACCTTCGCTCCGCCCACGAGATTTGGGTAACCCTCGATGCTTACCATGAGGGCACTACTCAAATCAAGACCGTGAGGCAGATCGATTCAAGCCGAGTACAACAAATTTGAACAACGCTACCGGTGAGAGTCTCGATGAGTGCTTTGGTCGGTTTACTAAGATTTTGAGCGACCTCCGAGCGATCGGTTGTATATACCTCGACTCGGACAATGCTCGGCATTTCTTGACCGCTTTTCGACCTTCGGGTTTGGGAGATGAAGGTGACCACCATCAAGGACACCATCGATTTGTCGACTCGACTCTTGACGGGCTTTATTCCGCCTCAAGACTCATGAGATTGATGTCGTCTCCTAAGACGAAATCTCACCGATGGCTTTGGTCACCGATCCCATTGGGTCCTCTTCTGGATTTTCTCTTGACTTTGCTTCTGGTTTTTCTCTCTCCGCTCTTTGCGATGTAAGCGATGAAATTCTGGAACAATTTCTAGAAAATGAGCTTGCTCTTGTCGCTCAAAAATTTTCCAATATTTACAAGAGAATGAGAGAGAGGAAGAGAGGTGGCATGATCACCTGCTTCGAGTGTGGTGGCCCCAACCACATTCGAGCGAACTGCCCCAAGCTGGAGAAGGGCAAGAACGACGTCAGCGGTTTGGGCAAGAACGACTACACCGACAAGAACCGCAACAAGAAGCCTCCGGTTCAGGAACCGTAGCGAGAAGAAGTACCGCAACTTCTCCAAAACAAGAAGCTCTTCCACGCGTCCTCGCCGCCTCGACGACATCAACCTCTCCGACACGGAGACATGGAGCGACAAGGCGAGGATGATCCGCAAGAGAAGAAAGGCGGCGGCGACTTCTACGGCATGTGCTTCATGGCAGCGCCATTGAAGTGAGCGACTCGAGCTGTCAAATGACACGGATGAGGTACCCACCTCTGACGAGTTAAATGATGCCTTCAGAATTAGGCAAGTTTCATGCTAAGGCTAGGTCGAGGTGTTCTCGAGTTAGAGAAGGAGGTAGATAGATTGTCTCGGAGTTAGCTTCACTTAAATCATGTTCCTCCCGAGACTCGATAGTTGTACTCTCTGTGATGCTTTGCTTGAGGAGTTGGAGAACCTAAGGACCCCGCATGATAGTGTGGTTTCTGATCTTGAGGCTCTTAGGTCGAAGGATGCTAGCACATGTCCTGCATGATAGTCCTTAGTATATTTTTAGCACGGTCTCTTTTTTTCTTTTTTTTTCTTTTTTTGTGTGTTGTACTAAGCTTTATTTCACTCACGAACTTGATCTTTCGATATAACAGCATACCAAGCAAATTCTTAGAAAATATATCAAGGCATTCTCTGACAACTGGCGCATCTTTTTATTGGCAAATTCTACTATTACCCATTAGCTGGCCAACATAAACTGTTATCACTTGAAACCCCTTGTTTTTTTTGTTGTTGTTTTTTTTCCACATTCAGGGATTTAAATTGGTATAATTTTTTTTTACCCAAAGTAGCCTTATGTTTGAGTATCCAACTAATTCCATGAATAACCTAAAAAGTCTAAATATCCAACACAATATGATTTGCTTGGAACTCTACTCTCTCCATGAACACTGAATTCTCAACATCCTGGGTAAATCTAGCACAACTGCGCACTTATTGACAATGGCAAATCCTTTGGCTAGTCAGCTCACGTTGGGTACCACTAAACCAGCCACTATTTCTCATGCATACTTTTCAGGTAAACCGTAAACACAAGGATACTCTTAGAGAAACATCTAATCCGTCATTTTACATTCTCGTTTTTTTTTCCTATAATCTATATACCCATGATCAACCATTTATGCTTTATTTCCTTCGACAAGGGAATCCTTTACATGGAATTCATCCTTAATCTCTTTTATTTTAAAAATAAAGTTACGACATTGCACTAGGTAAACTCATGACTCCTGACTTCCTTGATTTAGCATTGGCGCTGGGGCTTCAATAGGGACAGAGTTGTGATTGACTTGAACTGACATGATTGCTTTCCTTTGAGGGCACTTTTTGGCAAAATGCTAGGGCTTGTGGCAAATATAGCAGAGTCTAGGGTGAACTTTCTTTGTTGAGCATTCGTTGATTGGAATGGTGTCTTTACCTAGACGCCTTTTTTTCAATTGATTTTCGCAGTAAATTTCTCTTGTAACTACACTGTCCGCTCTTGGCGTTATGTACCGGACTGAGGTAACTTCCGGTATATCCATGGCTGTAGGAAATATTTGTCTTCTCTGTGGACATCGATTAGCATAATGGCCTTTTTGGCGACAGTTATAGCACCCAATGCTGTTCTTCCTGTGATTCATTACTTCCTGATTCGCAACACATCCCCTAGTGAAACGATCTTCTTCACCATGCAAGGGACCTACTGTGGGTGATGGACACTCATTGCTTTCCTGATTAGGGTTAACAGGTTCAGGAGGGTGCATTTTTAATTCTCCAAGCGACGTTTCCCGTGCAAATAACTTTCCCCTTCTTATTGATAATTCTTGAGCAACTAGGGTCCGTAGATTCTTCCGTTGACGTTGAATCACGGCAGTAACTAACGGATCCAGGGGACACTGAGGTGGGCAATGGTCTCGTCCTTCACAAAGGTAACATGTGATGTCGCTCATAGGACATTCTCCAGGAGAATGGTTTCCTTCACAACTGGAGCAATTGATCGCATGCTCGTCTGCGGTATGTCCTATCTCTCCACAGCGAATGCACGCACGATCCTTTAACTTGTCTAGTTGTCTAGATCTCGAACGAGGTACATTGGTGGTATTCTTCTTTGAATTTATTGCGGCCATATCTTTCCCAGTGATATTTTGTATTTGTTTCGTCATTGCTTGCATCAACTGAGTCTGAGCGGCCAAAAACTCTTTGAAGCTCTGCATATCTATCGGTATTGACGGTTGAGGAACTAATCCATCCTTAGAGTTTCCACTGGGTTGATTCCCACTTTCACTAGCTCCATTGCTATCACCATTCTGAACCGTCTGCTTGATTACCTCAAAGGTTAGGGAAACGAAATTAGCATAGATAAGGAGCAAGAATCTTAATACAGGGGAGATAGGTTTTAACCCAATGACTTGAATAACCAATATTAATAACTTGGTATGGCTGCTTATATAAGCCTAAAAGCTTTGCAACACATACTGCACACTCAGCAATCAAGAAGAACCAATTCAACCTAAACACACAAAACTACCGTCTACATGGCCGACACTCCTATCTTAAGGAACGCGACTCCCACACATGAGTCTCAACTGGCTACTTGAAGTACTGAGTCTTCTAACTCTTGATACACTTCATTGATCCACTCTTCTATGAGCTTGATGATTCCTTCCGTCATGATCATTATGGTAGCAACAGGCACTTGATGCCTTCTCCTGTGGTGTGGTATATCGTCTTCTACTCAAGGTAACTCAGGTAAGATTTCAGTTCGATTCAGCAGAGGTAAGAGAAAGAGATTCCAGCAAAGGGAAGGAAAGAATTTTAGGTAAGAACAGAAATAGAAGAATGAGTTGAGTCGAGAATATGTTTTCAGATCAGATCTTTTACTTTAGAAAATAATTTTGAAGGACCTATAGAGACGACCAACTATCTAGGGTCAAGACTCACAACAAGATGGCTCGATACCACTTCGTCGGGACCCGAATATGCAAATCCGGACCCTCTGTATATCGTGCACTAGTCCAAGATCACGCTTAGTGCACACAGCCTCAACATTAGTGAATATCACAATCATACACAACGATATAAGATAAAAGACATAATATATTAAATATTACCAGTTGTATGACCTCATAGTCAACTTACTTAACAATGCCTCATAAGGTGAACAACAAATTGAATGCAGCGGAATGAAGACGAGGTAACCCTCAAGATACCATAGGCAATCGACAAGGCTCGCACCCTAAACATACGCCTCTCCATGGTACTCCTTCTTCAAAGACTGATGATGTTTGTAGGCAAGGGTAAGTATACAACATACTCAACAAGTTGTGCATGAAATGCAATCCTACTATAGCTATATGCAAGGCTTATTCCAAAGGAAAGGCTAAGTGGCTCATAAGCGAAGCGAAGATTTTCAAACATAAGCAATATGTAGATTGAAAAGACAAGAAACAAATAACAAGAATAGATAGATTCAGATTTCTCAAGTAAACCAAGTTTTCTCATCCTAAGTCAAGATTCAACTTTCCATGGCAATCGCCATCCATCCCAAGTTTTCAAAAGAATCTAAACCCTTGATCAGAATCCCGAGCTTGCTCAATACCGTGAGCATGGCTATCCTAATAGATTGTACACTCGCAGAGGTTATGCACTTTACCCACACGACATGATAATCTCTTTTATGCCCGGCCATTAGCACACTTTCTTTGGTATGCCTACAGAGAATCATGACAAAGCCTTTACAATGCTCTATCTTAACTCAAGATTACCCGCTAAGGTTTCAACACCAAGGGTCTGAAACCACAACAGGCCCCCTCTTGCGCCATCTGGGTTCATTTAAAAGGATGAACCACTCCACCACGATAGTACTCAAGCTAAGACATTGCAAATTAATCACTAGGCTGCCCCATAATAACATGTGGTTGCATGATTGACTCAGGTCAAAGGCTCGCAAGGTGTCCTTATGGTTTGATCAAAGCAAGACATACACATACCCTTTGCCCATCGGGCCCACCCAGGCATCCTGCCCTTGCCACTTGCTCACCCCCAAAATCATAACCACCCCAGCTTGATTACAAAGCACCATGTGCCATCAACAATTCAATATCGCTATGTGACATCCATTGCCACCACAACTCAATCTCATCGTGTGACCACACATGACACACAAATTAACATCATTGTTCCATATTCCATTAGTCAAATTTAATAATCAACATTCCATGTACATGTGATGACGTGGCATGGCTAAGCATTCTAATCCGATCTAACCATCCATGTTGATTTCATTATTAACCAACTATAGTAAACCAACCTAGGGTGACAAGTGGATCATAGCATACAACTAGCAAGGTAGGGTGTAATTCAAAGGGTACAATAACTAATCCCAAACTTATGTTGAAATCATTTATACACATAAAATAACAAGTGATAAGGTAAATCAAAATAGCATGCAATCTAGTTTATGGGTACAACATGATCAAAGCACAACTTGCCTTGCTTAAGCTCCTGGTATTGCTCCGAAGATTGCTCTTGAAATAATAATCCTTCTTCCGACACCTCGCCCAACTCAACGTCTACGCGAATCGAGAGAGAAAGCAAAATAAAAACCAAAACCAAATAGCAAATAAACACCAAGAACAAATAGCAAATGAACCCGAAAATTCAAATAAAACCCCCATTAGATATATCTTGAGTTTATAAATTTTTAGGAGTTTGAATCACCCAAGTCGGAGTTCATATGCAAAAGTTATAACATTTAGAAAATAGACTAAACTCTAGAATTAAAAATTCTAAATCTTTCCGAATTATTTTTATAAAGAAAATCCAAATTTTTCCTACCCCGGCTTGTACGGACAACACGTGGCGAAATCTAGACTGATGAACTCAATCTAACGGTTACGGATAGATCTACTACGTGGCCTAATATCAACTGTCCGACCTAAATCCAACGGTTGATATTTAATCTAAGACGCCTACCGATTCCGAAGCGACGTGGACGAATTCCGTACACTCGATTACGATCCGGCGGCTGGTAAAGTTCCTGATCGGCGATGCGGCGACGGCGGCTTGAATTCTCCGGAGACGAAGACGATGACCTTGGCGACAACTCGACAGCGCGCGCTCGAAAATCTCCTGGCGACGCCCGCTGTTCTCGCGAGAACTCGGCCGGTAGCACTTCCGATTTTTCTGACGCTCGATCGCTCGCGTCTCTCTTTTTTTTTCCTCGGTCGTTTGGTTCTGACGTTGCCCACACGCTCGATTATATAGTCCCAGGTGTCCATATCCCGCGCGGAAGAGGACTCCGAAGACCTACCAAATTTGACGCCACGCTGGAGACTTCCCTTTTTCCCGCGCGTGATTTTCCTGGCTCCTGCGCTCGCGTTTGGAATCGATCTCGCGTTGCCTAACGAACCAAGCCGTCCATGCGATCTTCAGCCACACGCCTTCGAGAGTTCAAATCAGGCACGCAAGTCATCCTTCCCGCGCTCACCTCAAGGCGAAGTCTTTCGGTCGATCGAGTCCCTGCCGAACGCGTCGCGAGGCTTCACGCCATCACGGTCCAGATGCAGGCCATGTTGACCCCGATTTCTACTTCTTCACGTAAACCAAACGGCGCCCGACTCACCCGTACGCAGCTACGTTGTCACGTACGAGCGGTTTCCTCGGTCGAGGTGACCAAGTTCTACGCGGAAGAAGTACATGGCAACCTCCCCGGTCTGAACTCGATCGAGTTTCTTCCGGACACGTCGGCCCGCTCCAGTTCCCAATCCGATTAAATTTCGGAGAGAAAAAGAAATTTCTCAAAATACTTCGAGACCTTCTATCCTTAAATAAAATATTTTTTGGCAGTCTTTATTTTAATTTTTTTATAAATATTTCTTAACAAAACCATATATAGTAATTCAACATAAATTCAATAAATCTCAGAAAATCCAATAAATTCCAGAAAATTCACCAAAGTCATAAATTGCAATAAAATAATATTTAATATTTAGAAAATCGAAAATTTGGGATGTTACAACCTTTTCCAAATACTACTTTCAGATCCTTTACCAAAGAAAATACAAGCGTCCCACTGCGATGCATAGGCTTCTTACGTTTCTCTTCTATCCCATCAAAATTCTCACCCTTCCTCTGTAACGGGTCCTTCATATGGAGGAACCTATGGTGGCCCATGTACACAACCTTTCGAGAGTTTTTAGGTACTTGTCGTCAAGATCCTCTAAGCAAAGGATGCATGCTTTATATCCTTTGATAGATAGGCCCGATAGGTTACCAAGTGCGAGCCGATCGTTGATGGTTATGAATAGCAATGCACGAGAGTGAAGTGCTCTCTTTGTACTCATCCCATACATGTACACCATCGCTCCACAAGATAATGAGATCTTCAACCAACGGTTTGAGGTACACATCAATGTCGTTTCGTGTTGCTTTGGGCCTTGGATAAGCAATGGCATCATAATGTACTTCCGCTTCATACACAATCAAGGAGGAAGGTTGTAGATACATAGAGTCACGGGCCAAGTGTTGTGATCTTTGCTCATATCGCCGAACGGGTTCATCCCATCCGTACTCAACCCAAACCTTATGTTCCTTGCATCCTCAAAGAAAGTCCGGTATGTTCTATCAACTTTCCTCCATTGGGAGCCATCGCAAGGTGCCTTAGCCTTCCGTCGTCCTTACGGTCTTCCTTGTGCCAACAAGATCATCTGGGCATGCGCTTTGTTCGCAAATAAACGCTTCAACCGGGGGATTACAGGAAATACCACACCACCTTAGCAAGAGGTCCTTCTTCTTACGCCTCTACCTCACCTGGGTCATCATGCCTGGTTTTATACCGCGAAGTTTTGCACACCGGACAAGCTTCCGAATCCTCATACTCATTGCGATAAAGGATACAATCATTACGACATGCATGTATCTTCTGTACCTCCAACCCCAAAGAGCGCATAACTTGTTTGGCATCATACGTAGTTTCGGCAAAGGTGTTCCCTCTCGAAGTAACTTTTTATGAGGTATAACAACTCGTCAATCCTTTATCAAACAATCCATTAGCCGCCTTCCATTGCATCGCTTCTAGTGTGGTACGCAACTTTTTATGGCCCTGTCGACGCTTTGGGTACAACAAAGGTTCCGTGGTCCTCCCATAGGCGCCGGAACTTTTCGTAATGTCTTTCATCGATGTATTCTCCTCTCCATCACGCAAAGATCTGGTCTAGGTCATCATCACCAAACTCCCCCAATGTATCTTCGAAGAACCGTGTTGACCAAATAGTCCGGGATATTGTTGTCCGCCTCTTCTTCTTCACCGCCTTCCTCAGATAATCTCTTCTTCACCGTGCTTGGTCCAACAGTATAGTTTGACATGAAACCTCTTGTGAGCAAATGAAAGTGAAGGTGGCTGGATTTTGGCCACTCCTTCTCATTCTTGCGATCTATGCATGGACAAAGATATGTAGCCTGACGTCGTGTGTGCATCGGCCGCATGAAGAAAATCTTGCAAACCCTGCAAGAACTTCGGGGAGCATCGGTCCATGTACATCCATCGCCGGTCCATCTACATTATGTAACATCAAGATAACTGTTAGCTCATTTTTCGATAATGAATTGTTGAACCAAAACCTAAATATTAGCTAGATCCACACCTTCAAAAGGTGCTAAATAATAATCCAAGCAAAATCTAAACTCACACAACAAGTTTTTACAACCTACAAAAAGAATTGGTCGATCAGAGTCTGGATTCAAAATTCTGAACAAAATTCACGACAGCTTTGTTTGCAAATTCTGTTGAAATTGTAACACCCTAAAAATTTCCAAATTATTATTCAATCATTTATTTTTATTTTTTTCTAAATCTCTAGCACTTAATTAACGACGTTTTCAAAAATAATTTGCTGATGGAAATTAAAACCAAAATTATACTAGAAGTAATTTTTCTAAGTTTAAAATATTCCAAAGTATTTTTGAAAACTTTTCTCAAATTTTGAACTCATTTTATATTTTCTATTCATATTTCTGATATTATTTTAATTCACAAATGAATTTAAATTTCTTCTTTTCCACATAACTATCGCCATTTCAATATCCCAAACTCCATGATTTTCATGCACCATTCTCCCCCCAACTACGTGCAACCAAACCTCATCCTTCATCGATCGATGGAACTAAAACCTAAATTTAAGCTAGATCCACACATTAAATGCAAGCTACATTGTAATCCAAGCAAATTCTAAGCTTACACAACAAGTTTTTGTATCCTATTTGAAAAGATCAAGCTAGATCTCTACATTCATAATCTTTCATCAATCATGGGAAAAAATCAATTTTTTTTCATAATTCAAGCAAAAAAGAGGCTCCATTTAACACCAAATGATGTGAGGAATGATATTACTAACCTTAGTTGCCTTGGTTGCGAGTAAAATGACCAAAATTTTGAAATTTGGGCAGCACCTCCCTCTACATTCATAATCTTTCATCAATCATGGGAAAAGATCAAATTTTCTTCATAATTCAAGCAAAAAAGAGGCTCCATTTAACACCAAATGAAGTGAAGAATGATATTACTAACCTTAGTTACCTTGGTTGTGAGTAAAATGACCAAAATTTTGAAATTTTGGCAGCACCTCCTCCCTTAAAGCTCTTGGTCAAGCTCCACCGTTCTTTTCAAGCAGTTGAAATGATCTGGTCCGCAGAGAGCGGAGGAGGAAGAAGTTTAATTAGACTCAAGACGGGTTGAAGGCACAAACCGTGCGATATATCTGTCGATCTGGGTTCATGTCACGAACCGTACTATTTTTTTTCGATAAAGGAAGTTTTATTAATCTTAGTAAATTACATCAAGGTGATACAATTATACTAAGAAGACTCCTACCTCTACACAGCCTAGGGTGTACACAACCAAACACACACACACAAGAAAAGACAAAGGAACCGTCTCAAAGAAACTACATCACGTAATATTGTCTTCAAGGCTATCCACCATCATAGCAACACTTGGACCGCGATAAAAGCTCTCCAATGACAACGCCTCCAAGAAGGACTCGATACGCACACGCACCGCCATTGCCATGATTCAACCAAAGGAAGGCCGCACCAAAGGTTTTCACCTCGAGAGTAAATTCTCGACTACAAAACAATGCCTTCAACAAGGCCATTGCGAGCACAACCAACAAAGGTCGACCTAGGATTTCTCCACGAAGTCGGCACCGAGATCCCAAAGATGATGCAACCACCCTCATTCCGAGCTAGTGCCGCCATACCACTTAATCTTAGCCAATCGCAACGCCACCTTCTCAAGGCCGCATAAACAATTTTAGATGTTCGACTCTACGATGACAGATTCGCGAGCTAGCCAATAGGCACACGATCATCAAGTCCATAGAGTGCATCTAAAAAATGAGTTGTGTCGCCTAAGAAAGCGAATCCGTGAATCGATACTAAGATGACATAGGTCAAAAGAAATGTATGAACAACGCTAGTAAGAGATGAAGACGCTGAAGCGAAGAGTAGTCCCTTATCTCAGCAACGGCGCGGCCTCACAGTGCGGCGGCCCGGTGCCCCGATGCCGTGCATTCTCTCCGCTCGGTGGTGACGCAGCCCAAGGGCATGGCGATGGCGCAGCTTCCTCCAGGCACATCCACTCGGCCGGCGGCGTGGCCACTCGACGCGCAAGCATCGCATCCTTCCGATGTGGTGTGGTCACTCGGCCGAAGGCGCGGCCTCTCGGCGTGGAGGCCAGCCCAACCGGCGAGGATACCGGTTCAATACACGAACCGGTACTGATGTTATACCATTAGTACCGGTTCGTATATGAACCGTCATCGACGCTTCGCAGCCTATAGCCGTTGAACCGGATCGATCTAACTATCGGTCCCGGTTAAATCTAAACCGTCTTGATGGGCGGTAGCAAATGTCGGTTCTGTAGTAGTGTCTCGCGGCCATTTTCGATGAACTGCTTTGTGAATAGTTTGTTCAGGTCAAGCAGCGGCTGCGGGAGAGAGGATTTAGGGATGCAACGCACGCCGGGGATAAGAACGTCGCCGACGCCTGTCGGCCCGGCCTTTGTGTCGATGTAGACGGGGAAGTAGGCGACAAGCGACAGCATGGTGGCGCAGGAGATAAAAAGAACGTGGCAATGGATGTGCAGATCTTTAGCAATGGGGATAACGTGGGAGGCTAAGGTCACGTCGGTGACAACGGCCGAGACGCGCGGCTTGGTGCCGGCGATGAGCGGGCTGAGGAGGTGGGCCGAGCGGCGCAGGGCTTCCCAGCGGAGCAAAAATGGGTCGCCGCCGGGGAACTCAGATGCGTCGAAGGGCAGGAGGTGGAAGTCAACGCGGTTGATGCTTGGAAAGGCCGCGAAGAGGGCGGCGAAGTTGTCGGCCTCGGCGGCCGACACTGTCGGAAAGACGGTAACAACGGAGATGTCGACGCCGTGGCTCGAGAGGGCGGCGATGAAGCGAAAGAAGGGCTGCAGGTGGCCCATGCCAGCGCTTGGGATGAATATGACGTGCGGCGTGTCTCGGTCGGGCTCGACGGAGCTCAACATTGCCGGCGGAACCATGGCTGAACACTTGGTTTTGCGACTGAGGTCTGCGGATTTTTTTCTTTCTTTTGAGGGGATGAGACTGAGGATTGACACAGTCACACACTAACATGTTGGTTCATTTGTTCGTTTTTATAGTAGTTTATATCTTTGGGAATCACTATCCAAAGGGTTCACGTTAGCAAATCAAATCTCGGACGCCCCCATCAACCTTGCCAGAAAACTTTCGAAAAAAATCAAAATCTTATGATTCAAAACTTTTAAATGGTTCAAAAAACTTCTGTCGGCAGACTTGCAATTTAAGAACTTTTGGCTCGAATGACTTGATTAAAAAACTTTTGGTTGAAAAACTTTCATGTAGCACCTCTATTGGTGCCAAAAGACGTGAGGAGGGTTTATAGCTATAACTCACGTGACGAATGTCGGGTTTAGAGGTTTGTGACGTACCAACTGATTTAATCTTGCAATCGGTAAGATAAATATAAAGTACGCTCAAAACCAATATAAAGTTATAATCGACAAAAGATCTAAATAGCCAAAAGGCTGATCAAATCTATGATAATGATAAATCTAATTAGTTGATTAGGGCTAATCAAATAGTAAGAGTTAGATCTTCTCGAAAAGACGATGTGTAACAAGATCGGAGAAAATCAAACATGATTGGCGTAATCGACGAAGACCAATAATCGTTGAGGCGCAACTTTATTAATCAATATGGGATTACAAGACAATATAAGTTACAAGATTACTCCTCCTTGATAGGAAAATAAAAGTATTGCGAGTTAATTGATTTAATTGTTTTTCTTATCTCGCTTGCACTGACTCTCTTTTATAGCACATCGGCCGATCATATCTATCTCCAGCACGTTATCCACTATGATCCATATCGATCTCTACTCAGACAGATCCCATGTTTAAATCAATATCGGTCACAATCCATACTTTAAATTATTTTTTTCTTATCCAATATCAGTTAAGATACCTCTTGATTCTTAACTTGACTATTTAGCCATACCTTACCAAATTCAAGTACAAACAACCTCTTTTAAAAACTAGACCTGTTACTGTGGGCACCCGGAAATATGAATCGATCCTCACATGTGCGTTGGACTTAGAGGTGACACCCATACTCCATTTAAGTGTATGCTCACTGCCACCCAAAAGTCTCGTGCATGAAGTATTGACTAAATGGCCCTCACTCAAACAAATATGAGCCACATAGTCGCACCGTACACACTTACGCGTCCATGGGAGTTTCGATTCCATTCCGAACAACCATACCGGGATTAAGACCATCTCATCCACGCATAGCATTCGCCATCCGTCTCAGGACCTTGGTATCGTCCGCACTCTCCAAGGGGAGCATGAGCAATAGCCAAAGAACGACGGTCGCACGAGTGTATGCATTGATGGTTGATGACAATTCCAAGTACCCGGATATGTGTCTAGTGCTAGTTCCCAAGATCAACGCCTAGCACCCACATATCCCGCATTCGAGATGTATCGCAACACATACACATGAATCTAAGCAGTTGGAATAGCATAAACATAAACTAGAGCTAGTTCAACTACTTAATATTACAAGTAGTGGCCGACCGGCCAAATATCACAAGTCCAAAAGTAGAGTGCAGCGGAAATAACATATATAACAAAAGTAGGACAGCGGTATGCCCATCCATAAACCCAAAGGCAACCGACTTGGAGAAACCCAAGTTCATCCGTCAACATGATCGTCGAACCCCGAAGCAAAGTAGGAGTCGTCGGGGCACTCTTCCGTACCTTCGTCTATATTGTTTAGATTAAGCAACCATGAGTACACGTATGTACTCGCAAGACTTTAGTGTATGGAAATACAGTAAATGCAGGGCTATAACAAGGAATTAAGCTTCTACACTAGTCTCATTTCAGCATAAGGCAGATTTTGTTTGCAAGCATAAGATTCATAAAACGGTAACGAATTTGTAAAGAGCATTTAATATGAAGCTAAATAACAGTATACTAAGAGTTCATAGATGACAATTCACAGCCCTCCTTGGCTGTGATCAACACGTAAAAACAGCCACCATTGACTTCCCAATCCACCAACCCAATCCAACACCATTTTCCAAAAGCTTTAGCAAAAGCAAAGACTATACTTGACATTATTTTTCCAAGTTGCTCATGACCGCGAGCACGGCTAATTAATTAGATTTTAATCTCTGCAGAGAGTGTACACTTTACCCACATGACACATTCTAGCAATCATGTCAACCATGCCTCGCGATACTCACCGTACCCGATTTGCTAGATTGTGACGAAACCGTTCAACTAGTTAAAGCTTAGCCTTGCACCAAATGACAAGTGATGTTAAACCCTTGCCACAGCTTCAGAGATCCCGAACCGATGGTGCCCCATCGTGAACTCTCCCCATGACAAGGCATGCACCGTTGTATTGGAATGCTTGGGCCCCAACACCTCGGTGAAGGGAGCACCTAGAACGACTCGAAGACGTCGGATCGTCCATACTACTTGACCTACCAAAATGCAAGGCTAAACTCTAACCAATCTAGTGAGCTTAGGCTATCCCATACTAGCACATGTGGTTGCAATCAAACACTTAGGTGATAGCATCAAGTTCGGTTCTTAATTGACCCAAAGAGGATCTCCCCTAACTACGCTGCGTGAGGTACTTTTCACGCCTCAAGTTAAGTAATAACTCGCCGCGTCTAAATCATAAGTTTGAGTTGGATTTTTCATCAAATTAAGTGGAAACCGTACCGTGGTTCCATCCATTTAAACAAAGTTTGCTCAATGTAGTTGAAACATCTCCCATCATTTTAAAACCAATCTAGTGAGCAAGTCTAAGCATGAGTATAAGATAATTCGCGAGTATTACCCAAATGACATCAAGTATTGTCTACACCATAACTAGGTTACAATGATGGATAATCAATTGAAAAAGTGAAGGAGATGCACACAATTGGTTTTAGCTACCGTTTCCCACAACATAGCAGTTTACAACATACACGCATGCATATAGTTTGATAAAACAACATAACCTTGCAAATATGGGATCAAAATGGTCAAAGGAGGTGCTTGCCTGGTTGCTCTTCTTCGAGAATGAAATCCGGATCGTAGTCGGTGTCGTTATTAATCAGATCCGAAATATCGTCTTCTACGCGTCGAATAATAAGAACTGAGACAAAAGCAAACAACATCGAATCAAAATGGGACAAAAAGAAATCAGATAAAATTACCAAATTAAATCTTACCAAGAGGGTCATGGTGGATTTTGGATTCTCAAATTATCACTTGCATAACAATCTTATTAGTACTTAGTTTATGTGAGGTTTTAATCATGAATGTGATACTTTCATTCACCGATTTCATGGAACTTTAGCTATGAACACACATAGGGTTATTTACAAATTCAAGAGGTTACAATTGTGTGTTTTAGTGTTTATAACTTCGAATTCAAGATGCAAAAATAGTTTGAATTGATTAAAGTAAAACGTTCACTAAAGGTTTGCTTGAATAGTGCTTAACTTTAAGTGCTCATGCATGGGATCAATTCCTACAAGTTAGATCTGAAATTTAAAGTTATTCGCTGTTACCATATGGTCATAGGATGATTTCTTGCATTGCGGCAACCTTGGATGAAGACTTCTACTCTTACTATTCACATAATACGGTTCGACAATATTATCATTTAGGGTTTTTGAGTTAACATATTTTATTTGACAAGTAAGTTATAATTAAGATATTTTGACATAATTTGGTTGTCCATATATTGAAGTAGGTTTATGGACCAATTCCCCTAAAGTTTGTATTTAGACGAGCTATTTTATAAGCCGCCGAAGAGGCTTAAGTGATAACGATTCTGTGCAGTTGTGATCATTTAGGGTCTTTCTTGTGATTGGATTAATATGCAAATGAAGTTATAAGTAATATATTTTTTCAGATTATGGTAGAATATGTATCAGAAAATGATTCTAGGCTATTTTCTCATAACTTTATATTTATGTGTGATATTTTACGGACTGCCGAAAAGGCTTATATGACCACACTTTTAGCGCTATTGCGGTTCAGTTTTCTTTCTTCATTTGCGACTGCACCGAATGAGATAATCTAACCATTTTTCAGGAATTAGTAGGGAATATCCTTAAGAGTATTTTAAAGTTGATTCCGTGATATTTCTCATTTGTTCAAGGTGTTTTTCCTATGAATAGTGATTTAGGCTTAATATGGGCTTAACTCGAAGTTGATCAAACTGATGTTACTTTTGTATGGCAAGCTAAGGCATATCATTTCAAGATTATAGAAGTTGGTTTTGTCGAGTTTGAGGCTCGTTTGCTATAGTTACGACCAAATGAACGTTTTGCGTATCGAATATTCGACTATCAAGTAAGTAATGCAAACAAAGGTAGAATCTAAATATTTTTATATACTTTTGATCTTTGCAATCCCAGAAGTGCAAATAAACTAGTTTCACTAAATTTTGAGCTCGTTTAATTCATATTTTAACCCTTTGATTCTTGCATGTAAGAAAGGCTTTCTACACTTGATTTTTGATTCAAATCACATTGAAATCTAAATGTTTATGCAAAAATGGAACATGCAAGGTTGCAGGAACATATGTGATTTATTTCATGATTTTTAGAGTTAGGGATTTCGTAGTTTGTTCATAACACTTAAAATGGGACTTTTATTCAAAGTCTATTTAAAGGTTTTTGCTACAAGTAACATATAACTTTTTATTGCATATTTTAAATCCTTACTGACTAATTCAAATTTAGAAATTGAGTTTGCATTAATCGAAGATTCATAGCAAAAGATATAAGGGTTTTATTGCGTAAGGCAAAAATAATAGAAATAAAAAAAATGAAGTGCAGAAGTGGGAATCGAACTCAAGACCTACTGAGTCCTAGCACTGGTGCACTACCACTACGCCATGCATTCTTTTGTGACAAAGCCTCAAGCCTAAATTCTTAAGCTTACTTCTACAAACCCTAGAGCTTCACAAATGAAACAATGGCGATGCGGGCTGGCTGGCTTGGAGCAGCTGGATGACGAGTTGCAGGAGAGGTGTGGCTCGGCCGGGGAGGAAGACAAGGCACGGCCATGGTGGTGCTGCAGACGAACGGAAGAGATGGTCAAGAATCGGAACTGGGCAAGTCGCATGGCAAGTCGAGTTAGCGAAGAGCTCACCGGGTTGCTACGGCTAAGTGCTGGCTCGCCGGCGCTGGGGAAGAAGAAGATGGCAAGGTCCTGGCCGGCGGAGGTTGCATGCAAGACACAGAGAAAACTTAGGGGAGTGAAGGGCGGCCATGTGCGCACAGATTGGAATGGACCAGATCACCTGAGATGAATCCTTTGCAGGAGAACGGTGGCTCGCTGCTTGCTTCTATCGATTCGGTTCCACGGCGAGGAAAAGCAGACAGCGAGCAAAAGGGCTGGGAGACTGGTTTTCAGGCTTTATGGCAGCGCAGGGAGGCAAGTGAGGTGTGGTATGGGCAGCGGAGAGGGCAATGTTCGGCGGAGCAGGCCGCGTAGCGAGGAATCTCTGCCGGGGCAGCATGCAGCGACGGAAAGAGCGCCGTGGCAGCTCTCGGGCAGGAAGCTGGAGAGGGAGAAAGGAAGGAAAGAAGGGAGGAGGGGCTGGCCAGTGGGCCCTGGCGTGCGTGGGGCCTCCTGCCAGTGACTTAACCAAAGTTTTCATCGAGTGAAACAGCGTTGCTCAGCAGCTGGGCGAAATTGAGTGCAGAATTGACATGTCAGTTGGGCAGGCTTGGCAAGGGGTGCAAACTTGGTTGAAAAATTCTGCAAATTTTTTAGCAGGTAGTCCAGAAGTTTTAATTTCCATTTTCTTTGGTTCCATCTCATTATCTATTGTCATTTGAGAACAGTAATTCTTCAAACTAGACTGGTTTTCATTCTGTTTTTGAATTTTTAAGCTCTGTAAATGGTGTGCCAAAATTCTGTAAAATTGGTTTTTATTCATCTTTTGGTCTCTAGTATTTTACAAAATTAATTGCTATAGCATGTTGATTGATGTTTCTTTGAGTTCCATCAATGTGTTGGATTCGGCAATTTAAGGCTTCCTTAGGCATAAAATCATTGAAGAAGAAAACTAACTCCAGAAATAACTCAATGAGAAAATCCAAAGCACAACAAGAATCAAAACATACCACTTTAATTACTTGATCAAATTTAGGATGTTACAGTTACAAAGCATATATCTTAAAGTAGTAAAATCTTCTTCTCTCTCCCTCGATATATATATCATGTGAGAGATACTATAGGTGCTACATGGCACCTTAATGCTATATGACACTACTACAGATCAGACCTTCCATACCGGCCCATCAGTCCCGGTTGATTTGAACCCGCATCGATGAGGGCTTCATGCGGTTCATTAGCTACAGATCGTGGGCTTTGATCGGTTCGTAACACGAACCGCATCGTGTTCTTCCTCGATCAAGGTTCGTGTTACGAACCGGTACTAAAGGTGGGTATATTAGTACCGGTTCGTAACACTAACCGCATCGATGATGAACATCGATGCGGTTAGTGTTACTTAACCGGTATCGATGAGGGCTTCGATGCGGTTCGTTATTTAACCGCATCGATGCCTCGTTTGAGAAAAGTTCAAAAGGAATGCATATTCTATGTATATCAGTACGCGATGGTGGGTGGGCTGGTTAGAAAGGTGAGGCAGGAGTCACGAGGTTGCGGGTTCGAGTTCCGCTTCTCCCATACACCTTCGACATATTTTAAAACATTTATAATCCTATCAGTACCGGTTGGTGGAACCGGTACTGATGCCCAATGGGCATCAGTCCCGGATGCGCTATCCCGGTTCAAAAACCGGTACTAATAGCCCTTTTTAACCGGGACTGAAGATCCTTTTTGTAGTAGTGTGATTTTTTTCCCAAGATTACTACTCTTTGCTTTCGGACCTTACGTTCTACCTACTAATCTTTGCTTTCGATCGGACCATACGTTATACCTACCACCTTGCATCGTGTTCAACATCACGAGATTACTGCTCTTTGCTATCGATCGGGCCATACGTTCAACCTACCGCCTTGGGTCAAGAGCTTAGGTGCTGTGCTGTGTCGAGTCTCTCTTTTGTTTTCTAGTGTTGATCCATAAAGAGGTGAAACCAAGGGTTGACAAATGACGATGTAAGCTATATATATCTAATGCAAACCAAGAAGATTCTCGGTCAGCTTATCGGCAAGATACACATGGCTTGTATATTTGGACAAAGTAGTAGAAGATGGTATGCCAAATGTGCGATGTCGCTCTGCTGACAACTAGCTTGTATCAACTGAAGATACTAAAATCTGCATCGGCCAGGGATTGAATAGCCTAGCGGGCAGCATTTCAGTCCAATAAGGTAAATCAATCCCATGATCGGAATCGGAATGAACAAATTGCAAGTGCAACAACACACTCTTCGTCAGCTGACGCCCCAACTAACCAAGGAGATTCCCACGTCCATCGTGGAAGAACAACCTGCCGACAGTGAGCAAATCCATCAAACCAAGATGCAGGTTCTGGAGGACATCCGCTCCAAGCCTCCAACAGCCTGAGGAACCGTGAAGAACAGCGTGCCCAGCCCATTAGCAGCCATCGTACTGTTTTACAGGCTGATGAGAAGTTGCACCATTTGGGACTGACAACACCAACAATGATCAAGGCACACATCGTCAGGGGAAAAGCCAGCTAGTAGACGACTGTGGGCAGGACCTCTACTGCGCCCTCGAGGAGCTCCCTGTTCCTTAGCAGGTAATTCATTTCGTGAATGACGCCTTCTTCCACATCGATAACATAGGTGTTCTTGGCAAGCGATGGGTATCAGGTCGTGAAGGAGTGTTGTGTATATATGCAGGGTTTGGTTCTAAATTGCATCGATCTTTCAGGGCACATAAATATTACGCTAACAAGAAGGCAGATTGCTGAAGAACCAAAAAAACAATTTTCCGTACTGTGTGATTATTGCGATGTGCCATGAGCCCGTTGTTGGAATATATGGGCTAAGTCCATATATATTTTAGAATAATTTCAAATAAATCTTAAAGGTCCATCATATGGAGGAGATTTAAAACTCTTAAGTACCATATTGCTAGTTGAAGTAGAGCAACATCAACTTAAATAGTGGAGTGTGCTCCATCCCACTAACTTATGTGGGAGAGAAAGAGAAGAACACGCGAGCGCTCCCCTCGCCGGGTCGGGCTAGGGCCGGGGTGAAGGGCGTGGGCGCACAGCACTTGTGTGAATGGTTCATCAAAATCTGGTCCAGTAGCTTGCACAAACGCGGCCTCCTTTTACAGTTTATTCTTTTACTCTCCGGAAGATCTCTTCACTCTCCGGAAAATCCGTGATTGGTTACAAGATATGGAAACAACATCATCCTTTGATCTCTTCCTCTCTGCTGCGCCGCCAGCGACGCAGCCATCGATAAGCTGCTTCGTCCTGCTACACCGGGGTGCACTGGTCATCGGGAGAGCAGGTCTCTGAAACCCATCGCTCTTGAGTTCTGCACCGGAGAGGGCAAATAAGGTTTTTGGGAAGCGCTCGCCGCGACTACTCCCGATCTACTTCCTCTCCATTCGTGATCTGTCTCGCCTACTATATTGTCGCGACAGGGTCCTCTGCTTCATCTTCCTCTCCATTCGTGATCTGTCTCGCCTACTATATTGTCGCGACAGGGTCCTCTGCTTCATCTCATGCCTCCAGTTCTGTTCAAGAAGACCGGTACTGTAGCGACCCCTATTTTTACATAAATGCAAAAATGGAAATCTCATGTGCATACAGTGCTAGTCCCATGATCAGTAGCTAGCACGCACATTTACAACAATTGATATCACATTCATACTCTTTATTCCAAATAATAATGGTAATTTACACAATAAGGTCTTACAGTTCAGAGTAATGCAGCGGAAAGAATCAAAAGTCTTGTAGTGTGCCCATCAATCCCTCAGGCAACTGACAAGGCATAATCCCTAGAAAAACTCGTTATCATTGCCGAATCCTGCGTCAAATAAGTTTCGTCGAGCTATTCTGATTCTTCACCTAAAAACAACGAATAAGCAAGGATGAGTACTTGCGTACTCAGCAAGACTTTTGCAAAACCTATAATATATGCAGGTCATTTCAAAGGAAAGGCTTCTACGGTTAATTTGCATAAAGCCAATTTAAATTGTAAAACAAGTAATAATTGCAAAACGAAATTTATAAAAGCAAGATTGACATATATAAAAATAACAAGTAAAGTATAAGTAACAACTCACAGTCCTCCACGACGTGAGCATTGAGTTGTCCATTGCCAACAAATGGCTCAAATCTGAGACAAGTAATTTCCAACAAATATGTCCAATCCAATCCATTTTGAAAATATCAAAACTGCTAACTATGTGATGACTTTACCAAGTGCCCATGACCGCGGGCGCGGCTAATCGATTAGTTTTACACTCTGCAGAGTTGTACAGCTTTACCCACAAGAAATGATCATCTCTTTGTGCAGCGCTATTAGCACACTTCCTTTGGTGTGCCGCAGAGAGATCAAAACATAACCGTTACATTACTTAATCCTAACTTTACACCAGCCTGGTGAACCCATACTATGGCAGTAGAAGATATTTGTACTAGTACGACAAGTGATGATACATTAAATTGTCCTACTCCCCCTACAGGGCAGAAGATATTTGTACTAGTACGACAAACAGTGGTGTACCAAGTTGTCCCACTTCTCCCTACAGGGCAGAAGATATTTGTACATAGTACGACAATCAGTGATACACCAGAGTGTCCCACTTCTCCCCCATAATATGGCGTACACCATTCTCCAGCCTACCAATGTGCAAAGCTAGTTTTAAGGAACTTAATAAGTTAAGACTGTCCCATACCAGTACTTGTGGTTGTACGGTTATCTTGGCCTGAAAACAACCCATAGTTCGGTCCTTAATCCGACACGAGCAATAATCTCCCCCTACATTACGTGCAAATCCATGCACCTTTGGCTATTGCCAATAATTGCCCGCATCAAAACATAGCTTTATTTTCATTTTTAACCAAAATACCAATAACCATCATCATGTCTCAATATTTTCAAGTTTCATCTGATCAAGTTTTCCAATTGATTTATCCCAAATCTAAAGCATGGCTAAGCATGATTATTAATCATCGTATATACCCAAATTGACATCATAACTTGTCTAACCATAATTCTAGGGTTGTCAAGGTTCATAAATCCATACCTATCAAGGAGATTTTTATGAGTCTACAGGTATAACTACCATTACCCACAATATAGCAGAGTTTAATGAATATATGCATGCAATAAAACATTTAATGAAAATATTTACAAAACTGGGATCAACATGATCAAAGGGGTGCTTGCCTTGCTTATTGCTGTTTACATTGAAGTCGCAGTCGATGACGGTAGTAGTAACGTCGGGTTCTACACGTCGCGAACGAAGAATATAACAAATAACAAGTTTCAATAAGGACAAAAAGAAATCAGATAAAATCAAAATAGAAATAAATCATAGAAAGCAAGTGTGGTTCGAGTTATTCTGATTTTACATATTCGGATCTTAATTAATCTTACATAATTAGCAATGATATTGTTTCTTGTTTTATGAATTCATTTCCTTTATTTTACGGATTCAAGAGGCTAAAATTAGATATATTGTATTTATAGTATCGAATTCAAGATACAAAAATTATTTGGATTAATAGAATTAAAACATTAATTAATAAATTGTGCGTTGTGAATGAGTAGTACTAATTCTTTTACACGAAAAGTGCTCTCTGATATTTGTATTAGGGGATATTAAGTCAGGTTCTTTTGAAATAACTGATTTTGATTTGGGGTTCCAATCAAAACATGCTTAATTATTTTTAGTCCCTAAGCTTTAGTTATTTAGGCACAGATCATATTGGTCTTGATGCTGTTATCTCTAGGTGGGGCTACATGTAAGAAGATTAGAAAGAAGGAAGGAAGAACAGAGTGTACAGAGGACCTTACAGTGGTGGTTCAGGCGCATGCGGCCGGCGGCGAGGTAGGCAAGGGAAGCTGTGGACGCGGGTCAAAACGAGAGGAGACCTCACGGAGGCCTCGAGACGCGACGGCCGGTGCTGGGATGCCCCATAGCGGTGGCAAGACGGAAGAGGGCAGCGGCGCGGCAGAGCTTAAGACGGGCGGTGCCGGCGGCGAAGCAATCGCCGAGTAGCACGGACAAGAACCAAAATGGAATCCCAGGATCTTGCTAAGGTCGTGGGAGATCTCGGCTAGTGCTGCAGCGGCCTGTAGAGACGGCTTGACAGAGAAATGTGGCGGCGGCAACGGGCGCATGGTAGCCGAGCTCGACAGCTAGGGAAACTGGCCTCAAATTGATTTGAGGTATTGGTCGGTGGTGGATGTAGTTGCTCCATGCGAATTTAATTAGAGAATGAAGCAAGGAGTCGGAAGCCTGCTGTGGTGGCCGGCGGTGAGTTTTGGCAATGAGAAATGGCTTTGTTCAGGTAGTGAGGCATCCAGGATAATGCAATGCCGTGCAAGCTTAGGAATGCATTGGCCGGCCTTTAAATAGACTAAGAAGGCTCTTGTGAATGGCTGGCGCCGCAGATTGAGCAGGACACCAAGGTCGGCTGCACGGAATTTGATGCACAGATGGAGTCGGTGCTGACCATGGGAGAAGAAGATGCCAGAGCGTGCTACCAGATGGCAACTAGTGGCACCGCAGTGTTGTGCCCAGTTCACATAGTTCTGGTTGGCTCGTGCTGGCACTGGAAGGAGCTGGTGACCTCTTGCCGCTGCTGCTAACCAAGGACATACTCATTGCCATGGCAGAGATTTCAGTGGGCAAGACTCATCAGAGGTGTTGGCCGACCTGACCAGTGGGGTCACAGAAAAGGGGAGGTCCACACGCAAGGGAGAGAAGAAAAGGCTGGACCGTGGCTGCGCTTGGATGGATGACAAGTGGCAAGCCCACGGTCAGGATTTGAACAGCACAAAGGCAAAGTAGAGATTGGCTTGTTCTACTGATTAGGATTGCCAAACCGACTCAAGAATTTACAAGACTTTTTACAGGGGTTGGCCAGGTGAAGATAAGGGTTCAGGTGAATTTTCAAATAAAAGCTCATTGTATATATTTTATTAAAATTCTAACAATATATAATACACAGATTTTCCAATTCGGTTTTTGATTTACTAAAGTGTCCAAATGACTTTATTTATTTTTTTAATTTTTTAATATGTATTTAAGATATTAATGATTCTGTAAAATTTTCAGAATTTTATCGTTGATATTTAAATTTTAATAATTCTGACATTGCTATTTTCAGATTTTCTAAATTTCTGTTTTTTGAATTTATAAAGGCTTCAAATTTAAGTTTTTATTTTTGATATTTTTACCAGAGGTATATATAGGTCTTAGGTCGGCATAGTAAAAACATCAACTTGATTTCAGGTCTGGATATTACTACAAAAATCTGACAATGTTAAGATTGATGTATTATCTCATGATTACAATATCTTTTAATATATTTTATTGGTTCAGATCATATCAAACGTCAAGGTTAAGGATCCTAGGGTTTTATGGAGTGCTCTGATATTCTATTACCATTTTTGTTGATTTTATGTTTTTACCTTTTTACTTTTATCATTTTACCATTCACTTTATTGATTTTCTTTTTAAAGTAAAAACTCAAGAAAAACCAATAATTCAAGAAAAATCAGGAAACAAACATTTCAAATTAAAAATCACATTTCAAATTTATTCTTATGGTTTGTTTGCTTTGGAAGAAATAGTTTTTAATATTGCTATTTATCCTTTTCTTAAGTTTAGAATGCAAGAAAATGAGGAAAGGACATTGTTTTAAATTAAAAATTTTATTTACATTGAAATTTTTATTCAATTCCATTTTTAAATTCAAAAACTTTTATTTTTCCTATTTTTGAATTTTTCGGGATGTTACAGGTACATTTCGATGTCTTCGCTATTTTCAATCTTATTGCTATTATTTTCTATTATATTAGAGGGATATATGTGTAGTTTTGTTACATGCATATCTACAATATACTTGTGCTTAATGTGTAGACCTCTCAATCATTTTGTGTTCATGAATTATCTAATGTTTGATTTATACCTGAAAGTGCTAATTTATCCAGCAATCCAAAAACCTTATTTTAGGCACTTTGGTTTATTGATGGCAGGCTTTACCGATGCACTGAGGCTGGAAAAGTTTACAGGTGTACATTTTAAGAGATGGAAGGTCAAAGTCACTCTGTGGTTTACAGCTATAAATGTCTATTGGGTTGCGGCTGGCAAACCTGAAGGAACCCTTACTCCTAAAAAGGAAAAAGAATTCAAGGATGCCACAACTCTTTGTAGGAGCCATTCTTAGCGTTATTACTGACTATCTGTGTGATGTGTACATGCACATAACAGACACGAAGGAGCTGTGGGATGCACTAAGTTCTAAATTTGGCGCATCAGACGCTGGCGGTGAACTATATGTCATGGAGCGGTATCACGACTACAAGATGGTTGATAACCACTCTGTGGTCCAGTAGGCCCATAAAATACAGTGCATTATGAAGGAACTCGAACTCCTTAAGTGTACCTTACCCGACAAGTTTGTGGCAGGAGGTATTATTGCTAAATTACCTCCTTCATAGAGGAATTTTACCACTGCTTTGAAACATAAGAGATAAGAAATCTCTATCGAGAGTTTGATCACGTCTCTTAATGTTGAAGAGAAAGCTCGAGCTAAGGATGCACCTGCAAAGGGAATTGAGGGACTGTCTAACGCCAATATGGTGCAACAACATGGTAAGAACAAAGGGAAAAACAACAAAGCCAAACAGACCACAAACTTCAAGATGAAGAAGATGAACAAAGATGACATTCTTTGCTATGTGAGCGGTGAGACTAGACATTGGGCTAAGAAGTGTCCTAACCGCAAAGGTAGAAAGGCTGATCAAGGACTGAGCTCAAAGTCAGTCAATGTGACTATTGGCAACCCTGGAGATGGAACTTCTGAGTATGGTAATTTACCTACTATTCTTTCAGTGAGTCAGTCCACCAACTGGTGGATTGATACTGATGCTAATGTGCATGTGTGTGATGATAGATCAATGTTCTCTTCTTACTAGGTTGTTCGAGATTCCTCCGTCCTAATGGGGAATGGGTCACATGCTTCTCTTCATGGTGTTGGCACAATAGATCTGAAGTTTACTTCAGGGAAGATCGTGCAACTGAACAACGTGCATCATGTCCCTTCAATAAATAAGAACCTGGTCAGTGGTTCTCTTCTCTATCAAGATGGGTTCAAAGTGGTGTTTGAGTCTAATAAAGTAGTCGTGTCAAAACATGGACTTTTTATTGGCAAAGGCTATGAGTGCGGAGGCTTGTTTTGCTTTTCCCTTTCTAATTTCTGCAATAAAGTTGTGAACCATATTTGTGACAATTCTAATGGAGGTGAGGCTAATATTTGGCACTCATGGTTATGTCATATCAATTTTGGTTGTATGTCTCGGCTTGCCAGTATGAATTTAATTTCAAATGTTACTTCTGTAAAAGGTCCAGTAGCTTGCGCAGACATGGCTTCCTTTTGCAGTTTATTCTTTTGCTCCCCAGAAAATCTGTGATTGGTTATAAGATATGGAAACCACGTCATCCTTTGATCTCGTGGTCTTTTCCTATATATACCATGTGGTCTTACGCCTGAGAGGATATAAGAACTGAAAAGCTAGGGTTTTACCTCTTCTTCTCTACTGCGCCGCCACCGATAAGCTGTTCCGTCCCGTTGCGCCGGGGTGCACTGGTCATCGGGAGAGCAAGTCTCCGAAATCCGTCGCTCTTGAGTTCTGCACCAGAGAGGGCGAATAAGGTTTTTGAGAAACGCTCGGCGCGACTGCTCATGATCTGCTTCCTCTCCGTTCGTGATCTGTCTCGCCTACAACATCGTCGCGACGGGGTCCTCTGTTTCATCTCACACCTCCAGTTCTGTTTAAGAAGACCGGTACATTTCGATGTCTTTGCTATTTTCAATCTTATTACTACTGTTTTCTAGTATATTAGAGGGACATATGTGTAGTCTTGTTACATGCATGTCTACAATATACTTGTACTTAATGTATAGGCCTCTCAATCGGTTTTTGCTCATGAATTATCTAATATTCGATTTATACCTGAAAGTGCTAATTTATCCAGCACCCGTGACTTCATTTTTGTTCTGCAGAATACCTTGCATCCTTTCATGGTTTTGACTTAGTTCAGTGCAAAATATAAAGGGAATCCTTCATCAAGCAATGCATCTTCAGAGCAAAGGTTTTCATGCATCTTCAGTGCATTAGCAGAGAAATTATATGCCTTCTCTGTTGATTTTATTTTTGCTAGGAAAAACAGTATTTTTACAAATTCCATGATTACGTTTTATCCTTAGCTAGGTCCTCTGCTAAACATCATGTTGTAGACGAGCTGTAGAGTTGAATATTTAGGCGAGAAGAACATACTCAAGTCTTACATATCAACTACTTGAATATGTAAAAGCGTTTTGACACGCCGGATATGCTCTTCTTTATTTGCTCTTGTCAGTATCATGTAAGGTTTGGACCATGACTGATGTATACTATTCCCCCTAGAGATTCCAGATTTTCGTTTTTCTTTCAGACGACAAAAGATTCATTCCACATGGTGTTTTGATTAAACGAAGCTACAGACTAGATCATTTTATTTAGTACTTTCTTACATAACTGCCTTTCCACAGCAAATAATTTTGGTAGGCTGATAGGGGCATGTGCCCACGAAACTTTCCTTCTCTTTGACGAACTTTTGTGCAACTAAGATAAGTCAGATCGAATAAAACAAAAGATTATGCTTGAGAAGCAAATTCTAATACTTGTATGTGCTAATATATACAACCCAACAAGCCCCTACCAGTATGACATTGCGATGATATTTCATCATGTAAGACAACTTAAGGACAACCAGAATAAAAGAGAAGATTACTTCATAATGTTACAAGGAATTGTATAGCTTTGTTTTGCCGCTACCAACTCTTTTAGCAGGTTGTCTACATTACAAACACAAAAATAGAGAAGCTCAAATAACTGACAGACACCACAGAAATAGATTCCGCAAACCAGATAATCCTCGTACTAAATCTTACATGTCAAGCAATATGCAACATCACCAGTTAACCTGAACTTGACAAAACAAATGCTGACGACCGAAAACACCCATTATTTGCGGACAATACAAAAAGACAGATTTGTTTATATCAGTAGTGTTTCTGTATATAAGCAACATTCAAACTTGCAGTCAAGGTAATGGCATGTTTGTTTTTGAAGCTTGTTCAGGATGCCTACGAGAGGCAAGCCCACTTCTCTCCCTCGGTCTAAGACATTTTTCGATGCCACTTGATAAACCAATCACAAGCACAAGGTATATTACAACACCAACTACTAGCACATAGACAAAAACTGAAGTCTTGAATTTCCGGCAGCTCCCCGCAGCAAAGGCTGTCATAAGAGCCAGCAGATCTAGTATCATGATCAAGTGCAATACCTCAAGTGGCGCATCCTTCTTCCTGACAGATTTATTCGACAGAAGCATGATCATGACAATAGATGCCATGGAGACAGTATTGAAGCAGAACTGCAACAGCAATGATGATGAGATAAATAGGGGGGCATATCCAGTGCAATTAACAGTTTGGTGCAATCACCGTGCAATTCAACTAAGAAAAGTTTCAAAAAATTCTGAAAAAAATCATGGATGTACATCTCATCTTACCCCCGAATTTTATATGTAGATGGGGTAAGATGAGATGTACATCCATGATTTTTTTCAGAATTTTTTGAAACTTTTCTTAGTTGGATTGCACGATAATTACATCAAACTGCTGATTGCACTGAATATGCCCCCGATAAATAGATTGTTTTGCTCTCCTGCAGCTTCCTGCAGCATAGGCAATCAAGAGGCTAACGAAGCCCACCACCAAACACACTCGTCACAGTGCATAGGATTTGATACCATGCTCACAAGATTCCCTGTTCATAAGCAGTATTGTGATAAGTGGGCGCTACCTCAGGCCCTTCACCGTGGCCTGCGAGCTGCGACTGCGAGATCTCCCTCCTATCCTCGCCACAGCCATGCCCTCCCTCCATCCTTCTGCCCTTCGTGTCGCCCGGTGCCATGGACGTCGCTTTCATACGCTTCCTCCCTCCTCTGTCTTCCCCTAGCCACCACCGCTTTCTGCGGCGGACGCCAGATTTGGGCAAGATCGAGGTGGATCCGTCTGCTCGGCGGCTCCCGCTTCTTCTCCGGTTATATGGCGATGACCATCAAAGGTGAGCATCTCCTCCCCGAAATCCACCAGATTTTCATACTTCTCCATCCATTCCCGCGTCGTTTGAGCTCTGATTCGAGTGCTTCCGTGCAGCGATGGATGTGGTTGATTGGGCTACGGTAGTGCTTCGAGGGCAGCATCGCGAAGGGGCGGCGCAACGAGGGCGAGGCAAGGGCTTGGTCACTCGGTTTCTTAGGTAGGTTCCACCCCTTCTCACGTGTACTCTTCACCGTTTTTCTATGTTCATTGATTTTACCTTTGCTTTGGTCGGTTTATACAACACGTATTTTATCCCACAATATAAACATGGATTTGGTTAGAAATTCAGAATACTAATTGAGGAATCGGATATTAAGTCGCTCTGGTACATATGGTTCACTTTGTTATTAATTTGTTGTTCTAGCATTCTTGGACCACAAACTGATCCATCTTTTGGTGGTTAGCATTCTTAGAACACAAATTTATCGATCTTGTGGTGGTCATGGGCTAATGGCCTATAATTCATCACTTTTCTTAAAACAAATCTCAATAACCTCTATTTGTGATCTTTGCATATTTCATATGCCGCTCTGTGTGGCTAAAACATGTTCTCCCTTCTCTTGGCTGTAGTGTCATGAGAATGGTAAGAAGGGCCACCCAATTTTACTCCAAGTTGTAACAAATCCTTTTTGCAGCAAAGTTAATGTGGTAATGTTGTAGCACTATGCTCATGGATGATGTTTTCTCATGCGTCACAAAATGCATAGCACATTGTGTATATTCAGACTGTGCTCTTCTTGGTGTTTCTTCAGGTTTTGGTTGTCGAGGGAGTCAGCTAAGGCTCATTGCCATAGAGAAGCTGAGGCATGTGCTATTATGCTGCAAGGAGAAAAGATTTGGACATTTTGCTAGCGGTGGATTGGAGAGGTTCAGTTCATGCGATGCAAACCCAGCAGGACAAACCAAAAATCCCCACCATTGCGGTAGCTACTACCCTAAACAATATGACATTGATCTTCAAGTGGTAGCAAGCATGACAGAACAACAGCAAAGAAATACATACCCTTTTCAGTTACTAAACCCAAAAGAGAACATGGCTTTTTTGGATTAACACTATGTATCTACTGCAACACAATGTAACATATTCTTTTTATAAACCACATATTTGTTGTTTGGTACCTATTAATATGTGGTTCGTAATTACATACACCATTTATGTTTTATTTCTTTTGGTTTCCTATAATTTGCTTTTACTTTATCTCATATAGTTACTGTATCTTGCAGGCACATGATCTTTGTTTGGTACTTACTAATATGTGGTTCAAAATATGATGATTGCTAGAGTTTCTTTAGCCCATGGAGTAACGATTTCCCTATGATTGACATGGCAAGGCAAATGGAGGTTACCAGCATACAATTGCCTTAATACTTACTTCAGCCTTCAAGTATGCAGTCTATCACTATTTCATTGTCCTTGTGAGAATTTGAGGGTCAATGAATGCAATTTGGCATGATAGTCATAAACAATTCTTCAAGTTTAGCTTATTAATCATGGTTGTCATAGCAAGGGATGCACATTAAAATGTTTCAGAAATGTTTCACCTGGGGCTGAAAGTAATTCGTTCTCTATTAAGTTTTATATTGCCATGGTAATACTCTATCAACAGTATCCAGGTCATGGTGTAGCAAAAGTTTTTTTGAGGTTCACGTCCTATATGATGAACTTTCCTAGAGACAAGCATAGATAATAAGCAATTTTCATCTACGAAATGCATATGCAACACTCCGTTCATTGTTCCGTTGAGCAATGAATTAGAATTTTTGTTATTGAACCTGTTACTATCACCACAAGATAATGTTTTTTTGGTTGACAACCTTTTTAGATTTCTCTACTCACATTGTGTCCCATTCAAGTTCTTGATGGTACGATGCTTAGTGGTGATTTTTGTATGTATTGACCCATTACTTTTGTGTGTTATTCTTTCCTACTGTTTGTTTTAGGCTATGTAATTGGTTTGGTATAAGTACAATGCAATTGTTGCGACAGCTGTGAATGACATATTAAAATCAAGTGATTTTGAATCTATCTCGACTTTCATTGCTATCTTTGAAATCATTATGATGGTATTCTGTAGTGGTTTATGCTATAACTGTTACCACTTCATGCGTATGTTCTCCGTATTGGTTCTACATGTCCGGGCGGGGGAAGTGCCCCAAATGATCTAATTATACTACACTTGATGAACACTCACGCTTCCTCTTTTAACAGGTCCTTAATATTTACTAGTTTTGCACAAACCAAGCAAGTGGATCTTTCTCGAGTCGGAACAACAATCTTTTATCACAGAATGGAACATTGTCCAAAAGGAGAAATCATTTAGAAGCGAGAAGCACCAACAGCAACAACATATATTTTAACTCTTCAATTACATATACACAATAGCAGTCATGACCATTACTGACAAGAAAACACACTGAAATACAAATCGACTTGTGTGTATTACTACACACAAGATCAAGCACCAGCACCAGATAGCATTTTCACTCATCTGTCACATGTACAGACGGAAGTATAGTTATGACATTAACTGACAGGAACATGCGCTGAAATAGAAATAACATGTCTGTTGATTAATACACACGAGTTGGAAAGCACAAGAAGCGTTGATACGAGTTGATAAATTAGTTCACACGGTATCGGATACAAATTGAAATGTTGAATGGAGTGGCGTTTCTGGAGCGAGGAGCTGATGATAATGCCGAGCAGGAGTACTGACCAGGTCAATTGAATGGCGCCACCAGGTCAGGACTGCGTGCTCTCGCCTGGTTCTATTCTTCTGTGTCCCCAAGATCATGGAAACTTTGGCTCGCATCCATTCGCAGCATAGGACGATTGGGATGCCTGTCCACTTCCCAATGAAGGCGAAGGCGCATGAGGTTGGGCAGTCGTGCCAAGGCCTCAACTTCCTTGAGCTTGCAAAATTCTAACTCAATCTTCACCAAGTTGACAGACTTACCAACCCAATCAGGGAGGTTTTGAAGATGCCCCACCAATCTGAGGCTCTCAAGGGATGGGAGAGGGGAGGAAACAGAAACCAACAGATCTAGCGGCCCAGTTTCACCTTCACCCAATATATCCACGTCGGCACTACTCACACGGAGAGAACGGAGGGAGGAGAGGTTCCCTAGGGCCGCACAGAATGCCTTGCACTTTTTCTTGGAGGCCCCTCTCCCTGTCACCACTAACTTCCTCAGCTGAGTAAGCTCCCCTAGCTCTCTAATTGCTTTGCTGCTAGTTCGCCTGATGTCCACTGCTTCCAGTATCCGCAACTCTTTTAACCTTCCCATTCCCTTTGGCACCCTCACACCATCTGACCTAGAGCAACAGCTAGAGATGGCCATGTGCAGGTCGGCCGCAACTTCATCGTGGTCTGCAACTGCAACTAATAATGGGAAGCATATTGTTCCCAGACAGCACAGCCATGGTTGGATACTACTTCCTTTGTTGCATCTGAGGCTACGAAGATTTCGAAGTTTACTGATTTCTTTTGGTTAGGGTGTCAGCCATGGTTAGGGTGTCAGGGCGGTGGATGAGTTGCTCAGGGCTGCAGTGCTCTGCTAGGAGGCCATTTCTTGTAGTCACCACTACACAGCTATCTTTCATACCATCATCAGGAAAAAACAAGTTTAATGCGATCCCAATCTTTGGTGGTCCACATGTCATCAAGAACAACGAGGTACCTCTTCTCCTTGAGTGTAGTTCTTAGGAGAGCAACAAGTTCCTTTAGGTCAGCCTGCTCAATAAGTTTCTTTAGGCCAGCCTGCTCAACAAGTTCCTTTAGGCCAGCGTACTCAACAAGTTCCTTTAGGCCAGCCTGCTCAACAAGTTCCTTTAGGCCAGCCTTCTTTCCTTGATGTTCCAACACTAGTTGCTTCATCATCTCTATGAGAAGCTCCTTGGTGTCAAATGATTGTGACACAGTGACCCAAGCACGGGTGTCGAAACTGCTACTGCACTCACTGCTATCAAACACCTGCCTGGCGAGGGTTGTCTTGCCGAGGCCACCCATGCCAACAATCGATATCACTTTCGGGCCAGCTTTGTTGGTTATGGACTCTGCGAGCTCAGCCTTCGGCTTGGTTATCAACTCCATGAGCTTGGCCTTCGGCTTCTGCAAGCCAAAGAGGTCGGCTTCGTGAACATACAGAGATGACAAATTCGTTGTCAGTTCCATGTCGCCTACTGCATCATCAACTGTGGCAGGTGTGAGCTGGACTAGGTCGTATCGGATTTTCCTCTGGCCCACCGCGTGGACTCGATTCTTGATTGTCCTTATCTGAATGGCAATGCGGTGACGTGCTCCCAGGCTGAGGAGTTGCTGGCAGAGGCTCCGATGCTTGGTGAGAAACATGAAACTCCTCGAGGCAGTCTTCGATGTCCATGGCCAAGTCACGCATTTGCTCCAGATGTACCTTGACCAACCCGGTGTTCTTGCGTGGATCGGCTGCCTTGAGGTATTCTTGCATCCATTTTAGCTCGTCATTGATGAACCTGACAACAATAAGGTCAGAAACATATGCTTCCCATATACTATTGTGTGTGATTTTCGTTTCTTCTGATGTTTCGCCATATGGTAAATGAATTCTTATGATTCAGAAAAATATGGTGGTAATTCAAAGGGACAATCTAGCTAAAAGAAATTGGAATGGGAATAAAAAATGTTGTTTCTGTAATTGTAATGAAACAATTCAGCATTTATTTTTTGATTGTTAGCACTCAAAAACTATTTGGAGTATTGTTCATATCGCTACTGGTTTACCACCACCTAGGTCTATTTCTCATATGCTTGGTTGTTGGTTAACAGGCATTGAGAAGGGTGAAAAAAGCTTGATTCTTGTGGGGGTGCTGCCCTATTATGGGCTATTTGGTGCACAAGAAATGATCTCACTTTTGAGAAAAAATAATATTCTTCTTTTATGCAGGCTACCTTCAAGGGAACATATTGGATGCGGTTTTGGGCATTATTGCAGTATGAGGACAACAGGGAGATCATTCGGCTGGCAAGCAAGGCTTTGGAGGCGGTGGCGTTGGACATCTTTGCTAAGCATGGATGGATACGCAATTATAGAATTTGCTTTTAATTTTCAGTTCTCTTCGTTTATTCTTTTACAATAAAGTTTAACGGCTGTGACCGTTGTAAAATTCGGTTGTGTGCAATTGCAGAGACCGGATTTTCATCCTTTATCTAAAAAAAAATTCAAAGGGACATTTCGATATTGCAAAATAATAAAATCTCATAATATAAATGTAATTCTTTCAGCCAAGAACTCAATAAATGTGGGGATATGGTGTACTTATTATTTTGTGTGACACATTCATGGAAGCTCCACGCAATTTTTTGGTGTTATTTTTTTCTCCTATTGTCAAGTTCCTGAAATCTCTTCATATAAGCTGGGCGAAATGATTGTCAAAAGAGAAGGGAAAAATCTCGAATTGCATATGTAAGCAAGGAAGGGCAATATTTCTACACGTAAGCAGGGTGTCCCAATATTTCTACACATAAGCATGGTGTCCCAATATTTCTACATAAAGTCATCAACCATTGCATCCGCATGAGCTATATGATTATAACAATATTTGTGTTATCAACATACTTATTTTTACTTATGAATTTATATGCAATTTAATTTGTTTGGTCACAGGCATGGCCAAGAGGACGAGGTTTGAAAATAAGCTGGGTGAGGAATCAACAGAAACAAGATAAAAAAGGTTTAACTAACAAAAAAAATCAGTTGGTTGCCATAATTTCTTAGCTCTTCATTTCATATTTATATATTTATTGAAAGCACAACTTTGAATTTTGAGTTCCATACTTACATGTGTTGTTTTATAAATCTTAATTAACATATCTGTGGGATCCATGATTTGTTTAATAATTAATTCTCAATTTATATTTGTTAATGTCACAATTTTATGGACTCTAGATTTGTAGATTTATATACCAAACAGATTAGTGAGATGCATATGAATAAGAATATGTACCTATGTTAATTTGGCCCCATTAATTGGCACGACTGACTATAATCATTCTACAAATTTAAGAATTAAAATACCATGGTGATAACTTTTGAAAATATGATCTTTTATAATGCTTGTAGTTACATATGTTTGGATAGAAAAGAAAATTACGTCATAAATTTCAATTTTCTTAGCTTCGGGTTGTTTTCTCCTTGTTATATTCATATGAGTTTTAACATTTGATCAAATTTTATTTTGTGAAATTATAATTGAAAATTTGAATATATTTAAGCATTGAACATTTACCTTCAATTTTATAATCTGGAATTTTTAAATTTATAATATATGTATAGCACACCTTGCATGTACTGTATTATATTTAAGTTCAACAAAATTTATGGATTAAAGGGGCACTCACAGGTTCACTAGAAATTAAAAATATATACAAATAGTTTTCTATGGGACTCACACAACTGCATGCTGCTTTCTTAATTAAAAATTAAGAATTTAGGATGGCTTTCCGCTCGGACACCAATTTGCTCGGACACAAATAGTTTCCGGCTGTGATGTCTTGCCTGGCCTAAGAATTGAAATCCCATTTCGCTTGAAATCTCGGTTGTGGCTGGAGAACAAAATCTCGACCAGATTTATAAATTTTGGACAAATTCCGAACGAACCACAAAAACAAAAATTCAAATCTGAAATTTTTCTGCCAAGAAAACCGAGATCTCGGCAAAACTGCACCGAGTGAAAAATAGCTAAAACGATGTCAAAAAAATTTTGAAATTTTTCTTGAGGTTTCTGATACATTAGTAATGTTCCTATCAAAATTTTAGATGATTATAAAATCTCAAGAATTTTTAAAAATTTAAACATTCATACTGTCTTGATAAAACGCTCACCGTCAAGTTTGAACCAAATTAAAAATTAAAGAAACCACATTAGAAAATTTTAAATTTTTTTCATAGTTATGGTGTATCACTAATATCCTCATAAAATTTTTAGATGATAATCAAGCTTAATGAATTTTTAAAAATTTGAACAGTTCTACTGCCTGATAAAAACCTTATCGGAAAATTTTAACCAAATGAAAAATTGTGCAAATCAAGTTAGAAAATTTTTAAAATTTTTATGTTTGGTCCTGATGTATTATTAATATTTCTATAAAATTTTCATGTAATAATCCTGATAACTATGGTCAAAGGCACCCGCGTTTGGTAAACATCCTACTCATACATTTTTTTTCCTTGATACTTTTCAAATTTTGTGACCATTACCCATAATTTACATGCTTTTATATAATTAATTGCTACAAATGATCATTTTACATTTTCTGCAATCGATAGGATGAGACGTATTATCTTCAAAATTGGCATTCCACGCACTACACCATGACACCAAATTAGCGTCAGACATCAGTCGGCAATAATACATAATTACCGACCAACTATCTGTCGCTAAAACTTTATGACGGACTAACTGTCGGTAATAATACTTTTAGGGTCAGATGGTGCATTGGAAATTATTTTGATATGTAGGGACAAACTATTTGTCGGCAATGATAAATTTTTCTGTCAGTATATCTGTCGGCAAAAGTTTATCTGTCGACAAAAATCTATCTGGGCCGACCCAGAACTTCAGACCAATATATCTGGCCGGCCCATTTCCTCTGAACCCTAACCCTCACTCACCTAATCCTCTCCTCTCTCCCTCACAGCGCCGCACCCCACTCCTCCTCTCCCCTTCTCATTTTGGCCGCCGTCTGCTTCTCTTCCAAGCGCCCAGCCTGAGCTCCCTTCTCTACTCCCGAGTGCCGCACCTAGCTCCTCTTCCCTGCCGCTGCCTGGCCTAGCTCCTTCCTCCTACTTCTCGCGCGCCTGCTCTTCTCTCCAGCACACCGGCGCCCTGCGCCACCAGATCCGCCGTCTTCTTGCCCCTCCGGACATCGCCGCCTCTTCTTCGCTTTCGGTCACTGTGCTCGAAGCGCCACACGCTGCCGCTTGCTCAACGCAGGCCGACTCATCATGAAACCACCACACCAAGCTAAGTGATTTCCTCCCCCTGTTCTTTCCTACTTCTCTACTCTATTCTACTCACTTTTCCTCTTTGTTTTGGCTAGGTCGCCCGGTCGGCTTCATCTCCGGTGGAGGGGAAAACCCGAAACCTCGGGGCCGCAGGCATGGAGCGCGACGGCCACCAGGCTTCCTCTACCTCACTCTGGTTCTCCTCTCCTCAACCCCTTAAGCTAAGTACCGAGACTCTCTGCTCCTTCCTATTCACCCAAAACCAGCTACTACTAGCTATATATTTGGACTTGAGGTGATACTGAATTCCTTATGGATCTGGAGAAATGTATATATGGATCTATGTATGATGGAAGATGATGATGATGATTATTATTATTATTATCTGTGTGCTTGATTATCAGATTGGAATTGGTATTATGTCTTTGTCTTTGTGGTTTGATAAGTGTAGATTTGTGCTAGGTATCTTCGTGATTGAATGGTTCTAGTTCGGATTGGTAGACATGGTTATAGATTTTATTATGCGGTTCATGTCCAAATTTGGCCGCAAGCGTAAGGTTATTCATCACTAGATTGCATATGCTTTTACTCTTAGTTCTTGCAATGTATATATGCACTTTGTTTGATAGTGATTAGTCTATCATTACCCCTTTCTATTTAACAAGGTATCAGTATGATTAGATCTATCATGCGTTTCAGGCTTTCTTGAATCAATTGATGTATGAATACCTATAAGCTTGTAGCCAGCATTATTTCAGACAATATGTCTCTTTTACAGCCTTTTGTTTGGTTATGTAAGATGAGATAGCTTAAAAGAAGTTTATAAATTAGAATCTATTAACCATCGTCAGTGGCATGCACATAACTAAACCATCGTCAGTGTCATTCTATAAGTTATTCCAAAGATGATTACTCACAAATTATCACACATGTCAATCATTATATGTAGACAACAACTGGTCTTGTTACAACATAGAATGGTTATTTGCCTATTTGTCTTCACATCACATCTTTGGCCTCCATTCCAGATCCTGTGTTCCTAGCCTAATTACTTAAGATGCAATTAGACTTGGACCGCATGAAACTTCATCCCCTAGCAGTCAATATTTTGGACTCCATGTAGAAGTAAAGATATTGACCTTTTATTATGTGATCCATCTCATTCCTATCTCGAGGGTACTTAGCGAATATGTCATAACTTGTTTCATCTTGAGTTTTGCATCTTCTGTTATAGTGCACTCGAGAATAGATATTTGTCTTCATATTAGCATCTCTGGCATGCTTTGGACTCGTGCTGTATAAATATATTGCCATTTTTTCTCATCATCTCAATGTTCTCCATAATATGTCCGCATCTTGGGAAAAATGTCATATTTGTTGTATTAACTTATCAACATTTTGGTTATCAAAATGTCCTGTGTTTTATTGTTGAGATGAAATCTGCTGATTGTTTGTTTTCTTTTCGTTAGTAGGTCTTTCCTCGGGTTTGATAGAAGATGAGGAACAAGAAGCCCTTGAAGTTGACTTTGCAAATAAATATTTGGGAGGATGTGCACTTTCCGGGGCTGTGTGCAGGTCTCTTTCTTTTGTTTGTAGATTTTACTTCCTCTGTCTTCAACATGCTCTTGGGAAAATTACTCATGTTGCTTCACCGGTGGGCATGCTCTTCATGGCTTCAATGGAAGATAATGAGGCTTTTCAGTGTTTAGCTAATGACTCGATGAATAGCTCTAAACAAAATCCTTTTAAGTTGGCTAGACAAATGACACACATCAAGATTATTTGAAGCAATAATCAAGCCTACATATCTATAAGATTTTCTTTTAAAAAAGGAAAAGCCACATATGCTACCAACTAAACTTTTGTTTTCTACTTTTTGGGGTTGCTTTCAGATCGATAGTCCAATGCGTCTGAAGAATGGCGTAAACGGGCAAAAGTCCGTGTGATGTAGGAATACTTGTTCGCAAAATTATCTACATGGTGTCATGTGGAGTTTGTGGTGCATATTCTTGTTGCTACACCGGACGCTTGTGGACATGGTTGAAAGATCAAGAGTCTGAAATATCTGCCATCTTTGGTTTCAGACTTCCTGTGGCCAAGTTTCATACCTCCAGCTTCTACTGGAAATTTTCATTTTCAACATTGAGAGCTTGAGACAAGTTTGCATTTCCATGAACATGATGGACTCTTGGTTGGGTGACAATTTCCTTCTGCCTAACTTCATGTATCTGTTATGTATGACCTTTAGTGTTCATGAACCCTAGCTTTGAAGATCCTGCAGGGTTCTTTTTTGTAAATGATAGATGGTTAACTGTACGAACCATGACACTTTTAGATAAATTTGTATATTACTCTATTTGAATGAATTTGAACTGTGTTGAATGGATGTATTACTTGATGGATAAAATTTGTGTGTTCTAGTTGAATGAAGTTGAATCATGTTGAACGGATGTATTAATTCAATCATTTTCTACTGTAATGTGGTGTACATATGAATTAATTATTAGTTAGATGTATAATATTCTATAACCCTCAGACTATCTGTCGGCAAAAGTCTACCCTCAGACTATCTGTCGGCAAAAGTCTACCCTCAGACTGTCTGTCGGCAAAAGTCTGTCTGACGGAAAAAGTATATCTGTCGGCAAAAGTCTTCTAATAGTGTCGATCATCAGCCGGTAAAAATATATCTGCCGGCAAATGTTTTTCCCGACAGACTTCTACCGACAGTTGTTTTCGTCGGAAAACTTTTGCCGACAGATAATGCGTCGCAATACGTGGCTTTTGCCGACAGATAGACTGTTGATGAAAATGTGTCATGGTGTAGTGACGACAGCTCCATATAGATGAAAAGTAAGCATAGGACCTTTCCATGACAAGAACAGAGTTTCTAGTTCTACGGGCCAGAACGAGTGAAAGCAGCTAGGAAAGGACGCATTTGTAATTTAGGGGAAATCTGAAGACTAAGGCCTCGTTTGGCAACTTGGAACCGGACTGTTTCTCCTAGAATCTGAAATAAATCCAATCAAACGGAATAGGACTCGGAACGTTTCAAAGCGAATCGTTTCTGATTTTTACACGCCGTGGTCGAATCGGCTAGCAACCCGTTCCTCCGGATTCTGATTCTACCTGAAACGTTTCTACCAAGAATCCGGAACCGTTTCCGTTTCTACTAGAATCTAGAACCGTACCCAACGGAGCCTAAATTGCACCAAGACCAAAAAGTCCCAAACCTTAAGAACCCTACCGCCACCCTGCATGATATTTCCCACGCCCAGCTTTCTTGTCTGCTTGCCCCCAAATTTCTTTACTCCTACCTTCTTCTCCTGCAAGGTTTGACACCTGCAAGGTTGGGCCAGACTCGCTGGTAGGAATGGCAATCGGGTGGGTACCTCCGAGTACGACTACTGTCCGTCCAAACCCGAAACTATGTCGTCCACCTAAACTCATTAGACTTATCAGGTACAGATCTGAACCCATATCCAAACCCAATAGGTACCCAATACCTAATGGGTACCCATGGGTAGCAATCTGTGCTAAAAACAGAAAGTTAACGTGGGCTATAGATGACCAATGATACGCCAGTTTATTTTATTTAATCAGTACATTAAGATGGTCTATAGGTGACTAATGATACTACATGTTCAAGTGTTTTTATAGATATTGTATTTGGTTTCGATGAATAAGATGATAAGCATTAGAGTAAATGTGGGATAGTGATATATAAGCTCATTAATCAATGACTAAGATAAGATAGAAAACTTAATTGACTTGCATTTAACTCAGTCACATAGCATACACTTAACACTTATGACTACAGTGATAACAGAGATGCTAACACATAATATAGTATCGTCTAAAACAAATAGCATGATATATACACAACAAATTTAGTGTATGATATGTGCAAAACAAATTTAGAGTATGATATATACTCAACAAGTTTCTGAATATAGTATTGTCTTTTAAAGCCTTATGTGTGTCTCAGCATCTCATTTAGGTAGTTACGGTTTTAATTTTCTAATATATATCTTATAAAAAATAGAGCCACATGTTATAGGATACCTATGGGTACAATTTGACACCTACATCCATCCTGTATCCTTATCGAGTATCCAAACCTGAAAACTCATAGATCTAAAGTACTATTTATACTCACCCTTAAGTATCTAAATCTATGGATAAAACTATCTCTACTGGCTGGTGGCCGCCAGCCCGCCACTGCTTCACTGCCACACCGCATCCTTGGCCATGCACCACATTTCCCAGCGTCGCTTGACTCCACTGCACCACCGATACCTACTCACGCCGCTGCTAGCGTAGGGATCTGCTGTCGTCGACGAGGCCCATCGGAGTTTTTCCACCGCCGCCCCCTCGCGCGCATCCCCAAGCTGGCCATCTTCTCCACCATCATCTCTCTCTCTCTCTCTCTAAACTTGATTCAAATCTACAGTGGGCGTATGCATGCTTGAATCGCTCTCACTTGTGGAACTGCACCTTGGTAGCTAACTCCATGCGGATGCTGCACAAATTGGTACCCATCCTAGGTTTGATGCTGATGAATTTTTTAATGCCCAAGGAAATTCATGCTGGGATTTCCCTGATTTGACTGTCTATTCCTGTTTGATGTAGAGAAGCAATGGAAAATCCCCAATTATTTGTAGGTTCTGATTGTGTGTTTTGATGCCCTCTACCTGTTTCTTGTTATGCTTCTAAGATTGGAATGATATTTGTTTCGATTTTTCTTTTTGCAGGTTAGGGTAATTTAATTTCAGGGGATTGGAATTAACTTTACAAGGGCTAATGCATCCAGGGGTTACAAGATACTGAATCAAGACGGACTAGCTCTTTAGGTTGATTGACATTTAGATAAGAAAAGAAGTGCATAGCGGATGATTGAAATGCGTTTTCATATCATAGTGCATGCTGGTTGGTTCCTTGCATCACTGGATTAAAGGGTAGCAAGCTGTTATACATTGGTTTTGGCATGTAATTTCTTCACTAGAGATTTCAATGGAATTGCTTATTTTGTGACTAGAACGAGAAGAAGAAAAGCTATAAATGAGAACAAAATGCTAAATGCCTAGTTTTATCATGAGAAAGAAAGAACCACCTTATTTGTGTTACGTGGAAGAATTTCTAAATATGTAATCCAATGCCTCTTGTAAACCATGATTTCTCAGCATATCTGCACCTGTTTTTCCAAGCCACTACGTAGTATTAGTAAGGTTGCTTACATGCATTTGAGTTTTCTGCATAACTAAAGCTTGACCTATTTGTTGTTCAATTGTTGTGGTCTGTCATGATCAAAGCATGAAAATTGCTGGTGACTTAACATTTGTGTATAACTATATACTTAGTCATGAAGCCATAGCTTTGGGTCTTGCGAGACAAGAATTAGTCGTGAAGCAACGGATACTAATTTTACTCACGAAGCCTTGTCCTTCGGGATACACTCCACTTGTTTGATGAATTGCCGGCCATAGCTTTGGGTCTTGCAAGACAGGGTTATTATATTCTGAATCATGACAATTTGCACAATTTATCTTGTTGTCTGATGTGAGCTGCCATGTAGCAAATTTATTTTCCTGTGTTAATTGAATTAGTTAAATGAGTAGGTTGGTAGAATAAAGTTTTATATATTTTTCCTTATTTCAGGGTCTTGATTTCTTTCCTCTATAGGCCTACTTATTGCTTCACTTTGCAGCTCCTTGTTCTTTTAGTTTGTTATATATATATATATATATATATATATATATATATATATATATATATATTCCCACCTCTAATATACCACTTAAATAAACGGTTTATACTCTTTTATCACTTTCGGTATACTCCAATAATAATTCTAAGATATTCCAATACAATATGATTGAAAAAAATTCATCATACCTTTTATTTTTTTGCTACATACCCTTTTCCATATGTAAAAGGAATATGTAAACAAATTATGCTATAAAGGGTGGATTTTAATGAAATTTTTTGTGGAACTCACTTTGGAGTATCTTATAATCAGTATTAGAGTATACTCAAAAGGATAAAGAGATATAACAACATCATTTAAACGGTATATTAGAGGTGTGAGTACATACACCCAGGAGTATGGAACCATTTTCCTATATATATATATATATAATATATATATATATATATAGGAAAATGGTAGGAACCATTTTCCAACTAAATGCTAGCTTTAGTTGGATTTAAATTTGTTCTTATATTAGCTTGGTCAAGCTATTCTGACTATATGTTAACATAACCTTTAGTACTAATCAGGTAGGGTGCTGTTGCAATTGAGGAACATCCATTTATTTGTCTGGTTATTATAAGTACAGCAAGCATTGTAAATTGATGTCTAAGAGTGTTACTGAGAACATGTGCGAGTTTGCAATTTGCTGATGGTAGCTTTTCAAGACGAATAACAGATGGATTCTAGTGTATATGTCCTTATCCTCTGTGTTTGAGTTCATAATGTGCTCAACCATTTGTGCTGGGCCTGCTTTGTTGCTCTGATCCAGTGCATTCATTTTCGGTTGAAATGATCTTAATGTTCTCGTCAAATCTCATGTGAGATGATTTTGGTCTTCTTTTACGTGTAGGAGTTTGGGACAAGAAAGCAGACAGACATGGAGTTGAACATGCAGACAAGAATCTGGTCTTCTTTTATGTGTCATTTCCATCTGAGATTTGGAGTACTGGTTTGTTCTTTCTTTTATTCCCTGGTGTAGACGAAAAAATTTCAGCATCATAATGGAAAATGTATTAAAAGCTGATGGTTGATAGAATGATTTAGGGCTTAGATGGCCAACCCAAATGCAAAGGTAATATTTTTCCTTTCCTGATGAATTCAGCTAATCGTTTATTTTGTTTAGAGCATATCTTGGTGGGGGATCACACAGCTCCAGAAGCGATTATTAGCTTCCAGTGGTTTGCTTTCATCCTTTGTTTTATTTAGTCATGTGCTTTTTTGCTGCATGTCCGCTTTGTTTAGGACTAGGTCCTCCTCTTGGATGCCTACCTTTTCTGTCTTTTTGAGTTTGCTAAAGTGATTGCATGATCATATATTTAGGCAGAATAAAATCGGAGTTCATTCTTGTCTTTGTGCAGTATTTCTGTAAAATCAATTTCATGTTTGTTTCTCCTCCGCCCCCCAGAATTGGACTTGGGAGGATTTTGTTTTTGCTCATGTATCGATTCGCATACTGACCGTGGTCTACCATGCTTGTGTTAACCACCAGCTGTGACAAGGTTTTTCTTGACAAAATAAAGAATGCATCCTATAGTTCTTTCAGGAATCAAGATCCTGGTGGATTAGGCAATCACTTGGGTGCTGAGCTAAGATTAAATCCAACTATGTATTCAGTGCTGGTCTTTGTCGTTCCAGAAATTTGTTTCCTTTGAGTGGTAGTATTGATTAAAAGGCGTTATTTGGGGATTTGGTTCTTTTACCAAATTTGGAGTTGGGACATTTTTGTTCTGTTGATATTGGTCGTTCTGAATGTCAGTTTAGTGCTCCTTGTGGGCCAATACTTCTGCGTTGTTAGAATGTTCTTGGTTTATGAATATAAGCTTAGCAGCACACTGCAACAATGCGGGTAAAATTATGACATGGAGCTGTGGTAGAAAATAGCCTAACCTATCTACATGTTGTTTAGCTACGCACCCATGCGCGGCGTGGCGCCGCATACGCAGCTAGTTTATACTATACCAACAAATATGAAAAAGTTCCTACATATTGTACTACTTAAGATATGAGTACCTCAAAAATTTTATGTCTATATGTGATACCGTTCGGGAGAAAAAAAAAAGAAAGAAGACACCAGCAAATATATATTTCACATATATTTAATACCACTTTGTTTTTTATATACCACATACCATCCAGTTTGGTACCGAAATTTTGTGCGTACAATTGTGCCATAATGTACTGCATCAGGAATGTTTTTTTGGGTACAATTCTAAAGCTTCAAGATTGCTTCCCAAACTTAATGAGTGTATAAATAGCATTCATCAAGCGGATAGCTGCCAGAGATAGTTCAAGCAAGTCGGAGCATCTATATCGATGCACTGCCCGTCCAGAAAATCACCGTGGAACTTGAGGAGTCACTTGAAAACGAGGCACCGACTAAAATATAAACCACTACTGGAGGAAGCACAGACGGACAGTGTGACATCCTAAAATTTAATTACTGCACTAAAATTATTTTCTGAATTTTCTGAAATTAAAGAAAAGGTTCTATGGATTTTCTAAAGTCAATACTTAATTTTGTGTGAAACTAAAAAACAAAATTTAATTTTTAAAAAAATATAACTCTAGTTGAATTCTGTTGATTTTTCTGGAATGTTTTAGCTGTATTTGGTATTTTTCTAAGCACATTTGTATTTTTTAGTTCCTCAACCCATGACCGGGCCCTCTTATGCCCTTTTTCTTCCTCCTTACCATACCAGCCCACCCGACTCACCAACCTGCTAGCAGCTCGTCCCTCCCTTCCTTCTCTCCCTCTTGCTGCTAAGTGGAGCCTACCTGTAGAAGGCATCTTTCATCTTGTCATCTTCTTCCTTGTGCTTGAGCCGCCTTTGCCATTTACATCACCACCATGCTCGAGCTGGAGAAGATTGTGCCTTTGCCCCATCGACGGAAACCTTCAAATTTGTTTTTTGTCTTCAACCTTTGACGTGCACCCAGTCACCTTCCATCCACACCCCCTTCCATTTTCTCCTCATTGGCTATTCCTACCACCACTATCTAGCGTCGATCCCACATGCCGTGTCTCCTCTTAGCCCCTATAAAATACATCCCTCAGCACCGTAAAGCACTGCACCACATTGCCTCGCCTCCCCTCGCTCTCCCAAGACTCTCATGCTCTAGCACCACCATTCCCTCTCCAGCAAGCCCTAGCCATCGAAGCAACTGGAGACAAGTAGCAGGGTTGCCACCCCTAGCTTCAATGCATCGCCATCGACCTTGTCAACCCCTCTCCGCCTCTGAACGCTATCGTAGGCCGAGTTCACTAGAGCAATATGTACCACCACCACAGGCCACCTCCTTCCCTCTCTGGTGCCTCGCAGCAGGTGAATACACCCCCAACACTCCTCTCTCATTTGCACACATCACCGTGCGATGCAGTGTTGGTGACCAACGGTCCCAGTGCACCACCAATGCAGTTGTCGCCATGTCAGTGACTGTGTGGCAGCCTATGTGGCAATGTCTAGCTGTCCAAGTGGTAGGTCCACCAAGGATCATGCTGATAACTCATGGACTCGGTCATAGATCGCGGTTCTAGATGTTAGTGTCTGTTTGGAAATTTAAAACCCTGCTGACATCAGCGGGACCCAACAATTCTGAGTCTCCTTTAGAAAGAAAATAGATTAATCCAAAAAAATCACTCAAATAGTGTTTTCTCTCTTATTTTACTCGAATTAAATCTCCCGGAAGACTATTGTCATCCTTTCTAACTCCGATTGAGCCTTTTCTTTTTTCCCAACTTTCCTAAATTCATATACAGTTCTAAAATTTCATTTACAACCAAGCTTTTGAACAGTTTATTTTAATTTTATTCAAATTTTGTATGAATTTGGTTATTTTCGTTTTTAGATATGAATGTCCAGGAGGTGTACGTGTATGATGGTCACCAAAAACAGTGGTACTATGACCAATGCAAGTTACACCCTTTTTATCAATGTGAACCTAGTTTACAAATAAAATTACGTTGATTTAAATTATTATGCATGCTTGATTTTTATTCAATGTACTTTAAACCCCAGTTTTAAATGCTAGTTAATTTCCAATTGTTATAGCCTTCCTTTGACATTGGAATCCTCGTACCTTGGGCACCCTAGAACAAAAACTAGTTGATAGAGTAGTCTAGTATTGACTAGAACCCTCTGTATTTCTGTATCAAATTGCTTAGCCATGCTTAGACCAATTTAGAATGATGGGGAAATTTTGCAAAATAAATCCTTGTGATTTTAAAAGTTATCCTTGACAAGATTATTGATAAGGAATGTTATGAATTGTTTTACAAATAAAAAAATTAGTTTATCCTTGGGTGGATTGCTGGCAGGAGGATGCAGTTCTATACACGTTGTGGACTTGTCGCAAAACCTCAAATAAGAACCGGCATGCAAGATGCAACTGTGAAGCCTTTTCGTATTACCATAAGTCTAGTATATGATAGACCTGGCCAATTAATTTGTAACATCTCAATATAGGCTCCGACGTCTAGTTGAATGTGGTTGTCAATTAGATAGTTATTTCTACATAGCATAAGATGGCGCTTCCGACTGGATAGTTTAACCCTTCGGTAGTGGAGACCTTAACGGGCATGTACTTGTTGGGATGGAATATTATAAAGGCATTGTCATGATCTTTCCACCGCATACCAAAAGAAGTGTGATAATTATATGGCAATATAAGATGGTCATACCTTGTTGCTAAAGTAGTATAACCTATGTAGAGTATAAAACTATATAGATAGCCAAGCTTATTGTCATGGGCAAGCCGAGTGAGACCTTTCATGACTTTGATTTAGGTTTTCAAAATACTTTAAATGGGAAATTATCAGTGGTTTAACCCTTAGTTGATGTTAGGAGGTTACTACGCTAATATTCAATGTTTAAATTCGAATTTTTTTAAATAATATTATTTTATTTACAAATTTCGATATTAATACACGGATTAAAAAAATTACAGAAATAATATGCGTTAGCCACACCGCTTTACGTCAATAAGTAGTTGTTAAACCATTCGCGACCACTCAAGATCATGAATGCAGTCGACGACCATAGCATAATCCCCGCCTTAATACTCCATTTAAACCGTAATACCGAGGCCAGGCAGTAGTTGGTGGACCATCTGGCGACCATTATATGGTCGCCAGACGGCTCGGCGACTACATAATGGTCGCCAAATGGTCCACCGACTACTGGCGAATAGTTATCGGCGCCAACGGCATTGCTACTGCTCGCTCGCTGCATCAAGAACGCAGGAAAAAAAAGAAAGAAAGAAGAGAGCAAGGCCAGAGAGAAAGAAGGAGAGGAAGAGAGGGAGAGGGAGAGGAAGAGAGAGAGCGCGGGAGGAGAGAGAGGGCGCGCGGAGAGAGGGAGAGGAGAGTGCTCGGGAGAGAGAGGAAGAGGAGAGAGAGAGAGGAGGGAAGAAGAAGGAAATTTGAAAAAAAGGTAATTTCTCTGAAATTTTGTTATTAAACTTTTGTAGTGATAAATAATTTAGAGATTTTAGATGCAATATTAGATATTTAGAGATTTTAGATGCAATAATTTAGAGATTTTGTAGATGCAATAATTTATTTGAACTGTTGACCGAAATTAGGTTTTTCTTTTAGAGTATAAATTGATGTAGCTCTGAAACTGTTTGAAGCAAGTACGTTTTGCTTTAGCGACACATTAGTCGTACAATAATTGTTCTGATTGCAGTGATGATTTTGCGAGGTCAAAAGGTTTTAATGCAATATTATATACGATGCAATATTAGATATAATTTAGTTAGATATTAGATATGATGCAATATTAGATATAATTTAGTTAGATATTAGATATGATGCAATATTAGAGATTTTAGATTATCTAAAAATCAATTCTGTTTATATGGTCGCAGTAATGTCCAATCCAGTGAAATTTAGGGTATACTATGGCGATAATGAAATAAAAACTGGGCAGAATGGTGTTGATTTGAGCAGTTTTGTGGTCACCATGGTGGAACACTTATTCCCCGATAGAGTTAGCATCCGTGATATAAAGTTTTGGTTGACCGAATATTTTTCCTTGGATCCAAGTGTTTACTCTGTTACCATTCAAATCTTATTCACTCGTAGTAAGGGTGATCCGGCTCTGTGGGAGTTGAAGAAAGTAGATCGGACGTACTTGTGACAGAAATGGTTAAGGTGGTGCAAGGGATCTAGCCTTGAATGTGTAATGCTGGTGCAGGCGTGCCTTAGAGAAGAGGCGAATATTAGCGGTGTGGCCGAAAGCAGTACGTCGGCTACAGCTGAACAAGTTCAGGAAGTGGTGCCGGTTGAGGTAGCAAACGCGGAAGGTCGGGCAGATGAAGGGGAGGACATCGAGCAACTAGTCGATCAATTGGAGTTGGTGGACCGTATGGCGATGCAAGATGAAGTTGAAATGTTGGAGTGCGATGATGACATCGACGAAGATGAGGAGGGGGGAGAAGCTGATGATGATGAAATGCATGGTAGTACTGGGGCAACGGATGTACCCATCCCTAACGAGTGGAACAGAAAAAACAAAGCTGGTATGGAAGTTTTGTGGGGGCATGAGTCGCGTTGGGAGTATGGTAGCAATGCTGTTCGGCTGAATCAAATTTTCGCAAACAATTCTGAGTTGAAGTTGGCAGTGAGGCTATGGGCACTATCGCAGCAGAGAGAATTCCGAGTTATTTTGTCCACCCGATAGATACACAAGAAGTGCGAACCGAAGGATGTGAATTCGAGTATATGCATACAAACCGCGCGAGACATTTTGGATTGCATCACGAGTAGATGGGCACACATGCGCACTAGAAAATATTCGGTGAAACACCGCAACTTGAATGCGGCCGTAATCGCTAGCATGATGTTCAATGAGATCATCGAGAAGCGGACATTGAGTGTTCTTATATTCGAAAGCAATCTTGAGAACATTTAAGTACCGGAGAAGTTACTCGATGGCTGGCGTATAAACAAAAGGCATTAGAGAAGAGGTTTGGCACATACGAGGCTTCGTATTGTAACCTACCTCGTGTGCTTGATGTCTTGAAGGAAACCAACCCTGGCACGTACACCGCTTTTGAAGAGAATGAAGCGGATGGTAATGGGATCTCGATATTTCGTCGTGCTTTTTTTCATTGGGTCCTTGCATTGCGTCATTCAGGTACTGCCGTCCATTACTATACGTCGATGGTACATTCCTGACTGGGAAATACAAGGGGCAGATTCTAACGGCCATTGCAGTTGATGCGAACAACCACATACTTCCATTGGCCTTTGCATTTGTTGAGGGTGAGAACCGGGATAGCTGGCTGTGGTTTTTCAGACATTTGAAGTTTGGGGTAGTTCGTGATCGGCCCAACGTGTGCATCATCCATGATCGTCATAAAGGTATCATTTCGGCAATTAAGACTCTACAGGAGGACCTTGATGAGCCTTTTCCATGGCGTGACATGCGTAATGTGGTGCATGAGACATTTGGGAGCAAATTTTTTCAGGCAATTCAAGAATAAGAAACTGATGAACCTATTTAAGAGGTTATGCAAGCAGAACCAGGCACGTAAGTTCAACGCGATATTGGCCGAGTTGGATAAGCACACTACCGCACATATTGAAGAGCTGAAGAAGCAACCAGCAACGCCGAACGATTGCCCACCCAAAAGGCTAACACCCCTTGGAGCGCTCGATCCTCCAAATCTGAGGAGACGATCGTCAAGAAACATTAAGTGTTTCTCGCACTAGATAGAGGCGGAGCCGTTGGAGAAGTGGGCATTGCTCCATGACACTGGAGGCGCCAGGTTAGTATATTAAATTAACAAAGCTACGACGATTGAACAATTAGAGTTATTGTGCTAACAGATCTGTTTGAATAGGTTTGGTGTCATGACAACGAATATAGCCGAGGTTTACAATTGGGTCATCAGAGGCCTGCGCCCGCTACCACTTGTGGCCATCCTGGAAGGCATGTTGCACGGCATCGTTGGCTACTTTCAGAAAAGGCATGCTGTAGCGACCCCCATTTTTACACAGAATGCAAAAATGGAAATCTAAAGTGCTTGCATTACTAGTCCCTGGATCAGTAGCTAGCACGCACATTTCAACAATTGGAATCACAACCATACATTACATTAATTAAGCGAAAACGATTAAATACATAAATCGTACAACTCAGAGAATATAGCAGCAAAACAAGCAAAGCCTTGTAGTGTACCCATCCAATCCCGCAGGCAACTAACCAGGCATAAATCCCTAGAAAAATCACTTCAATAAGAATCCTGTAACCTGCGACGAAAACAGATCTTCGAAGCTTCGCTAGCATACACCTAAAAACAACGAATAAGCAAGGGTGAGTACTTTCGTACTCCGCAAGACTTTAGCAAAACCTATAATATATGCAGGCCATTTCAAAGGAAAGGATTCTACAGTTAATTTGCATAAAGTGAATTTGAATTTGTAAATCAAGTTATTTGCAAACGGAATTTATAAGAGCAAGATTAATTGATAACAAATAAATAAAGCATAAATAACACTCACAGTCCTCCATGACGTGAGCGGCGAATCATCCAATCCTGAAATCCATCAATGTCATCCCTTCGACATAAAGCACAGTTGCAAAACAAATGATACCAACCCTTTTGAAAATAATAAAATATCTAACATTGGAATGACTTCACCAAGTGCCCTTGACCGCGGGTGCGGCTAATCGATTAGATTTATACTCTGCAGAGGTGTACAACTTTACCCACAAGGAATGATCAACCTTTTGCTCGACGCACTTCCTTAGGTGCGCCGTCCAGGAGATCATATATAACCGTTACATTACTTAGACATGGCTTTGATCCAGCCCGGGACGTTAACCCCCGCCATAGAACTAGAAACACACACAAGTCGTGGATCCACTTTCACACACCCAACACAACGTTTCTAAACATGGCAGGGCGTACACCGTTGCATTAGCATGTAGAGACCCCGTCAGGCAGACCTGACCGGAATGCCTGTGCTAGCTCCCGCCTTCCATAGAGCAAAGCCAAGTCTAAATAACTTAATAAGCTATGGCCGTCCCATACCGGACCTCGTGGTTGCACGAAATTCTTGGATCAATAGCGTCCCATTGCTCGGTCCTTAATCCGACACGGGCGATACTTCACCCTACACTACGTGCAATTCCTTTGGCACATCCGGCTATTGCCAATAATCGCCCGCATCAAACCATAGTTTTATTTTGGGTTTTTAATCAAAATACCAAAGAACCAACAAAGGCCATTTCCAATGTTTTCAGGAAACAATTTTAATCTGATCATTTACATCATTGATTCTAAAGTATGGCTAAGCATGAATAATATGAACGCATATACCCATGATGACATTAAGTAATGCCTAACCTTAATTTATGGTTATCAAGGTTCACATTTCATAATCATCAAAGGAGAATCACGAGACAACAGGTATAACTACCAAATCCACAAAATAGCAATTTACATAAAGTAAACGCATGCATAAATTGGTTTAGTAAAACATGGAAATTAAATACTGGGATCAATATGATCAAAGGAGGTGCTTGCCTTGCTTATTTGTCGTTTACGACGAAGACGAGGATTGCGGTTGACGACGACGACAACGGAATCAACAACGTCGGGTTCTACACGCCGATCAACGGAAATACAGCAAAATACTAACTTCAATAAGGGCAAAAAGAAAACAGATAGAAAGAACAAATAAAACTCTTTACAAGAAATAGGGATTGCTCTTTTATGAATTTATTAATCTTATTTTATGAATTCAAGATGCAAAAATTGGTTAAGATTAATAGAATTAATCATTAGTTGCAAAGTTCATTGATTTACTATTCACAATACGATTTCGGGTAACTTTGTCACTTATGGGTTTTGCTCTATTAGGATTCAGATTCAAAGCAAGATAAAATAAGAATATTTTCTTAGATTACTGCAGATCATATTCTAAAGATCATTTCTAAGCTGTTCTTTACTAACTTCAGATTTAGATGAGCTGCTTTGCGAGTTAATGAAAAGGCTTAAATGATCACATTAGACTATGAATGATCAGTTCTTTATCTTTAATTGATTTCGCTTAGAATTAGCTTTACGCTGATTAGATCTATTGATTCAGGCTATTGGCCTAATTTACATGATATTTGAGAAGGTTCTGGTGATACAAAGTTATAATTATTGATTTCCCAAAGTTCGATTATTCATATTACGGACCACATACTTGTGAATACTTAGGGTATTAAGCTAACAAGATTAATACACAAATCATGGTGAAGTGAGATTATCTTTTCATATTTGGGTAGGCTATATTTTGAAGAGCACTACTAAACTAGTTACACAAGTTTTAAGGTTTGGACAAGATATTATACACTTTGACGAAAAAGCTTATGTGGCAACTGAAGTTTACTATTCATGGAATCGGCCAAAAAGTGAATCGCACGATTAACGATTAAGGGTTTTGAACTAGCTTGATTTAAATGGAAAGCATACTGTAATTAAGATGTTTTTTTGTAGAATATGGTAGCACAAACTTTGTAGAGTGTTTCTAAACTAGTTTGACTGATTTTTGCATTTAGACGAGTTATTTTAGTAACAGATGAAATAGTCTAAATGATCATATTTGCAACCTTAAATCGGCCAAGTTTCAAACTTAATTTCCAACTACACTATACATGATTCTTGATTCATTCTTCAGGTGTTAATAGCAAACAATCCTAGAAATGTTTTAAAACTATTTTTACATTATTTTGATCTTAACCGCGATATATTAACTAATTATTTGCTGTTGTTGTTTGCACTTTCTTGCATCAAAGAATGCAAGATAAGTTTCACTTTAAATATTTTTACATAATTGGTTCTCTATTGATTCCAGGAACTGCATATAAATTAATTTATTGTTTTATAAGGTATTCTGCTACTATTCTTACTAATGATCGTACTAAGGTTTATTAATGGTCGCAATGCAATACATTAAACTTAGTTCAAATATTTAATATCTCTGCATAATTAGGCTTATTAAAATCCCAGAAGCACATAATCATTTATTTTATGATTTTATAAGTTATATTTTCCATGTGAGCAATATTGTCCATAATAGTGTTTGTTCTATTCTTGACTCTAATAATTGTTCTATGATTCAAGAATTGAATATTTTTGTATATTTGAATTCATCTTGGTCTATTTATCACCTAAAAATTTATTTTATCATGTTATAATTTACTATGCATAGATTTGCATTAAAGACCATATTATGGTTTTAATCAAAGTTCAATTCAAATAAATATTCTGCAGTTCAGAAATTAAATATTTTTGTACATTTAGATTCTTTTGGATTTTAAATGAATATAGAAATTTTATCTACTGAAATTGGATTAAAATTACAAAAGATATTCAATAATGAAATCTATTCGGTTGGAAAATGGCTGAGAAATAGTTGAAATGCGCTTTCAATCACAGGAGGCGCCTTTTACCATTTCACTGGAGCTTCTCCTTGCGCCACTGACTGAAAGGCCCCGATCGGCAGAGAGAGGAAGCAGAGCAGCGGCTAGGGCTGGCCGGCGACGGTCTTTCGGCGATGATCCGGCGACGGCGACGGCACGAAGAGCATCAGCACGGCAAGGAGCATCCAGGGGAGGTGTCGATTCGGTACGGAGATGCAGAGGTGGTGGTGCAATGAGGAGGGCGGCGGCATTAATGGCGACTTCGCAAGAACGACTCTGGCAACTTGGCTGGATGGGTGATGGCTTAAGCATCCACGGCTACCAAGATTCCATTTTTGCGGTTACTTCAACGGAAGAGTCACCGAGATGAGCTGCCCTCACCGGCCGGCCTTGGAGAAGAAGGGCACACGGCAGCAGCAAGATTTCGCATGGAAGATGCTAAATGTTTTTGGGGGCTTTTACTTAGTAGAGCATCAGGAAGCTATGGCTCAGAGGAAATCGGGATTGGTGCACTGGTTTGGTTGATTCGATTTTGGCCTCAAGCTCTGAAGCTTTGGCAATGGCGGCAAGGAACTAGGACATTCTGGCATTTCGGTTGAGCAAAGAAAAGGAAGGATGAGGGGGAAAGAAAGCGCTGCACAAGTGGTCACCTAGAGCTATTTATAGGCAAGGAAGAGGATGAATTTGGCCGGGTTTCATTCAGTCTCGGATGAGAGCTTCACTGGACACGACAAATTGGTGAGCTGGTGGGGCTTACTTGCTACGGTATGGCGCGGCATAACAGTGAGTCTTCGTGGCAGCAATCGCCGGCTTGGGTGACACAGCTGGTACAAGGAGTAGGTGAGGGAGTCGCTGGAAAAGAGAGAGAGAACGGAGGGGGGGATGAACTCAGCTCGGCTTGGGCGACAAGGAGGAAGAAGAGAGAGACTGAGGAAAGAATTGAGGCTGACAGGTGGGGTCAGGGGCCACCGGTCAGTGAGGTGAATTGCCAAAATAGCTAGTCTCCGATTTTTATTGCTATCAAATGGGAGTAGAAAATATCCAAACTTTTTGACCAAGGTCTTTGAATATATTTTGATGCCTGCTAAAAATTTGGGGTTAAACTGAGTTACTAAAAAATTATTAATATTCCTTCAACAGTGACTGCTCTAATTTCTTGTTTCGGATTTTGATTTTTATTTGAGATCAATTGAAGTCTATTATTTTTGAAATTTTGTTTTTCAAATGTATTTGATCTCATAATGCTTCTGTAAAATTTTCAGCTCAAAACCTTACTCCATTATTTAATAAGAATTTTGACATTGCAATTTCAAGATTTTTAGGGTTTCTGTTTTTAAATTTGGAAAAGTCTTAAATGACATTATTAATTTATAATATTTTTACCAAAGGTAGATACTTCATTTAGGTTTTCATGATAATTTTCACAAATTCATTTGTGACTCCAAAATATTTTATAAATTCTGACAATGCATTGTTTTAATTTAAAAGTTGTCTTTTCATTTTATCTCTTCATTTCTTTATGCATAAAATTTTAATTACTGGCTAAAATGGTTTAATTGAATGATCAGGGTTCTCATGGTAATTTTCTAAATTTTTACTTTTTACATTTTTGCCTTTTTCTCTTTTTCATTCTTTATTTCCATTTGTTGAAATTTTCATACAAAGAACAATTCCAAAGAAATCCAATTAAAACCAATAATGGCAAGAGAACTCAGAAATAATTATATTCAAATTCAAAATATATCTTTTTACTTTATTAAAATTTTGGGATGTTACACATGCGGAGGCTGTACTTCATGCCACGACATTGGAAACGCCGTACTGTGCGCGGATGATGGCTTACATGGAGGAACGAAGTAGTAAAGCTCAGCTGCATATGGTGCGTAGCTTCGGAATCACTGAGTACCGCTTCGAAGTGACTCTCCGGTGTAAAGGGGGATTGGGAATCGACACCGCGGTTATTACACACGAGGTTAACCTAGGCCAAGGGGCCACTGGATGGTGTGAATGCACATGCAACAAGCCAAGACTTCTTCATATTCCCTGCTCGCATGTGATCGCAGCTTGTGGGCAAATTGGGATGAACACGCCGCATCGTGTCCCTTTCTACCAAGGATCATCTGTCAAAACCTGGTCCGGTGAGTTCTGTGGTTTTCGTGCACATGGTGATTTCACTGCCATTAACAGAGATGTGCGCATATGTCTACCGGATGCAAACTTGCGGAGGTGTGCGGAAGGGCAGGCTGGTCGTCCACAGTCTAGGTGCATTCGCAATGACATGGATGAATCTGAAGTGGGTGGCCCTGTTAGGAGGTGTTCTCAGTGCGGTGAGTACGGGCACAACACAACGCAGTGCCCGTAGTGTTGTGTATTGAATTATGTAATGTGTACTGGGTTGTGTAATACGTATCATTTTATCCTATCTTAGGTATTTGCGGGTATATTGGACCTTTTGTCATGTTTATGTAGTGAATTATGTAATTTGTATTGAATTGTGTAATATGTATCATTTTATCCTATCTTAGGTATGCGGGTATATTGGACATTTTGTCATGTTTATGTATTGAATTGTGTAATATGTTTGTCGATTCTTTATTTATGTCGAACTCTTCAGTCTTTTGTTTTACATTACTAACCCTATTGTCTTCCTGTTTACTTGCAGGGATGGAGCACCCCGAGACACTTCTTGACTCTTCGTTGGACCGATGGCACCGCGCGTTCGTCCACACCATAGAGGGCCTTGAGAGGGTGCCTCTGCTACGGATCCGTGTGCCTAACAAGGCATGGCGGATCCACGCAGCCTTCTACACCAGGTGGGTTGCACTACATTTACATGTTTCATTGCTCGCAGGATTGCATTTTGTCTAACTGATATTTGAATGCTACGACTGTTTTTCCTGTGGATAGGTTGGCACGTGCTAGGTTGCTTCCTCTCGTTCGTATGATCGAGGGCTCAGCTGAGGACGTGGCAGAGGATCAGGCGGAGGGCGGGGATGATGGTCCAGAGCGGTCACGGCGTTTCCCGTTCGACCGAAGCCTACTGTCGTGTTGGGTGGACCGTTGGCGGCCGGAGACGCACACTTTCCACCTGCCGCTCGGTGAGGTGACGGTGACCCTGCAGGACGTCGTCATGCTTACAGGGTTGCCGATTGCTGGGACACCGATCGGACCCTCGGTGACTCCTGAGGGGTGGGTGGCTGACCTCGAGGAGAGGTTCGTCGGAGTGGCTCCCACTGACCCGACGATACGCATCAACAGGAAGAAGCACGGGCTGACGAGGAGGTGGTTGCCCAGTTCGAGGTGAGTGCTTGTACGTGTATATGTTATTCTAATTTTTTGTAACGTTATTAACATATTACTATATGTTAATTGTCACAGGTGGGGCAGATGGCGAAGAACCCCACGCCGTACCAGCTGGCACGACACTTGGAGGCCTATCTGCTGTGGTTGTTTGGGATGGTCATGTTCACGACGACACACGGCGACAGCGTTGACGCACGGTGGATAGCCTACGCATAGGCTATTGCCGACGCCGAGCGAACCAGTCCGCAGTATCACGGGTTCGGCGGTTCTTCTTTGCCACGCATCTGCGCCCTTTGCGACGCGTGCGTGAAGAGAAGCAAGGACCCCAACCTGACCGGGATACCTCTTCTTCTTCAGCTTTGGTCGTTCGAGCGCTTCCCTGTGGGTCGACCCTTAGTCGACCCGCGACACTACACCGCCGACATGTACGGGGGTGACGAGATCGACCGGCCGACGATGGGCTCGCTTTGGACTCGACGACATGTACTTATTTTCTTTAATTGCATTTATCAAATTTTAATTGCAGGCGCATGTGCTTACACATATTTTTTTTCTGTTGCAGCCACAGTGGGCGGGAGTACAGGTACGCTCCGCGTACCACTCCTTCACGGAGGCGTTGGACCACCTGCATGCGGAGCAGGTGATCTGGGACCCTTATAGCCAGCGCCGTGTCCAGGAGAGAGCCGCGCCAGGTGGGCTCTCCGCGCTTTGCTATAGGGACCAGGGTTACTGGCTGACGAGGACGAAGATCGTCGTCGACGTCTTCGTGGAGGACTACACGCCGCACCGAGTCCTCAGACAGTTCGGCCTTCGCCAGCTGGTACCTGTTCCTTCGGGGGATCGTGTACCGGAGAGCGTACACACGTGAGTTATTCGACAAAAAATATGTGAAATACTTACGTCATATGTCTAACAATTTGGATTTTTTTCAGGTTCGCCACTCACGGGCCCTCGAAGAGCCTATCCACCTTAGTACAGAGGATGGAGCCGTGGCTCGCGCAGTGGGACGGGACGCAACACGACGTTGTCGCTGAGGACACACCGTACGACAACTCGTCCTACCAGCGATACTGGCACGGTACGCGTGCCGGACGCTGCGTCTCCTCTCATCGTGGAGGAGCCTCAGCCCACGATACGCCGCTAGCGTGGTGACTTATGCCGGGCTAGGCAGGAGCGGCCATGCACGCCATGGTAAGTCTTATTTCTTGTAAATTACATTATGTATTCGTTACGCTATGTCCATGTGCATATCAGTTTGTCGTACGTGGCAGGCGGACCACGCTAGGGACCTCCACGAGCACGGCAACAGAATCTTGTCCAGACTGCTTGACGGAGTCAGCGTCTCGCTGGACGAGATGACGGAGGCATGGAGACGCGTGGTGAGCGCCACTCGCAGGATGGTGGAGCTGGGTTCGTGTCGGCACGTCGACGCTACTGATCGTGCCACATCTTCCAGACCGCCGCGCGTGCCTTCGCACCCCACACCGATCCCAGCTCCTCGTCACGCAGCGGAGGCGGAGTCCAGCTTCCAGACTCCTTTGCCTTCGGGCCCAGACGTGGCTGGAGAGTCCTGCTGGCAGCCACCACGTCCTCCCGTTATGGTCCCCACGCCAGGTAAGTCGACCTACTCACGTTTCGTATAAGTATCACGTAACTACAATTAAAAGTTATTATCCGAACGTGCAGGATACGTTCAGGGTGGAGGACAGTTCTCTCAGTCGCCGCACTCCTCGAAATGCGCCGACCGACTGGTGGACCAAGATTACCGGTATGCAGATTCGTATCGCCCCTCCACCGACGCAGTTGACGCCGCCCCCTGCACCAACGCAGTTGACACCGCCCCCTCCACCGGCGATGCAGCAGGACTACGGTACCTACGGGTACGCGTTGCCTCCCCGAGACCGTCGACCGGTGCAGCGTTACAGCCCCTCAGACTACGGGCAGGCGCGGCCATCGCAGGAGCTTCACCCACGCCCTCTTGACGATTCACCGGCCTCAGCACGTAGGCCGAAGAGGGGTCGTGGTAGGGGTGTAGGACAGGGTCCACAGTAGGTGGTGCGACCGACTAGGGTCCTATTTTTCTTTCTTACTTTGTACTGTTTTACAGTCTTTATAGTGTTGTTCTCGCTTTGTTACTTTGTTCCGTACTGTTTTACAGTCTTTAATAGTGTTGTTCACGCCTTTTTTACCTTTCCGATGTCAATGCGACATGACAACACGAACGTTGCAGCTTTCTCAGACCGATTCGACAAGACGCTGCAGCCCACTTCCTCAGATCGATTCGACAACACGCTGCAGCCCGCTTTTCCAGACCAAAACGACAACACGCTTAGACAGCGACGATGCACACAACAGCTTTCTCGAGCGAGGCGACAGCACGCTGCTATCAGCTTTCTCAGAAAGCGACGTGACAACGCCATGACACCTTTCGCTTTTAGGAAAAATGACAACACGCTGCAGCCCGCCTTTTCAGAGCAATGGCGATAGCGGCCCTATATAAGGGCGATAATTGCCCTTCAAACCACCCGTCTGCCTTCCTTCCCACATAGTGAGACCACGAGGAAAAGGGTGAACCGAGATAAGAGAGAAAAGAAGTAGAGGATCAGCCGAACATGCCGAGACGTGCTAGTGGAAAGGGAAAGGGGAAGGCGAAGGAAGAGGCAGGCATTTCGGCGTGGCCGTGCAACATGGCGTACCAGGACCTCTTTGTACCTTTCGGGGTTGTCCCACCGATGTGTCTATGCGGAGAACCTTGCAGGCTTGTCCACTCTTTCGAAACTCCGACATGGAAGAGGAGGTATTGGATGTGCCGCAGCTACGCCTTCGACCCGCCGGAGAAGAGCCTCAGGGCTCGGCAGCTGGTAATAATCATATGTGTTTCGTAATATTTGTACCTAAAACTATGCTAATTTAAGTTTCATGCAGTCGCCTCCGCCACTGTGTGAATTTGAGCAGTGGTTCGACGAGGAAATCAACCCCGAAGACCAAAGGCTCCTGGATCAGGCAAACCGGGATTACGAGTTCAGACAGTAGCTTCAACAGCAGCGTGACGCCGCACGCGAGGAGGCACGTAGGAAGGAAGTAGAGGAGAAGGAGGCCGAAAGAGAGAGGAAGCGAGAGAGGGCACGTCGTGCCAGAGAAGCCCCACCAGAGGCATGGGCGAAAGGGAAATGGCCTCGATACACCCAGTAGATGTTATGTTATGCCCGTCCTAATTTTAAGTTGTAATAAAGTGCGTGGACTATGTTATTATCCGCCGTAACATCTTATTTCCGTAGTATTATGTAACTTATTTCCGTAGTATCATTTTAGCATATGTTATGTACTTGCGAGAATATTGGACCTTTATCATATTTATGGAATGTCGTTTGTCGAATTATTTATGGTCTGTGGTTTCTGTATCCTTCGTGTTGTTCACATACTTATTACGCTTTCTAATATAAATGATGTTCATATTTAATTTACAAAAGAGATATCAATTGATTCATATTTCACCGATCTTTCAATTATTGTTTGTTTCGTAACAATTCATAATATATTATAACATAAATTAACGGCCAAAGTTTACTTCAAAAGACTATTTCGAATTCTAATACGCTCTATATTTTCGAAATGAAGGCTGCGTGAGTTGCACTCAATTTTTCACAGGCTAGAGAGGGTAGATTTTCATCGACGGTGACATAGTAGACGAGGGAGTACAAGAGGCAACGCATGGTATATTTTTCAAATTTTACAAAAATTATTGTACAACTTTTATTAGTTAACGCTTCAAGGTTAACACGAATTTGTGAACGAAATTAATGTACATAATATCTGCCTTAATATTATATTAATTTTTTTATATTTTATAAATTTTATACGATCCAACATTGTAAAGAAATTTAATCTCCAATTTTTACACACTAAAGAAATTAAATCCCGAATTTTTACACAGTAGTCACCAAACTGCTTAGTGACAACTAGTGGTCGCCGAGCCGTCTGGCGACCATATGATGGTCGCCAGACGGTACACCGATTCTTGTCGGCCTCGGTATTACTGGTTCAAATGGAGTATTAAGGCGGGGATTAGGCTATGGTCGCAGATCGTTTCTGGCGATCTTGAGTGGTCGCCGAATGGTTTGGCAACTACTTATTGACGCCAAACGGTGTGGCGACTACATATTATTTCTGCAATTTTTTTAATCCGTGTATTAATATCGAAATTTGTAAATAAAATAATATTATTTAAAAAAATTCGTTTAAATTCAGTTTGTTTACTTTATTGTATTAAATTCCACTTTTACATATATTTATTGTATTGAAGACATTTATGAGGACAACAACACTGTCACAATTTTTGAAAATTCCTCAAGCTTCATCATCATATGAAAATTTTATGGAAATATTAGTGATGCGTTAGTACCATCCAAATTTTTTTTCAAAATTTTCTAACGTGGTCTAATCCACTTTTTATTCAGTTGAATTTTGCCGATCAACCTTCAACATCACTTTCTAAATTTTTTAAAATCTCTTAGACTTGATCATAATCTAAAAATTTTATGGGAACATTGTTGATGTGTCAGGACCATCTATTTTTTTTTCAAAATTTTCTAAAGTGATTTACACCGTTTTTGACTAGGTTAAAATTTGCCGATCAGAATTTATCAGGATAGTAGCACTCTTAGAATTTTTAAAAATTACTCATGCTTGATCATAAACTAAAATTTTTATGAAAATATTAGTGATGTGTCAGGACCCTCCATAAATAATTTTAAAATTTTTTAACATCGTTTTGACTATTTTTCGCTCTGTTGAATTTCACCAAGATTTCTACAATTTCGGCCGAAATTTGGTTCAAAAATTCTGGATTTCAAATTTATTTTTTGAATTTTAACTATATTTCATCTAAAATACGAGATTTCGCCAAAATTTCAGATTTTGACCACCTTCAAGATGAGATCTGAAAACAAAATTTGAAATCTTGGATAGAACATGCTAGTCCATCTCTGCCTCTATTTCTCTAAGCTTAAGAAGGTCTAGATAGGCAGCTCAATTGAGAAGAAGCAAAAATAAAAACTATACTTGTTTGTGTTAGCCGTTAAGGTACGTACCAGATGTCGTCACTACTACTGATCGCTTCATCATGACGCCCATCATCGTCGGTTAAGCATAAGCCGCGAAGGATAATAATATCACTGTCGGTTCAAATTTCAACCGGCAGTGATAATATTATCACTGCCGGTTCTAATTTCAACCGGTAGTGATAAGAATAGTAAAATTTTGCAGCACGAATGGAGGCAATATCATAGTTGAGCTTAGTGCAGTCGGAGAACCAGCTATACCCGCGTCATTGCTTGGGCCATATCGGACAGCATGCGGGGTCCTGGCTAGAGACAATGTGCCCATCATCTACAGATCATGGACAAGTCAGCGCGATTCTCCGTCGTATGTTCCCGATGACATCAAGGAAACATTGTGGATGAGTTGACAATAAGTTTCAGCCTCAAGATCAGTTGGAGATTGCCAGGAAACATGCACTAAGCGTTATGGGAACTGCATGGAAGAACTGGAAGACAAAGCTGAATAAGGAGTACGTCAAGAAGGATCAAACGCCGGATTTTAATAGATTCCCGAGGTTACAGCAATTTTGGGATGAATTCAAGCAATATAAGATATCTGATGAAGCCCAGGCTATCAGCCAGCGGAACAAGGCAAATTCGGACAAGAACATTTACCCCCATGTGCTAGGCACCGATGGCTACGTGAAGAAAGTACCCAAGTGGGATGCACGGGAAGAACAACTAGCACTTGATGGAGTTGTTACTGTGACGTCTCACATGGCCCCAAGATCGGCTACTCGGTCGCTGCGAGGGAGCTACTCGTCGGATGATGGTGCTAAGCTTGAAGCGAAAGACGAGGAAATCTCGAGGAAGATCGCGGATGCCCACTCCGGCTATTGAGGCTCCTTCCCGCCAAGAAGGGAGGACGACGAGCTAACAGCGCCTTGGGTAATAGGGAGCACCACAGGTCGCACAGAGGGGTTGGCTTGGTGCCGTGGAAAGCAGCATTCCCAGAGGATGCCTATATGTACAAGCGACCAAAGAAATCCAGACAAGAACAGTTGAATGAACGTGTACGAGAAATAGAAGACCGGATGCATAGAAGGGAAGTCGAATTTGAAGAACAGATGAAAGTGATGCGAGAAATGGTAACAAAGGTCTGGCGAACGTCGGTCCACATGACGTGGTCATCGATCACATGACGTAAGTCCCGACGGGTTCTCAAAAGCAGCCAAGCATCCGCTAACCCTCCTGAAGAGGACTCAGCGTGTAGTTTTCCTGTGGACAAAATCATAGAGCCGACACGCTGCAGTCTGCACCTGCCCGTAGCGAACATTACCATCAAGGTGGCTGAAGGGGTGGCTTGGCCATGCAACGAGGGGCAGATATTGCATAACCGCCCAATTCCTCGGATACGCCAGAGTTGCGATTGACAGCGTGGTTGATGAATCGCAAAGTAGAGGTTGAGATCGCGGGCGAGGAGGGGCAAAGTCTTGGACAAAGCATAGGCACATTCATCGCGTGGCGCAAGCGGTATATAAAGTTTGCCTCAGAAGATGACAACGACGATGATGTTAACAACGATGACGAGGCGGAGTCTCCATCTAGGAACAGTCCTCCTCCTCCTCCTCCGGCGTCATCGAAGAAAGCTCCTTCTCCTGCTCCAGCGCCACCCAGGAAAAGTCCTCCTCCGCCGTCACCCAAGAAAACTCCTCCTGCTCCAGCGCCACAAGACAGCCAAAGAGCACCGCGATCTGTACATTCTACACGGTCAGGGGGGAAAAGTTCGTCATCTGTGAAGCTAGCCAAAACTCTTAGCAAGAAACGACCATATGAAATGACCGACGAAGAAACAAAAAAAGAAGTAGGCGCCCATGTAGAAGAGCACTTCAAGAAGACGCCACCACCTGCTAAGATTGAAATCGAACCTGCCAAACGGGATTTCTTCCTGGACTTAGCGAAGGTTAAACAGACAGGACGCATAACTGAAGCTCCTCAACCTAGCCAACTATCAGACTACGAACGCATCTCTAGGAAGAAATCTAAAGGAGATGGTGGTAAAGCATTTGGTCTTTGAAGTCAAAGTGGTGCTGAAGGGCAGCAGGCACCTGTAAAGTGGCCATTCGTTAACGGGGAAGCTTTGCTGCATCCAAATAAGGAGGTCAAACTGACCACACAATTACGGCGTCTACATGAATGGTACCTGCAGTATGTCCAAAAGACACAAAACGGTGCTTTCCCCGTCAGATACAAAGATATGGACTTTCACAACAATGACGACTCTTTCTGGGTTGAACACGTGGAACTATATCAGATGTACCAACGAGATGCTCTGGACGTGTCTATATTAAGAATATGGACTCTGTAAGTCTCTTGTATAATTCATGCTGTATATTCACGTACTCTTAAACATAGGGTCTGACTTCTTTTTTTACGTAGAATGGAGACAAAGACACTTAGGGCGGACAACAATGAAAAGATAGGATTCCTGGACCCGGGCATGGTCAACTGCAAACTTATTGAAGATCCAAAAACAATAAATGATGTTGAGGTGTACGTACTCAAGGCGCTACTAAAGCTACAACACAAGGACTACGTGCTTTTACCCTACAACTTTCGATCGTGTTTCCTCGCCTACTAGTGTCTCATATTTGATCGCAACACAATGTGACGACTAATTGGCTTCTGCGAGCTTTCCTTTGGATCGTCCTTGTCTTCATGTTAGGCGAAAGCAACATCAACATCTTGGACTCAATGAGGAAACCGACAAAGAATACCAAGACTTAATAGACTTGCTAACCGGTAACTTTCGGTCGTTGCATTATTGCTCTAATAATCTTCCATCCCATTGCACCTAATTAATTTTAATGACTACTCAAAACCATGAGCAGGTGTACAAACAATACCGCAAGAAGAGCAAACGGCATCGCCCATACGTGAAAAATTTCAGAATACACACCGATTTTCCATGCATGAAACAACCCCAAGGGAACAATTTATGTGGATACTACGCAATGACACATATCCACGCGTTCATCACTAACAATACGGACTACAACGGCCAGCTGATATATCGATCATTACATGTTGACCCGTACTTTTCTTTATAAAGACGATGACACTAATTAATGCTTCAATTTCTCCCATGACAAATAGCGTCAATCGGGGCACCAAAGACACCTTTCGACCCGCCTAAATTGATGCCCTTCAAGAGCAGATAGCTAGGTTCATAATTCGAGAAATTCTCCACACGAAGGCTTAATTTTACGACCATTTCTCCATGGCAATAATTCGAATGAACAATTTAATGCTTCAAAAGTGAATGAACAATGTAATAATTAAATATTATGATGCTTCAATGTATTTCAATTACACTTTAGTGATGCTTGGTATATTGTGCTGGCGATATCCGTATAGAATACATCTCTTGTACAATATATATGCATACTACAACATATCTTGCAAAAATATATATACAAAAGGTTTAAAAACCCATCACTTGCCATTTTGGATATCAAAATAGAGACCGAGCTATCATCGCTTGGTTAACAAGAAAAAGGCGTTGATAGTAGTTATCGATCTTGGGATATTGATAACAATTGGGCATCGATAGTTACTTATCATGCACGGATATTATTGAAAATATGGCGGTGATAGTTGAATTATCACTTGCCGGTTCTAACTAATAACCGGCGGTGATAATATGTTATCACCGCCGGTTGGAAAGTATGAACCGGCGATATAGTTATTATCACCGCCGTCTTAAGTATAAACCGGCAGTGATAGTGATATCATTGCCGGTTTACATCCGCAGTGATAGTCCTCGACTATCACTGCCACTTAAGTTGTGCCGGGTCCACATCCGGCAGTGATGCCGATGTGGACCCGGCAGTAATCACATGTTCCGTAGTAGTGCGTCCTGCACTCCAATCAGCCGGCCCATCTACTCCTTTGCGGCCGACGAGGCGACGCTGAGCGCGCCGCCCACCAGCGTCGTCGCCATGCCCAGTGCGGTCTCTGCCATGGCGCCTAGCTCCCTCCTGCTCTCCTGCCTCTCTCTCTCTCACACACACATACACACCCCTTTTGCCTGTGTGATGTCTCTGTCTACGAGGTCACGAAAGTATGCAACCGTACAGTACAATGTAGTTATACATGGGTGGGCTCAAAGATTCCATGCTCTCGTCAGGCTTGCTCGCCCTTCAAGGCAGCATCGTCTTCCTCTTCTCCCTGACTAATCATTAATTTGTCGAGTCTCCTGAACTTACGAATACAAGACGCTCAAGCTAATTATCGAATTCCTTCTTTGTCGATCAATAGACATTCTTGGATTCTCTTGAGCTTTTACAAGTGTCTTAGATGCCAGCCTTCTCTACATATATATCCAACTAATAATAATGTTCAGTTTTTGCATTGTGTGCATATGAATGGAAAACCTTCTGGGCTGCAGTTGTTCTGCTTGTCACGAGGAAAGAATACATTGTCTGAGTTCATCGGTCCGTTCATGCGGTTGCTTGTTACTAGCACCATCAGATGGTAGGTTGCTCAGCTTGGTAATGCCTGCATATTTTTTATCTTGGCTTTTGTACATGCCATATGTTTCCGAGAAAAGAGTTGGGCTGTTTAGGTAAAGAAGGAACGAATCATGCGTTGCTTGGGAAGTTGCATGACGTATCTTAAGGCGTGTTTTAACTTTCACATGTCACGGATGAGCTCTTTTAGACACATATAAGATTGTTTGGTTACCTGGTTTCACACGGCCAGACTCGCAGGAGTCAAGGAACTAGCGTTTGGTTGTTCATTGTATCGCGTGAGCCTGCACACATACATGAAGCAGCCAAAATCCAAAATTTTGACTGAAATTCGGATGAAATTTAAAAAGTAAATTTGAAATCTGATAATTTGGAGACCGAAAAAACTGAAATTTCGGCCATTTTAAAATGGTTTCCCGGTTTTTTGCAAAAATTGGGAAAAATATTTTTGCAAAATTTTCACTTGTACTCCTTACAAAAGGTATTACAATTCTTGATAAAAAATTTGAGCAACATCCGGTCTAAAAACATAGAGACTGGTCTAATTTATGGTAATTTTTTTAAAAAACTAAAATTTTGACGAAATTTTCTAAAATTGTTTTAGTAATTAGAAAATTTTCCCGCACGAGTTTTGGAATCTTGGCCCCGGAAATGTCGGCCGGCGACCATGCCGCATTTTGTGTCAAATTTTTTGTAGAAATTAGACGCACGGGCGAACAGACCATGGAAAATCACATCCTGTAAGACAGGGGCTGAAGTGCTGAACCGAGTGCACCCCATCTTACCTGACCAAATCCCTTTTCCCTTTCTTCATCTCCTTCCTCCCACCGCTCCTTGCTCATCCCCTGTTTGGAGGCCAATTTGAAGCCCATTTGTGCGTGGAGAACATCTGGCATGGTATGCTCTTTCCAATACCTCTCGTTTAGATCTATTCATTTCATTGATTTCGGGGTTGTTAGGGTTTTGCCTCATATGAAAATTGGGATGAATCGGTTGTAATTGTTGTGATTTGTAGTAGATCGGTCAACGTTGCAAGTCCATATGAATGTTTATAAGTCCATTGCAGTAGCTACTACCCTAAACAATATGACATTGATCTTCAAGTGGTAGCAAGCATGATAGAACAACAAAAAAGAAATACAGACCATTTTCAGTAACTAAACCCAAAAGATTACATGGCTTCTTTGCATTAACACTATGTATTTGCTGCAACACAATGTAACATATTCTTTTTATGAACCGCATGTTCGTTGTTTGGTACTACTAATATGTGGCTCGTAATACACCATTTATTTTTATTTCTTTCGGTTTCCTAGAATTTGCTTTTACTTTATCTCATACAGTTACTTCATCTTGCAGGTACATGATCTTTGTTTGGTACTTACTAATATATGGTTCATAATACGATGATTGCTAGATTTTTTTAGCCCATGGAGTAACCATTTCCCTATGATGGACATGGCAAGGCAAATGGAGGTTACCAGTGTACAATTGCTCAATTACTTACTTCAGCCTGCAGGTACGCGTATAAAGGTCACCGAGTGTGCTTCTTAGCATATCTCTACTCTACTGAAAGGCAAAAGAAAAGATGGTTGACTGTTGCATCATTTCTCCAATTTCTCAAGCCAGTCATCAGCCAGCAACCCAACGAATACTGATCTGATATTGCATTCTCAGTTCGATCATCCGAGAGTTTTGCCACTGTAACTCCATTCCGGCTACGCTTATATATTCATATATGTCCCCATTTTCGCTTCCTAGCCAGTTCTCCGGCGAGCGGAGGCGAGGAGAAGCCACCTGTCGCGAGCAGTCGAGCACGGCCCGTGGACATGGTGTTTTGCCAGTGTTGGCTGTTAGCTTCAGTCGTATTTACTTTGCCTACACATGTAGCATTTAGCAGCCAGAGTGGAGATACGTTTCCATGACTTCCGAAACAATTTTTCTTCGTGTCTTTGATCAATTGGTACCGAACGGTTTTGTCTGAAGATTTGGTTCTCAAACTGATCAATTTCGGACTCAATGTTTCAATTGAAGGTTTTCCCAGAAATGGCTGAAAACTGTGGTTAGTCACCTGGGCTGGCCCTGGACCGAGCAATAAGGGTTAAGTATCTAAAGGCTGGTATAGGTAGTGACATACCAAAACTATTTACTAATATTGGATAGTAACTGTATGAGAAACATTAACACCAGCAAGCAATTGAGAAAAGAGGGCCTTCATTGCCTTCTCTAGCGTCCAGTCGTCAAGGCACGGCACAGTTATGATTGTCGACGAGGTGACGAAAGTATGCAACCATACTGTAGAATGTAGTTATATATTGGTGGGCTCAAAGATTCCATGCTCTTGTCAGGCTTGCTCGCCCTTGAAGGCATTCCTCTGCTCCCTAACTAAACGTTAATGAGAGGTGCTTTCATGCTTTTCTTTTGACAGTTGTACAAATATTAAAGTATAAATGAATAGTAGATAGTGATTACTTACTCCTTCGTTTGTTTTAAAATTTGTACAACTTGTATTGGGAGGGAAAGCATTGAAGCACTGCTCAACATTAATTCCTCAAGTCTCCTGAAATAAGAATATAAGATGTCGGAGAAAACTCAATATCTTAATTTACCATTTCTTTTGATTTTATCTAAATAGGTTGTTAGTCCAAACCTTCAACAACTAGAAGTCTTTTAGCTATATAAGCTAACTCCCGCAATTATAATCCTGGGAACGTTATAATGGATTGTGTTTTTGTGATTTTTTCCACAAGTGTTTTTCTACGTTAAATCTTGTCTCCAGTTATTTTGCCGTGCTGCTAACCCTAACAAGTGGTATTAGAGCACTAGGTTTTGATCAAGCAGCTATCCCGAGAGGAGGTGACTCCTGGGGCGGCACTTAGCACGGTAGAATTTCCGATCTAATGTCACACCGGCCTCTATCACACCGTGACGTCATCCTCTGTGAGCCGTCTTCCATGCCGAAACATGTTCTCCCTTCTCTTGGCTATAGTGTCATGAGAATGGTAAGAAGGGCCACCCAATTTCACTCCAAGTTGTAGCAAATCCTATGTTGTAGTACTATGCTCATGGATGATGTTTTCTCATGCGTCACAACATGCATAGCACATTGTGTATGTTCAGAGGTTGTCGAGGGAGTCAGCTAAGGCTCATTGCCATAGAGAAGCTGAGGCATGTGCTATTATGCTGCAAGGAGAAAAGTTTTGGCCATTTTGCCAGCGGTGGATTGGAGAGGTTCAGTTCATGCGATGCAAACCCAGCAGGACAAACCAAAAATCTCCACCATTGCAGTAGCTACTACCCTAAACAATATGACATTGATCTTCAAGTGGTAGCAAGCATGACAGAACAACAACAAAGAGAACATGGCTTTTTTGGATTAGCACTATGTATCTACTGCAACACAATGTAACATATTCTTTTTATAAACCACATATTTGTTGTTTGGTACTTACTAATATGTGGTTTGTAATTACATACACCATTTATGTTTTATTTCTTTTGGTTTCCTAGAATTTGCTTTTACTTTATCTCATATAGTTACTGTATCTTGCAGACACATGATCTTTGTTTGGTACTTACTAATATGTGGTTTAGAATATGATGATTGTTAGATTTTTTTTATCCCATGGAGTAACAATTTCCCTATGATTGACATGGCAAGGCAAATGGAGGTTACCAGCATACAATTGCCTTATTACTTACTTCAGCCTTCAGGTATGCAGTCTATCACTATTTCATTGTCCTTGTGAGAAGATGGACATATAACCGTTTCTTAATTGGGTGCAGGAGAATGTGAGGGTTAATGAATGCAATTTGGCATGATAGTCATAAACAATTCTACAAGTTTAGCTTATTAATAATGGTTGTCATAGCAAGGGATGCACATTAAAATGTTTCACCTGGGGCTGAAACTAATTCGTTCTCTATTAGGTTTTATACTGCCATGGTAATACTCTATCGACAGTATCCTGGTCATGGTGTAGCAAAAGTTTGTTTTAGGTTCACGTCCTATATGATGAACTTTCCTAGAGACGAGCATAGATAATAAGCAATTGTCATCTACGAAATGTATATGCAACACTTCGTTTATTGTTCCGTTGAGTAATGAATTAGAATTTTTGTTATTGAACCTGTTACTATCACCACAAGATAATGTTTTTTTGGTTGGCAACCTTTTTAGATTTCTCTACTCACATTGTGTCCCATTCAAGTTCTTGATGGTACAATGCTTAGTGGTGACATTTGTATGTATTGACCAATTACTTTTGTGTGTTATTCTTTCCTACTGTTTGTATTAGGCTATGTAATTGGTTTGGTATAAGTACAATGCAATTGTTGCTACAGGTATGGACGACATATTAAAATCAAGTGATTTTGAATCTACCATGACTTTCATTGCTGTCTTTGAAATCATTATGATGGTATTCTGTAATGGTTTAGGCTATAACTGTTACCACTTCATGCACATGTTCTCCAAATTGGTTCTGCATGTCCTGTAGGATGCGGGGAAGTGCCCCAAATGATCTAATTATGGTATAAATCAATGCCATTCCAGTTGATATTTGATTACAGGTATTTGAAAGCTACTGCTTTATATATTATTGGCCACATATATATGATTAAATGTTCTCTAAAATTTTTTGGTAGGGCTCACAACGCGTGCTGAATGATCTAGTTGAATGAATAACTGAATGAACATTGCACAGCAGTATCAATCCAGTTGTACTACACTTGATGAACACTCACGATTCCTCCTTTAACAGGTCCTTAATATTTACTAGTTTTGCACATACCAAGCAAGTGGATCTTTGTCGAGTCGGAACAACAATCTTTTATCACAGAATGGAATATTGTCCGAAAGAAGGAGAAATCATTTAGAAGCGAGAAGCACCAACAGGAACAGCATATATTTTAACTCTTCAATTACTTTTTTTTGAAGATAAGGCAGGAGCTCTGCCAATGCATTAAGATAAAGGAAAACACATAGCAAAACGTTCAGGAGAGGTCACGAAACAAGGAGAAGAGAGTGAAAGAAGAGAGAGAGGTACAACCCCCGCTACGAAATCGGGGCATGGGACCAGGGTCCGCAAGACAGAAAAACTACGAAAGCACTATGTCCACTCGAGAGCTATCTGACGGTTGCGAATGTCACGAGCGACGGCGTCGGCTACCTGTTGCACCGCGGTTGTAGGAGTTACTAAAATCCTATTATTTCTCTCTTTCCAAATATTCCAAAGGCTATAAGCAACAACCCGTCAAAACTCTTCCGCTTATGTCGTGGAATTTGTCGTGAGTGTCGACCACCAAGAGACGTTGTCCAATGTCCGAACGGCCGCGTTAGCTTGGGCTGCTTGGATATGACACAGCACCACCCGCCAAACCTGCCTCGCAAAAGGACAGAGCAATAGCAAATGATTGGAAGTTTCCGGTTCCGATCAGCAAAGAACGCAGGTAGAGTAATGCGGCCACCCTCTTGTGGCCAGCCTGTCCGCCGTGAGAATTCTGTCCTGTACAAAAAGTCATGCAAAAAACCTACATTTTCCTTCGGTCGAAGCCTGCCAAACCATCCTGTAAGAGAGGTCAGCTGTGGCTCCCACGAATTGCGCCTTATAAGCTGAAGCTGCAGAGTATTCCCCTGTTGGCGACCATTTCCAAGTAATGCAATCTTGGACATCCGGCTGTAAGTGAACCTGTTGAAGGGTGAGCCAAAGCGAGCAAAACTCCTGCAACTGCGCAACGCTTGAGATTCGCCGCAAAGGACGAATCCAAGTGGCCTGCGAAATGCATTCTTTTACCGTCCCCGACCTTTTCCTGGTTAATCTATAACAAGCCGGAGAACGACCCTGAAGCCATTTGGATTCCCAAAAGTTGGTACTTGCACCGTCCCCTATAGTAACTGTGGTACCTGCATTGAACAAGGCGCGGTCTGTGGCGTCGCAAGGAGTCGAAGATCCAGCCCAAGGTCTGCAATGGCCTTTCGAAGCGAGCCATAGCCACCGTAACCGGAGAGCACGTCCAAACCTGTCAATGTCTTTTATGCCCAAACCTCCTAGGTTTTTTGGGCGACAAACTCTTTTCCAATTGACCAAACAATGCCCCCCCTGCATTCCTGATCCCCCCTCCACAAAAAACTTGTGTGTTGATTCTACACACAAGATCAAGCACCAGCACCAGATAGCATTTTCACTCATCTGTCACATGTATAGACGGAAGTATAGTTATGACATTAACTGACAGGAACATGCGCTGAAACAGAAATAACATGTCTGTTGATTAACACACACGAGTTTGAAAACACAAGATACATTGATGCAAATTGATAAATTAGTTACACGGTGATACAAATGAAATGTTGAATGGAGAAGGGAGGAGCTGATGATAACGCCGTGAATGAGCTGATGATAACGCCGTGAATGAATGGATGATCACTTGAATTATGGCCGGATGAGTGGATTGTCGACAATGGCGCCATCATGGGATTCCGTAGTTTCAGTGTCCCCAAGATCATGGTAGCTTTGGGTGTCGTGCATTCGCAGCATAGGATGCTTGGGATGCCTGTCCACTTCCCCTTGCAGCGTACCAAGCTTCGCCACCTTACAGTAACCAAGTAAAATCTCCTTGAGGTTTGGAAGGTGCTTGATACCATACATCCCTGATCTCAACTCACAGACATGAATGATAATATTTTCCATCTGAGGTGTGCTGCTCTGCTCAAATGCCACCTCACGCAGTTCCGCTAAACTGACAATAGATAGGGTCCTCAGCTTTGGGAATGCTCCACTGCGGAACACCAATTTCTCTCCATTGTATGCATTCGAATGAAGGCGAAGGCGCATGAGGTTGGGCAGTCGTGCCAAGTCCTCAACTTCCTTGAGCTTGCAATATATTAACTCAATCTTCACCAAGTTGACAGACTTACCAACCCAATCAGGAAGGTTTTGAAGAACCCCCACCAATCTGAGGCTCTCAAGGGATGGGAGAGGAGAGCAAACAGAAACCAACAGATCTAGCGGCCCAGTTTCATCGTCGTCGGCACTACTCACACGGAGAGAACGGAGGGAGGAGAGGTTCCGTAGGGCCGCACAGAATGCCTTGCACTTTTTCTTGGAGGCCCCTCTCCCTCTCACGACTAACTTCCTCAGCTGAGTAAGCTCCCCTAGCTCTCTAATTGCTTTGCTGCTGGTTCGCCTGATGTCCACTTCTTCTAGCACCTGTAAATCTTTTAAGCTTCCCATTCCTTTAGGCAGCCTCACTCCAGATGCATGAGACCAACAGCTAGACAAGCCCATGTGCAAGTCGCCAATTGCCTTAGCACGCTTATCACCAGCTGAAGGTTTTAACAATTTGGGAAAGCACAGTGCATCCCTCATGCAATCTGTAGGGTCACTTATATCGAAATACTGGAAATGATTTCTTGTACATCGGATGCTGCGAAGATTTTGAAGTTTACTGATTTCTTTTGGTAAGTTTGAAACACATGAGCGCCTCGTGTTTAGAGCCTGCAAGCCTCGCAGGTTCCCAATAGATCTTGGAATGGCATAAACACATGATCTACTGGGAAAATGGATGTACTTCAAGTGGATCAACAATCCTATTTTATCGATGTCTTGCTGCTTTGCTACAAATGTAGCATATTTTAGATCCAACACCCTCAGCATCTTGAATTTGGATGAACATAGTGTGGCTAGAGGCTCCAGAGGTTCACTGAACAGAGTAAAAGATCGAACATGACTGAAATCCACGCCAATGTTCAATTTCTTACTAGCAAAGCAAGATATATGCCGGATGGTTTCATTTGTTGCACTGGTGGTACTTGTGTGCTCTTCAACCAGTAACACATGGTTCTCCTGCCTAGAGATTGATACTGCAATATCGCGCACAATATCATGAACTTTGCAGGTCTTCACATGTCCAAGGAAGTCTAACTTATATGGTTGAATCATGCTTCGACTGATGAGTTCATAGAAGTAACTCTCAGCAACATCTTCAAGTGTTCTCCTAGCAGTACCACTTGTTATAAACCCTTCAGCTATCCACCTACTCACCAGGTATTTCCGTCCGATCTCAAAATCCTCCGGAAAGATGCTGAGATGCAGAAAACAAGGCCTGAGGTGAGAAGGCAGGTGGTTGTAACTAAGACTAACCACTCGCCTAAGTGCTTCAAGGCTTGGTTTGCTTTCAAGCTCTGAAGGGAGTTGTTCATACACACTTTTCCAATCCTTCATATCTTTGTTAGCTAGGAGGCCTCCTATTGTCACAATAGCTAGGGGTAAGCCTCCACATTTCTTCAGTATCTTCTCTACTATCCCCTTCATATTATCTTTCTCTATGTCATCGAGGCATTTATTTGCCTTCTTCAGGAGCAACCGTTCAGCATCTTCTTTTTCTAGGGTGTCAGGGTGTTGGATGAGTGGCTCAGGACTGCAGTGCTCTGCTAGGAGGCCATTTCTTGTAGTTACCACTACACAACTATCTTCCATACCATCATCAGGAAAAGCAAGTTTAATGCGATCCCACGCTCCGGTGGTCCACATGTCATCAAGAACAACAAGGTACCTCTTCTCCTTGAGTGTAGTTCTTAGGAGAGCAACAAGTTTCTTTAGGTCAGCCTGCTCAACAAGTTCCTTTAGGCCAGCCTGCTCTCCTTGATGTTCCAACACTAGTTGTTTCATCATCTCCCTCAGAAGCTCCTTGGTGTCAAATGATTGTGACACAGTGACCCAAGCACGGGTGTCGAAACTGCTACTGCACTCACTGCTATCAAACACCTGCTTGGCGATGGTTGTCTTGCCGAGGCCACCCATGCCAACAATTGATATCACTTTCGGGCCAGCTTTGTTGGTTATGGACTCTGCGAGCTCAGCTTTCGGCTTGGTTATCAACTCCATGAGCTTGGCCTTTGACTTCTGCAAGCCAAAGAGGTCTGCTTCAGGAACATACATAGCTGACAAATTCCTTGTCAGCTCCATGTCGCCTACTGCATCATCAGATGTGGCAGGCGTGAGCTGGATTAGGTTGTATCGAGAGTTCCTCTGGCTCACCTCCTGGACTCTCTGCTTGATTGTCCTTATCTGAATGGCAATGCGGTGACGTGCTCCTAGGCCGAGGAGTTGCTGCAAGAGGCTCCGACGCTTGATGAAAATTATGAACTCCTCGAGGCAGTCATCAATGTCGTAGGCCAAGTCACGGATTTGCTCTAGATATGCCTTGAGCACCCCGGTGTTCTTGCGTGCCCCATCGGCTGCCTTGAGGAATGCTTGCATCATTTTTAGCTCGTCGTTGATGAACCTGACAGCAGTAAGGTCAGAAACATATGCTTCCCATATACTATTGTGTGTGATTTTGGTTTCTTCTAATAGATGTTCTGCCATATGGTAAATGAATTCTTATGATTCAGAAAAAATATGGCGGTAATTCAAACGAACATTTCGATGTTGCAAAATAATAAAATCTCATAATATAAATGTAATTATTTCAACCAAGGATTCAATAAATATAGGGAATGCACACAGGATCCAGAGTCGTTACTCCAGATCTGACAGACAAAAAGGTAGAAGCAAACAAAAACTGTAGTTGTTTGTGTTAGCCTTTTAAGGTACGTACCAGATGTCGTCCTGCACTCCAATCAGCAGGCCCATCTCCTCCTTCGCGGCCGACGAGGCGACGCTGAGCGCGCCGCCCACCAGCGTCGTCGCTATGCCCAGCGCGGTCTCCGCCATGGCGCCTCCCTCCCCGCTCTCCTGCCTCTCTGTCTTGTTGGATGGAAAGTCGTAGGTGTGGCCTTTTCTCTTGTTGTTTTGTAGGATGGTAAACTAGCAACCTAGCTTGAACTACGAGGATTAGCCACGAGCATGCCTTTGTGTCTAGCTCGTCGAGCTTTTTTAGCCAAAGGAAATGTAGCGAGCGACGATGATTAGGGACAGCTAGATGAGTTCCAACGGGCTACAGCCTACAACAGTTCTCCCGACAAAAGAGTGTGGACACGCAGCAGGACTAAATTAACTAGGGGAAAGATAGAAAGAAATCACGCGTTTATAATATGCATGGGTGCTGACAATTTTGTCCGGGAAACTAGAAGAACAGGGGAGGTAGGCCGTCAACGGAGTGGCATCCTTTTTGGCGTTCCGAGGTGGGGAGGAGGACGAAGCAGTGCCTCGGCAACGGCGGTGCCGCACCACGCCAGCCATGTCCCACGGGTCTCTGCGTCTGAAGGACAGAGATCTAGGGCAGTTGCTACTGCAACCGCAACTGTAGTAGCAGGCGTCCGATCAAAAATCCATTAAATCAGATCTATGAAGTCGACAGTATTTTCTATAGTATAATTAGAAACAATATATGATGCAGGATGCGTAACTCTACAGTGACATGAAATAGTGCTAATGGAGCATCTGTATTGTTGATTTTTGAACTGCGGTTGGTAATACGACCGTTAAAGTTGTGGTCAGGCTACAAACTATACTGGATATTTCTGTTGGGGTCCGGAAGGGCTTACAGACGTTGGTCCGATCAACAACGACGTGTGGCGGCCGCGGCCGCGCATGGGCAATGTCCTTGCAGGCAGCACCACTGGTTTTAGCTCTCTCAACAGTCAAGATAAACGGCTGGTCTAGCAAACTATGTTAAAATGACAACCGAGTCCTGGTCGATCAAACAGGCTCGTATCTGCTTTTGTAACGAGATGATGGTATCGTTCCATGTGTATTGTAGTAGCCGCCGGGCACAGTTCATGTCGTGTGTATAATACTGGAGTAGCAGTATTCTTTTCTCAGTTTTGTCCCTGCAAAGAATAAACCGTTTAAGCCCGCAACGGTCGGCAAACAGCACAGGGAGATAGATGCACATCATCGGTGCTTTAGTTTGTCTGTTGGGTTGAGCTGTTTCAGGAACCCAGCATTTAAAAATAAAAAATAATAATAAGGGAATCAAACCTAGCATAATTTCAATAATGAAGAACATGCTCGTAGCAGATATATTTACGAGTGGAGAGCAGACCGAATATCTGTACACTTGTACAGGAGGTGATACTTATTTGAATTCCTAGCGTACGTACGTCCTTAAATAGCTTCTCAAGATTTACCATCTTGATGCGACGAAAGAACCCATGCTTGCGTATCAGCCTGAGCCCAATGTCACCGGTCAGCTAGACAGCTACATACATACGAACACCAGGATTATTCCAACCGACACGAACGAGGAGTGAGTTACAACAGTAGTAGCTGACCTGGGATTAAGGGATAGAATACAGGTGCAGTCTTGTAAAGACCACCGTCTGATCGAAAAACAACGCTCCAGATCGGCAAAAAAATTTTTATCGATATGAACACCGCCTATAGAGACTGCTAAGTTGTAGTCCTCTTCAGCGAGTGCAGCTCAAGTTGTAGCCCTTTCAGGGAGTGCAACTGACTACTGAGATCTATCCAGATTAAGATGGAGAGGGTATTCACGGGACTAGTTTTCTTTTATCTTTAAACTTAACCGTTTACATTCTTTATGGATAGATGCAGGCGCCCGACGAAAATATTCACTATTTAGCCCGTGGTCGAGTGGGTTTCAGCTCAGGCTGACCCACCGTTGGGCTCGCCCTGACACGATTTAAAGTTTAAACAAGTAGAAGCACAAGCCCCCACAGTTCCCAGTAATTTGACCAGTCAACAACATGCTTGTATCTCGCCAGTCGGCGAGTTATATATATATATATATATATATATATATATATATATATATAGGAAGCTTTTTCAGATTCTAGAGTACATACTCCCACCTCTAATGGACTATTTAAACGAATGTGTTATACTCCTTTATCACTGTCGGTATACTTCAATAATAATTCTAAGATACTTCAAGACAATATGATTAAAAAAATTTCACCAGACCCTTTATTTTTTTTGCTACATACCCTTTTCCATATGTATAAGGAATATGTATACAAATTATGCTATAAAGGGTGGATTTTAATGAAATTTTTAATGGAACTCACTTTGGAGTATCTTATAATCAGCATTAGAGTATACTCAAAAGGATAAAAGTTATAACAACATCATTTAAACAAGTATATTAAAGGTGGGAGTACATACATCGAGAGTATAGAATCATTTTCCTATATATATATATATATATATATATATATATAGGAAGCTTTTTTCTACTCCCTGGAGTAATTACTCCCTATGTCATATCTCACAACGTATGGGGTATCTCGTGTAACGGAGGGTATGTACGCGTAGTATACGAGTATATAACATCATCTAGGTGGTATGTACATTTTTTCAGTGGTGGTATGTATATTTTTTGGACATACTCCTTTTTATGTGTGTATATGAAGGTATTTGCAAAATATGCTAAAAATCATGGACTCCCTTGCAATTTTTTCATGTGACTCACATTGGAGTATCTTATAATTAGTGTATGAGTACACCCAAAATGATAAAGGAGTATTTTAAATTTGTTTAGGTAGTATTTCAGAGATGGGAGTAACTACACCGGAGTAAAAGATATTTTTCCTATATATATATATATATATATATATATATATATATATATATATATATATATATATCTTGTGCACATAGGTCTTTTCGTACATATCATGCACACCAACTAGGGGTGAAAACGGATCGGATCTGACGGATAATAGCTCTACCATATTTGTTTTCATATTTTTTCTCGGATGCATGGATCACGGATCGGATAGTCCTGATCTGAATCACGGATCGGATAGTATCGAATACTGGATCTGGATCGAATCTGAATCGAATCGGATACGGTTTCGAATATTTATCGGAACATGATAAGCCCTTAAATTGTACATAAAAAATCAATAGAAACACATAACTAATTGATTTGGTCAAAATATTATTGAAAATCAAACAAATATAAGTATTTTCATTCACTTAGATAATAGTTAAATACCATATCACAAACAAAATTATATAAGGTTTAGTTAATCACACACACATGATTAGTTCATCATACACATAGATTAAAACACAAAATAAAGGTAATCTTTACTCGGAGATACAAATAGAAGCAAACACATAACATACTAAATGTTTGATAATACTTAGATATCATATCTCTAGGAAAAGTATATAACAATTACATGTAATGACTCAAGATTTATAATCTTAGTTTAATTATGTTTAAAATAACAAATTATGTATTTATGAGTTTTTATGCATTTTAGCTACTTATTTAATATATTTTCCTATCAAGAATAGGAGTTTTGAATTTTGAAACAAATGAAAATCTGATAAAATCTTGAAAATAATTTTTTAAATGTTATATTATTACTAGAACTTTTTAAAAAAATTTCATAATTTTTAGAGTTGGTTTGCTAATTTTAATAATTAAAACTTTCTTTAGAGATTAACTAAATTAGGAAACAATTCTGAAATTAAGAAACCATTTTGGGCCAAAATAGTAGTCATGGCCCAGCCCATATGCTATCCGGATATCCGACCCACTATTATCCGGATTATCCGAATCCGTATCCGTATCCGACGGATAATGAGCTACCGAATCCGTATCCGTATCCGACAAAAAAATATCTGTATCCGTATCCGATCCGATACTATCCGAAAAATATCCGATCCGACAGAATCCGTATCCGAAAATATCCGGATCGGTCGGAAAATATCCGAACCGTTTTCAACCCTAACACCAACTAATAAAAGTCACGAAAAGTTCAAAAAAAAATTATAGATGTAACTCATAGATTACTCTACCTATGTATGAAATTTCAAAATTAAATTCATTATATATCAAAAATTATAGATGTAATTAAATTTTTTTTATAATTTTTTGTGACTTTTATTAGTTAGTGTGCACGATGTGTACATAGGAAAGCCCGTGTGTGTGTGTGTATATATATATATGAAGCCTTTTCCGTACTCTCGGGAGTACATACTCCCACCTTTAATATACCACTTAAATGAATACTTTATACTCTTTTATCACTTTCGGTACACTCTAATAATAATTCTAAAATACTCCAATACGACATGGCTAAAAAATTTCATCAAAGCCCTTTATTTTTTTTTGTTACATACCCTTTTCCATATATAAAAAGGAATATATAAACAAATTATGCTATAAAGGGTGAACTTTAATGAAATTTTTCGTGGAACTCACTTTGGAGTATCTTATAGTCAGTATTAGAATATACTCAAAAAGATAAAGAGGTATAACAGCATCATTTAAACGGTATACTAGAGGTGGGAGTACATACACCAAGGAGTATGAAACCATTTTCCTATATATATATACACACACACGTACTAAGTGTGTCTCATCGTGCTCTCATCAGAGACGAGCCATGTACTATATAAACTAGAAAATTTTCGCGGCGTACACGCCGCGAGTAGCGTTTTTCGTGGGAAAATTTTCTTTTTTTCGGTGGCGTTTTATTTTTTAAATCGTCGAAATAATGAGCGAAACGGCTGAAAAGACACAAAATTTTTCGCGGCGTAACACACCGTGTGTGTCGTTTTTTCGAAGGAAAAGCGTTTGTTCGAAGGAAAAACTTTTCTTTTTTTTCGGCGGCGTTTAATTATTTAAATCGTCGAAGTAATGAGCGAAACGGGAAAAAAAATAGAGAGATAGAGTTGTAGAAATATCTCTTTCAATGAATTATTTGGAAAATACTGGAGACCGAGCTAGAAAACTACGGTGGGAAAAAAGTCTAGAGGGAAAAGGTCGAAAAATTATTAGAGATGACAACCTTCTTTTGCTGAGTCTAACACTCTACGCGTTCGCCGAGTAATAATACATGTTCTAAAAAATATCGGAGATCGAGATGGGAAATCAAGATAGGAAAAAAGTCTAGAGATAGAGCTGCACAAATATTCCTGGTGACGAAAACATTTTTTCCCGAGAAAAACGGAGAAAGGACCTAAACGTAAGGAGCAAGGACCTGAATGTTATGTTTTTGGACCTGTCCGCTATCCTGAAAAATTAGAAAAGGGCTTGTTCGCGATCTGAATTTAACAGGAGGTTCTTTCCGTAAAATGGCGCACAAGGGACCCGAACGCGATTTTGGAGGGAAAAATCTTCCTCTCACAAAAAATCGCAAAGGGCCTATTTGTAATTTCGAAAAGGACCAAAACGTAAATTTTATTTTGACAAACCCGTGGGAAGGCGTGAAGTGTGCAGGTAATAATAGAGGTAGTATTTGTGGGAGCACACATGGCCCTTGGAGAATGCACGAGACTCATCACATCACATGCATGCATGCACACCATGCATGGCTGATGACTATGACCCTAGTCAACATTCTGATCCTTTCGCTCTCTCCTTTTTAGTCATACACTAAATTTGTGCCCACCATGTGGAATCAGTGGGAGAAGCCTCTGCGATCTTCGCGTGTGCTTTTCTCGGACTACGCGTCACCTACGTGGATTCTCCTCGACCTGCAGTGTACATCTGCCTATGTCTGCCTGTACTGCAACGTGCATCTCGCGTCCCTGCGTTGCACTTATCATTGTCATACAAGATCTCTGTCACAAATAAAACAAACTCTCGCAGTACCTTGTTTCATAACAAATATTGTTGTCACATAAATCATCACACATACATTAAATTGTTGTCAAATTAATCATCACAATATAAATTTTGCAAATGGAACTAACAGGATGACAACTCTCCCCCTCCTGCAACTGATACCTTTCTGCAAGGCATTGAGCCAAAAGAAATACCATGCTTTACTGCAAAATCATAGTCCATGAACGAATTTGTGCTACCACTATCCACTAATGTAATCGGTCCATAAAGACCATGTGCTGCATACACTGAGATTTGCATTAAATGTTCTTGGTGGTCAGCAGTTTCCACATTGTCTGGACTTCCCATCGGATAAGGTTCTGCTATGCCCGAGGTTTTAGTTTGAAAACCTATTGGTATCATGGTGGCTTCAGAACGGCTTGTGTCGATACCAGATAATTAAAGACACACTAGCCTCCCCAATCACGGATGAACTGGACTGATCCACATGATTTACCATATTATGAGTTCTTCCTGGAAGCAAGCTTTTAATCTCAGCCACATCTTCTTGAGAATCTCCAGATCAGAAAAATGTACCTGAATCTTTTCAATCTCCTCTTGAATGTCCATCATGAGAACTTCCCGATCTTTACAAATCGCTGACTATAATCAATGAACTCTGAATAGCTCAACAGATTGGGGGATTTTACGGCTTTGCCAACCCCAAATCAACTCTCAAACAAGAAATCCAAGAACAACGGCTCTGATACCAATATTGTGAGGACCCCAGATAAATCCGAAACAGATCTGATCAAAGATACTCAAACACACACAAAAAACAACCAAGAAAACCAGTAACAAAAGAACGATAACAGCGAAACTACAACTAAGAGCTAAGAAGACTCAGTATAAGCGGAAAGTTCTGCTTCTTCTTCATTTCTTCCGGTTCTTATACCTCCGTCGATTACAGATTTCACCCATAACAGAAAAGATTCCCTGACATTCACCCACTCGGTAAAAGAACAAAACGACAATAGTTACATCCAATTAATTTTTTGGTAATTACTATTCATCTTCATTAGCCGTTCGATGCAACTTCAGCATGTCCCCCTGTCGCGCGTTCTGCCGGTTTTCTCCCCCCGCCCCCCTATCGTGGGTCACGCCCTTCGGATCCTCGCGCCTTGCTGCCCGCCGTTGCTCCCCTTCTTACCTCGCTTTCTTCTTACCTCGCTTTCTTCCTTGTTCCGTTGTAGTTTGGAGTTCGTCGCATGAAGCTTGGAGTTCGTCGTGTGTTTGGGCTTCACCGTAGTGCCGTGTGTCGGTGGATCGTATTCTTGACTCGCGTTCCTTGTTCCGTTGCAGTTTGGAGTTCGTCGCGTGTTTGGGCTCCGCCGTAGTGCCATAGTGGATCGTATTTCGTCTTCGTCGATTGGAGATTCCCCAGCCGATTCCTTATGATTTTCCGGTTCATCTCGGTTGCTCCTGTGTCATGGTTGTTCGATTCGTTCGCGTCTTGTTCCATCTTCTCGGCTTTTTTCGTTGTTTTTCTTCTCTTCCGGGGACCAGTGAGCCCTACGACCCTGGCAGTTGTTGTAATAAATCGCTCTGCTTACTGAAACTTTTGTCTTCAGGGTGCGCAGGGTCTTCTGTGTTCTATCGGCAATAGAACCTGAAACAGCAACAGCCGAACAACGCACCAGCAAAGCGCCGGCCAGGCAAAACGAAAAAACAACGCAATGCAAGAATTCAGAGCAGACACCGAATCTTTTTCGATGCATCAATTTTGCCTGCATCCTTTTCTGTATTTCTTCTTATAATTGAAAGGTGTCAGAATTAGTTACAACCGTCCGGACTCCAGATTGCAATCTAAACAGACTCAACAACTTACCAGATAGACTTTTACCTGACAACTCCCTGACCGACATGGAAACTATCTCAAACGCGCGACTGTAACTTATCCGGCACAACGCCGATTACTCACCTAAACTTGCTTCTGGACGCAGATACTGAAACCACTCAAAAAACCCCAAACCTGACGCTACTCCGACAGAGACCAGAAAAGCGAGAAACAAGATTAACTCTACATGAGCAGCACCATCTTTCGTGAGCCCATCCCCCTGACGTCTAAGGTTCTGTATATTCATCTATGTATGCTCAAGACAAGATAATTAGAAGTGTAATATGCATTCAAGCTCAAAATAAATTTACGTACTTTTATTTGTTTTTGCAGATCTGTGCATGAACGTTTCGAGGGCTTCATTTTTAGCTACAATTGGATGGCATGCCAGCAAACAGCTTGTTTATTGCATGTTTCTCGCTCCGTATGGAGGTGATTTCTCGAGTGATAGAGTTACGCTGCAGCTAATCTCTTATATTTGTCTTAGAATTTACATTGTGCCTTTGTATTCTCTTTCTAGATTTGCTTCTTTGGTTTGGTTAGGTCAGCTTTTTGTTCGTACATATACATCAATCCCTAATTTCACGGGCAATTATTTGATTGCAGAGCTCCTTCATGTATCGTTGTTGGAAATACGGTTTTACAAACAAATGATGCTTCTATACACATGTAGAAAGATGATATCTTTATACCGGTAAGAGACGCAAGGCTAGATGATTTCTATTTTTCCCGTACACCATTCAATCTATCTGCTATCTTTCGTCAAAGCAGGACGAAAACATGATTCTACGGACAAATGATGCATGCATACATGTGCAAACAGATAATAGTGCACAGGTTTGGTAAAAAAAAAAAAATAGTCCTACATTTTGGTGTCTTTCATGTAGTGTTCACCAGTGGACCCTCTAATCAGGTGTAAGACTATCTCCAGCGGTATCCCTACAGTCTCCAAATCCCTTCGCAGACAGATCCCAAGCACCCCAACAAATTCCCTTCACGGTTCCCTTCGGAAGGGATTCTCTCTGAGAATCTCTTCACAAAAGGATTCTCTCTTTAATCCCTATACAAAACCCTTCGAGGGGATGTTGCTGGAGATGATAGGAATGAAGAGAATGAATATAGGGAAGGGAATGAGGGAAGAGAAGGGAATGAAGGGAAATTGCTGAAGATAGTCTAATCTCCTTTATAGCTCTCCACCTGATGATTACAGCAAGGCACTACAAATTTGCAACAGCCACTGCATTTGTTTGCCAATTTTGTGCATGTTTCTCACTAGGCCTGAACCTTGAGATGGCTTTTCTTGGTGAGATTTTGATCTGTAAAATAAGATCCATTTAGCTTCTTCCAGGAAGCACAAAATTTCCTTGTGACCATTGATCATATATATAAAAGTGTAAGGTAATAGTATATGAGTTAGTTGAAGATAATTATGTTTGGTCTTCTTGCTTGCTCACTTGCAGTGTTGCAGATCCTACCGAAACCATAAACAACAAAAACAGTTTGACAAACTCATACAAGTGTTGGTGGACCATGTGTGCTTTCCCGCTATTGCTGTGGGAAAATTGGGATTTCTTGAGCTACTGTGAAGTCACAATGAAGTTCCTAGTGCCAGCTAGTGATCAAGAGTTGATTGACAAGAACCATTCAGAATTCCTAAGTTGCATGTCCAATGATCTGCATACAACAGCTGCTCGTGATCACTTTGTGAGACCATTTAGAGCAATAAACAATAGTTTGAGTGATTTGAACGTATTTAATTTGTCGATCGAGTCTTATAGTGTTTGAACATTAAATAACATTACTAGGATGCCATTACTTCTATTACACATTAATTCATCTGATTGTGTATTCTATTTTCAGAAGTTGCAGCAAAATCTAGAATAGTAGAAAAAGAAACAGCCACAGGAGAAGCAACAGTAGAAAAAACAGTCGAAGGATTACTTATAGAGAGGTGATACCATCATCTTTGGCTGAGGTAATGTTGTTAGCCCTTATATTATTCTTCTATGATATTATTGTTGTTGTATTTGCTCAAAAATTGTTTAGAGTTTGCCTGCCTGTTGAATAAATTTACAATTTGATAGGTGTTGAAGCAACTAAAGGACAAAGGATTGAAGCGAACAAGGATGGCTAAAGGACAATTGCAGCAGCCGACTAAACAGACAACTCTTGCTAGGGAGAATAGGGACTTCACAGTATCTAACCAGATGAAAATGGAGATTGCTGCTCTCTGTGAGCAAACTCTATGGGGGTGCTTTTCACCATTTATGTTTTCAGAGTTACATATATTTTACATATACATTATAGAAGAATTAAATCAAGCATTAGAGAATTGAATAGCTAAAACGATGAGCTGAAATACAATCATGACCATCGCTTTCAGTTTTATTTGCCCACAGTTTGAGCTGCAGTTTTTATATTTACATTGGTGTTCATCTCCTATTATTGAAATTTCTTATTGTTTGGCATTTACCGTACTTATCATGTACTTGGATATGCTAGACAATGATAGCTATATAACTTATGTTAGCGTCTCTAGGATATTAGGTATACGCTAGCCAATACCATAATTCATACCAATGCAATAGAATAAGCATGGGCCCATGTACTATACTAGACCGCTCAGCCCGTATTTAACCAATGCTAATTACCGCTATATAATGTATGTTCACATATATGACATAGACAATAGATTTGTTTGCACCATACCTTGCTAATCCTCTTATCTCTATGATTATCATCTTATTGCACCTAACGTTACCTTCATGTCTATTGCCAGCCTCATGCTATACAGTGCGGGATAGCGCGCAACCCACACTAGTATTTCTATCACCTAAGTTCTGGACTTCACAAGCGTGGTCAGTTTTGGTTAGGTGTATACAAAGAGATATACAAGGAGGTTTCATAGGTTCATTACTTCATATACACAGCAATGTACCAAGCCTCAATTCAGCGATTTTTTTATTGGCTCATTTTAAACACAAATTTAGGCTTTTATGCCTATTATTAGTGGGATCTCATGCACAAATTCAAGCTTTTGTACTTATTATTTTGTGCTTATTATTGACGGATTTTTCGTCACAAATTCAAGCTATCATACATATTATTGATGATAGTCGTGCATAGTTTCGGTCATTATACATATTCTTGTTGGATTTCTTTTGCAATTCAAGCTATTGTGCTTATTATTGGCAGCATTCATGCATGATTTATCATTGGCAGATTTATGAACATTTATTTGACATTTCATCTTCGGGTTTTTTTTTATGTTTCATCATCTACATTGGAGAAAAAAATTCAATTGAAGAGACTGTAGAATAGATGGCACAATCACCACACAGCCAAAGGCAGGGGTGGCATTCTATATAAAACCCAAAGGGAGTGATTACAGGGAGAGATTACAGGCCTCAATTAGAGGAGCTAAACTAGGCAGGAAATAACAATAGAGGGAAAGCCTAATATATACAATCAAATCTCTAATACCCTTGCATGATCGCGTGGGAGGAATCGACGCATAAGATCGGACCGAAATTCTGAAAAAAGCTAGGTTGGGAGACCCTTAGTCATGATATCGGCGAACTGATGGGATGATGGAACGTGTAAGACGCGGACTTCGCCGGGAGACCTTCTCGCGGACAAAATGAATATCGATTCGATATGTTTGGTCGGCGATGTTGAATGGGTTCAGAGACATGTAAATGGCGGCGTTGTTGTCGCATGAGACCACGATGGCGGCGAGGAACATGAAGTTCCTAAAGGAGTTGGCGGCCAAAGCAGACTGGCGAGCGGGTATGGGCAATCGCTTTCGGTTACTCGACCTCGGCACTCGGCGGAACACCGTGGTCGGACGCTTGAGGACCATGACACGAGGTTGTCGCCGAGGAAGACGCGATGGCCGGACGTGAAACGGCGAGTCTCAAGCGGCCGCCCGGTCGGCGTCGGAGTAGGCGGTGAGAGGTCCGAGGCGGCCGGCCAATGTGCGAACAAAGATGCGGTGCCCTTGACATATCGGAGGATGCGCTTAATGAGCGCGAGATGGGGCTCCCGTGGGTCATGCATGAAGAGACAAACCTGCTGGACTGCATACGCCAAATCAGGGCGGGTGAGCGTTAGGTACTGCAATGCTCCTGCGAGGCTCCGGTACTCCGATGGATCAGCAACAGGAGCACCGTCGAGGCCGAAGATTTTAGCATGAGTGTCCACAGGTGTAGAGGTAGGGTGACATTCAGCCATCCCTGCTCGTCGGAGTAGGTCGACAGCATATTGCCGCTGGGACAGGAATAAGCCGTCGGAAGATGTCGTGACGGAGATGCCGAGGAAGAAGTGCAAGGCACCAAGATCCGTCATGGCGAACTCTGAGCGAAGTTGGCTGATGATGCGTTGAAGAAGTCGTTGAGAGGATGTGGTGAGGACGATGTCGTCGACGTAGAGCAACAGGTAAGCCATGTCGGGTCCCTATTTGAGGACAAACAGAGACGTGTCGGAGGATGATGCGATGAAGCCGAGCTGGCGGATGTATGTGGCGAAGCGGTGGTACCATGCGCGAGGTGCCTGTTTTAAACCATAAAGGGATTTCTGCAGGAGACACACATGGTTAGGGTGAGCTGGGTCCTAAAAGGGAGGGTCGCTGGCGAGAAACCGTCCTCGTCAAGGGTGCCGTGGAGGAAGGCATTCTTGACGTCAAGTTGGTGAATCGGCCAGGAGCGTGATGTGGCAATGGCGAGGACGGTACGGATAGTCGCCGGCTTGACCACCGGGCTGAACGTCTCGTCGTAGTCGACACCATGTTGCTGGGAGAAGCCGCGAACAACCCAGCGGGCTTTGTGGCGAGCCAAGCAGCCATCGGAGTGAAACTTGTGTTTGAAGATCCACTTGCCGGTGACGACGTTGGCTCCAGGTGGACGAGGGACGAGGCGCCAAGTTTGGTTGTCCCTGAGGGCTGTGTACTCGTCGGCCATTGCAGCGCGCCAGTTTGGATCGGTGAGCGCGCTGCGGTAATTGGCCGGGATGGCGGACACAGAATCGTGCTGAACCGTCAGGGAGAGGAATTCCGCAGAGGGGTCAGCGGCAGCCCGGGATCTGGTGAGCATATGGTGAGATGCCGGGGCTGCTGCAGGGCGATGACCGTCGTGTGTGGCAGCCGTCTGGATGGCCGGGTCGACCGGGCATGCGGCCACAGTAGCGGCCTGGACAGGGGCCGCAGGTGGGCGTCGGTTGTAAACCAGACGCACAGGCGGCCGGGTGGAGGCGACGATGTCGGACACCGGTGGCTCCTGATGGTGCAGCGATCGCTCAACACCTGAAGGTGGAGCTGGCGCTGGGAAGACCTGCAAGGAATCATCGACTAGGAAGTCCAAGTCGGCATTAGTGGGAGGAGAAGCTATAGGCGTAGCATTGCTGCTGGCAAAAGGGAATGTGCTCTCATCAAAGATGACGTGTCGGGATATGATGACTTTGTTGGTGGCGAGGTTTAGGCAACGGTATCCTTTGTGCTGGGAAGGATAACCGAGGAATGCACAAGCCGTAGAGCGTGGGGCAAGTTTGTGGACAGCGGTGGCTGATGTGTTGGGGAAACAAAGGCAGCCAAAGACCAAGGTGTGTGTCTTGTGGAGGCTTTTTGTGAAGGAGTGTGTAGGGAATAGCACCATGATGGCGAGGAGGGACAGGTTGAGGAGATAGGTGGCAGTAGCTATGGCCTCAGCCCAAAATTTGGGCGGCATGTGGGCATGAAGTAGGAGGGTGCGAACCATGTTGTTGAGTGTGCGAAGCATCCTCTCTGCTTTGCCGTTCTGCGAGGAGGTGTAAGGGCAGGAGAGGCGCAGAGTAATGCCGCGGGAGGCAAAGAAGGATGTGTTGGCGTGGTTAACAAATTCACGTCCGTTGTCAGCCTGAACGGATTTGAGAGGGAGGCCGAACTGTGTGCTGGCAAAAGCCGCAAGTTCTGTGAGGTGTTGATGAACGACAGATTTATTTTTAAGTGGAAAGGTCCAGGAGAAATGAGAGAAATCATCAACAACAACCAAATAATATATTGATCCAGATATGCTGGCCACAGGGGAGGTCCAAACATCACAGTGGATGAGTTCAAAAGGAGCAACAGTGCGTGAATTTGAAGAAGCAAAAGGTAGGCGCGCATGTTTACCGAGTTGACAAGACTGGCAAAGCGAGCGGTCTACATTATTTGTAACATCCCAAATTTCAGTCTTTTGCCTAAAGTTAATTTAAATTAATTAATTTCAAAATTTGGTTTTTCCTTGCTGTTATAATTAACCTGGCATCCATATCCTTTCGAAATTGAAGTTCAATCTTTTACCGTCCGCAAAATCAAATTCTCAATTCCGGTCCTTATTTGAAATTTCACCCAAATTCCAAAATACTCTAAAAATCTCAAAATCTATTGCATTAGGTTCCAAATATTCTAAAATAATTTTGGGAATTGTTCCAAGATTTTCAGAATCTCTTTGATATTTTATCTCTCGCGGTCTTTCATCAAAATCAATATATTCGTTCCGGAATAATCTAAATTCCAAAATTCATCAAAATTCAATGAAACTAATTTTATTGTGTTCCAAATAATCTCTAGTATTTTTAGGAATTTTTCCAGGATTTTTAGATCATTTTTGCTATTTTATTCCTCGTGCTTTTGTCTCTTCATTTCTTCCAACCAATAATACAGCGACACGTGGCAGTATTGTTCACCTTCTTCCACCTCCAGCCAGGTTAACTTCCAGAGAGCACGTATCATGTCTTTCCAACTTCAAACTCTCATAACTCCTCATTTTCTCCACCAAATCATGCATGGATGGATCCGTTGCGAAGAGGGAGACGAGGAGAACCCATTTTTTATGACCATTCATCTTTTAACCCGCCGAAATTTGATTAAATGCGCAGAAACCGAAACACACTCAAACTTCAATAACTCGGCCGTTTCTCAACGAAACGACGAGCTTCCACTTCTAAAACGTGCGTATCGACGTCCTCTACCCCATTCTCACCTTGCCCCATTGTTCCTGTGCTGTTCCCTTCTCCAAAACTCACGAAAACCGACGTCCGGCGTCCTCCAAAGGCACCGGTGAGCCATTTCTTACTCCGGTGAGTTTCCCGGCAAACCAACCACGTAACTTTGTGCCCCTTGCTCCCAGGAACACAACCAATCAAGCGGATTTGATTTTCGTTGCAGTTTGACCCCGGATTTCGAGTTTGTTCGTCGTCGGCCGTCGCTCCGTTCGTCGTCGATTCCTTCCAATCCGGTAAATTCTAGCGCAATTCCTTTTAGCCGTAGAATCACCTTGTCATTCTATACGCGATGCTCTCTTTCGTTTCGCGAAATTTCGAGTTTTTGTGCGGATTTGAACGTCATGCCGTCGGCCCGTTTTTCGCCGTCGTGGCTCGTCGCCGTTGCCGCTGCCTCGGGTCCCCTCGCTGTTGGCCAACGTGAGCATGGGCTTCACCTCGCCTCACCGTACCTCCGCCCCTCGGCCGGCCATCCCGCCACTGTGGCCGACCGCCGCGCACCACGGGTCCTCTCATAGCGTCTTCTTGGCTGGCCCATGCTCCTGGAGCTGCCGCCACTGGCCGCCCCGGCAATCCTCTCGGCGAGCCTCCCTCTCTTCCTTGGTCTCTCTCTCTTTCTCCATTGATTCCATCGTTTCCTGCTTCTCTGTTCTTTCCTATGTACAGACATGTGTAGAAGAAGGCACTACTCAATGACAGGTGGGGCCAGGCTGTAAGAGAGTTAAGAAATCAGGAAATCCAGGAAAAAGAAAAGATTCTAAAGAATATTCCTCGGTTTTCCAATTTTCAGGATTTTTAGAATTCAAACATTTGTTTCTCCGTCATCCGAACTCCGATTAGAGTGATTCCAATTCCTAAATTCATCTAAATTCATCCTCTATCTGCCAGTATTTTTATTATAATTTTTAGTTCTTATAAATTTATTTTATTCTTTTTCGTATCGCTTTACGCGCGAGTAGAAAAGCGGTTGTAGTCGCCAACGAAGGAGAAGACTTTCAGAGTAGCGCATCGCACCTCATCGACGAAGGCAAGTCGTAGTCCTTTGATTATATTGAACCCATGTTTGCAAAAGTAATTTGTTTTATACAATTGCATGCTATTTATGTATCAATGCTAGTTTATGGGAATAGCTATTCACCTGATTGCTAGTATGCCACCTTGATTATTGAAATGCCATGTATCCATTGTTAACCTTAGGTTGGAACATTACTAGTTGGACATAATCATAATACCAACATTGGGTTAACGTAGCAAATGCTTAGACTTGCTTAGTCGTACGATGGGATTCATATCACCTGTGAACTAATGTTAATCTTGACTTAATGAGATATGGAATTGTGGCCGTTGGCCGCTGTTGTAAAACTTGTTGTACCATGGCAGGGGATGCTATTGGTCTTGGTTGAACAAAATGTTTTTCCTCAGGCAAGTGATCGTGCAGTAAAGAGGGTGCTGTCTAGCACATTGGGATGTGGTTGTCTTGCTTGAGATAATTTAAGGACTTAATCTTGTGCGCCATTGAACTGGGCCTAATAAAGGCAACCACAAGTCCGGTATGGGACAGACCTAGCTGATTAATTTGCAATGTCTAGTCTTAAGTACTGCCAAATATTGGTGTGGGTTCCGGGTTAGATGGGTAGATTCACAAGGCTCAAGAGGGGGCCCTGAGGGGCGAAACCTTAGAGGGCAGTACTGAGTTTAGACATGCATTGTAAAGGCTTTGTCATGATATCTCTGCGACACACCAAAGGAAGTGTGTTATTACCGTTGCGCCAAGAGATTGTTCATGTTTGTGGGTAAAGTCAGTACAACCTCTGCAGAGTGTAAAACTATTCGAATAGCCGTGTCATGGTCATGGACAAGCCCGGAATTTCACACGGGTATAGAGTGTTTTCTTGAAATGTGGAATTGTTGGAATGGGAACGGGGAGTTCACTGTTGTTCTGTTGTCTAAAACTATACTATTGAATTGTGTGGTTGATACTTATTTCAAATGATGTAGGGTGATGCCTCATCATTCTGTTCATGTTGTCTACCGTTGATTTACCAGTTATTTATTATTGATTTATCAATCTGCTTTCAATCTATTTATTGTATTTAAATTCAAGTTATTGCTTTCTGCAAATGAGCCATATGACTATCCTTTGACAAGCCGTGCATAAATATATTGCATCATTTCCCTACGGCTTGTTGAGTACGTGTTGTACTCACGGCTTTATGCCCATGTTGTTCAGTTGCTGAGGAAGAACCAGGGAATGAATATCAAGAGGAGGAATACTATGAAGACTACGTGGACTAGGAAGGCGTTCCCCAAACGATTGCCTGTGGCATGTCGAATGGCCTAAGTTATTATGTTTCCGCTGCAACAGTTTCATTTTTTTTAAGCCAAGAGGCGTTGGTGTATGAACCTTGACCATAAGGTCGTTTGCTTCATTTAATAATAATTTGCTTCTTCTTAGTTATTTTGATGTATGGAATGATATGTCATCTATGTTTCCACTGTGTGCACTAGCGTGATCCTGGACTAGTGCAGTATACACAGAGGGTTTCGGATTTGCATATCCGGGTCCCGACATTATTACAGGAAATATGTGGTCAAAATAGCTAAAGGAGCAGCGCCGGGGTGACCAAGACGCTGATGACAAAGGTGGGAGGAGACGGCGAGGTGGGCGCTGGAAGTAGGAGGAGGCTCGACAGGAGGGATGGTGTAGAGGTCTCCCTCACTATTGCAGCGAAGCATCACTCGATTCGTCTGCGGTTCCTTGACAGAAAAACCAAAGGCATCAAATTCAATAGAGCAGTGATTGTCGCGAGTAAATTTGCGAACAGAGAGAAGATTGCGAACTAAATGAGGAACAACAAGGACATCGTGAAGGGAAAATTTGGAGGATGGGGTCTGGAGGAGGGAGTAGCCATCGAGACGATTGGTAACGAGAGCCGCTTTCAACAAAGGATCGTCGTGTTGGGTGTAGAGTGGCGAGAGAGGAGCATACCGCTATTGGACGCCATGTGGGAGGTGGCGCCATTGTCCACCACCCACCACCGTGTCCTCGGACGGCAAGTTGGTTCAGCGGTGATGAGCCTTCTTGATCCTGTAGCCGGAGCGAGAGGATGGTGAGGTGAGGCAAAAGCAAGATATCTGTGGGAAGCGCCGAGCATTCCTGGAGCAGGCGAAGGGCGCCATTGTCCACGGGGCGGCCATCGGCGGCGCCAGAGGTGACGAGGTTGAAGCAAAACCGGGGCTACCCGGTGGGCGCCACGATCATACAAACCGCCATGACCGCGCCCGTTCTTGCTTGCTACCGATTATGCCGCTTTGCCGTTCTTGGCGGAGTTGGATGTGTTGGGGCTGGCCGTGGCGATGCTGAGGTGGAAGCGGCACGGACGAGTCAGCAGAGGAGGCTGGCGAAGCGTGGCTGTCTCGGCGGTGATCTTGGTCTCGTTGGCGAGGCGCGTTTCCTTGAGGGCAAGCATGGAGCGAGCCCTGGAGAAGGATGGAAACGGAGTCGAGTTGGCAATGTCGTCGGCGGTGTTGGAGTAGCGAGGGTTGAGGCCGCGCGAGATTGAGGACGAGTTGCGAGTCGAGACGGGTGACCGACGCCGTGGAGGGCATCTGCTAATGTCTTGACGCTGCTGGTCAGAGTCGGCGATGGATTGATCGCCTGCAGAATGGAGTGAAATGGCTGCCGAGGAAGGCGGTAGCGTGATTCCTTGTTGTCGCGAAGAGGGCCTCGATGGCGACCGAGAGATCACGCTATTGTTTAAATCGTCGGTCATCACGGAGTCGAGATGTTGTCGTCGACGAGCCGTCTGACCGGTGAGGACTGCAGAGTCGGCAAGGACCCAGGTAGGGATCGTCCGGATCTTGCGACGTCGAGTCGTAGATGTGGGAGAGGAGGCCGAACTTGATGCACATGGTCCGGAAGAATTTGGACCATCGAGTGTAGTTGGCCGCCTTGTGGTCTAGAGTGGTCGGCACATGGGTTTTGACGGCGATTGTGCAATAAGGGTTGAGGACAATCGGTGGAGCAATGGCGCCGGTGTTGGTCGAAGCGCGCAGAGCCGCTCATGGTGGAGAAGGTGGGGGGGGCGAGCACGGTAAGGAGATGGGGACGATAGCCTTGAAAGACGCTGAGAGGAGCGGCGCAAGGGCAAGGCAAGGGAGGAGGCAGCGGAGGAGGCTCAGGAGAATTAAACTGATACCATGTAGAATAGATGGCACAATCACCATACAGCCAAAGGCAGGGGTGGCATTCTATATAAAACCCAAAGGGAGTGATTACAGGGAGAGATTACAGGCCTCAATTAGAGGAGCTAAACTAGGCAGGAAATAACAATAGAGGGAAAGCCTAATATATACAATCAAATCTCTAATAGAGACAACTAAATTTGCTGTTTTATCACCGTTAATTTTAACTTGGTGTTTCATCACCATTATTTTGGTGTTTCATTCACCGTTTGAATGCGTTATAATTTGGATCGCTTGCGTAACCATTATGGAGGTTTTGGCAATGTTAATTTGGAATTTGATGACATCTATTGATAGTATTATACTTTTCAGAGTTTTTCTAGTAAAGGTTTTGCTCTAATGTCAGTTTAAGATGAAAGTTTAAAGTGCAAGAAGGAGTTTGTTTCTGCATGGATACTACAACATTGTTTTTACTGTCTTTGCTTGATATGAGGGGTCTACTATAATTTATACTCTATTAACAGCACGATAGTTCTTTTCATCTTGGCATTTTTTGCAGGAGCAGTTTCAACTATGTTATGGATTTTCAGTAGGTAGTTTACTGAATTTTATGTTCCAAATGGAGCATATCAAAAATCAATGCTATGTGTTCTTCACTATCTACCCAGTACCATAGGTGATGTATTGGCTTATACGTTTGATTATGAGTGTTTGATTCAGAGGTCAGTTGCACAGATTTAGATTTTGTTAGGGTTATGAATTTTTGAAGACTCTAATTCTTCATCTGCTTTATTATAGCTAGGGATGAAAAAGGATCGGATAGTTTTCGACTGATCCAGATATTTTCGGATACGGATTCTGTCGGATCGGATATTTGTCGGATAGTATCAGATCGGATACAGATACGGATTTTTTTATCAGATACAGATACGAATTCGGTAGCTTACTATTCGTTGGATACGGATATAGATTCAGATAATGCGGATATTGATGGGTCAGATATCTAGATATACATGTGGGCTGGGCCAAGACTACTCTTTTGGCCCAACAAGGTTTATTAATTTAAGAATTGTTTTCTAATTTAATTAATCCATAAAGTAAGTTTTAATTCTTAAAATTAGTAAACCAACTCTAAAAATTATGAAATTTTTTGAGAAAGTTACAAAAACAATCTAACATTTTAAAAATTATTTTTAAGATTTTATCATACCTTAAATTTTCTCAAAAATTAAAATACTCATATTCTTAATAGGAAAATATTTTAAATAAGTAGCTAAAATGCATAAATACATAATTTATTATTTTAAACATAATTCAACAAAGAATATAAAATCTTGGGTCATTACATGTAAGTGTTATATACTTTTTCCAGAGACACGATATTTAAATATTATTAAACTTTTAGTGTGTTATGTGTTTGCTTCTATTTGTATCTCGAGCAAGGATTACCTTTTATTTTGTGTTTTGATCGAAGTGTATGATGAAATAATCGTATGTGTGTGATAAACTAAGTCTTATATAATTTTATTTACGACATGGTAGTTAATGAAAATGCTTATATTTGTTTAATTTTCAATAATGTTTTGATCAAATCAACTAGTTATGTGTTTTCATCAATCTTTTATGTACAATCTAAGGGGTTACCATGTTCGATAAATATTTGAAACCGTATCCGATTCGATTCGTATTCGATCCATATCTGTATTCGACATTATCCGTATTCATATTTGTATCTGGACTATTCGTATCCGTATCCACATCCAAGAAAAATACGAAAATAAATATGATAGACTTATTATCCGTCCGTATCCGATGTGTTTTGACCCCTAATCATAACTATATGTTTGAATTGACTGTTCTAGTTTTTCTCTCGACCTACTATGGTTTGTTCAATCTTGCTTCATTAGAAGCATTTGGATAATATTGTTTCAGTCTTTTTATATCCTTTGTGGTTTTTCGCACTATAAGTATTTGGATTGACTATTTCAGTCTTCCTTATTTAGTATTCCTTTGGACTTTTAACACACTTATATTCATAGTGCTTATTTACCTTTGGGTTTTTTGGAAACAACTTCGTTATAGATTTACCCTTCTAGGTTTTCTAGAAACAATTTTATTATAGATTTTGAGTTAAGAGGTGGTTTATTGGAGATAACTCAATATTAGTCTTATCCAAATAGGTTGTTAGTCAAGCCTTCAACAACTATGATTTTTTTCGTTATATAAGCCAGCTCATGTACTTGTAATCCTTGGAATGTTGTAGTGGATTGTTTCCCGTGGTTTTTTCCACAAGTGTTTTTCACGTTAAATCTTATCTTCAGTTATTTCAGTTATTTTGCTGTGCTGCTAACTCTAACACACATATCCAACTAACAATAATGCTCAGTTTTGCATTGTGTGCATATGAATGGAAAACCTTCTGGGCTGCAGTTGTTCTGCTTGTCACGAGGAAAGAGTACATTGTCTGAGTTCATCGGTCCGTTCGTGCGGTTGCTTGTTAGCACCATCAGAAGGTAGGTTGTTCAGCTTGGTATATGCCTGCATGTTTTGTCTTGGCTTCTGTACATGCCAAATGTTTCCGAGAAAAGAGTTGCGCTGTTTAGGTAAAGAAGGAACGAATCATGCGCTGCTTGGGAAGTTGACATGATCTATCTTAAGGCGTGTTTTAACCTTCACATGTCACTGCTGAGCTCTTTCCGACACATAGTGCCATGATTATTTATATATATGCAGTTCTGTCCTGCCAAGCACTGTTGGTCTCTGTGTTAGACAATTTCTTTTTATAAAAAAGAAATTAAGAGGGCGGGCTAAAGCCCGTTCCGGTGGGAACAAAAGAAAAGTCATTTCGCATGTGCTCAGATGAGCCGGTGTCAAATAACAGCCTAAAATTCTGTAAATTAAGGAACCTAACATCCTCCGTGGGCCTAATAGGCTCAGTAATTCATATCCCCTCAGAAAAATAATATATATGGGCCATTAGGCCATTGTATCATTAAAAGCCCGCGTAAGCTCCCACACGGTCCCTATAAATACGCCATAGGGAAAAATTTATAAAATAATTCCTTTTTAATATATTTTTTGAAATACCTTTTTCTAACTTTATTTCCAATCCTATGCTTCTGAGCCACCATGGTAAGCCACGTTGCACGGCCATAGCACATTGCCACAGCTAGGGCTGGAAATTTGGCTCGTGGCTCGTAGCTCGGCTCGGGCTCGGTTAGGCTCGGCTCGGCTAGGTCAGGCTCGCGGCTCAGAGCGAGCCCGAGCCGAGCCTATTTTGTGGCTCGTTTTTTTAGCGAGCTGGCTCGGCTCGGCTTGCGAGCCGCTCGTTGGCTCAGCCCAATTGGCCCACATAAGCAAAACCCTAAGCAATATATTCTGAATTTTGAATTTTTGAACTCTTGATGATGCAATGTCAGTGTTTCTATTTACTAATTGTTCTATTGAACCTCTAAGTTTACTAATTTTGCATGCAATGTCAGTGTTTACTAATTCCGAATGCAATTTCTTGAACTCTTGATGATGAATGCAAATGCAATTTCTTTTCCTTTGACTGACCCTGTGATATGCTATGCTGAAATTATGTTTTTTTTGTTAGTAATATCTTAACTTTATTACTTAAAAGCTATGTTGTTTGGTCATTTCTGAAGTTTTATATTAAAACTTAAAAAAAAAACTCATGTTTGATGGTCTGGCTCGGCGAGCCGATGAGTCGGCTCGTGAGCCGACCTTGAACCGAGCTGAGCCGATTTTTTGGGCTCGTCTCAGGGCCGAGCTGAGCCTGGCTCCAAGCCGAGCCTCGGCTCGGCTCGGCTCGGCTCGTTTCCAGCCCTAGCCACAACGCATTCTCTAGTGTGTCTAGACCTAGGCATTAGGCCGGGCTTGACTAGCAGGCACGGTATGGCATGAATGACAAATCGTATCGGGCCTCGTGGTCGGATCGATAGGTCCGAACACGCACATCCTGTATGTGTCGTGTTTGGTTTGTACTGACATCTGTTGCATGAGTCATGTTTAGGCTGGTATGGTACAAAATAGGTCCGATAGGCCCAAAGCAGGTATGGCATGTGGCAAGGCGCTCTGCCGCAACATTGCATCATATTGTAGATCGCCCTACGACCGGCAACTTTTACGGTCCTCGCATGCGTAGAAGGGGAGACAACGAAAATACTAAAATATGGAGAATAGAAATATATTGTAGAATACATGCTCACTGACACCAAGCAGCACCCCAAGCTGCGCCACACTGAGATACTCCACACTAAGTGTAAGGTTTTTAACAAGACAGTAACTTTGTATCTGTTCAAGAATTAATAAAATTTAATTCTTTTCTCCTAATATTTATGTCTATTACCTCAACTATGCGCGTCTCCAACTCCTTTTTTCTCGTCACAATGGTGTAAATGGACTAGACTTAGGTCAACACAAATCACAAATAGACCGTATCTGAACTAGCCAAAAGCAAACCGAGTTAGCACGGCATGATAGGGTGAGCAAATCGGGCCATGACGACCTAATATAATTTAAGCATTTGGTCTGATGTGCCTATGACGTACGCAGCATGGCACGACATCACTGCATAACACGACACCCACCTCTAAGCTGCGTGTCCAAAACTGTCGGTAGCTCTCCAAGTCAGCGTGGAGGCTGGCAGACCGGCAGTGCCATGCCGCATCTTAGGCCGCACGAGGTGACCAGACCATGAAAAACCACCTCCTGTATCTGCCCGATTTTGGCGTGGCAGCACTAATGAGCCAAGCCAACTCCTTTGGCTTGATGAGGACCAAGAGTACAATCAGTTCTAATTCAGTTGAATATTATTATTTTTATTTTAAATCATATTTTTTTTATCGAATTCAAAATCAAATACGGATAATACCAGATATAAATACAGCATGGATAATATCGATCACGGATTTATAGCGAATGCAGAGCGGAATCGATACGATACCTAATATTCTTATCGGATATCGTGCGAAAACATATACCATATAGAAAACATATTACAATGATTAACCAACGGTATGAGTTCAATATGCAATAAAATTATCGGAATTTAACAAGTTATTTTATCAGATAACCCAAAAAAAATTATCAAAGTACATTCAATTTTAACGGTATATATACGAAAAGTTACAGAATATCGAACAGCACACATACGGAAGGCTACAGAACATACAAAAAGTAAAGGGAATCAGATGATTTAAGAGTCATTCTAAATCTTTCATGTAGGAATTGTTCCCCTAAAACCTTCTATTGTTTGTGACATCATGAATTGTCTGAGGCTTGTAGTGAAGTCTGTCATGTTCAATTTGAGGTTTATCTGGAGATTCTCCGATGACCTTGGCTCCAAAATTATATCCTGTCAATTCATGGGTTTAACTTCTGCCATGAAGAATGATTAACAAATCATGTCAGTTTAGCACTTACATGGAATTTGTTAGCTGGTTAATGGTCATTATATTTTGTAATGACCTGTACAACCTTTTGATTTGCATAGATCCATAACAAAACTGCAATTGCTCCAGAAATACGACCTGGTGGACATGCTCGGCGATCTGTATCGAGCACACCGCTCGCTGGCTGAGCAGTACGACCAAGAGCTCAAAGCACTCCTCGCCCTCCTCCCGCGCTTTTGATTTCAAGAAGCTGACCAAGCTTATTTGTTCTCTCAAAGCTCTTCACAGTGCACTGCAAGCCTACAGTTCCAATGGTTGCCCTATGAGTTTGGTGTAGCTGAATCATGAAGAGAGACAGAAATCAGCATTACACTCTCTGACGATTAGCTTGTAGCTCATGTGCCTGTAGGATGTGTCACTGTCTGTTCCAATCCTTATTCAGGTTTAGCCAGTAGAGGACTTATTTTAACTATGTTGTTAAGTAAGCTATAGTCATGTGCATCTGAATTTACTGCAATGGGATAGCTATTTGAATGTTTGTATGATCGCATTATAGCAAGAGCATTTTATCAAGTTTTCATCAGCGTTCCGGTATAATACTCTTTAGAACTGAATTATTTGCTCTTGTTGTAATCTGAAGATCTGAACTATCTTGAAAATGGAAACCTTTCGTCAAGTTCAGACACGATGGTGAAACTAGGATTCAGGCGTACTGCAACCGCGATTGCTACCCTACGATTTTTCATAGTAGCAGTACTAATCTTCAGCTTTGTTTTATTTCTTCAAAAAGAAAAGAGTAGGTATTCCCTGATCACAAAGTACTAAAAAAAAAAGAGGGTTAAGTGAACTAGCGTGGGTCTTATTTTGCTCACCAACCTCATCCCTCAACCAAACAATATCTCAAATTATCCAGAATCATCCCATTCAAGCAACCAAATAAAATCTTATACCAACATATTCAGCCAACTAAACATCCACTCCATACCATCCCATCCATCTTATACTATTTCATCCTATTCACCACCGTATGTCTAACCAAACGCTCCTAAGATACGTGAAGGCAGAGGAAATGGCGAAAAGGAGGAGGGAGACGGCTCGGTTTGGTCCTCCGCCCGTGGACTGCAGCAGGACCGAAGCTAAGCATTGGTTAGGCCGAGGTCTTAATTTGTTCTGGCCTGTGAAAGATTCCGAATTTTGCTTGATTTTCGATTTACTTTATATCCAAAAAAATTATCTAGGCTCGGAAAACAACCAAACCGTCTTCACAAATTCTGGAAATTGTTTGGGAGATTTTAGAGATTGTTTGGGACTTTCAAAATTAGTTGTAGGCTATTATCAACTTTTATTTAATTTTGAAAATTCTTTTTCACCTGCTGAAAATTAGGAAACCATGTGATACGAGCAGGCTCGGCGTGAGCTTCTTTCGTATGCACGGTTTCCTGCCGGAGATCGGTCGCCATTGCTTGACGATGAATTAAATCGGCGTGAGCGCTGAGTTTAATTTGTTTTGAGCCACCGCCTAGATTGGAATTTGCGGCAGAAAATGCATGCCCTTTTCTTATTTCTTTTTCCCCCTCTTATAACCTCCAGTACAAAGAAAATAACAAACTCAAGATAGCAAATCTTAACTGATTGAAAACTACCAAACTAAGAATTAGGAAAATATACAACTGCTAATTAAGGATCGTGCCTGCCTAACGGCGGCTGCGCCTACAGCCCTGCTGCGCTTACAGCCTTGCCTTATGCAGCCGATCCCCCTTTCCTCTTTCTATAATAAACTCGATCCATATCATTACTCCCCCCCCTGAAAAACCAGCTTGTCCTCAAGCTGGCAATCGGGATATGAGCGACGAAAGGTGATGGCGTCAACCCAAGTCGCTTCCTCTTGTGGTTCACCTGCCCAATGCACCAACAACTGACGGGCCCCCTTGATGAAGCGCTGAGCTAGGATGCTGTGAGGAGCAGGCGGAGCTGGTTCAGATGCTGGTGTGACCTCGGTTGGCAGTGGAGCGAGTTGAACTGGCGGCTCACCCTTGAATGCCTTCAGCAAGGAAATATGGAAGACGTTATGTAGCCTAGCCTCCGGAGGTAGTGTGAGACGGTACGCCACTGACCCGATGCGTGCCTCTACTGGATAGGGCCCAAAGAACTTGGGATCCAACTTGGTCTGTCGGTTCTTCCGAAGGGAGCCTTGTCGATGGTGCTGAAGCTTGAGCCAGACCCAAGAACCCACCTCAAAAGCGACCTCCCTGTGGTGTTGGTCATAGCGCTGCTTCATGTAGTTCTGAGCTTGAAGCAGATGACGCCGAGCCTGCTGTAGTTGCTGATCTCTGTCAACTAGAGCACAATCAACGGCATCAATCACGGTGGAACCTTGCTGGTATGGCGAAGTGAAGGTGGAGGACGACCATAAACCAACTCAAAGGGTGTCATGCGGAGGGCGGTGTGGTATGATGAGTTATAACAAAACTCCGCCCAAGGTATCCACTGTGTCCAGGCGGCTGGTGTTGTCGCACAAAAGCAACGAAGATACATTTCGACAGTGCGGTTGACCACCTCTGTCTGTCCGTCGGTCTGGGGGTGATATGCGGTCGACATCAGGAGAGCAGTACCACTGCGCTTGAAGATGTCTTGCCAGAAAGCACTGAGAAACACTGGATCCCTGTCGGACACTATAGACTCAGGAATGCCATGTAACCGAACCACCTGATCAAAGAATAACTTGGCCACAGATTGGTCTTTGTTCTTTGGTCTTGAAAGTGGTAGGAAATGAGCATACTTGGACAGTCGATCCACCACCACCAAAAGCATGGACTTGCCTTGGGATTTAGGCAAGTCAGTGATGAAGTCCATGGAGATATCCGCCCAAACTTGGTGGGGTACCGGAAGCGGTTGAAGGAGCCCGGCTGGAGCTAAAGTACTGGACTTACTCTGCTGACATACCGCGCATCGGGCAACAAACCGGACCACCGACTCGCGCTGCTTGTCCCAGAAATAAATAGCCTTGAGACGATGCAGCGTTTTCTGGACCCCTTCGTGAGTGAGTTCATGGATGGAAGCAATGATCTGCTCCACTAAAGGGGACGCCATGGGAATGAAGAGGCGCCTGTTACGGTAAACCAACCCATTCCGCACCTCCCACTGGTTCTGTCCTGCAGCTGTTGCCTTGGTTTGTTCGGAAGAGCCTTCAACCTCTTCTGCTGGTGGTGTGGCCCGAGAAAGAAGTGTCCGACTTGGTAAGGGAAGTCCCTCCTGACGCTGGCCGTTATGACTCTCCAACTTGGAGACCAAGCGGATTACCTCTGGATCCTGGCGAAGCACCTCCTGCCACTGCGCCCGAGTCACCTCTTGGGGTTCAGATATGGCTGCGCACTGTAGCTCGTCCTTATGCATCCTGGAGAGGGCGTCAGCAGCCAAATTAGTACGCCCTGGTTTATATTCCACCTTGAAATCAAAACCCATTAGTTTGCTAAGCCAGTGCTGCTGGGGCGGTGTGATTAGAGCCTGTTCCAACAAAAACTTCAGGCTTCCATGGTCTGTCCGTACGATAAACGATTGCCCCCATAAGTAAGGCCTCCAATGTCGCACGGCTTTAGACAACCCTATGAGCTCCCTCTCATATGCCGCCAATTTGGAATGGCGATCGGCCAATCTTCTGCTGAAATACGCGATGGGGTGGCCATTTTGTTGAAGAACCGCGCCAATGCCGGTTCCGGACGCATCACACTCGACCACGAACTGTGCTGAGAAGTCCGGCATTTGCAGCACCGGGGCTGTAACCAGCGCTTGTTTGAGGCGGTGAAATGCCTTCCCTGCTGCCTCCGTCCAAGTGAAACTATTCTTGCGGAGAAGTGCCGTCAGGGGTTCTGCTAGGATGGCATAATCTTGCACGAAGCGGCGGTAGTATCCTGTCAAGCCCAAGAACCCTCGGAGGGCGGTCACCGGTTGAGATCGCCATTTGGTGATTGCTGCGCTTTTTACAGTCGGCAGATACCCCATTATAGGATATAATGTGCCCCAAATACCCCACACGATCTTGTGCAAATGCACATTTGGAGCGCTTGAGGTACAACCCATGCAGTTGAAGCCGGCTCAACACCAATCGCAAGTGCTCCCAGTGTTCTTCCTCCGATCGACTATACACCAAAATGTCATCAAAGAACACCAACACAAACTGACGCAAAAAGTCCTGGAGCACCTCATTCATTAACGCCTGGAAAGTTGAGGGTGCATTGGATAACCCAAAGGGCATCACGAGAAACTCGTAGTGACCATGATGGGTTCGAAAAGCCGTTTTAGCCACATCCGCGGGCCACATGCGGACCTGATGGTAGCCGGCGCGCAAGTCCAATTTGGAGAATATGCGCGCGCCACCCAGTTCATCCAGTAACTCCTCCACTACAGGTATCGGGAACTTGTCCTTGATCGTGCGGGCATTCAACTCCCGGTAATCCACGCAGAATCGCCAAGTCCCATCTGCCTTCTTGACCAGCAATACCGGCGATGAGAACGGGGAGCGGCTGGGTCTAATGATGCCTGTTTCAACATTGTTGCGCATTGCGCTCTATTTCATCCTTTTGCGGAAGGGGTACACAGGGGCGCACCACCACCGGTTTGTTCCCTCGGCCAATGTGATGCGGTGATCACACTGTCGCCTCGGAGGTAGACCGTGTGGTTCCTCAAACAGCGCTTCATACCCGTGCAGAAGGTCTTGCAGGATGGTGGCTTCTCTTTCCCCTAACTGCATCAAAGTCTCTTGAAGCTTTCTTCCGGTTCCCTGTAACCTGACCTTGCTGCCCGCCCAAATGAATTCCATTGTCAGCTCTGCAAAGTTCCAGTGGATGTTTCCCAGAGTGCGCAGCCACTGTACCCCCAATATGACATCAAATCCTTCGATGGGAAGGATTATGAAGGGTGCCTTGAATTTCTGTCCCTGGATCGTGAAACCCGCCTCCAGCGTTCCCAGGCATGGGAGATAAGAGCCTCCAGCCACTCGCACTTGTTGCAGGGTCTCCTGATGCGCTCTGCTGGAATCGATCGTCCATTTTTCTTGCCCAGCTGCATATGCACTCACAAAGTTATGAGTACTGCCACTGTCAATGAGTCCCCGCCACTTCTGCGTTGCCAATTGCACCGCCACTTGCATAGTGTTTCCCTGTTTAGGTCCTAATGCAGCAATCATGGACAGAGACACGTCTTCTGTTGGTTCTTCCTCTGTGATTTCTTCCTCTTCCCCTTCGTCTTCTACCTCCAGGAGAAACAAGCGTTTGCATCGATGTCCTCTGGTATAAACCTCATCACAATTGTAACACAAGCCCTTGGCTCGTCTGCCACTTCTCTGTGCTGCGCTTCGAGACGTGCCGAATCTGGTGTCGATGCCGTCTTTGCTTTGAGTCTTTGGCGGCGGCGTTGTCTTAAACAACGTTGAGTGGTGCGCCTCCTGGGAAGAAAATCCCCGTCTTGGTTGATGGTGCGCCCCACGATCGCCCCAACTGTGCCGCCCCTCCTGGCTGATTTCCGCTCGTCAGGCCCCCCGGGGTCGCGGCCGGCATAGTTGAATGGTACGTCGGGTTACGGAAAGGGCCTCGCCCCCGACCCGAACTTGTCATGCCTTCAATTGCCGCCGCAATCCACGCCGCCTGCCGGGATTCTGCTTCACGGGCAACGCCGATCGCTTCTGCGAGGTCCCTCGGCCGCTCCCTGCGCACCTCCGCACCCAAGGCCACCGAAAGTCCTGCCATGAAGGTCTCTACTTGGTCCCCCTTCCTCATCGTTGTGGTGCGCGCGAGGAGTCTTTGAAACTCCCTCGCATACTCATCCACAGCGTTGCCGCCCTGCTTGAGGTTCACCAGATCTCCCAACGGACCGATACTTGAATGCCGTGTGAACCTCTGAGTGAATGCTTCTGCAAAATCGTCCCAAGCGATCCAGGGCTCTTCTCTCTGCCAATTATCCAAAACTTCCAGTGCTTCCCCCGCCAAATGCAGGCCTGCGATCTCCACAAACTCATCTTCCGGGATCCGATGAACCCTGAAAAACCGCTCGCAGCGACTTAGCCAACCCAACGGGTCCTCCTGCCCATTGTAATCTGGCAGATCAAACCGCGGAGGACGAGGTGTCCACCGGCGATCCTCCTCCTCATCTCCTCGCCCAGTGCCTCTCCTCCTTCCCGCAGGAATCTCCTCGCGACCGAAGCCATTCCGCCTGTTCCTCCATGGCGGAAGGTTGACCCGCCCCCTCTCCAGGGCGGCAACTCACCTCGCTGCCCGGTCCTCCCTGCGTTCCCTCCGGGTTCGCGTTGGAGTTCTCCCCGTCTTCCACCGCTTCCACTGCCGGGTTCTTCCCTTTCAGCAACTTCATCATCTCCTCCATCATACCCTTCATCGCTATCACCTCTGTTTCCAGGGTTGTGACGCGATCATCAACTGGAGTAGCCATGGCACCAGGAGCGCAAGGCTCTGATACCAAATTGATCTGGCAGGCTCGGCGTGAGCTTGCTTTCGTATGCACGGTTCCCGCCGGAGGCAAAGTCATGTATTGCTTGACGATGAATTAAATCAAGGCAATGAGCGCTTGAAGTTTTGTTTTTTTTGACCACCGCCTAGATTGGAATTCTTGGCGAGAAAATGCATGCCCTTTTCTTATTTCTTTTCCCCCTCTTATAACCTCGAAAGACAAAGAAAATAACAAACTCAAGATAGCAAATCTTAACTGATTGAAAACTACCAAACTAAGAATTAGGAAAATATGCAACTGCTAATTAAGGATCGTGCACGCTTAACTTGTAATTGCGCCTCTGACCTGCTTAGCTTACACTGCCTTATGCAAATAGATCCCCTTTCCTCTTTCTATAATAAACTCGATCCATATCACCATGCATTTGAATGCAGAATTTAATTATTAACTTTTTTGAAAAAAGGTCAATTTTCAAAAATGTTGATTTTTTTTAATTATTTAACTAAATTTTAAATTTTTGGGATGCTACACTTTTGCATACAAATAGCTATTTTTTCTTAACCCATTTCTGAATACGAATTTGATAAAAATTATTACCAAATTGTTCTGCAGTATCACAAATAATTTATAACTTTTGTTCAAATTTAGTGTCATTAAAAATAAGTCCTTCTATATGCAAAAAATTATAGAAAAAACCGTGGAACATCTACAATTTCAATTTATATCGTGACATCTTAATTATATTATGTTGCAATACACAAACACTTAGCTAGTCAAAACGATAAAGCACTCAAGTGCTATTTAGCAATTCCTATATAAAAACCGTACCTGCGACGCTTGTTAGCTTGTGGTGCTTCCCCCATGTATATCAACCCTATTATAGCCGAAGGAATCCCTGGCCAACCGGAGCGCCACCTGTCATCGGCGACATTTGCGAAAAAGCCCCTCCGTTTCTTCGAAATTACAGATAGATCCCTATGTAATTTTACGTGAGTAATATTTTTTTCTTCGTTTGGGTCCTGGCGGTATTTTACGGAGAAGCCTCCGTTAGTTTCAAATCGCGAACAAACCCTTTTCTAATTTTCGGGATAGCGAACAGGTCCAAAAATTAACAAACAGGTCCTCGCTTACATTCAGTCCTTTCTCCGTTTTCCCGGAAAAAATGTTTTCATCATAGAAAAATCCCGAAAAAATGTTTTCGCCACCCAAAAACCCGAAAAAATGTTTTCGTCACCAAAAACGATTTCGTCGAAGGCTTATAGCAACTTATGTATTTGCCAACGGGTTATAACCGCGGGTTTTTTTTACGACCCGTGGATTCGCCGGTGGGTCCTAACGACCCATTTTTTTTATCAAACGCAACAAAAAAACCTGGAAAAAATGTTTTCAGCACCCAAAAAACCCGGAAACAATGTTTTCGTCACCAAAAAAACACAGATTCATCGAAGGTTTATAGCAACTTATGGATTTGCCAACGGGTCATAACCGCGGGTCTTTTTTTAAAAAAAATGTAGATTCGTCCGAAGATTTATAGCGACCCATGGATTATTGTGGCGTCTAACGACCTTTTTTTTATGACGCAACAAAAACTCGGAAAAATGTTTTCGTCACAAAAAACACAGATTCATCGAAGATTTATAGCAACTTATGGATTTGCCAGCGGTCATAACCGGGTTTTTTAAAAAATGTAGATCGTCCGAATATTTATAGCGACCCATAGATTCGCCATTAAGCGGGTCATAACCGGGTTTTTTTAAAAAATGTAGATTCGTCTCAAGATTTATAGCGACCGTGGATTAGCGGTGGGTCCTAACGACCCATTTTTTAACAGACGAATAAAAAAAACCGAAAAAATATTTTCGTCACCCAAAAAACCCGGAAAAAATATTTCCGTCACAAAAAAAACACAGATTCATCGAAGATTTATAGCAACTCATGGATTTGCCAACGGGTCATAACTGCGGGGTTTTTTTTAAAAAAAATGTAGATTCGCCCGAAGATTTATAGCGACCCATAGATTCGCCGGCGCGTCCTAACGACCAATTTTTTTTAGCAAACGTAACAAAAAAACCCGGAAAAATGTTTTCGTCACCGAAAAAACCCGGAAAGAATGTTTTCGTCGCAGAAAAAACACGGATTCATCGAAGATTTTTCGCCATTTTTCCTCTAGGCTATTTTTCACCGGTGAGTGGTTTTGCGAACATGTATTATTACTCAGTGAACGCGTAGAGTATTAGACTCGACAAAAGAAATTTGTCATCTCTAATAATTTTTGCCCTTTTTCCTCTAGACTATTTTTGGCCGGTGGGTCGTTCCTTGACCCCTAGCGGCTCGCTTTTCGTCGGCGGTTCCTTGATTGTGCGAGCTTTGGTCGGTCCATCGCCCTTCTGCGTGCCCACCGATTGCCCTTTCTTGGTGCTCGGCCTTACACACACAACCAGCGTTTAAGCTCTACACATATCGTATCTTCGCACCCATACGGATATCGTAGCTCCATATCCGTAAAGCCGTGCCTCGCATATCATTAGTCTCTTAGTGTATAGACAAAACATAATGTTTATAGTAGGCGGACCCTCGTGACGAGTCTCCATAAAAAAAGCAAAAAAAAGCGTAATGTCTATAAGAACCCATACATGCTTATAACAAACAAATCACGACTTCCTACAAGACCTAAGCGTAGTGTTTATAACAACGGGCATTATTTGAAGGTCTTAATATATATATATATATATATATATATATATATATATATATATATATATATATATATATATATATATAAGGAAGCCTCTTTTCTACTCAAGAGTAATTACTCCCTATCTTAGTATCTCACAATGTATAGGGTATCCCGTGCGACGGAGGGTATGTACTGCGTAGTATCACAGTATATAAGATCATCTATGTGGTATGTACATTTTTTCGAGAGGTGGTATGTATATTTTTGGACATACTCCTTTTTATGTGCATATATGAAGGTATTTGCAAAATATGCTAAAAATCATGGACTCCCTTGCAATTTTTTCATATGGCTCACATTGGAGTATCTTATAATTATTGTATGAGTATACCCAAAGTGATAAAGGAGTATTTCAAGTTCGTTTAGGTAGTATTTCAAAGATGGGAGTAACTACACCCGGGAGTAAAAGATATTTTTCCTATATATATATATATATATATATATATATATATATATCCCTCCACGATTTTCTCCCAAAAACAAAAAAACATATATTCAACAACAAATTACGGCATTACACAGGTTCATCGACAAATCCCAACGACCCTTTTTTTTAAAAGACAAAAGCATTATGATTACAAAAAAAACTAAAATACGCTTTTTCCCTCACAAAAACAAGAACCAAACGTTCACACACTGTTTATAAAAATCCGTAGATTCACCGATACGTTCTGCCGACCTATTTTTTGAAAAAAAAACATAAAAAAACAGGAATACGCCAAAAAAACAAAACTATATTTATCTCCCTCTTCGTTTTCCTTAAAAAAACACATATTCGCTAACACCTCCTAGAAAAACGAATATTCACTGATCACTTCTAGTAACATGTTTTTTCTAAAAAAAACAGAAAAGCCAAGATTACACAGTTTTCCCCGTAAATATCAAACGATCAAAATTTGACGTAACGCAGCAAACAAATTACATACGCCGCGGCGTAGCGCGGGTCATTATCTAGTACATCCATTACGTTGAGAAGAATTGCCGCAAGGATAGAGCATCCACCTGTCACCTTGCGTTTTTGCGAAAAAGTCCTTCCGTTTCTTCGAAATTACGGATAGGTCCCTATGTAATTTTCTGTGAGACGAAGATATTTTTTCGCCAGCGTTTAGGTCCTCTGGCGCGGTATTTTCTGGAAAAAGCCTCCGTTAATTTCAAATCGCGAACAAGCCCTTTTCTAATTTTTCGGGATAGCGAGCGAGGTCCAAAAATAACAAATAGGTCCACCTTCTTACGTTCGAGTCCTTTCTCCGTTTTTCCGGAAAAAATGTTTTCGACCTTTGAAAAACCGAAAAAATGTTTTCGCCACCCAAAAAAGCGGAAAAAATGTTTTCGTCACCAAAAAACACAGGTTAAATCGAAGGTTTATAGCAACTTATGGATTTGCCGACGGGTCGTATCCGTGAGTTTTTTAAAAAAATAGATTAGTCCAAGATTTATAGCGACTCATAAATTCACCTCTGGTCATTAGCCTTTATTTTTTTGTTCCTAAAAAATCCGTAGTTTTTTATTAGGCAGAGATTTAAAATCTTTGGTACTTTTGATACGGAAGATTCCAAAATCGTGAACAAGTCCTTTACCACTATTTTACAAAAATACCCGTAATTCATAAATTGACCTGACAGCGCTCTTTCGACACAAAAGATTGGAATTACGTTCATAAATTCACCGATAGCTTCTAGCTAGCCAATTTTTTTAAAAAATACCACAGAGAAAAGCGAATTTCTTTTTTGTAGAAAACTTTGGGTCGATTTTTTAATAGGCAGACATCGCTACCATTCTACCTAGTACTATTATATATAGTGGAGAGGATTGGAGGCAAATCAGCTACGCCACATCACCCTCCTCGTGAAAAGATCCTTCAAAAAACATGAACCGTCGGGAGATATGGGCAACGCAACGCGGAGAGTGAGACCCTTTATTGGTCTTGTAAATTTTTTAGAAGTGTGATTTCTATCATCTATTAAGAAACATTGAATCCCTTTTCTAGAGAGAATTTTTACTGTACACTACCATGGTAGTATATAGCGATAGTAGAAATTAAATCGTAGCTGATTTATCGAGGCATTCGGTCTTTTGGCTTGGGGTCGGGCGGTCTTGAATGCCATTTTGCTCAATTACCATTATACCCCTCCACGAGACACAGGATTGGATGCTGACTTAGAAAATTATTTACCATTATACCCTTCCACGGGTTATACTACCCATACTACACATGGTAGTATAGTCAAATCTAATCTAATCTCAACCTTTGGATTTAAAGAAATGAACGGCCTATATTCATTCTTATGTATTGTACATGGTGTTTTCTCCCTGCTTTGCTTCCCTAGTGAGCCTGCAGTGGGGCTCCCACCCTAGCCGCCACACCTCTTCCCGCCTTTCTCTCCACCTTGTTGCCAGAGCGAGCTCATGGGAGGCCGTTCGACTTCGAGGAAGGCGGCGGCGGGTCAATCTCGCCCCATGGTCTCGATTGCCCAGATCCGTGCTTGGACGATGAGTTGCCTTGGCGACCCTCCACGCTTGGCTGCCAAGGAGAGGGGCCTCGGCTCGTCAAGGTGGAGGCTGCGTCCACCGATTGGAGTCAGGGCTCGGGATCCGGTGTTGCCGGGCTGGTGGGGGCCGGATCTGGCGCCCCTCGGCCAGATTCAACACCTCTCCCGTCGGTGGTGACCAGCACGGCCTGGGCGCTTGGTGGTTGCGCTCTCCACTCCGGCGGGTGGAACTCCGGTGGCCTAGCGGCCGGATCTTTGGTGTCCCTCACCGGATCCGTGCTCTCGGCCTCTGGATTTAGCTGTTCTTGGTGGGAGCCTTGCCACGGGATGACGGTCGCTGCTCCAGGTTGCGACGCCCCACCTATGCATGGTTTAGGTTGGATCCTCACTTGTTGTTGCCAACACCGGTCTTTGGTGGCTAACCCGACAACTTGTGGATAGGGGTGTAAATGAGTCGGGTAATGCAGGCCATGCGCATGCCGGATGCAAAATTACCCTAATGGAAAACTATTTTACACTACCCGCGGATGCAGTGCAGGTAGTACCGGGTAAACTAGGTTCGGGTTCGGGTAGGGTGCGGGATCGGTAATACCGTGGTGCGGGTGCGGATAATTTTCTGGTCGGTTACCAGTACTACTAATTCCTAAATTTTAACGAAATTGCATTGACCAAAAATAGATCAAGCGATGTCAAAAATTTTGAAAGTTTTTTGAAGATTCCTGACACATCAAATATGTTCTCATTAAATTTCAGGTGATTATCAAATCTGAGAAATTTTTAAAAATTCAAACATTGCTACTATCCTGATAAAACGCTGACCGGCAAGTTTGAACCGAATGAAAATTAGAACAAATGAGGTTATAAAATTTTGAAATTTTTTGTGTATGGTCCTAACATATCTATAATATTGTAATAAATTTTTCAGATGATGATAAATTATCATGTAGTTTTAAAAATTCGAACAGTACTACTGTCCTGTTAAAAGGCTTATCGGCAAATTTGAATGAAATGAAAAATTATCCAAACTATGTTACAAAATTTTTAAAATTTTATATAATGATACTGATGAAATTAGTAATCTCTCATAAAAATTTGAGATCATGATCACACACAAAAAAATTTATAAAATTCTGACAAGGTAAATGTCTCAATTATATTCTACTTGCTATCAACCTAAACAAGAGGAGCACATGACCTGGTTTCCTAGACTACAGATGCTTGTGATTTCACGTTGTTCAAAACTATTGTCATTACCTCCTATTCCTTTGGGATTGCCCCAAGTTCCTCTCCTCCAATTCAATTATGTGTTGAACTATGTATGTGAATTTCACTTTATGTATTGGACTTTGTATTATGTGATGTACTAGTGTGATAGTTGGATTGTTTTCATTGCATGTTTCGATTCTAGGTATTTCGTGCACTACCCGATGAAGTACTGTTATGCAGATATACCCGTCCTCGCACACTACCCGAACCCGATTTCTACCGTCAAGTGAAAATGCTACCGTTACCGTACCCTACCCGATTTTTACTACGTGCCCGTGCGTGCAGGAGAAAAATATTAGGGTAGGGTATGGATGATTCCTACTACCGCCTAACCCGACCCGTTTACACCTACTTGTGGATGATGGGCGATCTAGGTGACTACTCTTAACTTCACGTCTTCATCTCTTACTAGCGTTGTTCATACATTTCTTTTGACCTATGTCATCTTAGCATCGATTCATGGATTAAACTTTCTTAGGCGACACAACTCATTTTTAGATGCACTCTATGGACTTGATGATCGTGTGCCTATTGGCTAGCTTCGCAAATCTGTCATCGTAGAGTCGAACATCTAAAAATTGTTTGTCTGGCCTTGAGAAGGTGGCCATTGCTATTGGCTAAGATTAAGTGGTATGGCGGCACTAGCTCGGAATGAGGGTGGTTGCAATATTGGGATCTCCGGTACTTCGACTTCAGGGAGAAATCTCTAGGTCTGACCTTAGTTGGTTGTGCCTGGCAATGGTCTTGTTGAAGGCATTGTTTTGTAGTCTGAGAATTTACTCTCCGAGGTGAAAACCTTTGGTCTAGCCTTCACTGGTTGGATCATGGCAATAGCGGTGTGTGTGCGTATCGAATCCTTCTTGAAGGCGTTGTCATTGGAGAGCTTTTATCGCGGTCCAAGTGTTGCTATGATGGTGGATAGCATTGAAGACAATGTTGCGTGATGTAGTTTGCCGCAACGGTTCCTTTGTCTTTTCTTGTGTGTGTGTTTGGCTGTGTACACCCTAACTGTGTAGAGGTCGAGAGTCTTCTTAGTATAATTGTATCACCTCGATGTAATTTACTAAGATTAATAAAAGCTTTCTTTATAAAAATATATTGTAAAAGAGCTCTTTCTAGGACACGCTGAAGTTTTGCGTGCCATTGAAAGAAACAGTATAACTGCTCGATTATTCCCATCGTACTGTGCTATTCTGACTAGGCAACTTCTTTTATTAATTAATAAATTTGACACTAGACCTAACCATTACACAGAAGAAACAGAAAATACTAACAGTACATTTACATAGTCTTACTTTATTCTCATCACTTAGACGTACGGCAGTCACACACATCACCGCGAAGCATCAAATTAACCATGCGCGCGCTCAATTAGCCTTGAGCTTGGCAACAAACTCCTCCATGCTTTTGTAGCTCGATCCGCCCACGGCGACGGCCTTGGCCGCCTCTTCGCGGACCTTCTCCACCCTCGCCCTCACCGTTTCGTCGGCCATCACCTCCTTCACCTTCTCCCCTATCTCCTTCCCGCCCACCAGCCAGTCCTCCCCATCCCAGCTCCAGTGCTCCATCCACACCCCGACGCCGCCGCTCACCATCGCAGTCGCGTTCACGCGGTGGTCGCCGCCCCTCGGCCACGCCAGAAGCGGCACGCCGCCCACCGCCGCCTCCACCACCGAGTTCCACCCGCTGTGGCTCAGGAACAGCCCCACGGCCGGGTGGATCAGCACCGCCTCCTGGTCCACCCACGCCTTGGTCACGAGGCCCCGCCCCCGCATACGCTCCAGGAACCCGTCGCCGAGCACTTCCTTGAGTTCCACGGTGTCTTCGCGATCCACCACGGTGGTCTTCAGCACCCACAGGAACCGAAAGCCGCTGGCCTCCAGCCCGGCGGCTATCTCCCGGATCTGGTCGAGGGTTACGGCGCAGCGGTTACCGAAGGCGACGTACACTACCGATCGCGCCGGCTGCTCGTCGAGCCAGGCCATAGGTGAGCCTGCTCCTGCCTTCTCGCCGTCTGTTAGGATCATCGACTTGAGCGGGGCGACGGTGAACACCGGCGGGAAGCAGGTGGCGACCTTGCCACCCCGCAAAGCCGCGAGGGCCTCCGGCTCTAAGGCTTCGAACGTGTTGAAAAGAATGCCGTCGGCTTCGGTGATCGCACGGCCGTTGGCAATGAACTGCTTGGTGAAGAGATTGTTCGGGTCGTGCAGCACCTGCGGGAGGGAGGTTTTCTTGAAGCGACGCACGCCTGGGACCTCGACGTCGCTCACGACGTGGTCGGCGTTGGCTCCGTCGAGGTAGGTGGGAAAGTAGGCGCAGAGAGACAGCATGGTTGTACTGGAGGGGAAGAGGACGTAGCACGGGAGGTGCAGCTCGTCCTTGACAATGGGGATGACTTGGGAGGTCAAGGTCACGTCGGTGATGACGGCCGACACGCTCGGCGTGGCGCCTGAGATGAGCGGGCCGAGGAGGTGGGCCGAGTGGCGCAGGGACTCCCACCGGAGGATGAATGGGTCGGCGCCTGGGAAGGCGGAGGCATCCAACGGAAGGAGGTTGAAGTCGATGCGGCGGATGCGTGGTAACGAGGTGAAGAGGGTGGCGAAGTGTTCGGCCTCTGCAGCCGTCACGGTCGGGAGGACGGTCACGACGGAGATTTCAACGTCGTGTTTCGAGAGGGCGGCGATGAAGCGGAAGAAGGGTAGCAGGTGGCCCATGCCGGCGCTCGGGATGAAGACAACGTGCGGTGCGCCTCTGTCTTGCCCGCCGGGGCTCAGCATCGCCGGTGGAGCCATGTTCTGACACTTGGTTTGCGATTGTGAGGGCTGGCGAGCTTTGTGTGGAAGTACAACGATGCAGCCGCTGCTGGGTTTTTATAGCTAGAGTTTTTACCATTCTATTACCATAAGCTGCCACCAAACTAATACTAAAGAGATATTTTACTATCTGCTGCCACAAAAACAGTACTAACACCGAAAAGCAACAGAATTTTTTTTAAATAATACATTTTTTATTCGAAATTTCAGAAATATACCACCGAAATTTTTTTTTCAGAAATATACCACTGTCGCCCGTTGGCTGGGCGACAGGGGTGTAAATAGAAAAAATACACGGGCGACACGAGGCCGGGCGGTGACGTGGCTTCGTGTCGCCCGGCGAGAGGGCGAAAGTAGCCGAAACGGCGCGTGTTGCTTGGCGAATGGGCGAAACAGGGCGTGTCGCCCGGCGAAAGGGCGAGAATCGACCGGCGAACGGGTGAAAGGCGGTGGCGCGGGCCCGTGTCGCCCGACGATCGGGCGACACGCGCGTTTATAAAAAGGCTTCACCCGGTTACTGTTGGCATTCGACTGAATTGAGAAGAGAGGGAGGGAGAGGAAGAGGAAGAGGGGAAAGAGGAGAGGGGAGAAAAGAAGGAAGAGGGGGAGATTCTGCGCCACTGTTTCGAGGTAAATTTCTGTTGTTTATTTTTGTTAGCAGTAAATTATGATATGTTAGAAATAGTTTTAGATCTAGGGCACTGTAGCAGTAAATAGTGGTAGATTAGAAATAGTTTTAGATGTAGGTTACGGATAAATGTAGGGGATAAATGTAGGTAGATTGATAGGTTATGGATAGATCTAGGTAAATTTATAGGTTACGAATAGAGAATTTTAGGTAAATTGATAGGTCACAACTAGTTGTACTTTAGAAAATTTAGATATTTTTTACGGAAAGGAGTATATTGGTATATATTGATGGTAATGTAGTTCGCGAGGGAGATCGCCGACGCACCCCTCGACGCCGTGCCAAGATACTCTCGGGATCGGCGTCTTTGTCGCCACCTACCGTGCACTCTGCGTGGGGTGTACACGGATCGTGACAGCGACCTTCGGAGGATGTCCTTCTTGGTACAACTGTGGCATCGAGAGTTCCAGATCGATCGCCCCAGATCGACCTCCGGCTGTCTGAGAACACATGGCCGGTGGCGACGTCGATGGTCCGACCGTGAGCACCATCCGGTGCCGCCGACGGGTAAGATATTGCAACCGTGATTTTGGTACTTTTTGTTTTACTTTTACGAGTGCTACATTCGTTCTATCGTGACTACTGACCTTCTGGGCGCCTGAGTGTCGCGGGTAGCCTACCTGCATTTCACGGCGCGTTCGACCACCTCACCGAGGACCACGACTGCCGGGCGCCGTCTGCGACGCCGAGTCGAGCTCGTGTCACCGGTGCTTTATCCACCCTTTGCACACGGACGCTGACTCTTGGTTCACTGTCGGTTCCTCGTGTTCGGCGTCTCGTCGAGGGCTCTGCCGTCCACCGTGTGATGAGGCGGTTTGGCCTCGACAGTGTTCCCGATGCACGACGACCGTGCAGTCCCACCCGCAATTTCACGCGTAAGTTCCTGTGTCGATGTTTTCATAATTATTCGTGTAATCGCCATGTAATAACGCTTATATTTATTTCTTACCCACGAGCGCGATGGAAGAGCGCGCTGGACCACGCACGTCGTATGGTGCCTTGGGTGAGGAGTGGCAGAGCCCTCGAGGGCGTCTCACGCCGAGGTCGCGCCGTCGACCGCGCACGTCTCAGCGTGCATCGCCGTGGTACACTCCGGACTTCGCGTGCGTTTAGTGCGTGTCGACCCGATCCTCCCGCACACGTTCGGCGTGGCGAACCGTACCCACCCATGTGGACTCGGCGCGCACACTTTGATGCGTTCGTCCATACATTCGATATAATCTTAATGATTCGTAATTTATTTTGCTAACTAATTGGTAATTCACTTGGCGGTGATGTCATGCTCCATCACAACAGGAGTTTCAGGGCTTGTTTACTCGGTGACCACGGTCGAGGTGACGAGACAGAGGTCACCTCTTCGTCGGCGAGTTTACGGGCGGCTCGACCGCGCCCTCGAGTTGTCCGGATACGCGTCCCTACCGACGCTCGAGCGTGCCGCTTAGCGAGGCAGGGTGCAGCGAGTACATCTTCGCGCTACCGTCCCGCAGTCGCGAGAGCGCCGCAGCGGTGAGTAATCTTGAGATAAACTGTTCACGTGTTGCAATCGCGTATTACAATGCTCTAAACAATTCTTCATTTGCTATAGGCCCGTGAACCACAGCCACACGCCAAGTGCACTTGCTCTCGCGACTACGAGGACGGGGTGATGACCGAGACCGGTGGGCGACGAGGACCCTATAGCGAGTTCCTCGTCCGGACGGTGGGTCTTCACAAATATCGGGCGCCACCATCGGCGCACCCTACTCAAATCTCGAGTACACGCGCCTCCAGCTAGGCGCGAAGGCCCACCGCGTCGACACGTTGACGTACTCGCGGGACGAGTTCGGGAGGAGGCCTCCCGAAGCGGGCCGCAAAGAGTTTCTTTTGATAGGCTGTTGTTCTATTTTTGTTCTTACTTTATACTATTCTACATTGTTTAGAGTGTTGTTCTCGCTCTGTTACTTTGTTCGTACTGTTTTACAATGTTAGTAGTGATGTTCACGCTTTTTTTACCTTTCCGATATCAATGCGACATGACAACACGATCGTTGCAGCTTTCTCGGACTGATTCGACAACACGCTGCAGCCCGCTTTCCCAGACCGAAACGACAACACGCCTATTACCTTTATCAGACTGAAACGACAACACCCTGCACCACGCTGCTCGGGCTGAGACGTCAACACGCCAGCACCCGCTTTTGATGAAAGCGACAACACGTTGCATCCGCTTTTGATCAAAGCGACAACACGCGGTTTCGTGCGGGCGACTTCGGCAGAGGGTGACACATCGTCTGACCTTTGATAGAGGGTGACAGGTCGTGCAGATTTTCTCATAAGGTCTCAGGTCGTGCAGCTTTGATGATGGGTGACACGTCGTGCAGCTTCTCACAGAGGATGCCATGCCATAAAAATGGACAAGTGCTGTAATTGTGTGGAGTAACTCCTCACCACCACTATAAAACAGGGGCGAGGGTAGACATCAACACAGCCAAACCAAAGAATAAGCGTCGGTGAATCTACACAAATTAGGGCACAATGTCATTCTACTGTCGCCTCTTGAAAGAGCGAAGTCATCCCGCCGAATATCCGGATGCCATGGCGTCGGCGCCGGTTCTGCGGAGTTGCCCGGCCCAAATCGATGCAACCTCTACCGCGAAGATGATGCAATCTACCTATGGAGAGCGGCCGCCCGCGCTCACTCTTGTTGTGCCGCACCTCGAGGTAAACCCTCTGTGTCCACACAATCTGAGGTAACACTACCATCTCATGCATCGTTCTTTCTTTTCTCGGCTGAAGGAGCGGTGTTGCTTCTTCCAATGGATTGACGGGCGAACGACGTGACTATGAATTTCTCTACAACCGCCACGATGCCTACCCCGCTTGGCGAGAACTTCACCGGTGGGAGGGCCGCGGGATATGTCCTTTTCTAGATCGACGGAGCTTAGGGCGGTGGGCAAGAGGCCAACCAATCGGTGAGTTTCATGCGACATACTCATGTTAAACTCACAAAGTAGTAGTTCTAAACCAGTTCATCGCACGGAGTTCAAGCGAAACTTGCGAATTTGCTCAAGTCAAAGGAGAAATCTCCACCCAAAGCCCGACTTTTGCGAACATGGCACATAGCGATGGTTGATACCGCCACGATGATCTAGCGGACCGGAGATTCTCTGGTGCCCCTTGGCGAGGATGAATGGTGCGGCTACTTCAAGCTGGTGGACACAGGCGTACCACCCACATCTCAAACTTCTGTATGGGATAAGCTGGGGAGCAACCCTCTCCGTGGTGCCACTACCGCCCGGAAAAGCTGACCGAGTGCGCCTATGGTGTTATTCAACGACCACAGCCGGGCATCTTGCATTGATCGTAGGGCACGCTTAGGTTGTCCAAAGATAAGCCCAACACACACCTCCCGCACCATATAGTGGAGTGCGAGCCGAGCAGGCAGCGTCTCCGCATGTCTCCGTCAACAGCCAACACACCAAGGGTGCAAGAGGGTTCCTCCTCTGGAAGAAGAAGGGACAAGGGGAAGCAGCCGGCCGAGGTCCGCACCACGCATCAAATCCTTGACGCGTTGCGCAAACCAACCGGAACCCGGTGGTATTAACATAGGGGCGCTGAATCGGGATGACATGCCCATATGGGAGAAATCCACAAAAAAGAACAAAAAATGTCTTATACACCGAGGCGTGCGGCATAGGCCACCCATTCGGCGACATTTGGGAGAAGCTGCGGATCCCCATGGAGTTCTTTCATAATAGGGATTGGCGGTGTCCGATGACAAATTGCAAATTAAACACGGGTCGTAATATCACGAAAATGTGGGACATCATTCGGCTGTACCCGGATAGGCGGAGCGATCATTTGTTCCACCATGACAAGCAGTGCTTTCGTTAGTTAGTTAAATCAAACAATTTAAATCCTTTGTTGTAATGCCCTTGTAATATAATCTAATCTATTGCTTATTTTATCATCTGAACATGAGTTGTTGTCGACTATAAAATTTTAAAATTTTTTGTCCATGGTTATGATGCATCACTAATATTCCCATAAATTTTTTATCAAGCTTTATAAATTTTTAAAAATCCATATCGGACACTATCACTGTCTGAATTTTTAAAAATTCATAGAGCTTGATCATTATATGAAAATTTTATGGAAACATTAATGATGCATCATAACCATGGACAAAAAATTTTAAAATTTTCTAACGTGGTTTGTTTCATTTTTCATTCGATTCAAACTTGTCGGCCAGCGTTTTATCACGACAGTCGTATTGTTTGAATTTTAAAAAATTCCTCACATCTTAAAATAATTTGAAATTTTTATGGTAATATTACTGATTTATCAGGAACCTACATAAAAAATTTCAAAATTTTTCGACGCCGTAACTTCTGTAGTTTCATGGCCGCGAATGCTTTTTTCGATTTTCGTAACTTCCTACCAGGGCAACGTCTGGCTATCTCGCCCATACGTAAGTGGTAGCCCGCGTTGCGTAGGTCGCCCTTGATTTTTCCCGTATTTTTTGGCCCGTATCCGGTTTGTCCCGCGGCCCTACGAAAACCCCTAAGTGACCACGATTTCTGTGGTTTCATGGCCGCGAGTGCCTTTTCCGATTTTCGCAACTTCCTACCGGGGCAACGTCTGGCTATCTCGCCCATACGTAAGTAGTAGCACGTGTTGCGTAGGTCGCTCTTGATTTTTCTCGTATTTTTTGGACTGGATTTCCACGATTTCCTCTTCCTCTCTCTCCCTCTCTTCTCAATTCAGCCGATTGCCAACAGTACCCAGGCGAAAGGGCGTGTCGCCCGATGGACAGGCGACACGGTCCTGTAGTCTGTTCGCCGGGCGACACGTACTGCTTTCGCCCTTTCGCCGGGCGACACAGGCTTTTCGCCCTTTCGACGGGCGATACGGACCCACATCACCGCCCGGCCTCGTGTTGCCCGTGTATTTTTTTCTATTTAGACCCCTGTCGCCCAACCAACGGGCGACAGGTGTATATTTCTGAGAATTTTTTTGTCGGTGGTATATTTTTGAAATTTTGAATAAGAAATGTATTATTAAAAAAAAATTCGAACAGGGGTGCTACAGTGACTGGTTGTGTCTACGGGGCCGGACAAAAAAATCGCTGCAGTCACGAACAGGAAAATCGCTACAGTGCTGAACTGAATGATGGAGCTGTGCAACTTATATTTACTTTTAATGTTTACAACAGCTAAAGATAGAATATTTTTTTGAAGGATAGACTCTCGCTGTCACGATTGGTTAGATGGCGAATTTTTGTGGTTGCAAGTAGTGTGTTTTATTGGGACAGCTCCAGCTCCATTAAAATCTGTGAAGTTAGTGAAGTAGGGTATTTCTAGCTTCAGAAATTTATGGAGTTGAAGCTGTGAGTACATTAACAGTATTTAGGTAGATCATCCTGTTTACATTTTAGACTAAAAAAATAAACTTAATTTACTTTATTTTAGCCAATAAATGTCAGATCTGAGCTGGAACTGGGAGCTAGAGCTCTCCCAGACAGGATCTAAGTTTGGCTGTCACTGTCGGTCACGATCGGTTAGCTCTGCTGAATTTTACAACGTACATGACATACGACTGAGCTGAATTTTACAACGTACATGACATACGACTGGACACAGGTAAGGTGTAGTTCCGTAACTTAAATAGTTCTTGTAGGCCTATCTAATCTAAAATTGACGGTTCGAATTTTTATGAAGCGATATGTAAAAACACTGTACTGAAATTTTTACTGTGATAGTATTGTAACAATTTATTGTAGCAACACATAAGAGCTCATCCAAACAAGCAACAGATTAAACACACTAGTATGAAGAAACAAACAACAGATTGAGCATATTGGGTTAAGCCGTTGCGCGTCAGCGCGCGCATCCTTTCCGTCCTATGCGACCACACTGAAACGACGTAAAAAAAATTCGGCAGCAGCTAAACCGATCGTCACTACCAGAAGTCTATCCTTAAAAAAGTATTCTATCCTCAACTGTTGTAAACATTAAAAGAAAATATAAGTTGCATGGCTCCTTGATTCGTCAACGTTGAAACAGGTCAGTAATGTAGCGATTCCGTACTCCGTGACTGCAGTGATTTTTGTTTGGCATTGTCGGGTTAACAAAATCGGCCTTCTCGGCCGGTTCGAAATCCTATACCAATCGTAAACTGATCAAACTAAAAAAGTTCAGAAAAATTTATATCATATAGGTTGAAAATCGATAAAAATCAAGTGATTTTCAATGAAAATCGCTTAAAAAAATTGGCAGCATGAAAAGTGAAAATCGATTGATTTTCGATGAAAACTGATCGATTGTTTAATTTTTTTAAAAAATTTTTCCAAACTGTTTTTTTATTTTTTTTATTTTTTCTTATCCAACATCAACTAAGATACCTCTTGATCCTTAACTTGACTATTTAGCCATACCTTATCAAATTCTAGTACAAACAACCTCTTTTAAAAATTAAACATGTTACAAAGCATATATCTTAAAGTAGTAAAATCTTCTTCTCTCCCTCGATATATATCATGTGAGAGATACTATAGATACTACATGACACCTTAATGCTATATGATTTTTTTTCCAAGATTACTACTCTTTGGTTTCGGACCTTACGTTCTACCTACTACTCTTTGCTTTCGATCGGACCATATCCATACGTTATACCTACCACCTTGCATCGTGTTCAACATCACGAGATTACTACTCTTTGCTATCGATCGGGCCATACGTTCAACCTACCGCCTTGGGTCAAGAGCTTAGGTGCTGTGCTGTGTCGAGTCTCTCTTTTATTTTCTAGTGTTGATCCATAAAGAGGTGAAACCAAGGGTTGACAAATGACGATGTAAGCTATATATATCTAATGCAAACCAAGAAGATTCTCGTCAGCTTATCGGCAAGATACACATGGCTTGTATATTTGGACAAAGTAGTAGAAGATGGTATGCCAAATGTGCGATGTCGCTCTGCTGACAACTAGCTTGTATCAACTGAAGATACTAAAATCTGCATCGGCCAGGGATTGAATAGCCTAGCGGGCAGCATTTCAGTCCAATAAGGTAAATCAATCCCATGATCGGAATCGGAATGAACAAATTGCTCAGCTGACGCCCCAACTAACCAAGGAGATTCCCACGTCCATCGTGGAGAACAACCTGCCGACAGTGAGCAAGTCCGTCAAACCAAAATGCAGGTTGTGGAGGACATCCTCTCCAAGCCTCCAACAGCCTGAGGAATCGTGAAGAACAGCATGCCCAGCCCATTAGTAGCCATCGTACTGTTTTACAGGCTGATGAGAAGTTGCACCATTTGGAACTGACAACACCAACAACGATCAAGGCACACATCGTCAGGAGAAAAGCCAACTAGTAGACGACTGTGGGCAGGGCCTCTACTGCGCACTCGAGTAGGCCCTGTTCCTTAGCAGGTAATTCATTTCGTGAATGACTTCTTCCACATCGATAACATGCGATGGGTATCAGGTCGTGAAGGAGTGTTGTGTATATATGCAGGGTTTGGTTCTGTCGGGATTCGAATATACAAATCCAGACCCTCTGTGTATACTGTACAAATCCAGGATCACACTAGTGCACACAGGCTCAACATTAGCGAATATCACAATCATACACAACGTAAATAAGATAAAAGACATTATATATTAAATATTACCAGTTGTATGACCTTATGGTCAACTTACTTAATAATGCCTTACAAGGTTGAACAAATTGAACTGCAGCGGAAATGAAGACGTAGATAAACCCCTCAGTATACCACAGGCAACTGACAAGGCTCGCACCCTAAACATTCGTCTCCTCATGGTACACCTTCTTCAGCACTGATGATTTTATAGGCAAGAGTGAGTACACCAACACGTACTCAACAAGTTGTGCACAGAATGCAATTCTACCATAACTATATGCAAGGCTTATTCCAAAGGAATGGCTAAGAGGTTCATTTGCAGTAAAGCAGCATTTATGAACAAGTACAGTATATAGATTGAAAAGACAGTAAAAACAAATAACAATAATAGATAGATTCAGCATTCCTCAAGTAAACCAGGTTTTCTCATCCTAAGTCAAGATTCAACCTTCCATGTCAACCTGTCATCCATCCCAAGTTTTGTTTTGCAAAAATCTAAATGACTGTAATCCCCGAGCATTGCTCAATATCGTGAGCACGGCTATCCGAATAGTTTGTACACTCTGCAGAGGTTATGCACTTTACCCACACGACATGATAATCTCTTTTGTGCCTGGCCATTAGCACACTTCTTTTGGTGTGCCGGCAGAGAATCATGACAAAGCCTTTACAATGCATCATGTTAACCCTGTACTACCCGCTGAGGTTTCAACACTGGTGGGACTGGTTACCACATCCAGGGCCCCCCTCTTGCGCCATGTGAGCCACCGGCGAGGATCGGTTACCACTACCCGGGTCTCACACCACCACGAATAGTACTAAAGCTAAGACTTTGCAAATTAGTCACTAAGGTGCCCCATGAGACATGTGGTGCATGATTGACTCAGTCAAAGGCTCATAAGGTGTCCTTAGGGTTGATCAAAGCAAGACATACACATACCCTCTGGCCATCGGGCCCACCCTGGCATACTGCCCTTGCCACTTGCTCCGATCTAACATCATAACCACCCAAGTTAGTTACCAAGCACCACGTGCCATCAACAATTCAATATCGTTGCGTGACATCCATTGCCACCACAACTCAATCTCATCGTGTGACCACACATGACACACAATTTCATAACATTGTTCCATATTCCATTAGTCAAAATTATTTATCAAAGATTCAAGTACATGTGATGACGTGGCATGGCTAAGCAGTTCTAATTCGATCTAACCATCTATATTGATTTCATTATTAACCAACCATAGTGAACCAACCTAGGGTGACAATAGATCATGGCATACAATTAGCAAGGTAGGGTGTAATTCAAAAGGTACATTAGCTAATCCCAAATTTAGGTTGAAATCATTTATACGCATGAAATAATATGCAATAAGGTAAAACAAAATAGCAATTTTTTCTAACATGGGTTCAACATGATCAAAGCACAACTTGCCTCAAGAAAGCCCTTATTCTTCTCTGGACCTTGGTCTTGGGTCGATGGATCTTCTCCAGATGCGCCGCACAAGTTATCGTATACGCGAAACGAAAGAGAATAGCAAATAAACACCAAAACGGAGAACAAACAAACTCTAAAAATCAAATAAAACTCACCAATAGATAGATCTCAATTTTACAAATTTTTAGAAATTTGAATCACCTCAATCGGAGTTCGTATGAGGAAGAACGAGCTCTCGGAAGAATCAAAATCCTGAAAATCAGAAAAATGCAAAGGGGTGACACGTGTCAGATTCTGATTGGCTGGAATTTTGATTTTTCAGAAAAATCAGAAAAAAGAAAAAGAAATTTCCCTGACATGCGGGGACCACGAGTCAGAGACTCGGTCCACGGTGGGCTACGTCCACCGAAGGACTCATAGGGCAACTTGGCGGGCCACGCTGACGTGGGCACCATGCGGGACAATAGGGCTGTCGTGGCCATGACACAGCGATGTGCAGCCGCCATACGTGGCGCCGCGCAACCTGCGCGAGTGGTGGCGTGGCATGACCAGGTCGCGACATCCGGCGATCGGCGGATCTCGGCAACGGCAAGCAAGCACGGGCGGGGAATACGTGGCCCGATCTGACGAGTTCACCGAAGATCGGACGGCCACCGATGGTTGAAACAGCCCGACGGCGAGGCGGCGGCGCAGTCTCGCCGGACGCGAGGAAGGAGAACCGACAATCGGCGCTTTGATGACTAAAAGGCGTCGCAAGCCAACGGATCTGACGCGTCTCGACGTGAAGCACTCGGATCCGGTACCGGTACGACGGAACACGGCTCGACGGTGGTGTAACGGCGAGAAACACGAACGGCGGAACGCAAGCAACTACGGCGAGCTTCGACTCCTTGCACAGAGCACCTTGGCGATGAAAACTTGGGAAAAACGGCGCGGCAAGGAACGACGAACTTCGGAAGGGGTGCGGCCGCTCTTAAATACCCTCGACGTCCGTGCAAACCTTGGAGACCTAAATCAATACAGCGGCGAAGTCCTTCTCCGACACGGCGGCGGACTCCTCGGAGAGAACGAAATCCAACCCTACACGTGTCGCAGAACAACGGCTCCATGCTTCTATGGATGTGATGCGATTTCAGCCGCACGATGATCCAATTCGACGGCCATGGATGCTTCAACGATTCACTTACCCTTGCTAACCTCCACCACACGATTGGGATCCAACGGCGAGTATGATTAGGGTTTCCGGATGACCATCATCAAATCTCAGCCACCGCTATTTGATCCGACGGCCATCGTTCGCTCTTCTAGAAATTGGTGGCGCGAAGCACGTATATGGGCTAGGCCATTCTTGCTCACCACGATTTACTCGGGATTTCTCTTTTAAAATTTATACAAAAATTAGTTTTGATTTATTGGAGCAACTAAAATACCGGGAAAAATCCAAGAAAATTCTCATAAATACTTTGAGACATTCTTGACTCAAATAAAATATTTTTGGCAAAACTTTATTTTAAAATTATCTAATTATAATTAGTTTTGGCAAAATCTTAATATACTTATTTGAAAATAATTGAGATAAATCTCAGAAAAAATCCAATAACTCCAAAAAATTCACAAAAATTATAAGTTACAATAAAATAATATTAAATAAATAAAAAGTCAAAATTTGGGATGTTACAAACCTCCCCCCTTAATGGAATCTCGACCCCGAGATTTAGGGCTGACTAGAGAATAGGTTTGGGAATTCTGTCTTCAGATCTTCTTCACGCTCCCAGGTTGCTTCATTTTCTGAGTGATTGCTCCACTGAATTCCGCAAAAGCGAAGAGACTTGTTTCTGGTTCTACGCCCATCCCATCTAGAATCATGATCGGCTGCTCTTTGTAGGTCAAGTCTTCTAGCAACTTGATTGCCTCTAACGGCGTCTGCTCTGCTAGCACTCTAAGATACTTCTCGAGCTGTGACATATGGAACACATCATGGACTCCTGCTAATGACTGTGGCAACTCTAACTGATGAACGGCCTTTCCTCGATGACTCAGGATTTTGAATGGTCCAACGAACCTAGGTGCAAGCGTCCCTTTTGCATGAAATCTTTCTACATCTTTGAAGGGGTGACTTTAAGATACACAAGGTCATGGGGTTTAGGACTCAAATTACGGCGACGATTGTTGGCGTAGCTCTTCTGCCTTGACTGCACTGTTTTCAACCTTTCTCTGATCATGGCAACTTGTTCCTCGGCCACTCTTAGAATCTTAGGCCCAAACATTGAACATTCTCCCGTTTCATTTAATAGGATAAGACAGGCACGACCATGTAGGGCTTCGAATGGTGACATTTGCAAACTAGCCTAATAACTATTGTTATAACTAAACTCCGCATATGGCAACCATTTATCCCAAGAGGTGCTGTAAGATATCGCACAAGCTCTCAACATATCTTCTAGAATCTGATTGACTCTTTCTGTCTGACCATCCGTATGCGGATGATAGCTATACTGAAATTCAAGCGAGTTCTCATTACTTCATGTAACTTGTTCTAAAACCTCTAGATAAATTGGATACCTCGGTCGGACACAATCTTTTTGGCACCTATGCAGTCACTCAATCCTCGACATGTACAGATCTGCCGAACGATCTTTTGAATATGTAGTCCTCAGTGATATGAAATGAGCAACTTTGGTTAATCAATCAAATAACGATTCCTCCGAATTTGTATCCTTTATGGTCAACTCACACTAGGGATCTTTTTAATGATTTGTCTCCCATTTCCACTCAGGGATCTAATATGATTGCAACGGACCTTTAGGTCTCTAATGTATTGCCTTTATCCTCTAACACACTTCACATAGGGCATCCTATCTAATAGCTTCGCTCTTCACTTTAGACCACCACTATTTTGTTCTTTACCTCATTACATCTTGGCACCTTCTGGATGAATCGAATACTTAGAATCATGGATTTCCTCAAGTATCATCCACTTAGGATCTTCCTATCCTGACACACTGGTTCGACCTTAAATCCTCATGGTATCTTAATCACTCAAAATTATGTTTCTTGGCTAAGCCTTCCTTGGCTTGACTTTGTATTTCTTCTCCCTTCGAACTTCCTATGATCTGATTTTCTATTGTTGGTTTTATTTCCAAGGTAGCTATGAAACTTTGTGGGACGATCTCCAATTTCAACCTCTCAAATTTTTTTGCACAACTCTGGTTAACTGCTTATTATCAACATATTCGCACTGTAGCCTTATACTCAAACGTCGACTACCACATTGGCCTTACTAGAATGCCCATGGATTCTGACTCTAAAATCTTTGATCCTTTCCAGTCATTTTCTTTGTTCCATATTAAGGTTTGACTGAGTAAATATATAATTTAGATTCTTATGATTCACATCTACTTTCGTTGAGATAGTGACACCATATTTTCAAATCGTGCATTACGATGGCTAACTCCAAGTTATACGTAGGGTAATTTTCCTCATGCCATCTCAATTGCCTCATCGTATAGGCAACAACCTTGCCATTTTTAGAACTTCAACTCTAAGTAACAAACTTTGGTTGCTCCCAATGTAACACAAATTCTACCCTGCTTGATTCAACATCAACTCCCTTAGCAGTCTTTATATGACCAAGAAATTAGACCCTTTTTCTTTCCAGGGATCACACTTGTTGAACTTAGCGTACGACTGCTGCTCTCGCAAAAGCCCATCTCAAGGTTCTGCATGCTTTTCTCTTGTCTTAGAATATACTAGCATGTCATCTATATGGCAACCATGAAATTATCCCAATAATCCATAAACACCTTAGTCATCATGTTCATGAAGAATGCGGGGCATGGGTCAATCCAGGGGGTATAGCCAAGACTTATACTGTCCACATCACATGAAGAACGCAATCCTAGAAACATCCTCCACATGACTCCTCAATTAATGATAGCCTAAGCGAAGTTTTATCCTAAAGAGATTCCAACTCTCTTCTCAATTGTCCAAACACGTTGCCAATCCTAGTATTGGATACTCGTTTCCGATATTTTCTTCATTTAGAGCACGATTTAGTGCACTCTCCCTGATCTTCCGTTTTCCTTTTTGATAGACAAAAGCTCCCATGGTGACGTACTAAGTCTTCTCAAAACTCTTCTTAGTAACTCTTCGCTATACTTTTCATTTCCCACTAACTCCTTAGTAGATATTTAACATGGTCTTTTCGCTATTAGTGCTGTACTAGTTACTAATTCGCTCACGAACTTGATCTTTCAATATGATGGCCTACCAGGCAATTTCTTGGAAAATATACCGAGGTATTCTCTAACAACTAGCGCATCTTCTAATTGACAACTTCCACACTATTATCCATCAACTGGCTAACACAAACTGTCATTACTTGAAAACTCCTTTGTTTCTCACATTCAGGGTTTTAAATTGACATACTCTTCACCAAATTAGCCTTATGTTTGAGCATTCAACTAATTCCAGGAATAACGTCAAAGGTCTAAGTATCCAACACAATATGATTTGATTAGAACTCTACTCGCTCAATAGGTACTAAACTCTCACATCCTGGGTAAATCTAGTGCAACTGAGCGCTCACTGACATTGACAATTCCTTTGGTTAACAAACCCGGCTGGGTACCACTAAACTAGCCACCATTGCACATGTATCATTTTCAAGTGAACCATAAACACAAGAATACCTTTTAGGGAAACATCTAATCATCATTTTACATTATTGCTTTTCATTTCTATAATCCGTATACCAATGTATTAACCATTCCTGCTTCATTTCTTTTGACAAGGAACCCTTACATGGAGTTCATCACTAATCTTCTCACTTTACAAGGAGGGTTACGGTATTGCACTAAGTAAGCTCGTGACTCCTGACTTTCTTGATTTAGCATTGACGCTGGGCTTTGATAGGGACGGAGTTGAAATTGACTTGAGCCAATGCGATTTCTTTCCTTTGAGGGCACTTATTGGCAAAATGTTCAGGTTTGTGGCAAATATAGCAGAGTCTAGGGTGAACTTTCTTTCCTGAGCATTCAATGATTGGAGTAGTGTTTTTACCTAGACGCCTTTTCTTCAATTGGTTCTCTAGGCAAATTTCTCTCGCAATTTCATCGCTCACTCTTAGCGTTATGTACCGGACTGAAGTAACTTTTGGCATGTCTATGGTTATAGGAATTACTTGTCTTTTCTGAGGACATCGATTAACATAATGGCCTCTTCTGTAACAGTTGTAGCACTCAATGACGCTCTTCTTGTGATTCATTACCTTTTTAACTCGCAACACATCGCCTAACGAAACGATCTTCTTCACCATACAAGGGACCTACTGTGGGTGATGGCCACCTACTGGTTTCCTGGCTAAGATCGATAGGTTCAGAAGGGTGCATTTTTATTTCTCCACAGCAAATGCATGCGAGATCTTCTGACTTGTCTAGTTGATAGCACTTCAAAGAACAATGTCTAGATCTAGAACAAAGTGCAGGGATAGTGTTTCTTTCTGATTCCATTGTGACCATACCATTCTTTAATGAAATAAAGGGACCACGAAAAGCAACAACGAATTCGTTCCAAGTGATATTCTGCGGGGATCATGGTTAGCACAATAGTTCTTCCACCATTTGGCAGCAATTCCTTGTAACTGATACGAAGCATACCAGACCTTTCCATCACTTCTGCACTAAGCTAGAAGTAGCTTCCTCTCAATAGTCTCGAGCCAATCCTCTGCTTCTAAAGGTGAAACATTTCCTTAAAATGTTGATGGACGAGTCTTTATGAATTCTAATAACCTTGAGTCAATACAGGGATCACTAATAACAGTTTGAGATGCTTTGCTGACATTAGCTTGATTAGTCCTATTCTGTATTAGCTTTGTTATTGCTTGCATCAACTGGGTCTAATCGGTCAAAAACTCTTTTGAAATTCTGCATATCTATCGGTAGTGACGTTTGAAAAACTAATCCATCCTTGGAATTTCTATTGGGTTGATTCTCACTTCCACTGGCTCCATTGCTACTGCTAATCTGAACCATCTGCTTGGTGACCTTAAAGGGTTTAGGGAAGAGGGAAATAGCATAGGTAAGGAGCAAGAATCCTAACACAGGGGAGATAGATTTAACCCAATAACTTAAGCAATCAATATTAATAACTTGGTATGGTCGCTTATATAAGCCTAAAAGCTCTGCAACACATACTGCACACTCAGCAATCAAGAAGAACCAATTCAACCTAAACACATAAGACTACCGTCTATGTGGGCGACACTCTTATCTTAGGAAACACGACTCCCACACATGAGTCTCAACTGGCTACTTGAAGCACTGAGTCTTCCAGCTCTTGATACACTTCATTGATCCACTCTTCGACAAGCTTGATGATTCTTTCCTCCATGATCTTTATGGTAGCATCAGGCACTCGATGCCATCTCCTAAAGTGTGGTATACCGTTTTCTACTTAAGATAACTCAGGTAAGATTTTAACTCAATTCAACAAAAGTAAGAGAAGGATATTTCAGCAAAGGAAAGGAAAGAATTTGGGTAAGGACAAAAATAGAAGAATGAGATAAGTCAAGAACACATTATTCTTCTAGGTTAGGTCTTTTACTTTAGAAAATAATTTTTAAGGACCTATAGAGATGACCAGACTATCTAGGGTCAAGACCTACAGTCAGTATGGCTCTGATACCACCTCTGTCGGGACCCGAATATGCAAATCCGGACCCTCTGTGTATACTGCACTAGTCCAGGATCACGCTAGTGCACACAGGCACAACATTAGTGAATATCACAATCATACACAACGTAAATAAGATAAAAGAAAATATATATTAAATATTACCAGTTGTATGACGTTATGGTCAACTTACTTAATAATGCCTCACAAGGCTGAACAAATTCAATTGCAGCGGAAATGAAGACGTAGGTAAACCCCTCAATATACCACAAGCAACTGACAAGGCTCGCACCCTAAACATTCGTCTCTTCATGGTACACCTTCTTCAGCACTGATGATTTTGTAGGCAAGGGTGAGTACACCAACACGTACTCAGTAAGTTGTGCACAGAATGCAATTCTACCATAACTATATGCAAGGCTTATGATGAGGGCTGGGACAACCCTTGGCCGGTCAACGCGCGGTCGGCGAGCTCCCAAGCTCGGGAGGCTCCGACCACAACCTGGGCATACATCAAGGTGCGTGACCTAGAGCGCGTATGCCCTCGAGCACGGCGTCCGCACGACCTCGAGCTCGGGTCGGCTCTCGATCGTGCCCGTAGTCCCCCTTTGGTTTCGGAACGTGCATTTGACCCACGGTTACCAAGATTTGGATCGTGGGGGTGAAGCAGGAGTGCGCGTCAAGTCTGGAGCGGTTGCTGGCCAGTCCTCAACGTGCATGAGGGCCACGATCCGGGAATATCTCCCGCCCGTTACAAGCAGGGAGGATATAACGCTAGTTGCGTACAGCTTGAGGGAGACACAGAGCTCGAGCGCTAGACATAGCCATTGTTAAGCTTGAGCTGTAACACACCTCTGTACACGAGAACAACAAAGATCACCGCCGCAAGGCAACTAGAGTAGAGCTATTACCTTCTCAGGGGCTCGAACCAGTCTAAAACCTCGTCTCACGCTCGTTGTTGCCTAGCTCCAACCTTCAGCGCTTTGGGTCCTTCCCTTCGTTTGGGCCAAGCTCTGCTCGGGTTCCCGTCTTCACTAACCCCCGTTTCACTTTTTGCGGTTGGCGATTCCGATCGTCGGCAATTTGGCGCCAAGTGGGGCCGATTAACCGCTCATTCGCAGGGAAGACTTAGGATTTCGGGAGCACGGCGCGCTTCATCGACGGACGTTCTACGAGCATGGGTACCGGTGCGGACTCCGACTCCGTGTCCCTGTTTTCGCCCTCGCCACCGCCACTCGAGCAGCACATCTTGATGGCGGACAGTCAGGGCGCGGGAGCCGCTACGGATGGCCATGATCCGCAGACCCCTGAAGACACTCGCCGGATGGTGCATGTCGCCATCAACCAAGCCATAATTGCCCTCCGGCGGGAGCACCAGGAGAAGGCCGGCACGTCGTCCGGGAATCCCAGGCTTCCTCCTTTGGGAGAACGCCTTCGCGCTATCGCCCGGGACATGGCTGACCCCGATAGGGTGAAGTCGAAACTCTTTGGTCGAGCCCTGGCTGAGGAGCTCGATCGGGCTGCGACCGAGGTCGTACCTCCGCAGCACCGAAGCCATCACTCGGGGTCCCACTCCCTGAGAAGTGATGGCAACTCATCGCCGTCACTGCGCACCGTCGGACGCCACCCGCAGCAGGGCCCTCGCCAGCCGGCAATCTTAGGACTGGCCAGCGCCACCTCGTCGCCGTCCCGCGAGACCCAGCCCGAGCAGGGTCCGGCGCGAACCAAGCTTCACGAGCTCCGTGTCGGCCAGCGGTGATTCGAGGGGCCCCTTCCCGGATGTTCCGCCCAGGCGCCGCAGGGTCCAGGATCGTCTGCGCTACCTCCCAGGTGACTCCTGTGCACGACGTCCTAGTCGTTCTCACCATAGGTCGGGCTGCCAGGGGAGTCTCGACTCCGAGTCTGGCAGCAGCGGGGACTGATCGGTCAAGCGACCACTCCCCGGCGCACGCACCGTCGGCCTACGGTTCTTGGCGTATTCAACGACCTTCGTCGCGTACGCTGGCCGACTCGATTCAAGCCGGCGCTGATTGAGCGCTTTGATGGGACCAAGAAACTAGATGAGTTCTTGTCCATCTACTCGACCGCCATCCCGGCGGCCGGGGGCGACGAGCTCGTCATGGCCAATTACCTCCGACCATCTTTGGGCGGGCGCGCTTAACTGGCTCTTCAATCGAAGCTTTGGTTCCTTTAGGTCATGGCGCCCGTTCAGGCGCCCTCGCTCCAACTTTCGAGTTATTCTGGCGGCTGGAGGAGAGAAAGACCTGGATCGCGTCATCCAAGGCAAGAGCGAGCCACTCCAGGACTTCGTGCGGTGATTTATCTGCACCCGAAACCTGATTCCGAGTATCTCCGACAAAGCCGTCATAAAGGCTTTCAAGTTCGGCGTCCGCGATCGGCGCCTTACCGAGGACCTGGAGATCGTCTCGTGGCTCAGCGTCAACAGGCTCTTCCGTATGGCGTAGCGATATCGGACGTGGGCGGCGTCGTCCCATCGAAGCGAGATTACGACCAAGGTAAGCTTGGTCTAAACCCCACAGAGGCCGGCCCATCCAACTCCAGGGGCGCCGACCACGGCGCCGCTCCCAAGAAGCGGAAGCGCGACCGCAGGAACGGTGGTAGACTGCTGCGAGTGGTCGTTTCGGCAGACGGCCAGCGAGAGGTCCTTGACGTCCGAGGTCAAGCTCGGGAGGGGGCTCGGCCTCGCCAGGGGCGGCCTCGACCTCGTCAGGCGCAGAATCAACCCCAGCAGGAGGGCCGACGGCCTGGGCCCGGGCGGACCGGCTCGACCGCAGGGGGCCGAGGCGCCCGGTCGATGGTCGAAGTTCACTGTTCCACAGAGTGCGAGCCACGACCTGCGTTCTTGCGAGGCTTGGCAAGGCAAGTTGGAAGCTTTTATGATGGTCGGGAGGAAATGCCGTGTTGCCAAAAGCGACCCAAATACGAGCAGGGGTGAATCTTTGGAGCGGACCATAGCGACCTCGACCTAGAGTTCCAGCAGGGGGAGCTCCTCATCGACGTAATCTTCGGTGGCTCGTCGGCTTACCATTCCCGGCGGGAACTCAAGGCTGACTCGCGGACCATCTACAGTCCTGTGGGAAGCCGTCGGCGACCACCAAGTGGTGGGGCCACCATCACCTTTTCCCGGAGGACGCCTCCAAGGTATCGCCGAGATCTGAAAAAGCGCATTGGTCGTGACCCGACCATCAGCAACACCGCTGATCCGGTCGTGTCATGGTCGATGGCGCGGCTCCTTAACTTCTTTGCGGTGGGCGCTGAATGGGATCTGATTCCCTCGAAGATCAAGAACGTCGCTGTAACACCCTGAAAATTGTAAAACTATGAAATATTATAATGAGACTTTGTAATTTGAATATTTTTGAGTTTTATTGAATTTGTGATTTTCTGGATTTATTTCTTGGGTTTTTGTATTTGCAAAAACAATTAAAGAAAATGGAAGTAATTAAAAGAACAAAAGAGAAGTTAGGAATAATTTCTTTTTTCTGAAAATTCCAAGGTGCAGGGAAAGCAATTGCTGCACTGAGAAAAATAAAAGAATAACAAATTGAATAATGAAAATGAAAAATGAAATCAAATTGGCAAGAAACAGTGCACTGTTCGAATTGGTGAAAAATATCTAGAGCTCATCTCCAGCTCAAAAATTTACCAAATTACTCTTGCTACGGTATTCACCACTGGTAAAAATCTCAGGAGATTATTTCATGGGAAAAGTCTCCAAATAATTCGAAAACAGAATTAAATGAAAGCTGAAAAATGAAATGTCAGAATTTTTATAAATTACTGGAGCGGAATCTAGAGCTGAAAATTTTACATAAGAATCCGTGTCTTAATTTCATTTGAAAAACAAAGTTTCAAAAATTTGAGAAAAGGTTTAAACCCTCTGCAAATTCAAATGCAAAACTGGAAATCCTGAGTACAGTGCAATGTCCGAATTTTAGTTAAATCTACACGAAGCCATTTGACTTGAAAATTTACCTGGACCATATCTACCTCCAGGAGAGTGTGTAGAAGAAGTTGGAAAAATCTTTGACCCAGGATAGCTGTCCAATTGACGCTAGTTCGGTGCATCTGCCGGTCAAAACGGAGAGGCAGTTATTTCCTTGTCACTGGCGTGTGGGCCTGGTCCCACCGGTCAGCCTTGCTTCGTCCTCACCGAGCAGAGGCTCGTTCTCTCAGCCCACTCACCGTTCTCTCTGTATCAATTAGCCAGCTGAGGTCCTTTCTTCTTTGACCGAGCAATCTCGAGGTGCCACGCCATGAGACAGCCCCTCCGCGCCATGTGTTACCTCCGTTCCTTCCCGAAGCGAGGAGAGCTTCAGTTACGCCCGCGCGGCAATTCCCCAGATAGCCCCGTTCTGTTCGAACCCTGGAGACCATCCTCTTCCTCGCTATAAAAGGCCAGGTAGTGTCGCACTGAAATGTTGCTGCCTTCCTTCGAGTTTCCACCGAGCCAAATCACTTCCTTTCCCGCATTCCGCCATTCTTCACTGGAGAAACCGAAAAGGGGGGAAATAAGCAAATCGAGTTCACCAGGCGGTAACTCTTCCAATTGATTCACTCTTGAGCGTCACCATACCTCATGCTTTACTAATCAAGCGTCAAATTTCTTTTTCTTAGCCACAATGACGCCCTTTTAAGTCTTCTTCTTGACTCGGCGGCGCTCGTGGGCGATCCGTCGGTGTATCTTCAAACCCAAATCAAGGTGAAATGGGACCCCCTACCCTCACTGATGCTCACTGAACACTTCTTCTGTTGAATGGTTTGCCGGCGGTGAATCGCCGTGATTCGCCCGTGGCTCCGCCGCCCCTCACCGGTGGCGACCACCTTCCCGGCCACCTCTGCTAGTGCTAGTGAGTCCCCTAGATGCGCCTTGGCGAGGTGAAGCTCATGGTGTAACCCATTCCGCCGTTCCGGTGCTAGTTCGCCGGCGGCGAGGAAGAAACCGTGCGCCCCTGTTTTGTATCGCTGAAACGTGGGGCCGGTTTGTCAGTCGCAGTGGGCGTTTGAACTAAACTCTGCGCGCGCAAGAGAATACGCTTTCAAACCAGCGAAAACGTATTTTCATTTAAATACGGAATTTCAATTCGGGCCAAAATTCAAACGGTGATAATTTTTGAAGTATTGCTCCGAATTTTATGAAATAAATTTGTAAAATCATCTAAAATCCAATAGTATCAGAATGTGCGAAAATATGCTTGAAAGAGTTGCTGTGCAAATTTCTAAAATGAAAGTACCGAAATGAGTATTTAAACATTAAGAAAAAGATTTATTTAGATTTAATCTGAATAAATGGAATTAAATATTTTTGGGAATCCTAGCTCTGAAATGAGTTTAAATATGTAAAAATAATTATGTTTCAAGTTAATTTGCTTTATCAAACTAAACCATGTTTTAATTCGGCTAAAAAGAGAATGAGAATAAATAAGTTGAAATGTTATAAGAAAAATAAATGAATTTCAATAAGTATAACGAATATGATTTTCTGATTTTGATATGTTCTGAAAATGGATAATTAAACACAACGTTTAAGATTCCTAAATAATTAAACATATGCCTAATCTTAATAATTCATACTAGTCTTTATGTGTGTATGTATATAAATGTCTATGCACACACGTATAAATATATATTCATGTATATAAGCAGAGTTATAATTGAGAAATGTTCATGAATAATAAAAGACTGTAAAAATGGTATTAAGGAAAATAATGTTAATCTTAGTAAGTATAAATACTTGTAGGCAATGCATAAACTAAAATATGCTATTATACTTGCATATATACATATATGATATATGCAAAAGGTAATAGGATGTAAGTTGGCTATTAATAACTAAAAGTTTAAATAAATATTGCTTCGAATCTGAATCCTAAGAAAAGGATGAAAAATGTTAACCAGGCAAATAATGAATTCATCTTTATAGATTTAAATAATTTTAACATCTTGAATTCGAAAAATATAATTAAATAATTCATAAGATCCACCTCTGATTTTGTATAAAGTTTTATTTGCTTTTTCTATCAATTTTCTTTTTGCCCTTTTTGCAAGTTTCTAATTGCTATTGTTTCTCTCGATGCGACGTGTAGACGGTGATACCTTCGAGGAGGAAGAAGCAGTTGCTGATCCAGAGTTGGACATAGCAGAGGAAGAGCAAGGCAAGCAATTCCTTGAACATGTTGAACCGGATAATTCACCTACCATATGTTGTTTTTGTTTTAAATGGGTGCATGAGCATAATTCCCCCATAAAACTTGCTAATTTGGGGTAGAATTAGTATGATACCTGTAAATTATGGTTTGCCTCAATCTCTGAACCAGTGAACTTTGTAACCTTAGTATGCTTAGACATACCTAATGTCATTTTGGGTATAATCGATGGAATAGTATAACTGCTTAGCTTTGCTGTAGTTCGATATGATGTTTCTAAAATGACTTCTTTTATGAATGGCAGTTACCCGAAAAAGGTTGTCAGTATTTAATTAGAAATCTGAAAACCAAAACTATGGTTTTGATGCGGGCGATTATTGGCAATAGCCGGAAGTGCAGTACGGGTTTTGCACGTAGTGTAGGGTGAAGTGTCGCCCGTGTCAAATTAAGGACTGAGCAATGGGACGCTATTGACCCAAGGATTTCCGTGCAACCACGAGGGCTGGGACGGGGCAGTCGTAGCCTATTAAGTTATTTAGACATGGCTTTGCTCATTGGTAGGCGGGAGCTTGCACGAGCATTCGGTTTGGTGCACTGGAGGGTTTCCACCCATGCAGCGGTGTCGCGCTTGTCATGAAACGAAACATGTGTGTGTGTGTGTTGGGTATACGTGAAAGGGCCCACGTCATGTGTGTGTGTTTCTGTTCCTCTGGCGAGAATTAACGTCCCGGGCTGGATCGAAGCCATGTCTAGATAATGTAACAGTTACGTATGATCTCCTTGCCGACACACCAAAGGAAGTGTGTCAATTGGCCTGGCGAAAAAGGTTGATCATTCCTTGTGGGTAAAGCTGTACAACTCTGCAGAATCTAAAATCTAATCGATTAGCCGCGCCCGCGGTTATGGGCACTTGGTGAAGTCATTCCAATGTTAGAGTTTTATATTTTTAAAAAGTAATTTGAGATGGTTTTATTTTAACAACCACCTGTTTTGGGTCAAAGGATCGACATGTGCGGGCTTATGTCATTGGATATGCTAAGACATGGAACATGGTTATTTTTCTGGTAATTATGAAAATACTATGCTGCTTCGTGAAAAATGGGATTTGCAATCTATTATGATCATACATTTAAATTCTTTCTGCAAAAATGCAAAATAACCTAGAGCTTGTTCCTTTGAATTAGCCTGCATGAATACTTAATTGCATTTGTGATACACTATAAGTCTTGCTGGGTACAAATGTACTCAATCTTGCTATCAACATTGTTCAGAAGAATATCCCTACGATATGCCAGAAGACGCGTACTTCCAAGCAGGTCACGGGGATTATGACGGCGTTTCTCCCTAGGGATTTTGCCTAGTCAGATGCCTGTGGGCTTTTGGTTGGGCATGCTACTCGGCTTTTGAGCTTAAGCTTTATATTATATTCCGCAGTTTTAATTTGTTGTAATAATACTCTGTATAATTAATACTGAACAAGTGATGTAATCAAAACTTGGCTTTTGGTTGTGGTATGAATGTTGTAAACATGTGAGTGCTAGCTACTGATCCAGGGAATAGCACGAGTAATCACATGGAGGTTCTGTTCCCGGAATGGGGTCTCCGATCGCCGTCCCTTCTTGAGGATTGTTCCTAAGCTCGACCACCCCTTTGGGACGGTGGTCTTGCCGTCACCTTCGGCGACTCGGCCAACTTCCGTACGGAGCTGATCACTTTCGAGGTGGTCGAGGGACCTCCGTCATAACGCCATCCTCGGACGGCCTGCCTTGATCAAGTTCATGGTGGCCAACCATTATAGCCATCGGTGCATGAAGTTGCTGGTCCCATGACATCATAACCGCAAGGGCGACCTCTGAAAGCGCGCGGATCACGAGAACAAGGCTCGCCCTTCTTGCGTCTTTGCCCGGCGGGGCTGGAGGCGGCGGAGAAGAGCGTCGGGCGGCAATCCAGCCAGTGAGCAACGAAGGCCGTACCATGGAGGAGAACGACCGGGTGCATCCACGTGTCGGTAGTGAGTTCCAAATAGGAACTCGAGCTCATCACCTTCCTCTGTGCCAACAAGGGCATATTCGCTTGGGAGCCCGCGGACATGCCCGGCGTCCCAAGGGAGGTGATAGAGCATAAGTTGCAGGTCAGGCCAGACTGCCGCCCCGTGCGGCAAAAGCTGTGCCGCTTCTCCCCGGAGAAAGTAGCGATTATCAAGGAGAACCTGGACAAGCTCCTGAAGGCTGGTTTCATTCGTGAGGTCGACTACTCCGAATGGTTGGCAAACCCGGTCATCGTCCAGAAGAAAGGCGGGAAATGGAGGATGTGCGTGGACCACACGGGTTGAACTCGGCTGCCGAAGGACAACTTCCGCTCCCGCGCATCGACGGATCGTCGACTCCACCGCTGACGCCAAGATCTTTGAGCTTTACGGATGCCTATTCGGTACCACGGATCAAGCTAGCGGTGATGATGAGAGCAAGGCGGCCTTCATCACGCCATTCGGCACCCTCTTGCTACGACCATGTCATTTGGTGCTCGCAAACCGGAGCCATGTTTGGCGCTTTGATGACCAAGGCGTTAAGCCCCTCAGTTAGGCGGAACCTTGAGGTCTCGTGGATGACATCGTCGTCAAGAGCCCCTCTGAAGGCGACCACGTTCGGGACCTCGAGAAACCGCTAACGAGCAGGCACAAGATCAAGCAATCCCGAGAGTGCGTGTTATTGCGTCGAGAAAGGTGCTTTCGGCTACATGATCGGGGCTCGGGGTTGGCGAACCGAAAAAAGATCGAGGCGATCGACAAGATAGCTCCCCGACCTCGGTCAAGCGGTCACGAGCCTCACGGCGCATGGCCGCCCTCAGCGAGTTCATCTTGAGGCTCGGCCGAGCGGGGCTTCCGTTCTTTCGAGTTCTGCGCAAAGCAGGGGAACCGAGTGGACCTCGGGCGCAGCGGTCTTTTAGCGAGTTGAAGGTATACTGTCCGCCCCACCCTCGCTTACGACCCATGACCAGCGAGAGGTTCTTTGCTCTACCTCGCGACCACCACCCAAGCTGTCGATCTGTCTGGTGGCGGCGGGGATCCCAAAGACACCGATCTATTATGTCGATGAAGTCTTGCACGGCCCAAAGGCGCTACCGCAGTCTGAAAGCTAACATGCGCTCTCCTCATAACCAGCGCAAACCGCCATTATTTCGAGCGCACTCCGTGGTGCGTCGAGCAATTTTCGCTCGGGGACATCTTGCGGAACCAGAGGAGGCGGGCGGATCGCCAAGTGGGCTATGGGCTGGCGGCATTCGGCGTCGGTGTCGTAGCTCGGGCGACCATCAAATCGCGGTCTTGCCGACTTCGTGGTCGAGTAGACATCCCAACCCGCGCCCGAGCCCGAGGTCGAGGAAGAAAAGCCCTGGACCATGTTCTTCGACGGCTCGAGGTCCTTCAAGCGCTCGGGGGCTGGAATCCTCATTCTCACCCCGCGAGGCGACCGCCTGAGGTACGTTGTTCGTTTTGGGTTTCCAACGACCAACAATGTGGCAGAATATGAGGCTCTCCTGGCGGGCCTACGAGCTTGCAAAGCATTGGGCGTACAACGGTTGGTTGTCAAGGGCGACTCTCAGCTCGTCGTCAATCAGTACAACAAGGAGTACTAGTGCTCGGGGGACTCGATGCCATAGTACCTAGCCGAAGTGCGCAAGATGGAGAAGTGGTTCCAGAACCTAGAGCTCCGGCACATACCTAGGAAGGATAACTCCAGCGCCGACTTCCTGTCCAAGTTCGGTTCTTCCGACGATGAGCTCCCGCCCGATGTCATCCTGGAGACGCTGGCGGCTCTCTCAATCTCCGACCAGGAGGTCTTGCTCGCCGTGGTGGAAGGTGTCCCCTCTGAAATGAACCCATTTATAATTTCCTGCAAAGCGACCTCTGCTTGAAACCTGCCGGAGGAGCAGGATCAAGCGCCGGGCGAGTCTATACACGCTCGTCGACGGGACGCTCTACAGGCGGAACGTCTCCGGCATTCTGACGCGGTGCGTCTCCACGGAGGAAGGTAAATACCTGTTAAATGACATACACTCAGGCCTCTGTGGAGCGCACTCTTCGTCTGAGGCGATGGTCGGTAAGGCCTTCCGCATGGGTATTATTGGCCTTGGCGCCGGGATGCCGCGACATCGTCCGTACACCCGGCGAGCGGTTCCGCGCCGGAAGTCGCATCAACCGCATCTGGCGCTCGCACCATCCGCTTCGCCTAGCCTTTCTCGACTTGAAATTTGGACATCCTCGGCCCTTTCCTCGGTGATCGGGGTAAAAGTTCTGTTTGTTCTTTGTTGACACTTTCACCAAGTGGATTGAGGCCGGTGGTCTCGACCATCCTTTGCTTTCGAGGCGGTTGTCCGTTTTTCCGCTTGTCCGTGGTCACAGTCACGGGGTTCGTGCAAAATTATCACGACAATGGTACTCGGTTTACCGATGAGTTGTTCGGGAATTTTGCGAGGCCTCGGCATCAAAGTGTGCTTAAACCACGCCGCTCACCCCTAGAACAGCGGAGCGGCGGAACATAGCGGACAAATCGTCGAGGCGTTAAGCGAGTCGCAGATGAGCTCGAGCGCTTCTGGCGGGACACAGGTGGGCGAACTTCCCGTCTTATGGTCCATTCGTACCACATAAGCGAGCCACGGGGTCTACACCCTTCGGCTCGTGTTGATGCGAAGCAAATCTGCCTCCCGAGGTTCTGTTGGGCTCTGTCGAGTCGGCTTGGTTGACCAGTCGACTTGAGCCGAGCGGTCTCGACCTTGCCCTCGCAGAAGAAGTAAGGTGCCGTGCCTTTGCTCGATCAACGCACTACACGCAAGCTCTTCGAGACATGCATCTCGGTTGGTGCGACCTAGGAGCTCCTTGTTGGGGACTTAGCCACGAGGCGGATTCGGGCATTGTCCAACACCAACAAGTTATCCCCACGGTGGGAGGGCCCTATAGAGTCGTTTCAGCAGATCACCGCAGGGGGCTTCTGGCTAGCGATGCCGATGGCGAAGAGCTCTCTAGCTCGTGGAATATAGATCAACCGGAAGTTTTATGTGTAAACCTCTTTACCTTAAATTTCAATAAAGGTTGTTCTTTCATTCTCGCCCTTTATATCTTTTACGCTTGTGGCGCAATGCCATTGTTGTCCGTGACTTTTCTTGACGCGACCTCCGTGCCCAGCTCTCGTCCTTGGTCTAAGCGTCGCGAGCTTAGCGTTCGCCCCCAGTGGTCGAGCTACTCGTAAGCCGAAATCTCTTCGCAATCCAGCTCTTCCCTGTGTTCGGGCTCGAACCGCAAGCCTCGCAGCTTTGACCATTGAGCAATGCGCAGGGTCGTGGTCATGATTCGATGTTAGTCTGGGTGTGGCCATCTCGCTAGCTTGTGTCACGTTTACTATCTCTTTGAAACCTTTTCCTAGCACTGCAGATCGTGGTCGTTTGCTCACGTCTAACATCTTGCGCCCAAGGCCGCGTTGCTCGACCTTGGACCCAATGAAATGGATAAGGCGGATAATGAACAAGCGACCTAAAGAGCATGTCAAAAGGCGGAAAGGACGAACACCACAAATCCTCGACTAACAGACTTAACACAAAAAAGTTTGTTGACCCCCAAAAGAAATGATGCTCCATTAGAGTTTTTCTGTTTTAATCGTTTTTACAGGTCGGCCAACTCGCGGGCAAGCTTCTCCTGCTCGAGCTCGGCAACCTTGGCCCTCAAGGTCGAAAGCTCGCTCTGCAGTTGGAGGGCTTCCTTGGAGGTGTCCGCGGCTCGGCGACGTTCGTCTTGGAGTTGGGCCATGGTGCTCCTCGCCGCTCTGCTGGCGCGCTCACGCTTCTCTTCGAGCTCCAAGATCTTGGCCGCGAGCTCGGGGGACGCCTTCGCTAAGGAGGACGCCTTCTCCGCAGCAGCTCTCTCCAGCGCCTCGACCTTGGCCCGCTCGGTTTGAAGCGCCTCGTTGACGCGCCCGAGCTTCCCTTCAAGCTCCAGGACCTTGGCCTCGAGCTCGGGGGATGCTTTCGTCGTGGGCACCAGCTCCGCGGCAGCCTTCTCCAGCGCCTCGACCTTGGCCCGCTCGGCTTCGAGTGCCTCGTTGGTGCGCCCAAGGTTCCCTTCAAGCTCCAGGATCTTGGCCTCGAGCTCGGAGGACGCCTTCGACGCCTGCTCCGCGACGGCCTTCTCCAGTGCCTCGACCTTGGCACGTTCGGTCTCGAGCGCTTTGGCCGACCGCATGCGCTCTTGCTCTACGGCCTTGAAGCCATGCTCGCGCTCGGAGACCCTGGTTTGCTCGAGCTCGGCCGCGTGGGTCACCTCCAGCGCCCTCATCGCCTGGCGGAGGCCGTCGAGCTCCTGGGACATCAGCGCGAGCTCCCCCTGGTCGACCTCAATGGTCTCGATGAGCCTAGAGCGCTCAGCCTCCCGCGCCTCCACCGTGTTCAGGAGGCCTCTCAGCACGTCCTCGTGCTCTTGAAAACCCATGACCCTTGGGAGGCGTTGCCGATCGCCTTCATGCCAGAAGGGTGGCCCGAGGTAAGAAAAAGCGGGAGTCTAGGCTAACCACCGTGAAGTCTTGAGGGGCCCCTTACCGTCTGGCGGTTCTCGAGCGTCTTGGGTGTACTCTTCGTGGTCGCGTCGATCTGCGTGAAAATCTCCTCTTGGCGCACTGTGTGGCCGACCTCGGCCGCCATGGCAACAGGCCAAGGCCATGAATCTCCGGGCCAGTGGTGACCTAGAGTTCTGCCGCCCCCTTCGGTGGGTTGATCGCCCGGCGGGGCCAGGCGACTTTGGTCTCGGCCCGCGAGTCGGGCTCGCTTCGCCTCCATGGCTGAGGAACAGTGGCAGTCTCGCGTGCCCTCATGGCGCGATCAACCTCCGAGGCTGGGGTGCCGTGGCCTCGGCGCCAGACGCGACCTCGGCCAAGGCGGACTGAGGTGCATCCGCACACGGCTATCTTCGGCGGCCGGTGGCACCACGACCTCGGCACTCTTGCCACCGCATGATCAGGCGAACTGGGGTGGCTCATGGCTGCGACCAAGGCGCCCTGGGAACCTTCCTCCGCGTCGACCTCGGCAGGATCGGTGACAGCAACGGCGTCTATCTCGCCGGTGTTGTAATCCTCGCTGGTCGCGGGCTGGTTCCCCTCGTCTGAGTCGCCGAGCCCTTGGTCGAACTCGCCGACCGGGGCCAAGCTCGGGGGCTCAGAAGGGAAGCGCGTCCGGCCCGAGGCGCCAGCAAGGCAGACGTGGAGTCCATCTCCTCCTTAGACTCGGACTTCATACGGACAATGACCATCGTCAAAGCGGGCAAGTTTGAAAGCCTGCGCCGAGGCTGCGATCAAGAGCGGACACTAAGCGGAAAAATCACTGCGGGCGGGACAAACCGAAAGGCCAAAAGCTTACCTGAGTCACCAGCCTTCGCCTGGTCGAGGGCCGCCGTAGGTCTTGTTGCCCCGACGGTGCAGGGGCACTCCGCTTTCGCGCTCCACCAGCCTGAGGCCTCGGGCCTCGCACCGGGACCACGTCATCCGCGGCGGCGGTCCTGGAGGCCCGAGTCTGGACGCCCTGGGCCAGCTGGGGGCTCGAGGTCTTGGCGGCGGCTGCCGCGCTCTGCTGCTGCAAAGGTAAGAGCGTGTCAAGCAAACAAAGGCGCGGACATGCGCTCAGGGGCTCGGCCGTGGGAATCCTTACCATGGCACGGTCGCCCCACTCGACGTGAGGTTTCTTCGCCCCCTGGTGGCTTGCTCCGGCAGGGGGAGACCTCCTCTTCCCCTTCTTGCCCTTGCCGCCACGGACGGCGAGGAGCATCCTCTGGCGATCTCGGCGGCTCGATGGTCTGCGAGCGCGCAAGGTTCGGAAGGAACCGGCGCTTCGAGTTGGGAGCTTAGTCGGGCGGCTTACCTCGGCTTTCCAGCGAACCGTTCTTCGGGGCGGGGTGCGTCGATGGTGTAGTCGAGCGCCCGCTTCGAACATCTCACTCATCTGGCGGTGACCAGGACTCCTTCGGCCGCAAAGAAGCGAGCCGTCGAAGAAAAAAGATCGAAGGGCGAGCTTGAAGCAAAACCTCGGGGCAAGAGGCCTCACCGGACGTGCCCTCGCGGGTCGAGTCGATGCGCCCTTGGATCTCGAAGAAGGGATGCATTCTCCTCCATGAGAGGAAATTCGATTCTTGTGAGAAGTCGTTAGCGATCGCTTTGCCGGTGAAGACCACGCGGCGCGAGATGTGTATGGCGGCGATGGCCTCCTCGTCGACCTCGTGGTCGTCCGCCTCCGGGGTCTCCTTCTTCCCCGAGATAGGGGTCCCCTCGTACACCAGCGTGCTGAGTTCCCCCCTCTTTAGGTAGAACCACCGCTCGGGCCATAGGCCGAGGGAGTCCCGAGCTTGGAGCTTGGGGAAGGACCACTTGAGCCCTGCCCGCAGCCAGAAGTAGAGGCATCCGACCACGGGGTCCTTCCCGGAGCGAAAGAGGTTGAAGTACCGGAAGAAGAGCAAGGGGGTGGGAAGGATCCCGAGGAACCCCTCGCACAGATGGGAGAAGATGGTGAGAACAAGAATGGAGTTTGGCACCAAGTTGATGAGCTCGATCCCGCAGTCGGAGAGGACCGTTGTGACGAACTCGCTCTCCGGGGTCCATAGACCGAAGAGGGCGTAGTGCTCGGTGCAGACGATTTCGTCGTCCCTGGGCTGCGGCTCGGTCTCGCCGCCCGGCAATCGCCACGTCACCGGATCGATCAGCCCCAGAGACTCGAGTTCCTTCATCCTCGCCAGCGACAGAGTGCTCCTTCCCAGCTTGGCCATGGCGACAGCGGCGGACTTGGTCGAAGGGAGAAGGGGAGTGTTGCTCGGACACGAAGGCTTGGAGGACGAAGCGCAAGATCGAGAGTTTCCTCGGCGGTTGCTGTGTGGCACGGGTTCGTGGGGCGCGTCGCCAATAAACCCAGTCCACGGCGTTTTAAAAGGCGTGCCAGCCGTGATTTGACGGGTGCAATTAAGGCCTGGGCCGCGGACTCGAGGCGCCCCAGGTGTTCGCTGGCCGTTCGCATCCGTACCATCATCGCGAAGATCAAGGGTCGCCAGGTGTCGAGGCCGAAGGTTTCACTTTGTGGTCTCCGCCCGACCTCGGCCAAGGGATCGGGTCTCGCAGAAGGTCGCTTCCTATGCTCGCAAGATGAGGCTCGAGGTCATTTCAGGTGCCTTCTTCGACCTAGAGCCTCGGGGGCTAGTGACGAGGGCTGGGACAACCCTTGGCGGTCGTGGCATGGTCGGCGAGCTCCCAAGCTCGGGAGGCTCCGACCACGGCGTGAAGCATACATCAAGCGCGCGACCTAGGCGCGTATGCCCTCGAAAGACGGCGTCGCAAGACGACCTCGAGCTCGGGTCGGCTCTCGATCGTGCCCGTAGTCCCCCTTTGGTTTCGGAACGTGCATTTGACCCACGGTTACCAAGATCCGGATCGTGGGGGTGAAGCAGGAGTGCGCGTCAAGTCCGGAGCGGTTGCTGGCCAGTCCTCAACGTGCATGAGGGCCACGATCCGGTAATATCTCCCGCCCGTTACAGGCAGGGAGGATATAACGCTAGGTGCGTACAGCCTGAGGGAGACACAGAGCTCGAGCGCTAGACATAGCCATTGTTAAGCTTGAGCTGTAACACACCTCTGTACACGAGAACAACAAAGATCACCACCGCAAGGCAACTGGAGTAGAGCTATTACCTTCTCAGGGGCTCGAACCAGTCTAAAACCTCGTCTCACGCTCGTTGTCGCCTAGCTCCGACCTTCAGCGCTTTGGGTCCTTCCCTTCGTTTGGGCCAAGCTCTGCTCAGGTCCCCGTCTTCACTAACCCCCATTTCACTTTTTGCGGTTGGCGATTCCGATCGTCGACAGCTTATTCCAAAGGAATGGCTAAGAGGTTCATTTGCAGTAAAGCAGCATTTATGAACAAGTACAGTATATAGATTGAAAAGATAGTAAAAACAAATAATAGTAATAGATAGATTCAGCATTCCTCAAGTAAACCAGGTTTTCTCATCCTAAGACAAGATTCAACCTTCCATGGCAACCTGCCATCCATCCCAAGTTTTGCTTTGCAAAAATCTAAACCCTTGACTGTAATCCCCGAGCATTGCTCAATCTGGTGAAACACGGCTATCCGAATAGTTTGTACACTCTGCGGAGGTTATGCACTTTACCCACACGACATGATAATCTCTTTTATGCACGCCATTAGCACACTTCCTTTGGTGTGCTTGCAGAGAATCATGACAAAGCCTTTACAATGCATCATGTTAACCTGTACTACCCATTGAGGTTTCAACATAGGTGGGGTGGTTACCACATCCGGGCCCCCCTCTTGCGCCATGTGAGCCACCCCGGCGAGGTAGTTATCACTACGGGTCTCACACCACCACGATAGTACTAAAGCTAAGACTTTGCAAATTAGTCGACTAGGCTGCCCCATACCGAACATGTGGTTGCATGATTGACTCGAGTCAAAGGCTGCAAAGGTGTCCTTAGGGTTGATCAAAGCAAGACATACACATACCCTCTACCCATCGGGCCCACCCTGGCATACTGTCCTTGCCACTTGCTCCGATCTAAAATCATAACCACCCAAGTTGGTTACCAAGCACCACGTGCCATCAACAATTCAATATCGTTGCGTGACATCCATTGCCACCACAACTCAATCTCATCGTGTGACCACACATGACACACAATTTCATAACATTGTTCCATATTCCATTAGTCAAAATTATTTATCAAAGATTCAAGTACATGTGATGACGTGGCATGGCTAAGTAGTTCTAATTCGATCTAACCATCCATATTGATTTCATTATTAACCAACTATAGTGAACCAACCTAGGGTGACAATAGATCATGGCATACAATTAGCAAGGTAGGGTGTAATTCAAAAGGTACATTAGCTAATCCCAAATTTAGGTTGAAATCATTTATACGCATGAAATAATATGCAATAAGGTAAAACAAAATAGCAATTTTTCCTAACATGGGTTCAACATGATCAAAGCACAACTTGCCTCAAGAAAGCCCTTATTCTTCTCTGGACCTTGGTCTTGGGTCGATGGATCTTCTCCGGATGCGCCGCACAAGTTATCGTCTACGCAAAACGAAAGAGAATAGCAAATAAACACCAAAATGGAGAACAAATAAACTCTAAAAATCAAATAAAACTCACCAATAGATAGATCTCAATTTTACAAATTTTTAGAAATTTGAATCACCTCAATCGGAGTTCGTATGAGGAAGAACGAGCTCTCGGAAGAATCAAAATCCTGAAAATCAGAAAAATGCAAAGGGGTGACACGTGTCAGATTCTGATTGGCTGGAATTTTGATTTTTCGGAAAAATCAGAAAAAAGAAAAAGAAATTTCCCTGACATGCGGGGACCACGAGTCAGAGACTCGGTCCACGGTGGGCTACGTCCACCGAAGGACTCACGGGGCAACTTGGCGGGCCACGCTGACGTGGGCACCACGCGGGACGATAGGGCTGTCGTGGCCATGACCTGGCAGTGACGCAGCCGCCACGCGGGCGCTGACGCAGCACAGGCGCGGAGTGGCTGACGTGGCATGACCAGGCGTCGCACATCCGGCGATGCGGCCAAATCTGACGGCGACGAAGCAAGCACGGGCGGGGAATACGTGGCCCGATCTGGAGAGTTCACCGAAGATCGGACGGCCACCGATGGTTGAAACAGCCCAACGGCGAGGCGGCGGCGCAGTCTCGCCGGACATGAGGAAGGGGACCCGACAATCGGCGCTTTGACGACTAAAAGGCGTCGCAAGCCAACGGATCTGACGCGTCTCGACGCGAAGCACTCGGATCCGGTACTGGTGTGATGGAACACGGCTCGACGGCGGTGTAACGGCGAGAAACACGAATGGCGGAACGCAAGCAACTACGGCGAGCTTCGACTCCTTGCGCAGAGCACCTTGGCGACGAAAACTTGGGAAAAACGGCGCGGTAGGGAACGAGGAACTTCGGAAGGGGTGGGGCCCCTCTTAAATACCCTCGACGTCCGTGCAAACCTTGGAGACCTAAATCAATATGGCGGCGAAGTCCTTCTCCGACACGGCGGCAGACTCCTCGGAGAGAACGAAATCCAACCCTACATGTGTCGCAGAACAACGGCTCCATGCTTCTATGGATGTGATGCGATTTCAGCCGCACGATGATCCAATCCGACGGCCACGGATGCCTCGACGATTCACTTACCCTTGCTAACCTCCACCACACGATTGGGATCCAACGACGAGTAAGATTAGGGTTTCCGGATGACCATCATCAAATCTCAGCCACCGCTATTTGATCCGACGGCCATCGTTCGCTCTTCTAGAAATGGGCTGACGCGAGCACAGTATATGGGCTAGGCCCATTACTGTTCACACGATTTACTCGGGATTTCTCTTTTAAAATTAATACTAAAAATTAGTTTTGATTTATTTGAGGCAACTAAAATACTAGGAAAAATCCAAGAAAATTCTCATAAATACTTTGAGACATTCTTGACTCAAATAAAATATTTTTGGCAAAACTTTATTTTAAAATTATCTAATTATAATTAGTTTTTGGCAAAATCTTAATATACTTATTTGAAAATAATTCAGATAAATCTCAGAAAAAATCCAATATCTCCAGAAAATTCACAAAAATTATAAGTTACAATAAAATAATATTAAATAAATAAAAAGTCAAAATTTGGGATGTTACAGGTTCTAAATTGCATCGATCTTTCAGGGCACATGAATATTACGCTAACAAGAAGGCAGATTGCTGAAGAACAAAAAAAAAACGATTTTCCGTACTGTGTGATTGTTGCGATGTGCCATGAGCCCATTGTTGGAATATGTGGGCTAGTCCATATATATTTTAGAATAATTCCAAATAAATCTTAAAGGTCCATCATATGGAAGAGATTTAAAATTCTTTAGTACCATATTGCTAGTTGAAGTAGAGCAACACCAACTTAAATAGTGAAGTGTGCACCATCCCACTAGTTTATGTGGGAGAGAAAGAGAAGAATACACGAGCGCTCGCCTCACCGGGTCAGGTTCGGGCCGAGGCGAAGGGCGCGGGCGCACAGCACTTGCGTGAATGGTTCACCAAAATCCGGTCCAGTAGCTTGCGCAAACGCGGTCTCCTTTTACAGTTTATTCTTTTACTCTCCGAAAGATCTCTTCACTATCCGGAAAATCCGTGATTGGTTACAAGATATGGAAACAACATCATCCTTTGATCTCTTCCTCTCTACTGCACTACCATCGATAAGCTACTCCGTCTCATTGCTTGGCCGGGTGTCTTGGTCATGGGAGAAGCAGTCTCCAAACCGTCGCTCTTGAGTTACGCACGGAGAGGCGAATAAGGTTTTAGGAAGCGCTTCAGCCTTGTCGCTTTCGCGATCTGCTTCCTCTCCATTCGTGATCTGTCTCGCCTACTATATTGTCTCAACGGGGGCCTCTGCTTCATCTCACGCCTCCAGTTCTGTTCAAGAAGACCGGTACATTTCGATGTCTTCGCTATTTTCAATCTTATTGCTATTGTTTTCTACTATATTAGAGGGATATATGTGTAGTCTTGTTACATGGATATCTACAATATACTTGTGCTTAATGTGTAGTCCTCTCAATCAGTTTGTGTTCATGAATTATATAATGTTCGATTTATACCTGAAAGTGCTAATTTATCCAGCAATCCAAAAACCTTATTTTTGGCACTTTGGTTTATTGATGGCTGGCTTTGCCGATGCATTGAGGCTGGAAAAGTTTACTGGTGTACATTTTAAGAGATGGCAGGTCAAAGTCACTCTGTGACTTACAACTATAAACGTCTATTGGGTTGCTGCTGGTAAACCTGAGGGAACCCTTACTCTTGAAAAGGAAAAAGAATTAAAGGGTGCCACCACACTCTTTGTAGGGGCCATTCTTAGCGTTATTACAGACCGTCTGTGTGATGTGTACATGCACATAACAAACACGAAGGAGCTGTGGGATGCACTGAGTTCTAAATTTGGTGCATCAGACGCTGGTGGTGAACTGTATGTCATGGAGCGGTATCACGACTACAAGATGGTTGATAACCACTCTGTGGTTGAGTAGGCCCATGAAATATAGTGCATTATGAAGGAACTCGAACTCCTTAAGTGTACCTTACCTGATAAGTTTGTGGCAGAAGGCATTATTGCTAAATTACCTCCTTCATAGAGGAATTTTACCACTGCTTTGAAACATAAGAGATAAGAAATCTCTATTGAAAGTTTGATCGCGTCTCTTAATGTTGAGGAGAAAGCTTGGGCTAAGGATGCACCTGCGAAGGGAATTGAGGGACTGTCTAACGCCAATATGGTGCAACAACATGATAAGAACAAAGGGAAAAACAACAAAGCCAAACAGACCACAAACTTCAAGATGAACAAAGATGACATTCTTTGCTATGTGTGTGGTGAGACTGGACATTGGGCTAAGAAGTGTCCTAACCGCAAAGGTAGAAAGGTTGATCAAGGACAAAGCTCAAAGTCTGTCAATGTGACTATTGGCAACACTGGAGATGGAACTTCTGGGTATGGTAATTTACCTACTGTTCTTTCAGTGAGTCAGTCCACCAACTGGTGGATTGATACTGATGCTAATGTGCATGTGTGCGATGATAGATCAATGTTCTCTTCTTACCAGGTCATTCGGGATTCCTCCGTCCTAATGGAGAATGGGTCATATGCTTCTCTTCATGGTGTTGGCACAGTAGATCTGAAGTTTACTTCTGGGAAGATCGTGCAACTGAAGAACGTGCATCATGACCCTTCAATAAATAAGAACCTGGTCAGCGGCTCTCTTCTCTATCAAGATGGGTTCAAAGTGGTGTTTGAGTCTAATAAAGTAGTCGTGTCAAAACATGGACTTTTTATTGGCAAAGGCTATGTGTGCGGAGGCTTGTTCTGCTTTTCCCTTTCTGCTTTCTACAATAAACTTGTGAACCATATTTGTGACAATTCTAATGGAGGTGAGGCTAATGTTTGGCACTCACGGTTATGTCATATCAATTTTGGTTGTATGTCTCAGCTTGCCAGTATGAATTTAATTTCAAATGTTACTTCTGTAAAAGGTTCTAACTGCCAAAACTATGTGCAATCCAAGCAAACTCGTAAGCCTCACAAGGCAGCTGAGGAGAAACATTTGGCACCATTAGAACTCATACATTCAGATCTCTGCGAAAGGAATGGTGTGTTGACAAAGGGTGGAAAAAGATATTTCATGACTTTGATTGATGATGCTTCTAGATACTGCTATGTATATCTGTTGAAATCTAAAGATGAGGCTTTAGACTACTTTAAAATCTATAAGGCAAAGGTTGAAAACCAATTGGAAAGAAAGATCAAAAGACTTAGGTTGGATCGTGGTGGAGAGTATTTTCCTAATGATTTCGATTTATTCTGTAAGGAACATGGGATTATTCATGAGAGGACGTCTCCCTATTCACCCCAATCAAATGGGGTTGCCGAAAGGAAGAACCGCACTCTAACTGATTTGGTTAATACCATGTTAGATACTACGGGATTATCTAAGGTATGGTGGGGGGAGGCCCTATTGACCTCGTATCATGTTCTGAATAAAGTTGCATCCAAGAATAAAGAGAAAACCCCATATGAAGAATGGGAAGGGAGAAAACCGTCACTCTCTTATTTGCGCACTTGGGGGTGCTTGGCGAAAATCAATGTACTAATAACTAAAGAGCGCAAGCTTGGACCTAAGATTGTAGATTGTCTTTCTGGGATATGCTTATTGCAGCATTGCCTATAAGATTTTAGTAGTGAAATCGGAGGTATCTGACGTGCTTGTCGATACAATTATGGAGTCTCGAGATGCAACCTTCTTTGAGAGCATCTTTCCAATGAAAGATGTATATAGCACTTACAGCCAAACACCTAAGGTAATTCCTGAACCAACTACACAAACTGAATACCCTGAGCAAATACATCCTGAGGAGGATGACAGTGAGGCTCTAAGGAGGAGTAAAAGACAAAGGACAGCTAAATCCTTTGGTGATGACTTCACTGTGTACCTTGTGGATGATACTCCCAAGTGTATTTCAGAAGCTTTTGCATCTCCAGATGCAGATTACTGGAAGGAAGCAGTCCGTAGCGAAATGAATTCTATTTTCGCTAACGGGACTTGGGAAGTCACAGATCTACCCATGGTTGCAAACTTGTGGGATGTAAGTGGATATTCAAAAAGAAGCTTTGACCTGATGGTAATATCGATAAGTATAAGGCTCAGCTTGTGGCCAAGAGTTATACTCAAAAAGAAGGCGAAGATTTCTTTGACACTTATTCACCTGTCGCTAGACTGACTACTATTCGAGTTTTACTTTCCTTGGCTGTTCACATGGTCTTCTCGTTCATCAAATGGACGTTAAGACAGCTTTCCTTAATAGAGAATTGGATGAGGAAATTTACATGCAACCGCCTGATAGATTTGTAGTGAAAGGTCAAGAAGGCAAGGTGTGTAAGTTGTTGAAATCTTTGTATGGTCTGAAACAAGCTCCTAAGCAATGGCATGAGAAGTTCGACAGAACTTTAACATATGCGGGCTTTGTTGTTAATGAGGCTGATAGGTGTGTATATTATCGCCATGGTGGGGGTGAGGGAGTTATTCTGTGCCTTTATGTTGATGACATATTGATCTTTGACACAAATCTTGATGTAATTACAGAGGTCAAGTCTTTCCTATCTCATGAATTTGATATAAAAGATTTGGGAGAAACTGACGTAATTTTGAACATCAAACTAATCAAAGATGAGAGTAGAATTACACTTTTGCAATCTCACTATGTGAAAAAGGGCTTGAACCGTTTTGGCTTCTTAGAGGGCAAACCCTCTCCAACACCGTATGATCCTAACTTGATTCTTCAAAAGAATAAAATAATTGCTAGGGAACAATTGAGATATTCTCAGATTATTGGATCTCTCATGTACCTAGCTAGCGCTACGAGGCCAGACATCTCATTTGCTGTGGGCAAATTGAGCCAGTTTATATCTAACCCGGGTGATGATCATCGGCGAGCACTCGAGCAAGTCATGCGCTACCTGCTAGGTAACATGAATTAGGGCTTCACTATACTAGATACACAGCAATATTGTAGGGTTATAGTGATTTGAATTGGATATCTGATGCTGATGCGATCAAAGCCACAAGTTGATATGCATTCACTCTTGGTGAAGATGCTGTTTCATGAAAGTCTTGCAAACAAACCATTTTGACGCGGTCAACTATGGAAACAGAACTCACTGCACTAGACATAGACACTGTTGAGGCAGAATGGTTGCATGAACTCTTGATGGATCTTCCAGTGGTTGTAAAGCCAGTTCCGACTATTCTTATGAATTGTGATAATCAAACGGTTATTACCAAAGTGAACAGTTCTAAGGACAACATAAAGTCATCAAGACATGTAAAGAGACGTTTGAAGTCTATCAGGAAATTGAGAAACTTCGGAGTGATAGCTTTGGATTATATCCAAACTGCTAAGAACCTGACAAACCCTTTTACAAAGGGTTTATCACGCAATGTGATAGACAATGCATCAAAGGAGCTGGGTTTGAGGCCCACGTGAGTGATACCATAGTGGTAACCCAACCTATATGATCGGAGATCCCGTGAATTAGGATCTGGGAAGAACAAACTATTGGTTGACTAAAGGAGAGTATTTTTCCAATCCACTCCACTGAAGATGCAATACTCTTTGAATCTGTAAGGCAGGTTGGCTATTGCCTTAATATGTTCCGTTAGCTTTAATTAGCAAAAATGTTGTCCTACAGAACATTCTTGAAAGAACACACCTATACGAATCTGACTGTTGGTCGCAGTCTATGAGACTTGGGTAATCTCTAGTAATCTCTAGTAAGCTCATGACTTTAAGTGAAACTTGTTCGTACAAAACTTGCAATTCAAGGCTCAGTCCATTGTTCAAGTTGTGAATGAGTGTAGCTTGAAGCTCTAGATGGATGTTCAACCCTAACAGGTCTCCATCAAAACACTGATATATCAAACAGTATTGAGAAGAGGCAAATCTCGATGGGACTTTGAGATCTGGTTGGGGATTGTTGGAATATATGGGCTAAGCCCATAAATATTTGAGAATAATTTCAAATAAATCTCAAAGGCCCATCATATGGAGGAGGTGTAAAATTCTTTAGTACCATATTGCTAGTTCAAGTAGAGCAACACTAACTTAAATAGTGGAGTGTGCTCCATCCCACTAGCTTATGTGGGAGAGAAAGAGAAGAACACGCGCCCGCTCGCCTCGCCTCGTCGGGGCTTGGCCAGGGCGAAGGGCACGGGCGCACGGCACCTTCGTGAATGGTCCACCAAAATTCGGTTCAGTAGCTTGCACAGACGCGGCTTTCTTTTGCAGTTTATTCTTTTGCTCTCTGAAAAATCCGTGATTGGTTATAAGATATGAAAACTACATCATCCTTTGATCTCGCGGTCTTTTCCTATATATACCATGTGGTCTTCCGCCTGAGAGGATATAAGAACTGAAAAGCTAGGGTTTTACCTCTTCTTCTCTGCTACGCCGCCACCGATAAGCTGTTCCGTCCCGCTACGCCGGGGTGCACTGGTCATCGGGAGAGCAAGTCTCCGAAATCCGTCGCTCTTGAGTTCTACACCGGAGTGTAATACCGTAAATTTTCTTTGCCAGAGTTTTCGACAGAAATGCTTCCACCTTCTTGATTAGAGGTTTTGCCGTCGCGCAGTTAATACTTCTATTGAAGGTTTTGGGTTTTTCCATGAAATACTTATCGAAAATGGGTGTTTTCTCCGTGCCGTATAGTTTTGCGACAGGTTGTCTATCCCGATAATTGTCATTTCGCGCCAAGAGTTGAATTATTTGGTTCATCCACTTAACTAAAAGGAAGAAAGATGAGATAAAGAGGAACCCTAGTTGTATTTATAAAAGAAAATGAGAAAAGGAGTGGGAGGGCTCTGGTCGATCGGCTGCCCCCCATTTTCTTCGGTAGCGCCTCCTCCTGCCCCTCCTAGCTCCTGGCACCTCCAGCGCTGCTCCCTCCTCCCTCCCGATTTTCCCCAGCCGCCCTGATCTCCACCCCTGGCGCCACTTCCCCTGCAGCCCTCCTCCATGGCTGGTGCTCCCCCTCCCCAGCATCGGCGCCCTCCAGCTCCAGCTCCGGCGACCTCCCTCCGGTAGTAGTTTCGGCAGCAGCAGCAGCACCTGCAGCCTCTCCTCCACCTCCCTCTTTCCCCCGTGAGAAAGACTTGAGGTAAAACCCTAGGATTTTGGGGATTTATTTGCTTGCTTGCAAGGTGTTTGGTCAAATGCCCAGCTAGGATCCTTGTTTTTGAGATGCATTTAGTTGAGGGATTTAGAGTGTAGAGTGTCTTTGGAGGATTCTGCTTGAGCTTAATTCTGTCCTGCTGTTTGGACTGCTAATTGAAAATTCTGCAAGCTTTTTCTGGGGGTCTGGCTATTGCGAAAGTTGTAGATAATCGAATTACCTTTCAATAGAGACCAAAATCACTAATTTTTGTTCAGCCGTTTGAAAGTTATGGCTATTTTACCGAGTGCTGTCCAATTCTTGTCGCGGCTGGTACAGTCTGCGTTTATCTTCGATCTGGGAACAGCGGGTGCATTGGCTGAGGGAATGGCTGTGTTATACGTGTAGTTTGTCTCCTCCCGGTCGTGTTGAGCTCAAGAACTTGAAAATCCATGAAGCCAATCAAGAGTTACGCTATTTAGAAGTTTCGGTGCTGAAATCGGAAACTGCAGCATGCTCCACCTTTTGGTTGGGATTTTGTGTTCGATTTGGAGGTCCTCGTGGTATCTCCCGCATGATTGGCTTTGTGATAGCTGTAGGTCATCCTCTTATGGTTGATTAGGAGCTGAGTTCACTCCATTTGGTTAAGCAAATCAAAAGTTTTGCTCGTTGGATCGCTGCTATCCTGGTTGGGTATATTTCTGTTTTTCGGGTTTTGGGAGTGGGTTAAGCAATGTTGTTCTGAGTCAGTTTTTGATTGTTTCTTGTGCGCATCGTTGTTTTTGCAGGGAGGGTGTCTTCGGGGGTGACCTCAACCCTGAGTTACCTCACGTGTCGGTAAAGGCAAGTGCAACCCTTATATTGCTATTAGGGGAAAAGAGATGAATGCTTGCTTGTTTTTTGTGTATGTGTATGCTGCGGTTTACATTAAGAAATAGGTTAATGCTCATGCAAATGCAAATGATAATCGTGTTATGAGTATAGCTAAAGAATGGATCATAGAATGAAATCTTTTATAATGAAATGTTGAGGGAAGGGATGCAAGCGCATCCATTCAAAGGTTAATAGGTTGAGTTCCTTGTATATATTCTAAGCATGAAAATTCTATATTGTGTCTATGAGAAATACTAGAATTGTTCATTTCCTAAGAATGCATATTGTGGCTAAGAAAGTAACAATTGCGATGATATGTTAGTAATACTTGGTTTTGGGGTGTTCCCCACTACTGATGATGAGACTGGAACCGTGTTGTGCTTACGCTTATGTTTTTGGTCATAGTTCAGAGCAAATGATTTTGATACCATGTATGAATTATTTATAAGCATCATTTGCATATGTGCATCCATTACAGAAGAGGCGTCCCATGTTGATGTGGGCCTCTGTACTCACACGTAGTGAGTACAAAAGTCCTACCTCGTAGTCCCATCCACGGATGGGAGCGAGTCAGTAAGAGTAGGCCCCGTCACGGGATGGTTGGGAATGAGAGGGTGCACTCCGACGGGGATGCACTCAGCTATACCGGTATAGGCAAAAAGGTTGCATGTTGAGCATGAAAGCATAAAGTATTTCATTGCATTGTGTGTTGAAATGGATACATGTTAATGGATGAGAATGGAAAGAACAGATTGAGGATTGAGTCGTGGGCTCATCCAGAAATGATTGTTGAGGCATAGGTAAGTTTTGTTACGTTTTCGAGTTGGTTGCGGTAAGTGGAGTTAATTACTGCTTCTGTTACTGGATGTTTTCAGTTAAGTAATGGTTATGTCAAATGATGGAGTAATCGTGCTCTTATGTTTTGGATCTTTTATGAATTCAACTGCTTTCATTTATTTACGAATGTCAATTAAAGGAATTGTTACTTTATGTCCTGAAGTAGCTGTATTTTAGTCTAATTCATTACTTTTCCTACTTGTTGCGCTTTACTGAGTCTTGGACTCACGCTTGTTTGTTTGTTGTCTTAGGTACTTTGCAGCTGGCTCGTCGGGTTTGGGAGTAGTATCATGTGCACGACTTCGGTCTCCAACCATTCATTTAACCAAATCATTAATTCTGAATGTAATTAATTCGGTTGTAATGTGTTGTTGTCGTGGTGAAGTTTACTATTTCTATTGGATGTGATTGATTAACTAAGGACCTGCTAGAATGATATATTATAACTGCAATGTTTTCTGTCTGCTGAGTGGATGTCCTATCTTCTAGAGAGGTCATGCCGAAATTTTGTAAATTTTGGTGACTTAGCTTTAAGCCGGTTTTACAGTTCAGTGGTTGATTGCAGTCAAGTTCGTAGAGGTGTTAGGTTTTTATGTCTTCTTTGGTAATTCTCGGTTTAATTGATCTTGTTGTGGAGAATTAGCGTGTGTTGGTAACCCTTCGGACATATGTGGGTCCGAGGGGTGTCGCTAGTGAATCAGGCTTTTGGTAGCATCCGTGGCGCGTTGGCGTCGGGGTGTTACAAATGGCGAATAAGGTTTTTGGGAAGCGCTCGGCGCTACTGCTCATGATCTGCTTCCTCTCCATTCGTGATTTGTCTCACCTACTACATCGTCGCGACGGGGTCCTCTGCTTCATCTCATGCCTCCAGTTCTGTTCAAGAAGACCGGTACATTTCGATGTCTTCGCTATTTTTAATCTTATTACTACTGTTTTCTAGTATACTAGAGGGACATATGTGTAGTCTTATTACATGCATGTCTACAATATACTTGTACTTAATGTGTAGGCCTCTCAATCAGTTTTTGTTCATGAATTATCTAATATTCGATTTATACCTAAAAGTGCTAATTTATCCAGCACCGGTGACTTCATTTTTGTTCTGCAGAATACCTTGCATCCTTTCATGGTTTTGACTTAGTACAGTGCAAAATATAAAGGGAATCCTTCATCAAGCAATGCATCTTCAGAGCACAGGTTTTCATGCATCTTCAGTGCATTAGCAGAGAAATTATATGCCTTCTCTGTTGATTTTATTTTTGCTAGGAAAAACAGTATTTTTACAAATTCCTTGATTACGTTTTATCCTTAGCTAGCTCCTCTGCTAAACATCATGTTGTAGACGAGCGGTAGAGTTGAATATTTAGGCGAGAAGAACATACTCAAGTCTTACATATCAACTACTTGAATATGTAAAAGCGTTTTGACACGCCGGATATGCTCTTCTTTATTTGCTCTTGTCAGTATCTTGTAAGGTTTGGACCATGACTGATGTATACCATTCCCCCTAGAGCTTCCAGATTTTCGTTTTTCTTTCAGACGACAAAAGATTCATTTTACATGGTGTTTTGATTAAACGAAGCTACAGAGTAGATCATTTTATTTAGTACTTTCTTACGTAACTGCCTTTCCACAGCAAATAATTTTTGTAGGCTGCTAGGGGCATGTGCCCACGAAACTTTCCTTCTCTTTGACGAACTTTTGTGCAACTAAGATAAGTCAGATCGAATAAAAAAAAGCTTATGCTTGAGAAGCAAATTCTAATACTTGTATGTGCTAATATATACAACCCAACAAGCCCCTACATGCATGCAATATCAAGCTCATGTGAATGTTGTTCTGTTGCTAGATGGTTTGAAAGCTTGCATTGCACATATTCATCCCTATTAAGACAGTAAAAACCACAAGATAATTTCTCTGCGTCCACACGTGAACCAGTCGGCAAGTTTGTTTGTGCATGTTCGACGCGCCGGACACGCGCGTGTCCGATCAATTAGAAACGCGCGTGTACGTCAAAATGGGAGGAAAGGGTCGTATGCCGCTATCGGATCTTCTTTGCAATGATCGCATCTCCTTATGAAAATATTTATGATCGCATCTCCTTCCAACGGAATGATTTCTTCGTATCTCTTATAAATGGAAGAGTTTCCTCGTCATATGCTGCTCGGGTGGAAAGATATATTTACCGTATCCCACGGATGGAATGATTCTCACCATAACTTATAAGATGGAAATATTATCTCATCATATCTCCTTGGATGGAATGCAGAGCTTAAAAAAAAGACGATTACTCACTACTACAGATCAGGCCATCCATACCGGCCCATCAGTCTCGGTTGGATTTGAACCGGTACTGATGAGGGCTTCAATACCGGTTCATTGGCTACAGGACTGCCGTGGGCTTTTAGTACCGGTTCGTAACACGAGCGAACCGGGACTAAAGGTCATAAACCTTTAGTCCCGGATGGGCTGTCCCGGTTTGACAACCGGGACTAAATGTTGTTTCCCTGGTAGTGACTAGTAATCGGGCATCCGATCACTGTTTATTCTATCGGATGTCTCTTGCAACATTTTCTTTTAACGTTTGCAATATTTTTTCCAACACGTGCAATATTTTTTTCAACGTGTGCAACATCTGTTTACTGTGTCGCATTTCTACTGTTGTCAAACGAAAATGTTGCACGCGTTGAAAAAAAAGTTACAAGCATAGAGAAAAAATATTGCAACGCATCCAAAAATATCAGACGTCTGAGCTGAAGTCAATCTGTAAAAAAAAAAAAAGGAAAGACGGTGTAATCAAATCACATGCTAATTCCAGAGATCGCGCACCATCGCATCATCGCGGCCGAGAGCGCCCACACACCCCGCCAGCTGGCCTGGCTCTTTCCTATAAGCGAGACCCACCAGAGAACACACGAGGCAGAGAGAGCAATACACACGTAAAGAGAAAAAAAAACAGAGGAAGGAGGCTGAGCAAAGGAGAGGGAGACACGGGAAAAACACACACGCACAGAAGTGGGGCAACACACACAGAATAACACACCCACCGACTAGAAAGCCTGGGCATTCGGTTTTTTCGATTCGATTTATTCGGTTTCTGAAAAAAATCGGTTTTTGAACTTCATAAACCGAATAACCAAAAAAACTGAACCGAATAAACCGAATTAATTCGGTTCGGCTTTTTCAGTTATTTGGTTAACCGAATTTTCAATATAGCAGGCAACATTAGTAGATTGTCCAGTATAGCCTATCACCAACCAAATGGCAACTGGCAAGCAACTAAATACATTGTCCAGTATAGCATATCACCAACCAAATGGCAACTGGCAAGCAACTAAATACATTGTCCAGTATAGCATATCACATATCAATACTAATTAGTAGATTAAGACTTGAAAAGTTCAAAGCATGTAAAAAGCATCAAGCAAGCACTGAATGAACTACTGAAGGCATCGAGCGAGGCGTCGATACTCGGTTGCTTTGAATGAACTCTCGAGTCTTGAAGGCCAAGGCAACACGCCATTACGCCAACACTCCTCCAGTCCTCCTGACTCCTCCTGGTCCTCCACTCCTCCAGCAGTCCGGGCGTGAGGCGTCCAGACTTACGGTCTCCAGTAAGGGCAGCACAAGTGCACAACTATGGCCTGTACATTGTAACTTGTAAGTTTGTAACCCTCCAAAATAAAGGAACTTCTGAGGTATAAACATTAAACAGTGAGCAGTTGTTGTTTCTGAACTAGCTAAGACCACTAAGCCCATTACAATCATTAGATTTTGTTCATTAGCTAGCACTGCTAAACCTCCTGATTTCCACTTCATTCCAACTATATGATCTCACAACTATAAAATGGACCACGCACAGAATCTACATAAAATGAGCGCATGCTCATGTACTGTTCTTGTAAGACCTTAAAACATCTCAAAACATTAGTATGGATATTCTGCATGGTAAAAGTACAATATGTTATTCATATCCATTTATATGCATCAGGGTTGTAGAAAAGCCAAAATTTTCTTTTAAAGTATGTGCCATCCATCCAGCAATGGCTGCTTGCGCAGAGCTCCCGGCATCAGCATTCACATAAAAGATCCAGCCTAATAATGCATAGTAATCCAACATCTAGTTCTGCATGGCAAGATGCATCAAGCAAACCAAATAAGAGATGCCCAGGGAGAAAAGTAACAGAGTCTAATTATCCCACCTCAAGAGAAACTTTAACGATTAAATTCTCGGTACAAAAACCAATTCCGCAATTTTAAAAGCTCATATTCATAGCATATATCTATACACCCTCCAAAAGAACCTATTCAACACAGATACTCACAAAAGAATACAAACCGAAAGAAGGAATCAAATAAAGGGTGTTGAGCACTTACTTTAGGTAGTAGTCTCACTAGGTTTGGTTACAGACTCAGATTTGGACTTTTTCTTGGAAGAATTATCAACATTTTCTCCAATTATGGCTGGAATGGAATAAAATCAATGAATAGCCAATTTTAATGAGAAATTTTGGCCAAATCTGCTGGATCTTCTTCAATATTGGTAGGGAGGGATCGTCGTAACCAATCTTGTGTACAAACTAAGCATTGGACCATGAATGGTGTGAGTGAGCTCCTAAAGTCATCAAGGACACGTCCGCCCGTGCTAAAGGCCGACTCAGATGCAACTGTTGATATAGGAACCGCTAATACATCATGTGCCAAGTGAGATAATATGGGGAATCTAGGAGAATTGCACTTCCACCATTGAAGAATATCGAAATTCTCATTGTCCTCTTCATTATCTTCACTAAGGTATTTGTCAAGTTCAGACTTGCTTGTGCCAATTCCATTATTACTCATCCTCATCTTTTCCGCAATTAAAGATTTCATCAACCTAGTGTTCCTTTCCATAGGTTCATGTGAATCACTTGATTGTGGTGCCTTATCACTTGTACCATATAGTTTTCTATACTCATCAAACAAAGAACGAAAAGAATCATTCACATTATTCCAAACTTCCTTTCCTTCTTCCTCACCAAACATCTCCAAGGTAGCTATATTTGTGTAATTAGATAGCTTATATCTTGGATTGAGTGCAACAGCAATAAATATGAGCATGTTCAACTTATCCTTATCTCCCCAATACTTGTAATACTTTTGAAGCATTCTTTGTCCCATGTTCTTACGCATATCATCATCACTATGACACCATTGTCGCAACAAAAGCAAAACATCTCCTATTTCATGAAATAAAATGTTTGATGTTACATGTTGTGTGGCAGAAACACGGAGAGTGAGCTTATAGAAGTGTCCAAGAAAGTCAATCATCTTTTTTGCATTCTCCCGATCTCCGCTTTCAGGAACTCCAGGACCTTTCTCACTACATAATTCTATTGCATAATATGGGTCTTCTTCACCATACCTTTCAAATACATCCTCATAAATTGATGTAGCATTTAGCATAAGGTATATCGAGTTCCATCTAGTACAAACATCTAGTGATAAGAATGCTTTACTGTCCACCTTTGCCAATTCAGCACATTTCTTAAATCTGGATATTCTAGATGGGGAGTTCTTAATAAATTTAACAGCAGCACGAGCACGTTGAATTGAAACTGATAATTCTTTTAGGCCATCAGAAACTATCAAATTAATGATATGTGTAGCACACCTCATGTGAATATACTTGCCTTTAGCAATACTACTGTTAGAATTATTCAAGACCTTTCTCATGTAATTTAGAGCACTATCATTAGAGCTAGCATTATCAACCGTTACTGTGAATACTTTTTCAATGCACCATTCAGCCAAACATTTCTCCAAAGATTTCCCAATGTCGTCCCCCTTATGACACTTTACTAAGAAAAAACCAATGATCTTCTTATGTAGCTTCCAATCAGTATCAATGAAATGTGATGTTACAGACATGTAGTTTTGTTGTGTGTTTGAAGTCCATGTGTCAGTTGTGAGGGAAACTCTTTCACAAGAATCCTTAAAAAAATTGTTATAGCTTTGCTTTCTCATTATTGTAAGTGCGAACACAGTCCCTAGTAGTTGTTCTTCTAGAGGGAACAGAGAAACGTGGACAAGCATTGCACATAAACTTTTTAAAGCCTTCACGTTCAGAAAATGCAAAAGGAAGTTCATCTGTAATGATCATTTCAGCAAATGCTTCCCTAAGTCCCTCAGGATCAAACTTCCAAGTGGAAATGGCACATTGACTACTATCCCCTTGATTTGCTTGTATTTGCAAAGTACCTTACTTAGTATCTGTATTCCTATTAGGATTACGCTTGCAGATTCTTAAGTGAGAGTTCAAGGAGGATGTACCATTAGTTCTAGGATCACATCGAAGCTCACGGTTGCAATGTTTGCACTTCGCCTTCATGACATCTCCAACTTTGATCTTGCTAAAGCTTTCCCACACATCTGATCTTGGTGCCATTGCTTTTCTTTTCGTAACCTCCTGCTGTGGCTGCGGCTGCTCATTCTCTGTCTGCGTAGTCACGGTCTCACCCATTTGGCTATCACGATTTTCTTCTGGCTCCACCATCTACTCATGAACAAAAAGTGCAATGCAATGGTTAGTGATTGAAAATAAAAAATAATCACCAAACAAATAAGCAATGAAGCGAACACATACATTGCAGGATAGTTCGGTTGCCGACGCCGTTGTTTGAATTGCAAACTGCGAATCAGACCTATGTTGATTTGGATTGCTTCAAGAGTACTCACACTGTCCATTTCATTGTTCAGATAGTGATTTCAGGGCAGTGTCCATTTCATTCTAAAAAGCAAAATAAATTTCGTGCTATTTTTCTTTTTGTTTTTTTGTAATAGGTTTATGGAATATATGGTTATATGATAAGCAAAATAAATTTCGTGCTATAATCATATAACCATATATCCCAGAAACCTATTACAAAAAATAAAAAGAAAAATAGCATGAAATTTATTTTGCTTTTTAGCAGTGTTCGAAAATTCGGTACTTGGCGGCGATATTGCGGCCGATATTGCGGTTGGCGGCTATAAACGCAACGAATTCAGCCCTTGGCGGCCTGTTTGGCGGCTAGGCCGAAATTGCGGTCCTTGGCGGGCCTTGGCGGTCTATGGCGGGTCTTGGCGGTCCTTGCAGCTGGCACAAAACTATGAGAGAGACTATTTTGATCTATTGTTTATATGACCTGATGACCATGATTGAAAGATTCACGTAGTCGTCGTCAAAATAAGGTACACTAAGTCACTAACATAGTACTTACTACTTAGTTTATTACTTGATTAATTGAGTAGTATTTGTTCAAGTATTTTAGTTTAATATTCTACTTTAATATTTGATGTCTTGCAATTTGCAAATAACTAGAAAAGAAAACTAAAAATTTTATTCATAATAAAATCAATAATATATATGAATTATATTAATTCTCGACGAGGGCCAAAACGCCGAGACCCATAATTGCGCATAAATCTGACCTTAGCGCTTAGCGGTGCCTAATCAAGAACGAATCCGTAGGCGAACTCTTGAATATTGCTTTTTAGAATGATGCATAATGCACAATTCAGAAGTAGTAAACTTGATATTTCCATAAAGCACTAAAGCACAGATCAGTTCAAATACAAAGAGCTATGTCAGTCATTTTTTTAATTTTTCTTTCACATCTATGATCTATCGATTAACACTCAAGTTAAATACAAAGAGCTGGTGACTCTGGTTGAGTACTGTATATTTGATAGCGAGAATAAATCCAATGGAGACCGATCAGCCTGTGATTAGTCGTGATTCGTGAATCATGTGCCGTTTACTCCACGGTCACAGACACCAGATGAGATCAACAATCTGTTACGCAAAGAAGCAATCGGTCCTACCAATCACCATCGGTCTGTCTACGCAAACATTTCCGAGGGTCCTACCAATCGGTCTGTCTACGAAAAGAAGCAACATCGAGATTACGAGCCGCAGAGGGGAGGCGGAGAGAAGGCTTACCGCCACCGCCACCGCCACCGGAAGGGGGTAACAATCGGTGGGGAGCGCGCTGCGATCCGATGGAGCGTTGAAGAGACCAGAGAGCTTGCGGCATCTGCCGTCCGTCAGCGTCACTGCGTCAGGAGGTTGGGCCATCGCCAGACCGTGTGAATTGGGGAACTAGGGTTAGGGTTGGTGGTCGCCACTCGCCCGCTCTTCAGATCTTGGCTGAGGCTCTTTCGATTTGCGAGTTGCGACTGGCGACCTGGAGAGTGGCGAGTGGGCTGTGGGCGTGGCGACTTCCGGACTTCAAGTACATGTGACCACTAACCAGCAAAGAAATCGGTTTTTCGGTAAATCGGTTGATTTGGTTTTTGACAGAAGAAAACCGAACCGCAAACCGAAAACTGAAAAAACCAAAATTTTTGGTTAATTCGGTTCGGTTCGGTTTTTCGGTTTTGGTTCAAAAGTGCCCACATATGTAGGCAACAATCAAGAAAAAGAGCACGTCACAATCGATCGGTTATGAGTTAGAACCGATTATGATATGATGCACAATATGCCAATCACATTCACAATCTATACAGAATACGAACATTTTACAATTAATACACATCATATTTGTTCACAATATAGAACACAAACATATATACTTAACAGTCAGTACACATATCATATTCATATGATATAATATTGTTTACATATAGAGTAGTAAGAGCTTGTTGGGTCTTTAACTTCTGTTCAGTAGCACTGGCATATGTGGTCTTGTAATTTGATGAGATCTTTGTTTTATAAGCTCTTGAGAGGATATTGATCTTCTGCAAAATAGAAATGAGTGCACTAATTTAGTTTTAAAATTTGTATGTACAAGACTGTGTGTATTATGCATGTACTTATACCTTAGAGAAAAGGTGTGAGCCACCGACCATGACCAGCATGTGGTGCATGACGTAGAAGCCGCACAAGTCATCACTCCCCTGTTGATGACACTGTGAACAAAGAAAATCAAATTAAGAGATGACGAATAGATGTCAGAAAAAAATAATCCTATGCTAGGCACTTGTACCTTAAAGCGCTTTCACTCTAGCTGGTCATTTTGTTTGTCATCGTGTCGTCCTCTTTCAATAACGTAAGACAAGAAACCTCTACGTACATTAGAGAGATGTCATATACGGTTTAAGTACATATAAGTAATTGAAGGGTAAAATAGTAATTACTCCTCGTGGTACGGGAATAGAATGAAGTCGTTTTTCGACTCAGCTTGCAATGCCGGCATGATGTAGTTGGCAAGGAACATTGATTGAAGCCTAGCCATGGTCGCAGATACAATCTCAGTGTTGACGAACCCAACTTAGTGCTGACCCATCACGGCTCGCTACCTCATTGTCCTGCAACTTGTGTTGAATGTTAAAAAATATAATACAAAATCCTATAACAGTCACAAGCTCATGCTGTATGGTGCAATACTCACAGCGTCCAGGATGTACAGTAGAAATATCAATTAGTTTCAGGCTGTACAAATGGAACAGATCCTCAAAACTAATTGGGAATATCCTATGCTTCTTGCATTGGAAATGTCCCTCTAAATATCTCACATTGAAATCGACATGGCGCTCGCCCTCATTCGCCTTGTCAATGTACCATCTATGGAGCAAACGAATGCATAGGCCTAGAGCATTCAATTCATTGCTAGGCACAAAGGGCTTTCCATGTACGTACTCCTTATAATCTCAAGAGGACTCTGTTGTCTCTGCCAACTTTACTTTCTGAATGGAAGGAGTCTCCGATGTCTGAACAATGGGCTTTCCATGTATTTCAGGGGGTGTTGTACAATAGCCTTAGGAACTTGTTTGAACCATATATCCTCGAACTATAAAAAATATGGACAATTTGAGACTGCTTGCTTATAAATATACCATTTCAGCATATTTATAAACAAGTACCTTCGAACGGGAGACATAGGTTACGCAACCTAAACTTTAAAACTTTAAACTCTAACATTTATCATATTACAGCAACAATAATGACATGTAAAGGAATAATTTTATTTGGATCCTATTCAACCCTCTCTGGTCTTCTTTTGGTGCTTCAACAACACAATGATTATTCTACCCTAAAGGTTACACAAATTATCCTTTTGCTGGCTTACTTGGCTTGAACAGAACTCCCACGGGTCTTTTTTCATGTGCTTTATAGGAATCATCAGGAAGAATGCACAAGTTACTTGACAAAAGGAATATAAACATTTCGGAGCAAGGCATTGCAATATTACGTTGAAATCTGAATTTTCCCCATAATGATCAATCAACAAGGGAGTTCCCCATATCTAAAAGCAAGGAAATTTTGGTCAAATGTTAGATCAAACGAAAGAAAAAGATAAAAAAAGAGGGTCATTGTCCTACTATCCCGTTTTGATTGGCTATATGCATAGGACGATACTTTCGTTGAAGGTGTTCTATTTGGTTTTCTAATTAAAAATACCAATTATACTATGTTGCTTGTGCATTATACATCATTTTATGTATATGCTAAAAATTATATGTTGATTTATAACTGCTCACGCTAATGCATTTGTCTCTTTCATATACAGTGACCATAGTGCTGTGGTGTTGGAAACTTTGCTTGTGGAATCAGATTGATGTGTAATGTTCATGTTCGAATGTTCAGTTAATGACGAAAGTTTGGGTGTAAATTTGTCTATTGTAAAGAGCATTTATGCATGTTCACGTGAATTGCGTGGGGAACTGCAGATTTATTGATGTCAAATGTTGATGTTTGAAAACAGTTTGTGTGTGATTTTGTATACTGTAAAATGCGTGATACATGCCCATGTGAATTTTCCTCATGAAGATATTGTTGAATCGCCTCCAACATATACGATGTGTTTTATATTACCTTGATAACGAGTTTTCTATTTTTTTTCTTAGATATTCTCTCCATTGCATGATAGACACTACAGGAAACGACATTATTTTCGTCGGCCCACATTATTTTCGTCGGTCAAAAATAGGCCGACGTAAATAACTTAATATTTTTGTCGGCCCACAGGAACCGACGAACACTATACCACAGCACACTATTAGCGTCGGACGTCCGACGTCCGACGGCAATAGTGAATAAATGCCAACAGACAAGCAGTCGGCAAAAGTTTGCAACTGATGACCAGTCGGGAATTATCTCTACAGTGTCAGATGGTCAGTCGGCAATAAGACTTACTATTAGCGATGGACCGTCCATCGTAAAACTTAATTTTTCTGTCCTCTGATCGATCGGTAAAGTGTATGAAGTTTTCCGTCCTAGAGTTAGTCGGAAAAATATGTCAGAGTTCTTTTAGCGTGCGTTGGCGGGGGTGAAAAAATGGCGCCAAAACCCTACCCTCCCCGGCCAGTACACTCATAAGCCAAATCGATCCCCATCGCCGCCTCCACGAGTTGTCCCAAGCGCCACCGATCCATCCCCATGCCGCCTCCACGACAGAAGCCAGCCCGTGCGCCCCGAGAACTGCGTCTCCGCGCCCGCCCTCCGGCGCCCGCCTTTCCCAGCCGGGCGACCTCCCTGAGCTGCGTCTCCGCCACGCCCGTGTGAGCAGCCATCCTCCCGTGCCGCCTCCCGGCTCCCGTCGTCGCGCCTCACCCGCCACGACTCCCGGCGCCTCTAGTCCCGTCGCGCTGAGCCGCCCGGCTCTCCCTTAGCGTAGCTCCCTCGTTGGTGCTCCCCTCCGTCTTGGCGCCTCCTCGGCCGGCTTGTTGTCCGCCGACTCCTCCCCGCGTGCCGACGACCCTCCTCCCGTGGCGACGACCCCTCCTCCGGCGCCGACGACCCCTCCTCCGGCCAGCACTCCCCCACCTCCTCCTTCTTCCGTGGATCCATGAGCAAGCTTTGAGGTATATTTTGGGGGGGATTTGCTTGCCTATATGGTGTTCGATGAAATGCCTAGCATGATTGAGAAGGATGATGTTAATGGCATTAACTTCTGTGTGAGCTCATGGCATGGTTATGCATAAGATCCCAAATTGATATATGTGTTGGTGTTCTCCTTTCATTAAATATATGTGCAGTTAAGAATGTCTCATGTATTGGTCTTCTATAATTGGTTAGCGTGACTTGGAAATTAACTTTTTATATTGTTGTTATCATGGGTATTCATGTATGTAGAGCCCAACATGTTCGGGAAACATAAGTGCGTCGGCAAAAATTGAAATCGGACGGCAAAGCGAAGTTTGTCGGTAAAATTATGTTAGTCGGTAAAAGTCATCATTCCCAACGGACTGTCCGTCGGTAATAGAAGATCCGTCGATAAAGATTTTTGCCGACGGGACTTTAGCCGACACTCCTAATCCGTCGGTAATACTTTTTACCGACGGACTGTCTGTCGCTATATGGGGTCTTTTCCAACGCACAGTTAGATGCGAATAATATGTCATGGTATAGTGGAAGTTTCGTTTATTTTCGTCGGTATGCGTTAAAAGGCCGACGAAAATAGTTGAGTTAAAATAGACCGTGCAACACACACCAAAGAAGAGCAGTGCTTCAATACTTTCCCTCTCAATACAAGTTGCACAAATTTTGAAGCAAGCAAAGGGGTAAGTAATCATCATCTACCATTTATTTATACTTTAATATTTGTGTAACTATCAAAAGAAAAAGCATGAAAGCACCTCTCGTCAAATAATCTAGTAACCAATTAGGGCCTATTTGGTAGGGTTCCAAATCCCGGCTTCACCTAAGATCTGAAACTTGTAGGCTAAAATAAAGTGAATTAAGTTTATATTTTTGGTCTAAAATGCAAACAAGATGATCCATCTAGAGGTTGTTTGGTTGCTTGTATGTACTGAATTTTGTATCTGTGGATGCAGAATCTAGTTATTTGAGGGTTGTTTAGTTACCTGCATATGCATCCTAGCCTGACTCAAGTGGTGCAATTTTCCTCTCTCAGCCAGACCTGCGAGAAACAAAAATTTTCGGCGCACCCGTGCGGCCTGGCTCAGTGCGTGCGCGCTTCCTGTCTCCCGCCATGCCTTTGCCTCCCCGCCTCGCGCTCCAACTTCATTCCCCTTCGCCTCCCCGCGTCCCGTCCGGACCTCAACGCCTCAAATCGCCTCCATTCTCGCCTCTGCCTCCTTTCCCCGTACTCATCAACACACACCTAGAGTGGCCGAACCCCCATCACCCTGACTTCCTGAGGTCCCCGACACGGCGACACTCGCGGCGACGGCACCCCCTCGTCCTCCCCTCAACCCACCGTACCTCCCCCACCGCATCTCCCCCCCCGGTGGCCTCCCCCATCGCGTCTTCCTCGTAGCCAGCTCTAAATCCCCTTTGCCACTGGTCCCTGGCTCGCTCGCAGCTGTTAGAATTAGGTTTAGCTAATACGTGAACTAGCCTAAGTCTTGATCACAAATCATAATGCGGAAATAAACATGAGCATAAGATCACTAACCCGGTGAAGAAGATGAAGCCATTAGAGTTGTCGGCAGATGCTCTTGGCGTCGGTGAAGAAACGATACCGCGTGAGGAAGAAGAGGGACACCGAGACCTTCTTCAGTGGTGGTCGCGATCTGATGATCGGATGATTTCGGGAGGAGGCTAAACTCAAGAGAAGAGATTATTCCAATGAGTGCCGGCCTTTCCCTTTTATTCTCTTGCGCAAGCCAACAGAACCGAACCAAACTGTTGAAGCACTCCCGATCAATGCGTGTGTGTGCGTTAGAGGTGGGCCTAGCCCTTAACCTTCGGATCTGGCAGTTTAGCCAAGATCATCACCAACATTCCCCTCACTTGATCAAAGGCTAACATAATTCCGCACTAAACAGAACAGCACACCAAGGTAATGCGTTACAGCGGTCAATTAATGCCACTGAAACCCCATCATCTATAGAGTACTATTCCATCTCAATAGGATAGCCACTTAAACTCAACGGGAGTTGGTTTGTATTCTTATGGTCCTCATTTCCAGAATCAGAGGCTTTCCAATAAACCCATGCCGGCAACATGCTCTTGAAAGAGACTGGGTGGTAAGCCTTTAGTAAGTGGATCCGCAAGCATAGACTTAGTACTTATATGCTTGACCTCAATAGTCTGATCCTGGATTCTATCTTTCACAACATGATACTTAATGTCAATGTGTTTGGCAGCACCACTTGACTTATTGTTACTCGAATAGAATACTGTGGCCAAATTATTGCAGTATATAGGTAGTGGTTTACATATGTTGTCTACCACTCTTAATCCCGGGATAAAGTTCTTAAGCCATACAGCCTGCCCAGTAGCCTCGTAACATGCCACGAACTCAGCCTGCATTGTGGATGATGCAGTAAGTGATTGTTTGGAGCTTTTCCACGAAATAGCTCCTCCCGCAAGTGTGAAGATATATCCTAATATGGATTTCTTAGTATCAACACATCCTGCAAAGTCAGCGTCTGAATAACCCACAACCTCAAGATTATCAGACTTCTTATATGTGAGCATGTAATCCTTAGTGCCCTGCAAATAACGCAAGACTTTCTTAACGGCTTTCCAGTGGTCCAACCCTGGATTTGATTGATATCTGCCAAGCATCCCGGTTACGAATGTTAAATCAGAGCGAGTACAAACTTGAGCATACATAATGCTTCCGACAGCTGAAGCATAAGGAATCGACTTCATCTGATCAGTTTCTAATTGATTCCTTGGACTTTGGAATAAACCAAATTTATCGCCCTTAACTATAGGGGCAGGTGTGGCAGAGTAGTTATGCATATTATCTCTCTTAAGCACTCTGTCAATGTATGACCTTTGTGATCAGCCTAATACACCTTTGGACTTGTCTCGGTGAATCTCAATGCCCAGAGCATAAGAAGCATCACCAAGATCTTTCATGTCAAAATTAGAGGATAGAAATCTCTTGATTTCATACAGCATATTCTTATCGCTGCTAGCCAATAAGATATCATCCACATAGAGCACTAAAATAATAAATTTGCTCTCTTTAATCTTAATGTAGATACAATTATCCACCTCATTTTCTTTAAAGTCAAAATTTCTTATTATTTCATCAAACTTAAGGTACCATTGTTTAGACGCTTGTTTTAATCCATAGATGGATTTCTTAAGTCTACATCCCATGTGTTCTTTGCCTTCCACGACAAAACCTTCTGGTTGAGCCATTTAAACATTCTCATGCAAGTCACCATTAAGGAACGCAGTTTTCACATCCATCTGATGTAGCTTTAAATCATAATGAGCAACAAGTGCTATGACAATTCTTAATGAGTCTTTCTTCGAGACAGGGGAGAAGGTATCAACATAATCAATCCCCTCTCTCTACGTAAATCCTTTAGCTACAAGCCTTGCCTTGAATCTTTCGACGTTTCCTTTAGAGTCCTGCTTAGTTTTGTAGACCCATTTACAGCCTACTGTTTTGACTCCATCAGGTATGTCTACTAAATCCCAGACGTCATTAGTGCTCATAGATTTTAATTCATCATGCATGGCCTCAAGCCATTTATCTGAGTGCTTACTACTTATGGCTTCCTTAAAGGAGATGGGATCATCCACCTTCCCTATATCGTTTACATCTTCATTCATGTACACGACATAGTCATTAGGAATGGCAGATCTTCTAACCCGCTGTGATCTTCTTAAGGGTTCATCAGTTATCACAGGCGGTTGATGAGGTTCATCGTCAGGAGCCGCATTAATTATCCCAGAATCTTCAGCTGGGGGCAGCATAACACCAGAATTCTGAATCGGTGTAAGTATTTGAGGCACATTAACAATAGTCTCTGGGATTATCGGTAATGGGACATAATTCTGAATCTCCTCAAGATCTATCTTTATAGCCTCTGAGCTCCCACTGATTACACCATTCTCCATAAATACAGCATGCCTCGTTTCTACAAACTTAGTGATACGATCTGGACAATAAAATCGATACCCCTTAGATCTTTCAAGATAATCGATAAAATGACAACTTACAGTCTTAGGGTCTAATTTCCCAATATGTGGATTAAAGATTTTTGCTTCAGTAGGACAACCCCACACATGTAAGTATCTTAAGCTCGGTTTCCTTTCAGTCCAAAGTCCATAAGGTGTCTTAGCAACTGATTTGTTGGGAACCAGATTAAGTATATGTGCAGCTGTCTTTAATGCCTCCATCCATAATTCCACTGGTAAACTGGAGTGGCTGAGCATGCTCCTTACCATGTCCATAAGTGTACGGTTCCTTCTTTCAGCTACTCTATTTTGCTAAGGTTCACCAGGAGTTGAATATTGGGCTACTATGCCATTTTCTTGAAGATATTTAGCAAAGGGACCAGGAATTTGCCCATAAGGAGCATGTCTTTCATAATATTCTCCTCCTCGATCTGATCTGACTACTTTAATTTTTAGATTATGCTGATTTTTAACTTCAGTCTTAAATATCTTAAACTTATCAAGTGATTCAGATCGATCACTTAACGGGAAAATATATACAGAACGGAGAAGTCATCGATGAACGTGATGAACGAGTCAAAACCATCCATCGATGTCACAGAAAAGGTCCACAGACGCGGTGTGGATTAATTCTAATATTCCAAAGGCTTGAGTGGCCCTTTCTTAATTTGTTTCACATATTTCCCTTAATGCACGTCAATGCAGGGTGCGAGTCTGAAAATACTAATGGGTGAAGTATCTCTTCTTTAATGAGATGCTCCATTCTCCCCTTCGAAATGTGGCCTAACCGACAGTGCCACAATTTCGATGAAGTCTCATTTGTACCTCACACACATTCATCAGAACAGGAGATTCTTTTAGAGAAAGCATATAAAGCTTGTCTCGCTTAAACGCAAGACCAACATTATTTGAATTAAACTTAATGATGCACTGATTGTTCCCAAAGATACATTTAAAACCATCATCATCTAATAAAGAAACTGAAATAAGGTTTCTACTTAAACTAGGAACATAAATTACATTATTGAGTTGGAGGACAAAGCCATTTTCTAATGCTAATGGTAAGGATCCAATGGCTTCAACTTCTGCCTCCTTTCCATTCGCGACAAGGCTTCGCTCCCCCTTTCTTAGCATCCTCACGGTAAGGAATCCCTGTAAGGAATTAGTTACGTGCACGGTGGCACCTGAGTCTATCCACCAAGAATTAGGAGAAAAATCAGCAAAAAATGATTCCTCAATAAAGGTGATTTCATCATTACCCTTCTTTGCAAGCCATTTCATGAAGCCTGCAAAGTCCTTTTGAATGTGCCCAACCTATTTACAGAATCGGCACTTGACATTGTTGGACAAAGAGGGTACAACGGGTGCCTTGCCTTTATGCCCTGCCTTGCTTGACTCAGCTTTAGAAGAAAATTGCAGCCTTTTCTTGGACTTGAACTCCCCTTGGAATTTTCTTTTATTGTTGCTTACAAGATTGATGTAATCTTTCTTTTCGGCCTTTAGCCTTTCTTCCTCTTGCATGCACATGGCTATTAATTCGCTCATAGTCCACTTCTCCTTCTGAGTATTATAATTGATCGTGAAAGGACCAAACTCAGTTGGAAGAGAAGTCATAATGAAGTGGACTAAAAAGCCTTCTGATATTGCCATGTCCATGCTCTTCAGTTTGGCAGCCATATCTGTCATCATCATGATATGTTCTCTTACGCCACTTGAGCCATCATACTTGGTGGTGAGCATCTTCATAATTAATGTACTAGCATAAACTTTTGAAGAGCCTCTAAATTGCTCTTCCACTGAGGCCAGATACGTCTTAGTGTCTTCGGACTCGGGGATCGCTCCCCTAATCCCGACAGAGATGGTGCTCTTCATGATCATTAAAGACATGCGGTTTGACCACTCCCATTTCTCTGACGCAGCATCATAGGACTTCTTTTGCTCAACAAAGTCCTCAACATCATCATCAGGAGGAATAGGAGCATCCTCACGTAATGCAAGGTCTAGATCCATAATCCCAAGAATGATTAGCAATTTTTCTTTCCAAAAGGGGAAGTTAGTCCCAGTGAGTTGTTCCATGCCATTTAAAGTACTGACAATATTGGACGTGTTCATCGCTGAATAAATATATACACAAATTAGTACACAGTGAATTAATGTCTGGCATGAAATTAACCCTACGTTGGTCTGATTAATAACATGCAATGACAGAAATTAAAGTTCCAATTCGCATCACCATTGGGCAGAAACGAAAAAGAACTAAATTAACTTATGGGTGACACATGTTCATAAACAACGTTGGTCAGTCAGTATATGACCATGGCCATAACATAATCCTAGTATTTAAAAATTAGACAATAATCTCTAATTAAAACTTCTCGTTGGTTCTATTTTAATTAGAGACAATACTTATGAATCATCATCATGTAAAATTAATTGCCATATTAATTAATTAGCCCAGGAATTAATCATAACATGAAATGCCCAGAAATTAAGTAAACAGAATATTGATGCCCAGGGAAATTAAATTCAAATAGTACTAAGTGCAATAATTACAAGACTGAATAACGATAAAATTAAATGGCTAAATAATTAAATCCGGTCCAAAGACATGCGGCCCACCAATGCGCTGCACCCGCCGAGCCCACACCCAAATGCGTAGCACGGTCCAAGCCCAAAAAATTCACAGCGGCCCAGACCAAAAACACACGCATCTCAGCCGTCAATGCAATCGGGCGGCTCAGATGAAAACGAGGCAGAACAAAACGCGTTGGGAGCAAACCCTAAACCTAAAACTCATCCGGCTTGAGTGCTTGACTCCTCCGAAAAGCACAGCGCAACTCTGAAAAGCAACAATGGCGGCCGAGCACGAAGAGGGGCGACGCCCGCGCGCGCGGCGAGGTGAGGTCACGCGCGGTGGCGAACTGGTCCGGCGCGGTGGCGGCGCGGACTCGCGCTAAGGCGCTGCGGCGTGCGACGACGCGGGAGGCGACCACACACGCAGACGAGAGGCGCAAGCCAGCGCGCACGTGCGACGAGCATTCGCGGGTGACAGCGAGGACGACGACTGGGAGATGCAACGCGCAACAGATAAGCCCCGAATTCCCTTCTCAAAATTTTAGAGTTTTGCATTTTGCTCTTGATTGATTGATTGATTTTGGGGATTTTAGGGTTCGGATTTGGGCTTTAGGGTTTTGATCTTAGCTATTCCCCTCCTTCTAAATGCTAACTGAGCTGGATTCACCAAGAACAACATGAACCGACGATCATAAAAGTAATGCTTAATTACCGATGCTAATGGGATCCAAACCGGGCCAAAAATAAGGACTAATAGGATCAAGATTAGGCTAATTTGCTCTGATACCAAATGTTAGAATTAGGTTTAGCTAATACGTGAACTAGCCTAAGTCTTGATCACAAATCATAATGCGGAAATAAACATGAGCATAAGATCACTAACTCGGTGAAGAAGATGAAGCCATTAGAGTTGTCGGTAGATGCTCTTGGCGTTGGTGAAGAAACGGTACCACGTGAGGAAGCACAGCACCGGAACGCGTGAGGAAGAAGAGGGACACCGAGACCTTCTTCGGTGGTGGTTGCGATCTGATGATCGGATGATTTCGGGAGGAGGCCAAACTCAAGAGAAGAGATTATTCCAATGAGTGCCGGCCTTTCCCTTTTATTCTCTCGCGCAAGCCAACGGGACCGAACCAAACTGTTGAAGTGCTCCCGATCAATGTGTGTGTGTGCGTTAGAGGTGGGCCTAGCCCTTAACCTTCGGATCTGGCAGTTTAGCCAAGATCATCACCAACAGCAGCCAGCCACCGGTCCCCGCCTCCCTCGTCGCTTCATTGCTCGCAGCCGCAGCTGGCCGACGACCCATGAAGGTAAGCAGCAATTTGCTACCGCTCCTCTTGTCCTATTTCCCTTCTCCTCTTTGGCTTGGAATGTGTAGATCTGTCTTGGATTTGCTAATTATAGGAAATAATTAGGCTGTTATGAAGTATTTTGGTTGTGATCTGTAGGATTCAGTCCTATTTTGATCTGGATTTTTTTTATTTACGCCATGAGCATGTGTAGGACTCACTGCTATTATGATTCAGGAGTCAGGACAAATGGTTCAGGATCAAAAATTTTCATTGCTTGTCCACAAATTTGAACAATGAGAATGCCACTGAATGAACCGATGCCTATTCCATGCAAATTTTTTTCCCATGCAATACCTCCTACTAGCTGCTTGTAATTGACTAGCTTTACTGTCATTTTTGCTCTCCCTGTGTGTGTCAATTGTGTGTTCAGTGCAATTCATAGGAAGCTCTCTCTGTTCGGTACGAGGATGTACGAGTCGTTGGAGTAGTTTTTCGTGGATTGAAGCAATTAGCAAGATGAATGGGATTCAATCATGTTGAATTTTCTCTTTGTGTGCTGTTGTATTACTTCTGTGATTTCTTTGTGTCATTGAAATGAAATGGTAAGAAGAAGCAAATCTGAATTGAATTGTTACCATGAATAGAACAATATCAGGTTACATTTGTATCAGATTGAATGTAAGCTTCGGTATAACTTTTGCATTATATCTGATTGATGTATCACTTTTGCATTATATCAGGTTGATGGCGTGAGGCCTGGAATTTGTAACCTTAATGTTGCATTGTGATTTCACCCGGTAGGAGTACAACTAATCACAGGATATTTGTTGGTTCTTGTATGATTTGTACAAAGTAGAAACACTTGGTTGGCTTCTTGACTTTGTTAGGATGGAATTATTCTTAGTGGTTAGTGAAGTGTGTTAAAGTGAGTGGTGAAATGGATTTGGGTGGGCACTTATTAATTCATCTGCAGAGTCTTTTAACCAAAGTTCTCAATATCAGACACTATGTGAGAGAAATAGTTCTGTTACTGCATGAATGTCTTCACAGAGTCAATATCATCCGTTTTCGTTACTGTCTATTTTTGGAGTTTCTAATTTTGTTTCCATTACAGATAAAAAATATGGAAAAGGAAATGAAAACGGCCATTTACCGACCGTTCTGTTTTCATCCCTACGTATACCGGCAGATCAGGCGCAGATGTGCTTAAGGGCCTGCAGGTCGCGTCATATCGGATGGAACCGATAGATAGTTGATTTGTTCATACGACATGACTTCTGTATAACAGCTCGTCAATTTGGTTCGCTGGAGAGCACACAGGTACCAGATGCATGTAACTTCTGTTTCTATGCGCATCTTTAACATGATGCAGCTCATATTTTTTAGATAATGGATAAATATCCAGCCTCTGCAAAGTGCACACAGCCAAGTTTTACAAAATAGCAGCCAGAAGACTGTTACAACCAAATAAATAAGGGAATAACAGGAAGGAAAAATCAAGAGCAAAGTCTATAGATGCTTCTGCATCCATTTTTAGCAAAGATGTCCAAGGCCACCACTTCCAAAGCTCTACTCGCCAATCAGATGGTCTCCCTATTGTTCTCATACTGTAATAGTGCCCAATATCGTAGCCAATATGTTCCCCTGAAGATAACCTACATAAAAGAACAATATTGTTTGTTCTGGAAAATTATATCATTTCGAGTGCACCAAATAGCCCATAATAAGGCAGCAACCCCCACAAGAATTAAACTTTTTTCACACTTATCAATGCCTACTAACCAGGTACCAAGCATATGAGATATCGATCTTGGCGGGGATAAACCAGTAGCAATATGCACAATCCTCCAAATTTGTTGTGCATGTTGACAATCGAAAAATAAATGACGTATTGTTTCATTACAATTACAAAAACAACACTGTTGATTGCCACCCCAATTTCGTTTAGCAAGGTTATCATTTGTCAAAATTACTCCACGTTGTAAATACCAAATGAAAATTTTAATTTTTAAAGGAAGTTTTAGTTTCCAAATAAATTGACTAGTAAAAGGGAAACCCTGATTCATCAAATAACCGTACATAGATCGGACAGAGAATTGTCCATGTCGATTTAAACCCCATACAAAAATGTCTCTTCCATCAGTAAGCTGATAATTAGCAATTTTAGCGAGAAGATTATACCACGCCATCAATTTATCCTCCGAAAGTAATCTTCGAAAATGAATAGTTGGTGGCATTTGAGTCATGACCTTTGCCACCGTATTATGAGGGCGCTGGACTATGCTATATAGACTGGGAAATTGAGTTTTCAGTGGCGTAGAATCCACCCAAGTGTCTTTCCAAAACCTAGACTGTGATCCGTCTCTTATCTGAAAGGAACCACATGCCAGGAAATCATCTTTTACCTTTATAAGTCCCTTCCAAAACTGCGAATCACCAGGCTTAACATCCACTTGGGACAAACATTTCGAGCTTAAATATTTATTTCTAAGCAAGGTTTGCTAGATTCCATCCTCATTCAACAATTTAAATAACCATTTACTTAGGAGACATTTGTTCTTAATTTGAAGGTCTATAATATCCAGTCCACCTTGATCTCGAGGACGACACAGAATATTCCACTTAGCAAGGCGATATTTTTTCTTGTCATTATTGCCTTGCCAAAAAAACCGTGAACGATAAAAATCCAGCCTATGCAGAACACTCTTAGGAATTTCAAAGATGGACATCATGAATATAGGGAGACTACTAAGCACAGAATTTAGTAAAACAAGTCTACCCCCACAGGAAAGGTGCTTAGCTTTCCACGCGCTCAGCTTGCTTTTAAATCGATCCTCGATAATACTCCAATCCGCATTACTGAGCTTATGAAAATGCATCGGAATACCTAAGTAGCGGAACGGATATGATCCAATCCCACATCCAAACAGATCAGAATATTCTTGCTCATTACAGCGAGCCTCCCCAAAGCAATATATTTCGCTTTTATGAAAGTTAATTTTAAGACTCGATAACTACTCGAACACACTCAGCAATAACTTCATATTTTTTGCTTGCTCAATATCATGGTGCATGAAAATAATAGTGTCATCAGCATATTGCAAAATTGATAAGCCATCCTCAATAAGATGTGGGATGACTCCTCGAATCTGACCATCATCTTTTGCACGCTTAATCAGAATAGCTAGCATATCCACCACAATGTTGAACATAATAGGAGACATGGGGTCACCCTGCCTGAGTCCTTTTTTTGTTTGGAAGTAATGTTCAATGTCCTCATTCACTTTAATGCCCACACTCCCTCCAGTGACAAAATGATCAACCCAAGCACACTATTGTTGGCAGAATCCCTTCATACGAAGGGTTTGTTGAAGAAAAGACCACGTCACCTTATCATAGGCCTTTTCAAAGTCAAGTTTTAAAATCACTCCATTAAGTTTCTTAGAATTTAATTCATGAATAGTTTCATGAAGAATGACCACCCCTTCCATAATATTACGACCTGGCATGAAAGCGGTCTGAGATGGTCGGACAACTTTATCTGCCACCGCCACCATTCTATTAGTGGCCACTTTTGTAAAAATTTTGAAGCTCACATTGAGCAAACATATTGGTCTATATTGTTGTATTTTAGTAGCTTCTTTAATTTTTGGAAGAAGCGTAATTATTCCAAAGTTGAGGCTGAACAAAGGCAATCTTCCATGGTAAAAATCATGGAACAACGCCATGAGGTCCCCTTTTATAATATCCCAGAAAACCTGATAAAATTCAGCTGGGAATCCATCAAGACCAGGCGACTTATTGTGCTCCATTTAGAAAACCGCCTCTCTAACCTCTTTTTCAGTGAAATGTGCAATGAGCGTATCATTTTCCTCATTTGATACCTGAAGTAAATCATAATTATGAGCCTCAACCAACCGAAAATTATTCTCTTCAGGCGGGCCAAACAAACCCTTATAATAGTTGGTAATATGAGTTTTTAACTCAGCATCCCCTACAATCATACCGTCTTCATGTTCTAATTTAAAGATATGCTGTTTTCTATGTTTTCCATTAGCAACCAAATGAAAATATTGAGTGTTGTCATCCCCTTCCAAAAGATCCTTTGTTTTTGCTTTTATGCAGCTCATATACAGATCATGCCTTCTGAATTGGTATTTACTTCTGAATTTCTCCATATTGGCCAAGAGGATATATACTGACAGACAATTGCGGCTCAACACTCTTCATTTCATTCTTTCATAGTTATCATCGACAGTTGTATAGAACACACGGATTACAGACAACCTACCGGGTTATACACCCACAGGTTCTTTTTTATTTGCCACTTTTAGTTTGAGGTGTTTTAAGCTGCTAATGTTATCAGAAAACAGGGTGCATGGTATGAATCTGATCACCCCTTTTTTCGTTCGCAAATGTGTCCCTATTCGGCTGTGCAAATAATGTAAAATTGAACAAGAGTTTTGATGGTTCGATGTAAAGGACATTGACTGTTGGTTTATGTACATCACTTACAACTGTACTATACTATTGACCTATGAAGCTAAGTTCCCGAGTCGAGGGGGTCGAGGAACGGGAACGCAGGACGAGGGATGCCACTTTGAAAATTATGGTACGAAGGGGGGTATACCTCTTCGGAGTGTTCGTTCGAGAGTTAGAACGTGTTCCCAATTGGTTGGGAACGATGTTCCTGGAACGATCCCTCAGAACGAGGAACGCATTCCAATGTAGTAGGAACGATGACGTAGGAACGGAATTAAATATAATAGTAATATCATATTTCATAGCCAAGTTTAACCGATACAAGTTCTTATTTTTAATAAGATCATAGATATTGACGATAAATACTAAAAGTTGCAACTATAATCATATAATGGATAGATAGAAATCTAGAATCTGTAATATTGCTTGAAGCCGTGAGGTCTTGGTGTCTTGCCTCACGTGACCATGACTCGTCTCGAGCCAACGAAGAGGATTAAATCCGATTGAGGAACCTTTTGAAGTCCAGTCAAAACAAGGCAGACTTCCTTGCTGCCAGAGTCATAGGCGCAGGAAAAACAAATCGAAGGCACGAGCGCACCACCATTTCCATGGGCGAGGAAGACGGTCGCCAAGTTCGCTCGGGTGACGAGCGGAATTGTCCGGGCGGCGACGATTGGTTCGACGAGGAACCAGCGACCAGAGGGCATGGCCTGGAGCGGCGCAAGTGGCCAGAGGGCGCGACGATGGCCGGTCGTGAGCTGTTGGAGGCCGGGCCAGAGCGCGACGGCGATGATATCGCAGGAAGGAGGCCCAGGCCAGCACGAAGACTACCGTGGAAGCCGACGGTGGCGGAACCCCAAGTGCGTGGCTCTGAAGCCGGCGGCGGAAGGCGCGCGGCGGTCGCGGGCCCGAGAAGCGGATGGTAGGTTCTCATTCTCCCCCAACTTTTCTCGGTCCCCTGCTCTTAGGATCGACGTTCCAATAGCGTTGAATCGACGTCTGCGTGTTGTCCCGTTCTTCGCTTTGGACGGTTCCCGGACGAGGAACTCTGCCACGTTCCGCGTTTCCAGCTTCATTACTATTGACAAAGGACTGCTGGTCTGCATTTCTCGCTAAATGTTGACATGACACGTGGGCTCTTGTGGTCAGATAGGTTCATCGCCAGAAAGAGGTCAATATACTATGAGCTCATGTAACCAACCAAACACAATCTCTTCACAGTCAGGTTCAGCTCATGCAACCAACCAAACATCATCCCTTCATAGTTAGGCTCAACTCATACAGACAACCAAACAATATTCACATGCATCAACTTAGTCTGTCTCCAATCAACTAGGATGATCTCGTACGGATCAGACTGAGTAGATACAGCAACCAAATAACCCCCTAAACACTCTTAATGCACTCATAACTCCAACTCTACGGATTTAGTAGAGTTAAAAATACCTGATTCTACCCCTAAAAACCATCTTATTATTTCTCAGTTCCGTCTTAACGCTTCTCACGGCGGATTGCCGACACGTGCGTCGCAGCACGGTCGCAAAAACTCAGCCGTGCCCTGGTGGCATGTTGCTGTCATTGACCCTCACTGACGCTTGTTGCCTTCTTCTTCATTATGTCATCTGCCATCGTTGACTCCACCCACTCCACCATGTCCTCTGCGCTCACCACTCCACCCTCCCCCTCCCAGCGACATCGCTCCACCCATACGCCGACCCCGCAGCACACCACCGCGCCGGCGTTCACCCACTGGTCGCCAGTCGTCGGCCACGCCAGCACCGGTACGCCGTATGCTGCCGCCTCCATCGGCAGTGGCTGATGAACAGCCTGGCAGCCAGATGATGACGTGTGGCAAGGATTCAAATCTCATTTTCGTTCAAAATCTCGGAGGTGGCTGGAGAATGAAATTTTAGCGAGATTTTAAAATTTCGGATAAACTTTGGATGAAACACAACGGATTTTCAAATTCAATTTTTTTTCAACTAGTAGAATCGAGATCTCAGCAAAATTGGACAGAGCGAAATCTAGTCGAAGTGAAGTCAAACCATTTTAAAATTTTTTCTGGAGGTTCTTAACACATTGATGATGTTTCCATAAAATTTCAAATAATAATGAAGCTTGTGGAATTTTTCAAAATCTAAACATTGCTACTGTGCTGATAAAACACGGACCGGTAATTTTGAATCGAATAAAAAATAAGACAAACCATGTTAGAAATATTTGAAATTTTTTATGTATGATTTTGATATATCATTAATCTTTCCATAAAATTTTCAAGTGATGGTGATGCTTGAGGTATTTTTAAAAATTTAGATAGTGGTAATGTCCGGATGAAAAATTCTTGAAAATACATTAGAAAATTTTGATTGGATGGTTGTCATGCATCATTAATTTTGCTATAAAATTTTGAAATTTTAATTAGATGGTTGTGTGATTGTACCGTTTATAATTTTTAAATGAGCAACCAAAAAAGGTTTAAATTTTTTGAAACTTTTACACAAGGGTTTTGAGTAAATTATTAAGCTCTCATTAAAATTTTAGATCATGATCAAACTCTACAAAATTTATGAAATTCTGACACGGTTACTACCTCATTTATGCTAATCCTATTATTTATTTTTTAAATATAACAGATGAAGTTAAAATATTTTAAAAACTTTTTGTGTGATCGTGGGTTTCTTAAGATGATACCATAAATTTTTTATAGGATGAAAAAGCTTCTATAATTTTATAAAAATCCGATAGTGTTTCTGTCGAAATTTTAAAATATTCAAAAAATGGTTTTTCTACAAATTGTCATGGAAGAACACTTTTTTCAAGGTTATTGACCTAAATACGATCAAAACCATGTACCAAACTTAGAATTTCGGTTCAAAATGCCGGGATGCCAAGCGAAATCAACGAGATCTCACTGTGAAAATTGAGATTACTATAGCAATACAATTTTTTTTTAATTTTGCAGTTCAGCTAGCATTCCTACAAACCGCCGCCTAGCTCTGGAAAACCAGATCTCGGCGAGATCCCATGAAATCCCACCGAGATTTCTAACCCAACGTGTGGCGCTGGAGCTCGGCATTGTTGTCACTTAGTTTTTTTTTTGAGGTGTGGACCAGGTTACATCATCACTATATTAAAGATGGCAACGTTCTGGCTCAATCCCGCTACCACGGATCGTTTTTTTGGAAAAGCACACTAAAAAATCAGAAATTACGAACAGGTCCTTTCATGGTAAATTAGAAATCGCGAGCGGGTCTTTCTACATGTTATTTTGTAAAAAAGACCCCATAGCTCGGTTCTTTCGACCCAGGAGATTTTAAAAAATTGAAACCGTGAACAGGTCCTTCCACTGATTATTTTGCGAAAAGGACCCCATAGTTCCGTAAATTTGACGCGGTCGTCGGTTCTTTTGGCCCGGAAGATTTAAAAAAATTTGGAATCACGCGCAGGTCCTTCCGCCAATTATTTTGCAAAAAAAGTCGGTACTTTCGACCCGAACAGGTTCTTCCACCGATTATTTTGCGAAAAGGACCCCGTAGTTCCGCAAATTCAACGCAGTCGCCGGTTCTTTCAGCCCAGAATATTTAAAAAAATTGGAATCACGAGCAGGTCCTTCCGCTAGCTGTTTTGCAAAAAAACGCTGGTTCTTTCGACCCAAAAGATTTTAAAAAATTAGATCATAAATAAATTCTTTCACCGATTATTTTGAAAAAAAGACCTATAGTTCCGCAAATTCAATTTACAAAAAACTCGGACCAAGTATTTTCTCACGGCGAGACACAAATCTGTGGCTTCACCTTCTGTCTCGCGCTAGGCTCGGCTTCGAATTAACGTCTCCGGCTCGCTCCAGCTGGTGTTTGATGGGATGGGTCAGGTGAGACCAGCCCAGCGCCACCAAGAGTAGGCGATAAGGCAAGGGACCCGCATAGGGCCATTTTGTTTTTTATCAGATGTCTAAACAAAACAAAAGAGCAACTATTTGTACATATTTTTGAAAATTTCAGATAAGGCAAATACTACCGTATATAAGGCCGGGAGTTTTCTTGGCCACTCGTGCGGCCACGTCATTTTGGACACGACATGACGCAGGGCGCTTCACCGTGTCATGTGCACGCGAGCTCGTGCGCCCTGCCGTTCGTACGGCGCATCACGTGTTGAGCCACGTCACCCCACCATTCGTATGGCGTGTTACGCATTGAGCCACGTCGCCTCTGAAATTACAGGTTAACCTGTTTTTTCCTGTTTTAGGGGGTTTTTTATTGGGAAAGCCCCTGAAATTTCATTTTTTAGGAAAAGGCAACTGAGGTTTAAAAAAACGATTTTGCCTATTTTTTTCCTAGAAGATCCGCAGACTCCAAACTTTTTCAAAAAATTATTCTTTTTTTTGCTGGAGGCCTCCAAAATTTCAAACTTTGTTTTCAGCGCGTGGTTCTGAACGAAAGGTGGCACGAAATTTGCTAAAATTACATATTAGCCCAAATTTTTTTCCCTGGAGATTTTTAAGGTTAGCTCTAGGTCTCTTTCTTCGCTGTGAGTCCCTGGTTTTCCGAAAATACCACCCAGGAAAAAAAATAGTCCCGAAATCTTTTTAGGATTACGTAAAATTTATCCCTGAGTTCCATAAATTTTCTAGAATTACAACGAAAATTATATGGTTCGTCGCGAAGATATTGAAAAAACATCTGAATTCTTTCCTTCACGGGAAGGCCTGGATTTCACATTACAACTGACGTGTTATGGCGCAACGTGCGCCGCACCCATATGTCTAGTTGTTTTCATAGGAGCACGTAAGTTCGTGAATTCGTAACTCAAGGAAATTGAAAACGACGACCATAAATGAAGTAGTCCTCTCGAAAACAAAAATTTGTCATACTCCTTAAAAAATACTCTCTACAATGATGAATATAACGTATATTTTAACTTTACACAATAATCATAATGACAATAAAATTAAGAAATTTGTAAGAGAAAATAACTTAGACACCCCACATATTTATCACGGAATGACAAGAAAAATATTTTATATGTGTGATAATAATTAAATACATATGATTAAGAGAAAACAAATAAAAGTACAATAGGAATCACATCATTAAATTTGCGTGTAATCTTTATAGAGATGATCATTTTTCTAGCCCCTCTTAACTCTTTTTTGTTTTTGCAAATCTAGCCTCTTCTTAAGTAGAATTGTAAATCTAGTTCCCTCTCCATAATAGAATGTGCCTCCTACGCTCCTCTACCGCGGGAGCGCCTCCCACGCTCATAGTCCGAGGTAGGTCGCTACTACTCCAGCTCCCAGGCTCCTCAGGCTCGGTAGGTGATAGGTGTCGTCTGCCATATCTTCTGTGGTTAAGGGTTTGATTTATAATTCCACTCCTAAGGAAGTTATATATGAAAAAAAAACAAGGTAAGCAGGTAGAAAAGTGACCACTTTATTTTTATATCCGTTTATAAGACTATTTAAACTATAGACTTTATATTTTTTAACGTTAATGGAGGAAGTATATTTGCTTATACATGGACACGGCGGCGGCAAGGCTGAAGTCGTGGTGTCATCCATGGGCCATCGCTATCGTGTCATCCAAAATAAGTACACATCGACGAGCATGGACAGGAGTAGAACTTCAAGTGGAATCTTTAATTGTCTTCGTGCGCCCGGGCAAAACATATCAAGCAGTGAAGTCAAGGACAAGTGATTACCCCCACAAGCAGGGTTCCACGATTTTTGTGATTTTTGGCTGTAATCTACCCAGCTCGATTTCGGAAACCGCTCCATAAACTGATAAAATTTATATTCAAACTCAAAAAGTTTAGAAAATTTATGAAATGTGTTAAAAATATTTGCAATTTTTTGTATGAGGTCCTGAAGTAAAACTAATGGTGTTGTAAAATTTTCAGATCTTTATTAGACCTACGCATTTTTAAAAAAATTTAGCAGTGCAACTATTTTGTATATACTCTTCTGTTTTTTATTTTCTAGAGGCAATAATGAAGTCTAATATTTATGAAATTTTTGTGTGAGGCCCTAAGATAATGATAATGATGAGGCAAATTTTTCAAATGATGATCAGACATGTGAGGTCTAGAGCAATGTGGTTGCATGATTGACTTATATCAAAGGCTTACAAGGTTAAATTCTTAGGGTGACTAAGGCAAGACTTTCACATATCCTCTGCCTTGCTGGCCCACCTTAGCATACTACCCCTTGTCACTTGCCCTAATATCTAAATTATTATCACTTCAGTTGATTACCAAGCACCACGTGTCAACAATTCAATATCGTTGCGTGACATCCTCTTGCTACAACAACTCAATCTCATCATGTGACCACATATGACACAAATTTATAACATTATTTCATATTCCATTAGTCAAGATTAATTATCAATGATTCAAACACATGCAATGACGTGGCATGACTAAGCATATTAAAGCAATCTAACAATCCCATGTTGATTTTAATAGTAACCAACTATCCTAAATCAATTTAGGGTGACAATAGATTATGGCATACAAATAACAAGGTTGGTATAAATCAACTAGGTAGATTATCTAAATCCCAAATTAATTAAAAACCATTGTATACGTGAACTAATATGCAATAAGGTAAAAACAATATAACGATTTTGTAAACATGGGTTCAACATGGTCAAAACACAACTTATCTTGGTAAAGGTCCTAATCTTGCTCTTGATGGTGCTCCTGAGTCGATGGATCATCCTCCGATGCGTCGCACAACTCAACGTCTACACGAATCGAAAGAGAAAAGCAAATAAATAATAAACACAGAGAACAAATGAACTCTAAAATTAAATAAAATTCACCATTAAATATATCTTAATTTTATAAATTTTTAAAAATTTGAATCACCTCAATTGGAGCTCATATGAGGGAAAACGTACTCGAGGAAAATTCAAAAATCCTAAAAAAACAGAAAATTTGAAAAATCATAAATAAACAAATTATTTTTATATTGAAAAATCGCATTATTACATCATCATGACATCATGCTGATGTCAGCTCTGGCCGAACCAATCGGGCGCCGCCATGTCGCCTCGGTCCATGGGCTAAGTCCACGAAACTGCATTTGTTCACCGTGGATTCAGTCCACAACGCATAGGGTTCTGCACGGCAGGCATTGTCACTTGCTTGGCTCGACCAATGGTGTGATCCGGACCGCCCATCTAGGATCTAACAGCCTGTGACTATGGACCCCGATTCGGTCACACGGCGTGATGCGAGGCTTCCACGTGGCTACATCTAGCAATTCCTTCTCGCATTTTGTCGGCGTACTTTACGCCAGGGTACCCTCTCCACCGCAGACAAGTAAGACCACGTGGCGGTCTGGCGAGCAGGCGGGCGATCAGGCCCCTCTCGCCGGGCGTCGGCCCACGTGGCGTCTGGCGAAAGCAGCGGCGCTCAAGCCCTCTCGCCGGGCGTCACCACGTGGCGCCCTAGCGAAAGCAGTGGGCGATCAGACCTCTCGTTGGCGCCGACCCATGTGGCGACAGGCGGCGGTGGGCGCTCAGCCCTTCGCGAAGCGCCGCCCACGTGGCGGCCTAGGGAGCAAAGTGCGATCAGTTCCCTCTCGCCGCACCGCCTGACGTGGCGGCTCGGGCGAGCAGCGAACGATCAAACTCTTCGCCGAAGCGTTGGTCCACGTGGCGGCGCGCGCGTTCGAGCCCTCTCGCTGGCGCCGCCCACGTGGCGTACTGGGCGAGTAGGCGGCGTTCAGCCCTTCGCCGAAGGCCGTACGTGGCGGCTCGGCGAGTGGGCGGCGCTCAAGCCCTCTCGCCGCACTGCCCATGTGCCACCGGCGAAAGCGGCGGGCGTTCAGCCCTCTCACGGGCGAAGCGGCCACGTGGCGGCTTTGGCGATCAGTTCTCTCGCCAGCGCCGGCCTGCGACGGCCTATCATGTAGGCAGGCGAATCAGGCCCCACTCGCCAGGCCACGCGGGCAACCAAAAGAATGATAGGAAGGCTTCGCCTCGAAGTCTCCTTCCCCTGACACGCAGTGTTAGGGCCATTAATTGCGAGGAATTCTACTGTTGACATGACGACAGCCTATCCCTCTCACGCCTCACACCTAACCCATCGTAGGAATGTCACATCCCGGGCGGACCAGGCGAAGCCATACATCGACATTAAATGAAGCTTGAGGGACAGATCTACAGTGATGGGTGTAATTAATGAGTCGTAGATCAATACGATGTCATCTTCTCACTTGCCCGAGCCAGCTCAGTCTATATAAGGGAGCTCTGGTGCATGGAAGAGGGGATCCTCGATCCGATCCAAGCCCAGAACAAACTGAAAAAAGCATTGTAACCGCCTCAATATTCTTCAACAAAGATCTAGCAGGACGTAGGGTTTTTACCCACACTGGGGGTCCGAACCTGGGTACATTGTTGTGTTCTTTGATCTGTTGATCCCCGGGATCCCTCGCGCGAGAGTCATTAGGGTTTTCGACAGTGAAGACGCCCTCTACCGAACCTTAATCTCCGTCCTGGGAGAAACCCCATCCGTTGACAGGGTCCTGTCCGACAAAATACGCCGACACACACTACTACAGAACCGGCCTTCACAACCGGTCTATCACAAGCGGTTAGGTGCGCACCGCTTGTGCTCTCGTGCCAAGCGGTTCAGGCAGCAAGCGGAGGGTCTCTAGAAGCGGTTCTTGAGATTTAACCCCTTCGAGTCCCATCTCTAGAAGCGGTTCGTGTCTAGAACCGCTTAGAGATATAGAAGCAGTTTGAGACACGAACCGCTTTATAGGTGAGGATCCGAAGCGGTTCGTGTGTAGAACCGCTTGAGACCCCTTCCGCCCAACAGATTTAAACCCCATCTTCCTTCCCGAGCTCGACCGACACAGAGTGGTGGGCGAGAGCAGTTCATGGGGAGGTGCTTTGCCAAAATTTTCAATTGAGGCTATTAGCTTCAATTAATTGTTCCTAAGGTGAGTAGCATGTTGTCGACATCCTTCTCACCTATATATTGATGTTTTTGTGCATTGGATGTTGAGAAATCATGTTTTGTTCTTGTGGGAATTGTTAGTGTACATGTTTCGTTGTTGGCTTATTTTTTGTTCTTAAGGTGATATATTGTTTGGTGTATGGAATGAAATGCAATAAATGTGAATCGATGAAAAATTAGAAAGGTGGGGACAAGGTAAAAATAATTTTTATTTAGTAAAATTAAAATGCGGAATGATAGAAAAGGTTTGCATGAATATGTAACAATTAGTTAGTTTTATTTTAAAAAATGCAGCAGGATTAGAAATAATTAGTTGGCTTTAGTTGAAAGAATGCGAAATGATTAAAAATACAAAACTATTAGACATAGTTAGCTTTAATTAAATATAGTGATAGATGTTGTTATTATTTTTATTGGTGTAGATGAACCGCAATGGATGTACAATGCGACCGTCGGTCAAGAGAGTTCAGAGATGGCATGAAGGAGTTTCTCGACGCGGCCGTTGCATTTTTGCCTCCAGGAAGCTTCATACATTGTCCGTGCATAGATTGCAAGAATGAGAAGGAGCACTCCGAACGATGGATGGTTATGAGCCATGTGATCACGAGAGGTTTCATTGCAAACTATACCTGTTGGACCCACCATGGAGAAACAGAGGCGATTCGACAGAAGACGATGAAGAAGACGAAGAAGAGGAAGATAGAGCCAACGGATGCCTGACACCACTCAATACGGGTCCGTGGAAGATACAATGACGAGTTTGGCGATGATGAGTTAGATCGATGTCCGTGATGGAGAGGGAGAGTTCACAGAGGAAAGACAATACAAGAAGTTTCAGAGCATAGTAGAGGACCACAGAATCGCTTTGTACCCAAACTGTGGATGTGGCCACAAAAAGTCTGCAGACTACACTAGAACTCATGCAATGGAAGGCCACAAACGTGTGTCGACAAGGCATTCAATGGTTTGTTATAACTCAGAAAGAAGTTGCTTCCTAAGGTAACACTCTACCCGATCCACGATGAAGCGAAGCGAGTCCTCCGCCCTTTAGGATTGCAAGCACGGAAGATACACGATGTCCTAACGATTGTATCCTCAGACGCAATGAGTATGCCGATTTGGAGGTTTGTCCAAGCAGCGAAGAATCCCAGATAAGGTACAAGCAGACGATCCGTGAATTAGATGGGAATCATACGAAGAAGAGAACTCCACCAAAGTATTGTGGTATTTCCTGTGATCCCCGCTTGAAGCGCCTGCTTGCTAACGAAGGTCATGCCAAGATGATGCGCTGGCATGCGTAAGAGCGTAAGGAAGACGGATGCTTAGACACCCCGCAGATGGCTCGCAGAGAGGAAAGTAGATAGGGCTTACCCGAACTTTGCAAATGAGGTCGAAATATAAGGTTTGGGTTGAGCACCGATGGGATGAATCCTTTCGGCCGCTTGAGCAAAGATCCATAGCACTTTTGCCCGTGACGCTTTGCATCTATAACATTCCTCCATGGTCAGCATGAAGCGGAAGTACATCATGATGCCATTGTTGATCGGCGTCCGGCAACCCGAAACGACATCGATGTGTACCGAAGCCATTGGTTGAAGACCTTGTGAAGTTATGGGAGGATGGTGTACGGGTTTGGGATGAGTACAAAAGAGAGTATTTCAACTGCGGCATTGTTGTTTGTAACAATCAATGATTGGCTCGCTTCTCAGAACTCGTCCTACCAAACTGTCAAAGGGTTTAAAGCATGCACCCAAAGGTATAGATGAAACGGATCGCATGTACCGAAAAACTCTCTAAGTGTGTGTCGTGGGCCACCGCAGTTTCTTCCCGGCACTATGCTTTGAGGTGGAAAGGCAATAATTTAACTGGGAACTGAAATTGTGTTAAGCCTCAAAGATCGTAATGGGCGACTTGTGTTTGCTATGGTAAAGGATCTGAAAGTAGTATTTGGGAAGGGTCTTGGAAGCATACATGTGCTTAACGAGGATGGTCATGCACCCACATGGAAGAAGAAATCAATATTTTGGGACTTGTCAGATTGGGAAGTTTTGGAGGTTCGCCACTCGCTTGACTTCATGCACATCACGAACAATGTTTGCTTGAACTCGCTAGGCTACATAGATATGTATGGCAAATCGAAGATACACCGCAAGCTCTAAGGACCTTGAAGACATGGAGGTGAGGAGTGACCTACATCCTAAAAACAAAGAAGGACAAAACAACTTTTTCTACATCCTGCGAGCTACACTCCAAGCAAAGAAGAGAAAAAAGCATGATTGAGTGTTTGAACAGGTGAAGGTCCTTCTAGATACTCCTCAAATGTAAAGAGACTCGTAAACACGAAAGAGAACAAACTCCAAGGCCTAAAATCCCATGATCGCCTTTGTGTTGATGACACAGCTTGTTCTTGTGAGTCATTAGAGGTATATTGCCCAGTGGGTGGGGGGACAATCACAAAGCTATGTTCCTTCCTGAGCGCCATTTCGCAGAAGGTTGTCGAACCAAATAAACCGCCTAAGTTGGAGGCCGATGTGGTACAAAGTTTGGTTAGCCTCGAGATGATCTTTCCTCCTGCATTCTTTGATATCATGGTTCATCTCACCATTCACCTTGTCAAGGAGATAGGTATCCTCGACGGTGTATCCGCACAACATGTTCCCTTTCGAGAGGTACATGAGTGTCCTCAAGAAGTACGTCCAGAACTGTCAAGGCCCCGGAGGTCGTGATTGCCGAGGGCTACGTGACGAGGAGGTGATAGAGTTTTGTGTTGATTACATGAATGATCTAAATCCTATCGGCGCCCCCATATCACGACACGAGGGGAGGCTACGGGCAAAGGGACAATAGGAAGGCAATCAGTTGCATGCAATGATCTTGTTGCATTCAAGCAAGCGATTTCACTGCTCAAGCAATCAACTATAGTCGCCCCTATGTCCTTCAAAGACAAGAGTGTCCTACGCCATGAGTTCACAGGAAGACAGAGAGTTGGATAACCTCAAGCACATGGATTCTTTCTCGCAATTGCTCTGTATACATCCTTGAGGAAGGGTCAAACGATGAACTATTGCAACGCTTGGCTCGGGGACCATCACAAGAAATTGTGACATTCAAGGGGTATGAGATCAATGGTTACACATTCTACACCAGATCCCAGGATAACAGGAGCACCAACTGTAACAATGTGTCCGTATAGACGCCAAGACAACAATGGCGGAGTTGGACACATATTATGGTTTCATAGAAGAAATATGGGAGTTTCGACTATGGACCTCTGAAGGTCCTCTATTTAAGTGCCAATGGGTCAAGTCGACTCCAAATGGTGTGAAGGTCGACAACACGGCATGACAACCGTGGATCTCACAGAAGTCGGCTATAGGCGCGAACCGCTTGTTCTCGCGAACGATGTGATCCGTGTCTTCTATGTAATGGACATGTCAAGCAAACCTAAAAGCGTATGACAAGCAAAAGGTAATGCCAAAGCGACATGTGGTTCTCCAAGGCAAACGAAGGATTGTAGGAGTTGAGAACGCCACCGACGAGGAAGAGTATGGTCGGCCGACGAGCTCTCTCCTTTTACGCTTGATGTCGACATAAACGCCCCGCGTGTGATGTTGATATCGATGTCCTTACATACGCCACGATCATAACGAAGGAACAATTGTAAAGACGAAGACTTAAGATGTACTACTTGTATACAAATTATTCCATATGATCATGTTGATATGTTGATGTTTAGCATTGCTTATACATAATTATTTCTACAAATTTTAAAATGAAAACAAAGCCTGAAAACCATTTGTACAAATTTTAAAATGAGAACAAAGCCTGAAAATTTATATCCACTCTATGAAAGGACTGCATAAATTTTACTATACAAAGAGAAATTCAGCTTAGCATAGTTAGCTCATAAATTCCCATACAAAAACCCCAAAAGCAGTGTAAAATTTACAACATTACAATGATAGCTATATTAACTAAAAGGAGCAACATTACAATGATAGCTATATTAACTAATTTCTTTAGCATATCCTCTACTCTTTCCATCCTTTCTTCTAGCTTTTTAATACTCTTGTTGTCATCGAAAGCGTAGGATGTGCATCTCTCCTCTTATAGACACTAGTCAGCTTGGATCTGTGAACTCTCCTTGGCAAAGAAATCTTCTTGTAATGCAAAGAATTTGCATTGCAAGATTTTCAAGACTATGGCTGGCTTTATCAGCCCACTACCAATACGGACATGCTGTGCCCTTCAAACAGAAAGAATGGAACGGAAGGTGAAAGTCAAGGAATATGAACAAATGAATAACTTCAAAAACTTATCGACATATTCGAACACTTCATGAACACTCGGGATGGATTCTTGGATGTATGGGAGGTGAACACATTTAGAGGATCTCCGCATCGAGGACACGATAGCTTCATCCGCAATGCCTCTTGTTGTCTCTTCGTCTCGCCATTTGATGAAGCCGTCGACATGAATTAATTGCTTCAAAGAGTGAAACAAATTACCATCAACAATATTTTTTCTTTACTCCAACATGAATATATATGAATTAATTGCTTCAAAGAGTGAAACAAATTACCATCAACAATATTTTTTCTTTACTCCAACATGAATATATATATCAACAAAACTCCTTGTGGGCATTTCACCGAACACCTTGTGGGCATGAAAACAGAGAGCAGGAGGGAGCGTGCGACAGAGAGGAGGCCCTCGGGACTTATAAAATTTGAAGGTGTGGGAGAGTGCATGCGGGGACTTAGAGAATTTAAAGCTCTACCCACTTCTACAAGCGGTTCCATCTACAAGCGGTTGGTATTATGAACCGCTTGTAGAAAGCCACAGTAAAAAAAAGAATGGCAAGGGGGCGCGAGCGGGGTTCGAACCGAGGTGGACGAGCCCGTACACTCAAGCGCCACGCGCTAGCCAGGGGGGAGGAAGAGATCTTATCGAACTATCTTGGCACCGTATTGTTTTTAATATTATGCGGTCAGCACCTTTACAAGCGGTTGGTATTACGAATCGCTCGTGGAAGTAACTTGTACAAGCGGTTGTTATTACGAACCGCTTGTACAAGGGTGCTCTACAAGCGGTTCGTAATACCAACCGCTTGCATAGGGCCTTTCCCACACCGCCCATCCATGCGTTCTACAAGCGGTTAGTAATATTAACCGCTTGTAGAAGTCTTTCTAGCGGTTGATAATACCAACCGCTAGATCACTTCTACAAGCGGTTGTTATTACCAACCGCTTGTAGAAGTGGGTGCCCTATATAAAGTTGATACTGCCCGCTCTTCCTCACACCCTAAATTTTCTAAGTCCCCGCGCTTCCTCACACCCCAAATTTTCTCAGTGCCGCCGCCTCCGTCGAGACCCCACGCCAACGCCACCTCGCGAAGGACCTCCTATGCCACCGCTCGACGCCGCCCCGCCATTCCACCCCGGAGGACCAGAGATCCTAGGTACGCGACGAAACGCCCCCTCCTGCTCTCTCTGTTTTTATGCCCATAAGGTGTTCGGTGAAATGCCCACAAGGAGTGTTTATGCTGTGCTGTGATTTGTGGATGGCTATGAAGTGCTGTGATTAGTGGATGGCTATGAATGTGTTCTGCTATGAAGGAGTGTTTGTTTGTTGGTGTGTCGTGGATGGTCAGGAGTAGCGTTAGTATTGGCGGGAAGTCATCTTGAGTAATGTTAAATTCGCGAAATACTGTTGAGGTCATGTTTTGTCGGTATTGTAATGCTGAGTTGTTTGGGTTAATGACTTGCTGTTTTGACTGTGTCTTGGAGAGGAGGAAAGGGTTGTCTGGGGTATAAATAGCCTGGGCAGTTGTGTGTGAAAGGGCGAACTGAATATGAAATGAAAAACTGAGTTTATAGCCTGGGCAGTTGTGTCGGAGGCCATGGGGTATAACATGGTGTCTTGTGGTCGCTATGCTGTGTATGAACCGGTAAAGATTACATATGAGCTGTGACTTCTGCATATTGTTTGTTGGACATAGCATAACTCTGCTTCTGGGATGTTCTTAGAGTATATATGCTTCAGTAGAAAAAATAGTCATTTTCAGTGAGATGTGAAGTAGAATCTGTGAAAACATGTATGCCCTGCGACGTAATCACAATCTATCCTTTATTCTAGATTGAGGCTGGTCAGATGAAGATAAGGACTCAGTAAAATTTGCTGAATAAAAAAATAATGAATCATTCTTATTCCACACTAATATGATTTTCAAAAAATGAAATAAGGTTATAAATCCATGACTAGAATATTAATAGTCTATTACACAAAAGGAAAGCAGAGCAATCAGTTCCTTGTCAACCAAGCACGTCACCTCGTGGCCTTCTCCACGGAGTGTATCGTATGCTTTGCTGGCAGCCATGCTTTTGGAACTTGCATGTAACTTTCTAGGTCGGCATTTAATATCGCTGATGGCTCGCAACGGTCGGCAACGCATATCGCCGCTATGGGCCGTAGCGTGGAGAGCCCATCTACGACATTAGGTGCCATTGCTGAGAAGGTCCTGTCTCGAGTGACCAAAGATTCTAAGTTCCAAAAGCATGGTCTAAGTAGCGAGCATACGATACACTCCGGAGAAGGCCACGAGGTGACGTGCTTGGTTGATAAGGAACCGACGCTCGCTTTTTTGGTGTAATAGACTATTAACATTCTAGTCGTGGATTTATAACCTTATTTCATTTTTTGAAAATCATATTAGTGTGGAATAAGAATGATTCATTGTCAATTGTATATGTATCATGTGAAATGTGTAAGTATATGCGAATTGTCAATTGTATATGTACCATGTGAAATGTGTAAGTCTATGTGAAACGTACAAGTATATATGAATTGTCAATTGTATATGTACCATGTGAAATGTGTAAGTATATGTGAAATGTACAAGTATATGTGAATTGTTAATTGTATATGTATCATGTGAAATGTGTAAGTCTATGTGAAATGTGATCTCATCAGGCACAAACCTGTTCTCGCCGATCTTAAACTATGCTTTCAAACTCGAATTGTTCTCAACAACCTTGTCTTCATATATAATCTAAGCCTCGAGATGTGCTCTACTCTAGATGGCGACACCAAGACGTGGTGACCCGGCTTTCGATGAGGCGGAAAATCTGATATTCGAGACCATTGCGCTGGGTAGCATCTTAGCCAATGAGGCCGTTAACACTGATGCGGAAAATCACGATGGTGCTGCTGATGCTGTCGATGAGGCCGTTAACACTAGTACCGAGGTATACTCTCACCCATTACGAATAGGTTTCACCCGTAAACATGTTAATTATTCTAAAATCATTCATATTATATGTGTTTGTGTATCCACCGGCACCTCATCGCCACCCAACCGGAATGAACCGAGGACCTAACAAGAAGCCTTCGACAAAGTACGTGATAACAAAAGTCGGCAACGACGGAGTCTGCTAGCCCCGAATCAGCAATTGGGCCTTTCAACAACGCTTGCGGCTACCACGTGAGGGATCACGCCCCAATCAAGATCCGTAAATGGGTTGAAGTCCTGCGCACTACCAAGGAACCGCTCGAATGATATAAAGGAAAATTTCACTTTTCCGTATGGGTACGAACGAAGGCCAAGGGATGGGCTTTGAAGAAGATGGCAACTTCCTTTCAAGAAGGAAGTCGCCCTCACCCGCAAGTACATCGACAAAGGAGAAAGGCCGACTTCAATAAATTTCCTAAGCCGCCGATCATTGGGATGCTTCGAGAGTACAAGTCGCTTGATGCGGGATGTGCCGCGAGAGAAAAAACAAGGTGAATGCACAGAAGAAGAAATACCACCACCATCTCGGACCGGTGGTTACATCAAGGCCGCAAAGAAATGGGACAAGCGGAAGATGAACTTCAAGAAAGACGATATTATACTGAAATCGAGAATTGGGAGCCCGCATGCGCAATTGGTTATTGGCTCACGGGCGCGATTTGCCGATGATTTCAGTAGCTTGGTGATGGCAAGCGATACCAAGAAGTTGGCGAAAGGATTGCGAAGCCATCGAAAGGCAGACTCGGTCCAGATCCTTAGTGACGGACAGGAGAATGACAAGCTAACATATGCCCTTCAAAACCCCGAGCACCCGGACGACATGAGGTTTCGGAAGGTGCCATGGAGGCACGGCTTTGCCAAAGACTCAAGCACTTACGAGTCGGGACAAAAGCAAGAGGAGATCGGGTAGAGTGAGCCGATTGGAGGAAGAGCTTAGAGCTACGAAGGCTTCCATCGATGTCCCGTCACGCAAAAAGTGTCCGGCAATGAGCCGCCGACAGGAGCACTACGTTCGACCAATGTTCAGCGGCGCCGAATCCGTGATCATCCGACCCGCCAAAAGAGCAGCTTCTTGGCGTCCGCCGTGGCCCTCGTAGTAGATTTACCCGCACGCCCGTCATCCCGTGGACAAGATCAAGGTTCGCCGCCGGTCGAAGCACACATTGATATGCGTAACCTCACCTTCAAGGTGGCTTACGGCATGGCTTATCCGGTGGAGGCGGGCGACATTCCATCGCAACGGATACCCTCCTGATACTCGAAGGTCATGGTGGAAGAGGTGGTGGGGGCTTCAAGATCTCATTCTCGATATTCCCGGGGCGACGAGGTGACCAACCTTAGACAGCCCTCCATGGCACATTCATCCTATGGCGCAAAAAGTACATCATATTTCCAGATGGTGTGGAGGTTATATCTCCAAAGAAGAGAGGCCCCGCATTTGAGCCACTCGAGAGCAAGCACGCCTCCACATCGACAACCCACGACTCCTCCAAATAGCTGCTCAGACGCAATGCTTCCCGGTGGTCCAGCCACGCCTCCTTCACCTCCCGCTCCACAAAGAAGCCCGACTCCGCCACCGCCACCGCCGAAAGTAAGAAGCACCCAACATCTCCAAATACCACGCCTAGCATCTCCCCCAGGAAGAAGCTCGATGTCGAAGGAGGATCCCTTTCGCACCTCCTCCCACGAAATCGGCATCCGGCAGCCAGAGAATATCAAAGCAACCGCCAAAGAGGCCATATGATCTCGATCAGCAGAGGAGCTAAATCAGATCCGTAAAGACGGAAGTGGCCAGTGACAAATATGCCAAAGAAGCCGAGCCCAAGCTTAAAATAGATAAAAACTGTGAAGCACTTTCAATATGCGAACGCGCCGCCACCGTGATGAGCGACTACAAAAGGACAATAAGAAAGGCTACGAAGCAAAATACACGGCTCCTTCATGAAAAGAAGAAGAAAGTGGAAGATCAGCAGAGTGCTAAGGAGTTGAGGAAAATGGCATTCATGAAGGAGGCGGGACTCAAATCATTAGACCATGATCTTCCAATGGCACCAACCAAATGGAAGTATGAGTTGGGCAAACCGCTAATTGATCCAAAGGATATAAAAGATCTCCCAATCAAGATGCGTCAAATGCATGAATGGTACATGGAAAGGGCATCTAAAGGAGAGCAAATGTTCCTCCTCCGTTTCCAAGATGAGTATTTCTTCCAAGGAACAACACGTAACTATGGTCGGGATTCGATGACTTGTACCATGTGTACCAAGGAGACGAGGTCAACGTGTCTTTCATGTCCTTTGGTGTCTGTAAGTGTCGATCTACTAAGTTTACCGCTTGCTTCCTCCCGCACCACAAAATTGAAAATCTAATTAACTTAGTTATCCTTCTTATATAGAATGGAGATACAACGATGTACAAGACGGGCAAACAGAACGCTGGCTTCATCGACCCGAGAGATTGTCAACGAGAAAATCTGGTCATACGACAAGCAAAAACCGCTACTTGAGGGATACCTTTTGCATGCATTGTTGAAACAACACTACAAACCGTATATACTTCGCCTTCAACTTCAAGTACGTGTTCTCACAAACCTCTTGTTCTTGTATTTCTTAAGCCATTGATAGTACGAGTAGCTACTTACGCATATGTTGCAATATATTTAATAGGTTTCATCGATCCTTCTAGTCATCGAGCTTGACAATAGCAGGATTACAGTTCATGACTCAAGAAGGAATCCAAATCCAAAAATACCAATGGTTCATTGACGTCCTTAACAGACATTTGCAAACTTCAAGAAGAAGCAAAAGGAGAATTCCGAAAAGAATTCAAGTCATAGTAAGCACTCGTGCACGTCGCATTACTACAAAAACTATTATTAATATACATGCGCCATAACAGTTCTTCATCTCATATTCAAATATCTCCCGTGAAGGTTAAACGCCGACTACCGGAAACAACTTATGCGGCTACTACGTGTTCCACTATATTCAAAGTTTTATCCATGGCGATGAGCCGAACATTATGCCGAGGTTCAGATTCGCATGTCAATTTGTTAGCTACAACTTACATTTTAATTAATTGCATGTGATCGGATATTTATATACTTCCCGCTTAATTAATTGTCACCCCAACATCGATGAGCACGTTAACGTGTTCCGCCTCACCGTGCGCGCCTCCAAGAACAACTCATCGGCTTCCTTGTCAACGAGGTTGTATCTCCAAATGGCGAGTTCCACGTAAGGTTTCTGCGTTGGACACCGCTGAACCGATGACTTACATCCACGCCGACCAAGGACATAAAGAGTGACGATACAAGAAATGAGTTCGATAATCATTTTTTTCATCATTCAAACTTGTAAACGCCGGTTGCGTGTATGTACTTGTCCATTTTTACACTATTAAGTTCGCTTTTTTGTGTAATCGAGCTAGCATGTGAACATGTGTATGAGTATGCATATGTAATATATATTTAATTGCAAAAAACTCCTCCACTCATATTTAATTTCATGGTCAAAAACGATATACAAAAACACCAGTAAGAACATATTCTATAATACATATAATCGAAAACTCTCTCCACAAGCGTTGGTGATTCCAACCGCTTCGAGTGTTGCTTCCACAAGCGGTTGGTAAGAATAACCGCTTCGAATATCCTTCTCCACAAGCGGTTTGTAACACGAACCGCCAGGAGTCCCCACGTGGCGCTCCACTCGCCCTCCCGAACACCTTCCCAACCGCTCGTGCCACAAAGACAAAGCGGTTGAGCAACCGCCAGATACCCGACGAGTATCACACGCGGTTGCTTAGAAGCGGTTACGAACCGCTTGTGGTAGCCGGTTCTGTAGTAGTGACATCTGATGGCAAACGTCCTACAGCGGTTTCATTGACGGAGCTAGAGAAGACAACTAAGGAACCGGCGATACATGACTTCTCTGACGACAAAACCTGTTGAATCCTACGTAGTCTGGTGCAACGTTCTTAGATCTGGAAACAAACACCGCAAAGAAGGCTCGACGGCGACAAACCGATCTTAAAGTTAGGGTTTCTAGAAATGAGCTTCATGGGTCGACTTAATACATACAATATTAGGCCACGTGCACACAAAGGATTTTGCTCGACCTATTATCGTTTATATGAATTTCTCCTAGATTTTTCTTTTAAAATAATTTCAAAAATTAGTTTAATTTATTTTAAAGAATAAAAATATCGTAAAAAATTCAAGAAAATTCTCATAAATACTTTTAGACTTTTAAACCTAAATAAATACTTTTAGCCAAACTTTGTATTAAATGTATCTATATATAATTAGTTTTCATAAAAAAGCCAATATACTTAATTTGAAATAAATTCAAATAAAATCCAAAAAAATCCAATAAATTTAGAAAAAACACAAAATGCACAAATAACAATAAAATAATAATAGATTTTATTTTAGGACAAAAATTTGGGAAGTTACAGCATTCACTCGATTTCTAGCAATTTTTGAGCGATTTTCAACAATTTTTGGTGCTGAGGCACTAGCGATTTTTGGGACTGAATCAGTATTGTTAACCATGCCCACAAAGGACTACCGGTCCAGAATGTACATTTCTTCTATCTATTTAAAAAAGGGTTTGTTTAATTATTGTAATTTATCTGGGGTCATGCCACGCCACCACGATCGACAATCACCACGGCCATGGTGAGTTTTATCCCACCTCTCGCTCCGAGGAGATCGTCGTCTTCGAATCTTTCTTTCAGTTCTGGTTTGGGCTCCCGGCTGGTGATTTCTTCTGTGGGCTCCTTTCTTTTTATGGCATTGAATTGGTCCACCTGAATCCCAATTCTATTCTCCACATTGCCGTCTTCATTCATCTTTGCGAGGCGTTTCTCGGAATTCGCCCGCATTTCAATCTTTTCCTCCACCTTTTCCTCCTCAAGCCCTTCCCGAGCAGGAGCTCCCCCAAGGTGGTTGGAGGCGCCGGCTTCCAGCTGAGAGATGGGGCGAGGAAGATTTACTTTGCCATCCCCTTCAGAACCTCGAACAAGGGTTGGCACCGGCAATGGTTCTATTGCGCCAACCTCGATCCTTGCTATCAGCGTATTCCACCAGACAGGCCCGAGTCTACAGACCGGGTTTTGTTCGATAGGAGGGCATCTTCGTGGCAGGCAAACCCTGACGAGGGGAAACCCTAGAGACTCCCACACGGAGGATTTTGGCGTTTATGAACTAAGATGACACGCGGATTTTACCCAGGTTCAAGCCCCCCTTGCCTAGGGTAACAGCCTTACTTCCTGCTGGATTTTATGTAGAGTGTTTGAAAGCAAGTACAGAGCTTTTTTGGGATTACAAGTTCTTCTTCGGGCTCTATTTTGCTCGAACTCTTTGTTCTCCGTCCTTCGACCCCCTTTCCCCATGCACCCGAGTGCCCTTATATAGGCCAGGCTAACGGGAGTAGGTAAAAGGGGGGTCATCATGCTGATCTCCATACATTTATTACTCCTTCCCGTCTTGTCCCTGCTCCTCCAAACCTCATTAAATGCCGATGCATGGCTTCGCCTTACTGGCTCGATGGGACCCCTCTACGACGGGTAGGTGACAGGCGTCAGAGGATTGGTCCTGCAGTAGAATTCCTCGCAATTAATGAACCTGACACGGCAGGCGCGCTGCTGGCACGGTACGATAGGGGAAGGAGGCTTCGAGGCGAAGCAACCTCGAACAACCTTTTTGCCTTGCGGCGGGGCGTGCTCGCCCACCCGCCGGCCAGGCAGCCACGTGGGCTAGGCACCGGCGAAGGGTGTCTCGCCACTGCCGCCCAACGCCACGTGGGCCAAGACTGCCAGGTAGGCGTGTTTCGCCACCCGCCACCAGCCGCCACGCGGGTTTGGGCGCCGGGCGGCGTAGGCCCTCGCCCACCGCTCGCCCGACGCCACGCGGCCGCAAGACTGGCCGGGCGGGCGTGCTTCGCCCACCGCCAGCGAGCAGCCGCCACGCGGCCAGCGCCGGGCGAAAGCAGGCTTCTCGCCCACCGCCGCCTCAACACCACATGGCCGCACTGCCAAAGCGGTGTGTGTCGCCACCGCCCGCTATGCCGCCACGTGGGTCACACATGCATTTTATGCGGCGGAGAGGGTACCCTGGTGCAAAGTACACCGACAGTAGCCCCCGGGCCCGTCCTGGAACGCGCATCTGGTCCTTTCGGGTTCTTCATTAAATGTCGGTGCGTTCTTGGATGGGGCCACTACTCATGAGGATGCGATCGCTTTGGTTCCCGTGCTTCATTGCATCCGCCGATTTTTTCTTGGGACCCGAAACGGTGCACAATCTTGTCTCTTCACGAACCGCTTGCAAAGTGCACATATATAGATGCATCCAGATTGCGGTTTACGCTACGCTTTCTTGTGCACTTCGACTTTTTGCTCCTTCGTCTTCTTTGCTTGAAACCCTCTAGCACTTCACTGTTCCCATGGCTTCTCCGATTCCTGCCTCCACCGCTGAGGCCAATGCGGTGAAGAGGATCTCCATCATTGCACCGGAGGGCGCCCTCCGCTTGCGGGCGGGGACCCCTACGCCACGGTGCCTCTCCGACGAGATCCTCCTCCACACCTGGGCGATAATGGCGGGCCTGATCCCGCCTTTCTCTAACTTCTTCCTCACGGTGCTCCACTTCTATGAAATCCATCACCTTCACCTCACCCCCAATTCCATCGTCTTCCTTTCCATTTTCGCTCACCTCTGTGAAATGTTCATGGGGGTGATGCCAAATCTTCCTCTTTTCTGCCATTTCTTTATTTGCCGCGCCTCCCACAACAACGAGGTAGTGGGGAGTTGCTATTTTCGCCTTCGGGACGGATTGGCTTCCCGCTACATTGCCTTTCAAATTCAGATCCAATCGAAAGCATGGCGCACGACCGGTCAGACATCAATGATGACAATGAGTCGACGCCTGGGTGCGGCCATGGCAAGGCCTCCCGAGAATTGGAACTCACCGGTCGAGGAGACGGTGAAGCTCCTGGCAATGGCGGCCCGCATCAACAGACTGCGGGACACCGGATTAACTAGGGTGCTGGTGGCCCGGGACTTCGTGTCCCGAAGAATCAGCCCCCTTCGTCGACGCGCCTGGCCCCTCCATGGCAAGATACAACAGCGACGCAGCGACATCACGCGCGACGCTCCTCGGACGTAAGTCTTTGCTTTTCTTTAGCTTCTTTTCGCGCACATACTTCTTTCTGTGGTTCCCTACCAACCGGTAGTCCTCCTTTATATCTAGCCAGGCGCCAACCGGCAGTCCTCCTTTATATCTAGCCAGGCGCAGGAAACCTAGAGTGGCCACTTATTACCAAGTGGCTCTCTGTATTGATGCCGCCGATCCCAAGCGGCTTGGACTTCCCGGCAGCGGCTCGACCGCTCGCTGACTTGGAGCACGCGGAGCGCCTGAGGATCGTCAGGCAGCTCCCGCCAATGGACTCCACCGGACCTGCCGTGGTGCTGGCCCGCGGCCCGCTGGTGATCAGGGGAACAGCCACCGCCAGCGATCGGGCCGCAGGCAAGCGGCCACTCGCCCCTGACGCTACGGGCCCGGACCCCAAGAAGGCCCGCACCACTGGCCAAACTTCCGCCGCCACAAGCTCTGTCGCGGCGGCCCCTTCGCAAGGGGCGGCAGCGCAGACCACCCCAACCACAACTTCGCCTGGGGTGGCAGCACAGGCCACCCCGATCGTGACTTCGCCCCCAGAGGTGCCGGCCCCGGCGGCACCAACTCCGTCGCCTTCACCAGCTCTTTCTCCTCCGGCGCCGACCCCGACTACCACGGCGCCAGCGCCATCGCCAAATTTCCTTTCGCCCAGCCAAATTTCGATCATGGTGCCGCGCCCTCGCCACGGAGCCCATGCCACCGTTCAACAAGGTGGACTCGTGCTCCCGCGGGCCGCCTTCAGCTTCAAGACGGCGCCGAGGGCAACTCCTCAAGACGCGCCAGGGGTGCAGACACCCCCTGCGCCAACTGGGGTGGCGGGAACCTCCACCCAAGTGCCTCCGGCCGCCACCGCCGAGAGGACCGAGGAGTGCGGCCCCAGCGCCGGTGCCTCCGATAGCCTCGCCCCTCGCACTGCTTCCGCCCCCGCCACACGCTCCATCGAGCTCTTCACCGAGCTCGGCGAGATCCATGCTTCACTGGGCTCTGTCCTTGCCACTGCCGCTAGGCATGGGGCCCAGACGGCCCAGCAACTGGCGTCAGTGAGAGGCGAGCTGATGCGGGAACGGGTAAGGGCGGATGCGGCAGAGGTGGCATTGACGCAAGAAAGGGCCGACGTGACCGCCGCGCAGCAGAGGGCAGAGAGGGCCGAGGCGGCGTTGAAGCACTCGGAGCATGAGTCTTACTGCCTGCGGCACAACCTCGCCATTATGCTCAAGAAGGCCTTCCAGCGCACCAGAAGGTGCCTGGAGCCCTTGGGGTTGTCATTGAATCCACCGCTGCAGGACAACGCCCTGCAGTTTGCCCATGCGACCAACCAGGCCGCAGAGGCGCTCCGGGGGTTGCCCGCTGCGCTGGCCGCCCGCTCCGCCAGAGAGGGACGCGAGGTCACGATCATGACCGCGACTTACGTGTTGTCATTGCGGCGCCGCGACGCCTTCGACCCGATGGCGCGCAGGATCGGCGATGAGGGAGGCGCGGCAGAAAGTGAGGAGCGGTGCACACAACATGAAAGCACATGGCCGGACTACCGTAGGCAGAACAGCCGGTCATGGACGTCTCCACCCCGGTGGCGAAGGAAGAGGACGCCGGCGAGCTTGACCTAGGCGCCGAGTGAAGGGCTGGGCAGCCACTTTATTTCTTTTGCTACTTTTCAGCTTAATTTGTCTTCCTGTGTATGCAAACGTCTGGACAATATCTTAGTGCAATGGATGTTTTACCTATTTTACTTGTGTGCGTGTTTATTCTGCTTGATTGATTTTGTTTGCCGGAGCTGCCAGGCGACCATGCTTGAACTTGGCCAAAATGCCAAGTAAACTTTCAGTTTTAGGGCAACGCTTCGGGATCCCTTTTTCATGCAACCAGCCATAAACACAAGCATAAACCACGCAAGTTGCGCAGAACTTAGGTAAAAAATGACTTTAAACCAGGCAGTTTACGTGAAACGCAGAATAGCCTTAGCTTTAGAGTTTTTACGCGAGATTGTCGATGGTTTAAATTCCTTTGGAACTTAGATCCTAATGATCTCTCGAACTGCTTCAAGAAGACAAATAAAGGAGGCAACAAGTTACCGAAAATGCCTTTAGGCCAGCAGTACTCAACGGTGACAACCAGCGGTGCTTCAGGGAGCCAACCCGAGGCGTAGGAGTCAGAAGTTCGAGCATCGGCCCAACTTGCACTGGTCACTTGCCCTCTCCAGACGCTGACACTTAGCACTTTTCCTTTTATCATCAAGGAGCTGTTGGCTTCTAGCATCCACGACAATCATGCATAGCTTGATTCACCTCAGCGCATACGCACAAAGAAATGGTTAAAAAATGCGGCGCAAAACACTTATCTTGTTCACGTCATTGGCGACCAAAAACATCCAAGCACCGGCCCCCAAGCATATGGGCGACCAGCAGGGATGCTTCAAGTTTTTCATAAAGCAGGGTTAAATGATGCCAGTCCTCACACGAGATAAGCCCCGGTTCACCTCTTTCGTTTTCTAAGTCCTTGCGATCCTTTTGGAGATCGAACTACGGTGCTGTATGTCAAAGCAGCAGGCTCCCAGGAGGAGTACTAGGCTAACGATGCTCGCGGTGACGACCAACGGTGCTTCAAGGAGCCAACCCGAGGCGTGCGAGCTGCGTCTGAGCACCGCGCCTATCCTGCCTCCTGGTCGTCCGTCTTTGTCAGATTCAGGCACCGAGTGTCACCACGGATTGCCAAGGAATTAGGAAACATATACGGGACCAGCGACATTCATGCGAGAGATTGCCACTTAGGGTGCAAAAAGAGCCAGCAAAGGGTAAAGCAAAAGCCTTCTAGGCAACAAATTTACTGAGCGCCAGTAGTCACCGATCAACCTGGGGAAAGACTCACCTTGAGGCCAACCACAGCGAACTACTGGGTACTTACAATTTTATCATGGATAGAACTTCCACAACAACTCAATGTTGTAGGAATTTGCCGCCTCGACCGTCCTCGATGGCATACCGACCGCCGGCCGAGATAATCAAACCACCTTAAAGGGCCCTCCCATCGGGAGACAGCCAGTGCAACCCGCATGCGTCTCAACTCAAGAAGACCAAGTCGCTAATCGCCGTGTTCTCTCAGAGACCCGGGTGGCGTGGTACCGCCTGAGGCTTTGCTGATATCAGGCGACGCGAAGGGCGGCCCGATCACGCACTTCTTCCAGGAGGTTGACCTCTTCTCACTGGAGATCTTCCTGGCCTTCTTCGTTGAACGCCAAGACGCGCGGGGAACCGAGCGACAGTTTAGAGGGAAGAACAGCTTCCGCACCGTACACCAGGAAGAAGGGTGTCTGCGGCCGGTCTGACCGGGCGTGGTACGGCGACCACAAGATGCCGGAGCTCTTCCGTCCATCTTGCCCCCGCCAGAAGCCGATCAAACGCCTCGTCTTGAGGTTCTTCAAAGACCAACGCTGGTGCGTTTCGCCCATTACTCATGGGGTGGGCCACCGAAGTAAAGCATACTTTGGTGCCCATTTCATCGCAGAACTCTAGAAAAGCCGCGCTGGTGAACTGAGTTCCGTTGTCGGTGATGATGCGGTTGGTGACTCCAAAGCGAGTAAAGATCCCGCGCATGAACTTGATGGCAGCGGCAGCCGTAATGGCGCGCACCGCTTCGGCTTCAACCCACTTGGTGAACTTGTCGATGACGACGAAGAGGTGGGTGAAGCCCCCTGTGGCTCGCGGGAACGGGCCCAGGATATCCAGCCCCCAGACCGCAAACGGCCAAGAGAGCAGGATGGTTTGTAGAGCTTGGGCCGGTTGGTGGATTTGCCTGGCGAAGAACTGACAAGCTTCGCATTTCCTCACCAGCTCGTAAGCATCCTGGAGGGCAGTAGGCCAGTAAAATCCTTGGCGAAACGCTTTGCCGACCAGCGTTCGACCGGACATATGGCTCCCGCACACGCCTCCATGGATATCAGAGAGTAGGCTGCTCCCCTCTTCCCGAGTGATGCACTACAGTAGAACTCCGATTCTACTCCGGCGGTATAGGTCCCCACCTACCAGAGTATAGCACTTGGCCTTGCGTGCAATCTTCTCAGCCGAGGCATCATCGTCGGGGATAACTTGGTCACGCAGGAAGGCTAGGATAGGATACATCCACTGATCTTCTGGCTGCTGCGTGGCGAACACTCGGTGCTCACCCGGTACTCCATCGGGCGGCGTTTTCCGGTTACCACATTGGTGGCACCGCCGCCTTCCCTCCTGCACTGGGCCGAGGCGGCACGCCGCCTTCCTCCTCGAGCCGAGGTCGGCAAGTGGCGCCGCCTTCCCCTTTCGAGCCGGAGGCCGCAACGACCATGGTGTTGTCCCCGATTGACTGGGGGCTACGACAGCGACACCATCATCCCCGCCTGAACTGGGGGCTGCGATGGACGGTCGCGATAGTCTTTCTTCGAAGACCCCGACCGGAATGGAAGCTTTTGAGGACGCAAGCTGTGAAAGCCCGTCCGCCAGATGGTTGTCGCGCCGAGGGATATGAACATACCCCAATCCTTCAAAGTGGCGCTCCATTCTTCGGACCTCCGCCAGGTACGCCGCCATGGTGGGGTCGGAACACTGGAATTCCTTCCGCGCCTGGTTGATGACTAGCAAGGAGTCACCTTTGACTTGGAACACGGATGCCCGAGGTCAAGCGATCGCAACTCCGCCAAAGAGCCCTCATATTCAGCTATATTGTTTGTAGCCTTGAAATCGAGGGCGACCACTGAGAGGACCCGAATTCACCAATTCGAATCCACTATGTTTTACCGCACTAGTCCCACGATCAATCGCTAGTGCACACAGCTTAACATCGGTAAGCATCATATCATACACAACGATAAGAATAATAAGACTTTATTTGTTGAATATAACTAGTGTATGATCTTATGATCACTTACAATTATTCAGCCACATGGGCTAGATTGAAAATAACTTGAACAAATGCAAATGGAAAAACAAGAAAGACGAGATGTCCCATCAAGACACCACAAAGCGATCGACAAGGATTGGCCTAGTGACACGCTGGCCCACCGAAAGTCCTCCTCCAATAATGACGATGATTTCCTCCACTGTTGTTGGTTGTTAAGCAAGGGTGAGTACACCAACACGTACTCAACAAGTTGTGCACAAAATGCAATTCTATCATAGCTATATGCAGGCTTATTCCAAAGGAAAGGCTAGGGTTTATTTGCAATAAAGCAGCATTTGAAACACATATATCTCATAGATTGAAAAGATAGTAAAACAAATAACAGTAAGTAGATTCCACTGTTTCTCAAATCAAACCCAAGCGTTTATCCTAAGTCAAATTCCATTATCCACATGGCATCCTGCCATCCCATAACAGTTGTCCATTTTAATTAACTACCCCTTGACTGTAATCCCCGAGCATTGCTCAATACCGTGAGCACGGCTATCCGAATAGTTTGTACACTCTGCAGAGGTTATGCACTTTACCCACATGATTATAACAAAGCCTTTACAATGCATCCTCTTAACCCGATGCTACCACACGAGGTTTCAACATCAAGGGTTACACCACCTACAGGCCCCCCTCTTGCGCCATGTGAGTTTCTCCGTACACCCGAACTCACACCACCACGATAGCACTCAAGTTAAGCATTTGCAAATTAGTCAGCTAGGCTGCCCCATAACAGACATGTGGTTGCATGATAGACTCATGTCAAAGGCTCGCAAGGTTAAGTCCTTAGGATTGATTAAAGCAAGACAGACACATACCCTCAGCTCCTCTGAGCCCACCCTGGCACACTTGCCTTTTCCACTTGCTTCAATCATAAAGTGATTACCACCCGGTTGGTTACCAAGCACCACGTGCTTTCCACAAATCAACATCGTTGTGTGACCTCCCCGCCACGACAACTCAATCTATTTGTGTGACCACACATGACACACAAGTTAACATCATTGTTCCATATTCCATTAATCAAAATTAATACTCAACATCTCATGTACATGTGATGACGTGGCATGGCTAAGCAATTCTATTCGATCCGTTCTAACCATCCATGTTGATTTCAGTATTAACCAACTATAATTAACCAACCTACGGTAACAAGTGGATTATGGCATACAAATAACAAGGTAGGGTGTAATTCAAAAGGTACATTAACTAATCCCAAAGTTAAGTTAAAATCATTTGTACACATAAAATATCATGCAATAAGTATATCAAAATAGCAATTTTGCAAACATGGGTGCAACATGATCAAAGTGCAACTTGCCTTGCTTAAGCTCCTGGTCTTGGTCTGAATATAATTCTTGAGTTGCAAATTCCTCCTCCGAAGCCTCGCACAATTCAACGTCTACGCGAATCGAGAAGAAATAGCAAATAAACACCAAAACCAAAGAACAAATAAACTCAAAAATTCAAATAAAAATCACCATTGGAGAGATCTCAATTTTACAAATTTTTAGGAATTTGAATCACCTCAATCGGAGTTCGTATGCAAAAGTTATAGCATTTAGAAGTTTTAAATTCCTGGAAAATCCTTAAAATCATAAAATCCGAATTAATCAAATTATTTTTATATAGAAAATCCGGATTTTTCCCGCCCCGAACGTACGGACAAAACGTGGCAAAATCTGGACCCTTGGATCCTAATCTAACAACTCCTATTAAATCTGCTACGTGGCTTATTATCCACCGTTAGATCTAAATCCGACGATCAAGGTTAACCTAAGGGTTTTACTGTGCACTTAAATGACGTGGACGACTCCTAACCCTCCGATTTCAATCCGACGGTGAGAGCTTACCCGTGTACTTCACTGTGCACAAGGCGATGCGGCTTGTTCCCGTGCGTTCGATGACGATCCGGCGGCTAGTATCTCTCCGAACAAAGAATGGTCAAGCGGCGGCGAGGTCTTCTCGAGTTGGGGCGGCGACCCGACCGACGCATGCCGCAAATAAGCTCGGCGAAGAAGAGACAACGAATCCGACGCGTCTTGTAGTGGCGAACTCGAAGCTAGCCTCGAATCGGCGGAAGAAGCTCTCAACGGCGACAAAACCGCGGCGCAACTCCTCGGCGACCCCTTCGGACTCCAGCGAGCGCTCGTAACGACTTCAATGCTCCTCTGGCGGTGGCGCAGTAGCAAAACGACGCGGTGAACTGAGATGAGTCTCGGGGAGGGTCTTGAGGTCCTTAAATACCCTCGACGTGCGCGCAAAACATGGAAACTCTCTCGGACACGGCGGCGGCGGCGGTGTGGATGAGCAGGACTCCGAGTCCGAGCTGGAGACGACAACCCTCGACCACACGATGTTCATCCAACGGCCAGGATAAAAGCTCAACTCCGAATCGGTAAGTTCTAACGTGGACCATGCGATGAGAATCCAACGATCGGTAGTGATTAGGGTTTCTTTAATTGACGTGGAGCGATTATAACCCTTCGATCCCGATCCAACGGTCGAGGTTACCCCTCCCGTTTCACGGTCCGTACAGTAATTGGGCCAGCCCAGTACTGTTCACGGTGAATTTCCAGGGTTTTCCTAATTAAAATAATTCGAGAAAATAAACTAATTTATTTCGGGTAGTAAAAATACTCTAAAAATTCCAAGAAAATTCTCAAAAATACTTTGAGATGTTCTGGACTTAAATAAAATATTTTTGGCAAAACTTTATTTTAAATAATTATTTTTATAATTATTTCTTAACAAAAGGCCATATATAATAATTCAGAATAATTCAAATAATTCTCAGAAAATCCAATAAATTCCAGAAAATTCATGAGAACCACAAACTGCAATAAAATAATATTTAATATTTGAAAAGTCAAAAATTGGGATGTTACAACCACGTATTGGAGGACGTCGCCGGTCGGGGAGACCAGGACGACCCCAGCCCCTGCGCCCTCCAGCCTGAATGAACCATCAAAGAATAAGGTCCGTGGGGAAGGCGCGGGCGCTTCTTCAGCTTCAGGAGTGACAGGAGTCCACTCGGCGATGAACTCTGCCAGTTTCTGGCTTTTGATGGCAGTGCGGGGCACAAACTTGATGTTGAACTCCCCGAGCTCCACTGACCATTTGGCAATTCGGCCTTCTGCTTCACGGTTGTGGAGAATTTCTCGCAGCGGGTAGGCCGTGACCACGGTAATTTCCCGCCCTTGGAAATAGCGCCACAGCTTCCTGGACACCACCAGGACTGCATACAGCATTTTTTGAGCTTGCGGGTACCGAGTCTCCGCTTCATGCAACACCTTGCTGATGTAGTAGACCGGCCGGACACCTTCCTCTCCGCGAACTAGCAGCAGCCACCACCTCGGAGTGGTAGCAATGTCTGAGAGCAACGGCTCATACTGGCTTTGGGAGACTAGCACCGGGGGAGAGGTGAGGTATTGCTTCAAATCTTCAAACGCCTTCTGGGCTTCTTCAGTCCACTCGAAGTGGTTAGTCTTCTTCAACAGCTTGAACAAGGGCAAGCTTCTTTCTCCCAGCCGGGCAATGAATCGCCCTAGGGAGGCCAGGCGACCGGCCTGACACTGGACTTGCTTGAGTCGCACTGGCGGCTTCATGTGCTCGATGGCCGCTATCTTGTCAAGATTGGCTTCGATACCCCGGTTGGACACCAGGAAACCCAGCAGCTTGCCGGAGGGCACACCGAACACGCATTTTTCAGGATTGAGCTTCAAGCAATTCTTCCGGAGGTTAGCAAAGGTTTCCTCCAGGTCTTGGATTAGTTCTTCGCTCTTTTTGATCTTCACAACCAAATCATCAACGTAGACCTCAAGATTTCGCCCTATATGGGGCGGAAAGTGATATGCATGGCACGTTGGTAGGTAGAACCGGCATTCTTTAAACCAAAAGCCATTCTTACATAACAGTGAACACCCGTAGGGGTTACAAAAGCGTCTTCTCTTCATCTTCAAGCGCCATGTCGATCGGTGGTACCCGAGTACGATCCAAAAAGCACAAGAACAAGACTCCTACTGTGGAGTCAACAATAAGGTCGACTCGCGGCAGGGGGTATGGGTCCTTCGGGCAGGCCTTGTTGAGGTCGGTGAAGTCGACACACATGCACCACCTCCCGTTGGACTTCTTGACGAGCACTGGGGTTGGCAAGCCACCAGATGATAGACTTCGACTATCCTGCGCTCATGCCTTCTCTACCTCCTCCGAATGGCATCTTGGCGCTCGGCGCCGCCTCCCGACCTTCTCACGGACCGACGCTTCGGGAGCGCGCGTTAATCGGTGCTCGATCACCTCCCTGGGGACCCCAGTCATGTCGGACGGTTGCCAGGCGAACACGTCGGAGTTGGACTGGAGGAAGGTGACGAGCGCGCCTTCCTATTTGGCGTTGAGGTTGGCGCCAATGTTGACGGTCTTTCGGGGTTCACCCTCACTCAGGGTGACCACCTTAACCTCACCGGCAGAGCCAGGTGAGGCACGGGTCCGGGCCTGAGGGGCTCCCGAGGAAATGGTGTTAGCACGCCCGACGCAGGTAGCGCCGGCCAGATCCCACGCTTGCTTGTAGCAGCGCAGGGCCTCGGACCTATCTACCTGGATCGCTATGGGGCCACGTGGCCCCGGGATCTTCACCACCATGTAGGCATAGTGGGTCGCCGCCATGAACTTGACCAACACCGGTCGGCCAAGCAGGGCATTATAGGGGAGGTCGAAATCCACGACCTCAAAGTCCACCATCTCGGTGCGGTAGTTACTTTCATCCCCAAAGGTGACCGGGAGGCACACATGTCCTAGGGGGAACAAGCCCGCCTCCGGGGCTACCCCGAAGAAAGGCAGAGCCGGGCGCAGATCCTGCCGCGGGATCTGAAGTGCCAGGAATGCCGTGGAGGACAGGAGGTTGATGGAACTCCCTCCGTCCACTAACACACGCCCCAGCCGTACATTCCGGATCGTGGGCGAGACCACGATCGGGAGATGCCCTAGGCCGGTGGTGCTTTCAGGGTGGTCAGCCTGACTGAAAGTGATCGTTTTCTCCGACCACTTCAGGATCTGACCCGCCCCTGAGCTTGACGTCGTGGCGCACACTTCCCTCTTCAGCCGTTTGTACGCGGCGTTGGAGGAAAAGGTGGACGAGCCACCATGAATGTATGCCACAGCGTGATCCGCCCGCTGAAAGGCCAGCGGGGCAGGATCCTTGTCTTTATCATCGTCAGGGCGGCGCTCCTTGAGCCACTGTTCCACCATCTTGTTCATGACCCGATAGTTATCGAGGTCATGGGTGTTGGTCCGGTGGATCGGGCAGTAGGGCTCGCCCTCCTTTTGCTCGCAGCGGTCATTTTTACGACCGCAGCGGTCATCGCGCCAGTCACGGCGGTCATAACGCCGATCACGGCGGTCGTCTCGCCGGTCACGGTGGTTGCGCTTTTGCGGCGTGGGGTCATCACTCTCGCGTTCGGCGGCCAAGACCTGCTTGGTCTCTCCTGCCTCGCGCTTCCGCGCCTTCTTGCTTGTGCAGCCGGAACCCTTCGAGGTTCCGGTCTCGTCTCTGCCGTGACCACCCTTGGGACCAGATGCTGGTCCCCTTGCCTCCGTGACCCGCGCACACTTGTGTGCGAGGGAAAAGAGCTCGGAGGTGGTGCTGATGGTGCGGGTGGCCATCTTCTCCTTCATCTTGCGGTCGCGTACGCCTCTTCGGAAGGCGATGATGACCGACTGCTCCGAGATGTGGGGGATTGTGTTGCGGCAGTGGCAGAACCACCTGATGAAGTCGCGCAGCGACTCCCCCTTCTCCTGCTCTAGGGTGTGGAGATCGTCCTCCACGCCTGGCTGCGTAAAGGAGCCTTGAAAGTTGGCGACAAAGAGGCCGCACAACTCCTCCCACGAGTGCACCGACCCTCGGGGGAGGTTTAACAGCCAATAACGGGCAGAGCCCGTCAAGGCCGTTGGAAGGTAGTTGGCCATGATCTTTTCAGATCCACCAGCTGCCCGCACCACCGTTGTATAAATCTGCAGGAACTCCTCCGGGTTGGTGGTGCCGTCATATTTTTCTATGGACGCCGGGCGGAATCTGTCGGGCCACGCCACGCGGCGCAACCGCCAAGAGAACGCCTAACACCCGACGCCATAGAGGGAACCTAGCCGCCCACCGGAGGCCCGGTCCGGGGACCGCCCCCGGGAGCGCAAGGCTTGGCTCCCGATAGAGTCGGAGGAGTGAACCTCCTCCTTGGCCCGAGAGTGAGAGCCATGGGCAGGACACTCACCGTCAGGAGCTATCCGCTTCCCGCGGCTGCGCTCCTGGGCCGATTGGCATGGCAGGCGACCACGAAGGTCATCACCGAGCCGGCTGCGGCTTTCATCAAGGTGCGACCGGAGGTCCCCACGGTCCTCGCGGAACCGGGACCAGTGCCGCGGGCACCCTTCCTTCGGCTCCGGCCCGCCTGGCCAGAACCTTCTTCGTTGGGACGGCTAGATGCCTGAGTGCGCCTAGCACGTGCCCCAGGCGGCGGTGTACCGACGGTGCCCGCCGAGTCGATGGGCCCTACCCGAAGTTGGGCAGCGTCCACAAGGTTGGCGATGTCCCGCAGCCACGGAGTGGCCGGGGTGTCTGCTGCGAGTTCCACCGGAGGGTGGTCCAAGAGGAGAGGAATGCAGTGCGATTTTGGGGGGTGGTCGCCTCCATGGCCGCCGCGTACCGCAGTGCTCCGCCGCTTCCACGGGAGCAATGCTACCACCCTGCCGAGGCGGGGTGAGACGATCCTTCGATTGACGGGATCGCCGGGATTTGCTTTGGGCGTCGCTCGCCTCCACCGTTCCTTGATCTTGGGAATCCGCCATCTTCGGATACGCGGGCTCGCTTTTGAACGAAAAACACCAAAGCCTCCCGAGGAGTTAGCCGGGAAAACCAGCCACTAGCCCCCTACCTGGCGCACCCCTGTCGGCGTATTCCACCTAACAGGCCCGAGTCTACAGACCGGGTTTTGTTCGATAGGAGGGCGTCTTCGCGGCTGGCAAACCCTGACGAGGGGAAACCCTAGAGACTCCCACATGGAGGATTTTGGCGTTTATGAACTAAGATGACACGCGGATTTTACCCAGGTTCAAGCCCCCCTTGCCCAGGGTAACAGCCTTACTTCCTGCTGGATTTTATGTAGAGTGTTTGAAAGCAAGTACAGAGCTTTCCCCATGCACCCGAGTGCCCTTATATAGACCAGGCTAACGGGAGTAAGTAAAAGGGGGGTCATCATGCTGATCTCCATACATTTATTACTCCTTCCCGTGTCTTGTCCTGCTCCTTCAAATTCATTAAATGCCGACGATGGCTTCGCCGGTTTACTCGACGGACCCCTCGACGAGTAGGTGATAGGCGTCAGAGGATTGGTCCTGCAGCAGAATTCCTCGCAATTAATGAACTCGACACGCAGGCTAGCCGGCGCACTACTGATGCGATAGGGAAGGAGGCTTTGAGGTGAAGCAACCTCGAACAACCTTTTTGCCTTCTTGCGCGGCGGCGTTGCTCACCCGCCACCAAAGCCGCCACGTAAATTTGGGCGCCGGCGAGCTGGTGTCTCGCCACTGCCGCCCAAACGCCACGCGGCCGACACTGCTCGGCGGGCGTGCCGCCACCGCGGCCAAAGCCGCCACGCGGCCGGGCGCCGGGCAGGCGGCGTCTCGCCACCTACCGCCCGAACGCCACGTGGGCGGCACTGGTGGGCGGCGTGCTTCACTCACCGCCAAAGCCGCCACGCGGGGGCGGCCGCGAAAGCGCGCGCTCGCCACTGCCGTCTGAATGCCACGTGGGCGGCGATTGGCGGTGGGGCGTGCTTTCGCCACCGCCGCCAAAGCCGCCACGTACGGGCGGGCGCCGCAGCAGGCGCCCGCCACTGCCGCCTCGAACGCCACGTGGGCGGCACTTAGCTAGCGGCGGGCGTGCTCGCCACATGCCCGCTTATGCCGCCACGCGGGCGCGATGCATTTTGTGCGGCGGAGAGGGTACCCTGGCGCAAAGTACACCGACACTTGCCTTCCATCCTTCTCCGGGGAGCCCCTGAGAGTTTCCCCTTCTTGGACCGCAGTCCCTCCTGATCATGAAATGGGGCAAGTGAACGAGCTCCTCGTCCTGATCTGCAATTTGAAGGAAGCGGGTCCGATCAAGGAATTCTCTCAACTTCGCTGCTCGCTGTGTAGCCCATCAAGGAGCGGGTCTTCTTGGGGTATGAGTATCGGGAGGACGACCCGACGCGGGAGGTCGCCGAAGCCATCAACCAAGAGACACTCATTATCCGGATGAGCGACCTCCTGGCCCCGGATATCGTGATCCTCCCAGACCACGTCCCGAGGGCCTTTTGCTTGGCGAACCCCCCTCCCGAGGTGAGTGTTTTGGGCTTTTTGATGTTCCGACGTTGATTCACCATCCGACTGCTGACTGGGTCTGCTCTTGTGGTTTCTTGCAGGATCGTGTTGCCTTTTCCTCTGATCCCCCCTTCCTCACGCCTCTTCTCGCCAGAGCTGCAGGCAAAGGCCCGCCGAGCCCGCAGTCAAGAGCCGAAAAGAAGAGGAAAGAGCCTGCCTCCGAGGAAGTCATCGAGCGGGGGCCGTCACCGCAATGCCCCCCCGGGGGGCCATCTGCCCGGAAGCCCTCAGGGGCATACATCAAGAAGCCGGCTCCTCGGCCTCCCAGGGTTCAAGTGGCCTCGGACCCCACCCCAAGTGGTTCAGCCGCTCGGAAAGGACTGAGAGCGAAGATAAGGAGGTCAGACAGGTTAGTTTCCCCATCACTTCTCATCCTTGTTTTCTTGGTGTGCGCTTAATTTTCCCTCGGTGATCAGGGTGCTGGGAGTAGGGGGCCCCCTGAAGGCCCCATCCGTCGCGCCGCCGTGGTGCGGGCTGCAGTGAAAGCAGTCCGCCGCCAAACACGAAGTCCGGCTGGGGGACAACCTGAGCGGGCGGGCCGTTGTCATCTTGCCGTGCCACCGAAGTCTGCAATCCCGGACAATCGCTCCACTTCCTGCAGGGCATCCGAGCCACCGCCACTTAGCTCCTCGCCTCGTGGAGGAAATCCCGACAGCCCCGCGCCACATCCAACCCTCAACCTTCCCCGGATCTTCTTCGCCATGAGGATATGGAAGGCCTTGGCGAGGGGACGAAAAGTCGAGGAGGAGTTTCACCGAACGCCATAAAGGCGCCCACCGATCCAGTGAGTCTTTTCTTCTTCCTTCTTCACGCCGAGTGGTATACATTCCTCATTTTCCGGAATTCTTTCAGGCGCTGGGGGAACGCTCCAAGGAAAGAGACGCCCTCCTCAAGGAAATACTTCCCAAGGTTAGGGAGCACGAGGAGTACGAGGCCAACTGGAACGCATCCGACGCGACAGCGAGGCTAAGCAGCTGGAGCTTTGGGCCAAAGTCCAAGCTCTGACGGAGGCGCTTCAAGGTGGGTGTTTTCTTCCCTTCTTGGTTGCCGACTTGGTTCTTATTGTCCTCCGACTTCGCCCATTGCCTCAGGCTTTCGCGAGTAGATCCAGGCGCTGAAAGATTCTGAGTCTCGGACCCAGGCCGACAACTCCAGACTGGCGCGGGAGCTGGAGAGCATTTATCATGAGCAAATCCAGCCGCTGATGGATTCCGAGTCCCGGGCCCGAGCCGACAACGCCAAGCTGACGCAAGAGCTGGAAGGTATTTATCTCCTCACTCGGCACCGTATCCCTTGCGTTTGTAATGCTTTAAATGACGATCCGGGTGGTTTGTAGCAGCCAAGAGAGAGTCGCAGGAGCAAGTCGATGTCCTCAATGGGAAGGTGAAGGCCGCAGATGAGCTTCACGACAAATTCCGCGACTCCGTCAGAGAGATGACCAAGTTCCTGAGCCCCGAAGGAGTTGAGCCGAGCAGCGATGACGAGGCCCTTTCCTTGCTATCGGCGAGTCCTGAAAGGCTTAGGGCCCATATCCAAGAGACGTCGACCACAAGCGCTAGCCAAGTGTTGGCCATCGTGAAGTCGCTCTATCCTGGGGTGGAACTGGAGGCCGTTAAGGAGGGCTTTGCCTGCCCCATCGACAATGATCAAGCTGCTGCCCTTTTTGAAGAAGTTAGAAGCGTGGCCTCCTCCTTGGTGGAAAATTTGGAATTGGACCTCCTGTAAATGCTGACTGGGATTGTAATTACCGCCTTTCTTTTAATGCCGTTACTGTTGATCTTGAGTGGCTTCACCGTACCCGAAGAGGTTTTCCCTACGTCATGCGATGTCAGCGCCTCATTTAGTCTCCCGCGCTAGTGGGTTTTTAACGCTGCCTCGACGCTCGTGCGTCGTCAGAGGCACTCCAACTTCCCGTAGTGGTACGGTTGGGGCTGTTTGCCTTCGGCTGTGTACATAAGGGCGTCACCGCTACCGAAGCGATCGCCCACTCTTCTCATTTTCGCAACTTCATCTTTTCGCTTCTTTAGCGATCCTCTGATGGCGTCTTCGCCGAACTCCGTCGTTCCCAGTGCCGAAGCTGCTCCGGCCTCGCCTCTGCCTCCAGTGGAGGGGTTGATCTTCGACTTCGGGGATGATGCTCCCGCCCCAGAGGTCACCGAGGAGGAGCTCTGGGCGGACTACGATCTCGCCCTCGCAGAGCCGGCGGCAGAGGAGGAAGTTGCCGCCCACGACGCCGCCGCCGTAGAGGTCCTCCTCGAGGTCGTCCCGGCCCTTGCTGAGGTCGCAGACGTCCTCGTCAAGGCTTTGGGCCATGCTCGCCGCGCCGCATATGTTTGGCTGCTTTAGAGGGTACTTTTGTAAAAATATGCAATTGGACATAATGTTCAATCTATGATGATATATATATTTTATGGCTTTCTGGTTTTATCCGAATGTACAATGTCCTTTTTATTTGAACGCTTACCGACGGCCTAGCCCTCGAAAAGTGTGGCTAGTTCTCGATTAACGATTCGGGTAGCTAGGTTTCATCGTTCAGAGTTTGCTACTTAAAGTTAATAGTTTTAGGACTTAGCCATGATTGCTAGGAGAAAAGCGATCAGTTTCTCAAAAAAGAGGGGTAAATGTTTGCATTCAGACACTGTCGGGTGTAGCCCCCGACTTACTACTTAGTTGAGGATCAAGTGAGTAGTAAGTCAAGAACGGCTAAGATTACAACGATACAATGGAATGCGTATTTTAAGTGTAGAAGCGACGTAGCTGTTCTATGTTCCAGGTGTTGCCGAGTGCCACGCCGTCTTCGCGCTTGAGTCGGTAAGACCCCGGACGCACCACTTCGTCGACGATGTAAGGACCTTCCCAACCTGGGGAGAGCTTGTGCTCGCTTTTCTGATTCTTTCTAAGAACCAGATCTCCTTTAAAGAAAGCTCGTTCCCGAACGTTTTGATCGTGGTAGCGCCAGAGACCTTGGAGGTATTTAGCCGACTGGATGGACGTGACGTCCCTGGCCTCCTCTAGCTTGTCGAGATCTTCCAGTCGGCCTTCTTCCGATTCGGCTTCTTTGTAGTTCTGAACCCGTTGGGACCATATACTAGGAAAAAAGGTGACTGCCCGGTAGCCCTGCTGGGGGTAGTTCTCAGCCCCCAAAGCACCGAAGGCAATTCTTTTAACCATCGCGCTGCATACGGCTTGAGACGATCAAATATTTTGGCTTTCAGACCCTGCAGCACCATGCCATTGGCTCGTTCGACTTGCCCGTTGCTCCATGGATGACCCACGGAAGCGAAGCAGATCTTGATCCCGAGGGCCTCGCACCAGTCTTGGAACTCTTCACTTCTGAATTGGGCGCCATTGTCGGTGATGATCCTGTTTGGCACACCAAATTTGACGACGATCTCTTGAAAAAATTCTCTGGCTTTGACCGCGGTGATCGTTGCAACCGGCTTGGCTTCAATCCATTTGGTGAATTTGTCGATGGCGACGAAGAGGAAAGCAAACCCGCCTTGGGCCTTTTTGAGTGGTCCGACGATGTCAAGCCCCCAGACTGCGAATGGCCAAGTGATCGGGATGGTCTGCAGCTCCTGCGCCGGTATATGAATTTGCCGGGCAAAAAACTGACAGCCCTCACACGTGCGAACAACATCCTCCGTGTCCGTGATGGCAGTCGGCCAGAAGAAACCTTGCCGATAAGCCTTGCCGACCAGAGTGCTTGATGCCGCATGATGTCCACAGATCCCCGAGTGAATTTCTTTAAGGATATTCTTCCCTTCTTGCTCTGATATGCACCGTCTTAGGACCCCAGAGGCACTCTTTCGAAAGAGCTCCTCCCCGACCACCACGTAGCTTTTGCTTCGCCGCGTGATGCACTCGGCTTGTATGCGATCCTCAGGAAGCTCGTCCCTCAACAGATAATCCAGATAGGGCTTTGTCCAGTCGGGGTTGATGAGCAGTACTTCTGCCTCGACCGACTTCTCCCCTGATTTGCCCGACTCCCGCTGTCGGCCTGTAGTCGACTTGTGAAGCTCTTCCACGAAGACTCCGACCGGGACTGCGGCCCGGCTGGAGCCTAGCCTGGCGAGCTCCAGTCTGTCGAACTTGCCCTCCAGCCTGCGCACCTCCTGGCAATATGCAGCCATGCTATCATCAACGCACGACCACTCTTTCTGTACTTGGTTGATTACCAGCTGAGAGTCCCCGCGAACTGTCAATTGTCGGATACCGAACGATATGGCGATACGGAGCCCGTGTATGAGCGCTTCGTACTCGGCGGCGTTGTTTGATGCCTTAAAATGGAGTTGAAGGACATATTTGAGCTTTTCCCCCGTTGAAGAGATAAGCACGATGCCAGCCTCCGCACCAGTCAGCGTGAGAGAGCCGTCAAAATACATTGTCCAGTATTCGAGGTCCTCCACAGCTGCGGGATCTTGCGTCTCTGTCCACTCGACGACGAAGTCGGTGAGCGCTTGAGATTTGATGGCAGTCCGGGGCTTGAAGGAGATTTCGAATGCCCCAAGCTCGACTGCCCATTTGGCGATTCTCCCAGTAGACTCCCGATTATGGAGTATATCCCCAATTGGAAAATACGTTACCACCGAAATGGAATGTTCTTGGAAGTAATGTTTGAGCTTGCGAGAGGTAAGCAGTACCGCGTATAGAAGTTTCTGCACTTGTGGGTACCGCCTCTTGGATTCACCCAATACTTCACTAACGAAATAAACCGGATGCTGAACTCTCTGCAGGTGTCCCTCCTCCCTCTCCACTACAATTGCAGCACTGACTACGTGAGTCGTTGTTGCTATGTAAAGCAGGAGGGGTTCTTCTGGCGCTAGCGCGACCAATACCGGTGGTGTGGTCAGGAGCGCCTTCAGATCCTCGAAGGCCTGTTGGGCTTCAGGAGTCCATTGAAAGTTGTCTTGCTTCTTCAAGAGTTTGAAGAACGGCATTCCCCGACTGCCTAGGCGAGAGATAAACCAGCCGAGTGCCACCATGCATCCCGTGAGCTTCTGGACTTCCTTCTGGCAGGTCGGCGGCTTCATCTTGAGAATAGCGTTGATTTTTTCAGGGTTTGCCTCGATGCCGCGGTATGACATGATAAATCCGAGTAGCTTTCCGGAGGGAGCCCCGAAGACGCACTTTTCGGGGTTAAGCTTCATCTTGAAGGCCCGTAAGCTCTCGAATGTCTCGGCTAGGTCGGAGGTGAGGTCTTCCTTTACTAGGGTTTTAACCACAACGTCGTCTACGTACGCCTCCACGTTGCGTCCGAGTTGAGTGTGAAAACACCGCTGAATAGCACGTTGGTAGGTCACGCCAGCGTTTTTCAGCCCGAACGGCATTGTGATGAAGCAATACGCGCCAGACGATGTGATGAACGACGTCTTGATGCAGTCTTCTTCCTTCAACCGGATTTGGTGGTACCCTGAGTATGCGTCTAAGAAACTCAGGAGCTCGCACCCGGCGATGGAGTCTACCACCTGGTCGATGCGGGGCAACCCAAAGGGATCCTTTGGGCACGCCTTATTGAGATCTGTGTAATCGACACACATACGCCAACTTTTATTCTTTTTCCATACAAGGACCGGATTCGCTAACCAGTCGGGATGATACACTTCTTTTATGAAATTAGCCGCTAGAAGCTTGGTGATCTCCTCCCTGATGGCGTCGCGGCAGTCTTGCGCAAACCGCCTGAGTCGCTGTTTGATGGGCTTAGCTCTTGCGTCCACATTGAGTGAATGCTCGATCACCTCCCTAGGGACACCGGGCATGTCGGATAGTTTCCAAGCGAAGATGTCCCGGTTTACCCGAAGAAAAGTGACGAGCGCCTCTTCCTATTTGGGATCAAGCTCTGTCCCAATCAAGGCGGTCTGGGCCGAGTTGGACGGGTCAAGAATCACCTGCTTGATTCCCTCGTCGGGCTTCATGCCTGACCTGGCTTGCTTCGCAGTCGGGACGTCGCCTTCGCCCCGTGGGAGGGTAGCCGCTTGCCTGATCTTCTCGGCCTCGGTCGACGCCACCAGCAGCTCGGCCAGGTCGCAGCTTTCCTTGTCGCATACGAAGGACTGCTTGATATCCCCCCGAACCGTGATGACACCATTTGGACCTGGCATCTTCAGCGTGAGATACGCGTAGTGAGGAACAGCCATGAACCTAGCCAATCCCGGCCTTCCCTAGATGGCATGGTATGCCGTCTCGAAAACGGCCACCTCGAAGTTTAGGTACTCCGTCCGGTAGTTCTCCTTGGTTCCGAATGTCACCGGGAGCGTGATTTGCCCAAGTGGCACCGTCGAAGTTCCGGGGATTACCCCGTGGAATGGTGACGATCCACACTTCAACTCGGAGCGCGAAATCTTCATATCATCAAAGGTCTTGGAGAAAAGGATGTTGAGCCCACTTTCTCCATCCACCAGCACCCTCTTGAGCCTGACGCTGCGTATGACAGGGTCCAGGACCAGAGGATATCTGCCCGGGAAGGGGACGCAATCGGGGTGATCCGAGCGATCGAAAGTGATCGGAACCTCGGACCACCTCAGGTATTGGGGCGTCGCTGGCGTTACCGCGTTGACCTTCCGAGCGGTAAGCTTCTGCTTCCGCTTGGACTCATACGCAGCCGAGCCCCCGAATATATAGTTAAGCTCGCGCTCGGTCACTTGGTAGTCGCCCCCATCATCCTCGGGCGGGTCTTGCTTCTTCGCCGCTTCACCCTTGCCTCTGTTCACCCTATTGCTGCTTTCGCGAGCAAATCTCTTTAGGGTGTAGCAGTCCTTGGCCGCGTGCCTCCCCTAGGGGTGGAAAGGACAAATGGCATCCATTACCTCATCGTAGCTGCCGCCCCGCGGACCTCGGGGACGAGCGCGTTCGGCCGCTGCGACCAGCTCCCCGGGCCCACGCTTCTTGTCCCTTGGTTTGGAGGACTCGGTGTGATCCTTTTTATCCTTCTATCGCGGGCGGTCCTCCTGACGCTCCGCCAGGGCATCCTAAGCCGTGGCATAGCGATCAGCCAAGACGAACATCTCCTTGACGGTGGTCGGCGGGCTCCGGGACATCTTCTTGATTAAGTTGGGGTCGCTGACTCCCTTTTGGAAGGCAGCTATGACGACCGGCTCCGAGATGTCCCGAACGGTATTCTTCTTCTGCATGAAAAGTCGGATGAACTCCCGTAGAGACTCGTTCTTCTTCTGATGGAGCTGGTATAGGTCCCATGCGGTCCCAGGCCTCTCGAAGGTGCCCTGGAAGTTTGAGATAAATTGCTCACAGAGATCGCCCCAGGAATCTATAGAACCCGCTGGGAGTCCTGTGAGCCAAGCTTGGGCTGAGGGGGCGAGCGTGACCGGCAGGTAGTTTGCCATCACACTCTGGTCGCCCCCCGCGGCCTTGACTGCGAGGGCGTACACTTGCAGCCATGCCTCCGGATCTCTCTCGCCATCGAACTTAACGATGCCCCTAGGGTTGAAACCATCGGGCCATACCACTCGGCGAAGTCGGGGAGTGAAGGCGCGGACCCCATCAACGGAAGGCCAGGCTGGGAGTGAAGGAAATGGTGATCCTGCTGGGTGGCGCCATCAGACTCAAGGAGGATGATCTTCGCGCTTCCCCTACCTGGCGCGCCAACTGTCGATGGTTGTAACCGACAATGAAGAAAAGGGAGTGGGGCAAGGCGAAGATCTAAGTATGATGGTAATGCAAGACACAAGGCTATTTTTACCCAGGTTCGGGCTCTCCAATGGAGATAACACCCTAGTCCTGCATTCGTTGTTTCTGGTGTAAGTGTGAGTGTTCTTGTTTACAAGCTCTCTACTACAGATGTCTCCCCCTTTCGTCTAGGGTTCATTCTCTCTATATACACCGATGGAAGTGTCGCCCGGGCACGGCCGCTGGGGTTGTTGGGGTGCAGCAGAGTAGCAGAGGCAGTTGGAAGCAGTAGAGAAGATCGTCTCCAGAGCGCCCGACCAGCACAATAGCATGCGAGGAGCAACTACCACTTGGGTGGGTGCAGGCGCTATCTACCTGCCCTTATCGCTTCCGCCTCCCAATCTTCTTTTTGTCTGGCGCGGCTAAGACCTTCCAGAAGCTCCTTCTTTTTGCATGGCTGGCCCGGCCCACCCCCTTGGGCTGATCCGTTCGGCCCATTAACCAGATACCCGGTCCCATATGTTCCACAATAGTCATAAACAATTCTACAAGTTTAGCTTATTAATCATGGTTGTCATAGCAAGGGATGCACATTAAAATGTTTCATAAATGTTTCACCTGGGGCTGAAACTAATTCGTTCTCTATTAGGTTTTGTACTGCCATAGTAATACTCTATCGACAGTATTCAGGTCATGGTATAGCAAAAGTTTGTTTCAGGTTCACATCCTATATGAACTTTCCTAGAGATGAGTATAGATCATAAGCAATTGTCATCTGCGAAATGCATATGCAACACTCCGTTCATTGTTCTGTTGACCAATGAATTAGAATTTTTGTTATTGAACCTGTTACTATCACCACAAGATAATGTTTTTTTGGTTGGCAACCTTTTTAGATTTCTCTACTCACATTGTGTCCCATTCAAGTTCTTGATGGTACAATGCTTAGTGGTGATAGTTGTATGTATTGACCCATTACTTTTGTATGTTATTCTTTCCTACTGTTTGTCTTAGGCTATGTAATTGGTTCGGTATAAGTACAATGCAATTGTTGTGACAGCTGTGAACGACATATTAAAATCAAGTGATTTTGAACCTATCTCGACTTTCATTGCTGTCTTTTAAATCATTATGATGGTATTCTGCAGTGGTTTATGCTATAACTGTTACCACTTCATGCATATGTTTTCCAAATTGGTTCTACATGTCCGGTAGTGCGCGGGGAAGTGCCCCAAATGATCTAATTATGGTATAAATCAATGCCATTCCAGTTGATATTTGATTAGAGGTATTTGAAAGCTACTGCTTTATATATTATTGCCCACATATATATGATTAAATGTTCTCTAAATTTTTTGGTAGGGCGCACAACGCACGCTGAATGATCTAGTTGAATGAATAGCTAAATGAACATTGCCCAACAGTATCAATCTAGTTGTACTACACTCGATGAACACTCACGCTTCCTCCTTTAACAGGTCCTTAATATTTACTTGTTTTGCACATGCCAAGCAGGTGGATCTTTGTTGAGTCAGAACAACAATCTTTTATCACAGAATGGAACATTATCCAAAACCTTCATGCATATGTTTTCCAAATTGGTTCTACATGTCCGGTAGTGCGCGGGGAAGTGCCCCAAATGATCTAATTATGGTATAAATCAATGCCATTCCAGTTGATATTTGATTAGAGGTATTTGAAAGCTACTGCTTTATATATTATTGCCCACATATATATGATTAAATGTTCTCTAAATTTTTTGGTAGGGCGCACAACGCACGCTGAATGATCTAGTTGAATGAATAGCTGAATGAACATTGCCCAGCAGTATCAATCTAGTTGTACTACACTCGATGAACACTCACGCTTCCTCCTTTAACAGGTCCTTAATATTTACTTGTTTTGCACATGCTAAGCAGGTGGATCTTTGTTGAGTCAGAACAACAATCTTTTATCACAGAATGGAACATTGTCCAAGAGGAGGATAAATCATTTAGAAACGAGAAGCACCAACAGCAACAGCATATATTTTAACTCTTCAATTACATATACACGATAGCAGTCATGACCATTACTGACAAGAAAACACACTAAAATACAAATAGACTTGTCTGTTGATCCTACACACAAGATCAGGCATCAGTACTAGATATGCATTTTCAATCTTCAGTCACATACAGATAGAAGTATAGTTATGACATTAACTGACAGGAACATGCGTTGAAATAGAAATAACATGTCTGTTGATTAATACACACGAGTTTGAAAGCACAAGAAGCGTTGACACGAGTTGATAAATTAGTTCACATGGTCGCGGATACAAATTGAAATGTTGAATAGAGTGGCGTTTCTGAAGGGAGGCGCAATCATGGCCACCAGGTCACGACTGCGTTCCCTCTCCGGGTTCAGAAAGGGATTCCTCAGCTTTCACCGTTAGATCAGATTCTTTAGTGTCCCCAAGATCATGGAAACTTTGGCTCTTATCCATTCGCAGCATAGGACGATTGGGATGCCTGTCCACTTCCCCTTGCAGCATACCAAGCTTCGCCTCCTTAGATCGCAAACCAAGTATAATCCCCTTGAGGTTTGGAAGGTGCTTGACACCATACATCCCTGATCTCAACTCACAATCTTTGATGAAAATCTTTTCCATCTGAGGTGAGCTGCTCTGCTCAAATGCCACCTCACTCAGTTCCGCTAAACTGTCAATAGATAGGATCCTCAGCTTTGGGAATGCTCCACTGCAGAACACCAATTTCTCTCCATTGTATGCATCCTCATGAAGGCGAAGGCGCGTGAGGTTGGGCAGTCGTGCCAAGGCTTCAACTTCCTTGAGCTTGCAATATATTAACTCAATCTTCACCAAGTTGACAGACTTACCAACCCAATCAGGTAGGTTTTGAAGATTCCCCACCAATCTGAGGCTCTCAAGGGATGGGAGAGGGGAGGAAACAGAAACCAACAGATCTAGCGGCCCACTTTCAACCCATTCGTCGTGACTACTCACACGGAGAGAACAGAGGGAGGAGAGGTTCCGTAGGGCCGCACAGAATGCCTTGCACTTTTTCTTGGAGGCCCCTCTCCCTGTCACCCCCAACTTCCTCAGCTGAGTAAGCTCCCCTATCTCTCTAATTGCTTTGCTGCTGGTTCGCCTTAGGTCCACTGCTTCCAGTATCCGCAACTCTTTTAACCTTCCCATTCCCTTTGGCAGCCTCACACCACCTGACGTAGAGCAACAGCTAGAGATGGCCTTGTGCAACTCGGCCACAACTTCACGGTGACCATGAATTGCAACGCATAATGGGAAGCATATTGTTCCCAGACAGCACACCCATGGTTGCATACTTCCTTCTTTCCTGCATCTGAGGCTACGAAGATTTCGAAGTTTAGTTATTTCACTTGGTAGGTTTGCTACACTTGTTATACCCATGTCCAAAATTTGCAAGCCTCGCAGATTTCCTATTGCTCTTGGAAGAGCATATATATAAAAACCCCGTCGGAGATGCAAGTATTTCAAGTGGTACAACAATCCAATGCAATTGATGTCCTGTTGCCTGGGTCTAAAGCCAGCATCTTCCAGATCCAACACCCTCAGCTGTGAGATCATGTGATGAAAAATTGGTTGAATGGTGAAATTGGCATTGTAAAGTGACTTTGATTATAGCATGTGTGGTGCTTGTGCGTGTGCCATGTTGAGATAATTATTATGCTGGTGATAGCATGATGGATTCTGCTTGATGCAATGCACTCGTGTGAGTGGTTGCATGGATTGACCTTGAGTCAAGTCGTGGACTTGTGCTCGTGCACGGTTTGTGTGTTTATTCATGTGCAGGTGTTGCTCGAGGGCGAACGTGGTCGATGACGGGACCGGAACTAGGTTCATGGAGGAACTAAGGTTCGGGACTAGATTCAGGGAGGAATCGAGGTTTTGGTGGTCAAGGATGTCATGCGGGACGTTCGGGCTAGAGAACATGCACATGGAGGCTGGTTAGTCACGTAATTACAGCAGGTGGGCTGTACATACGTGCAAGAGTTGTTTTTGGCCACGTTGGGCCAAGTTGAGAAAGATACAGACTCTTTCCATGTTGGAAGTGGAGTCGTAGTTAATCTCTGTGAGTTTGCTCTGTATAAATAGGGGGAGGTGTCCCCTGTTTATGGTAGGAGGCTTTGAGCGTTCAGGTTTGAGGGTTTGTACTCTTGTGTTGGAGTAGTTTAGACAATGAAATAAAAATCAATCTTCCAGAGAGCTTCTTCTTGTGGTTGTGATTTGCTCTTGGCTTCGACATAGTTGATCAATCGCTTGAAGTTTTGTTCATCGCAGCAGCAGTCACGAAGTTCATCACGGAGTTCGGTTCTTTGCAAAAGTATCATCTTGCGAAGGTAATATCTTTTGATCTGTAGATCCGATCGAATTGATTCTTATTGGGTTTGATTCGTAATTGAATCTAGTTTCTACAGTTAAAATTTCATATCAATCCAATGGTTAGATCTTTGGTAATTTGTGGTCACCCAGATTGATGTCCTGCTCGCCCGACTGCTCGCGTGGTCGCCCAAATTCAGTCATCTTGCAAAGGTCATAACTTTAGATCCGTAGATCCGATCGACCTGATTCTTTTTGTGTTAGCTGCGGAATTAAGTTTAGTTTCTACAGTTAAAATTTCACGTCAATCCAACGGCTGGATCATCAGGAATTTCTATTTTAATGGACATATATCGGTCTGCTCGCCCAGACTGTGCACGTGGTCGCCCATCTGTTCAAGTGGTCGCCCAACCTGCTCGCCCAAGTGCCAAACTGCTCGCCCAAGTGCCCAACCTGCTCGCCCAAGTGTCCTACTGCTCACTCAAGTGTCCTACTGGTCGCCTAGGTGCTCTACCCGCCGCCTAAGTGTCCTCTTGGTCGCCAGTGCCCAAACCGCCGCCTAAGTGTCCCATCGTCGCCAGTGCTCAAACCGTCGCCCAAGTGTGTTCTCGGTCGCCTGTGTTCTCAAACTGGTCGCATAAGTGTGCTCTCGGTCGCCCAAGTGCTCTATTGGTCGCCTGACTTCTAAACTGGTCTCCCAACTTCGTGAACTGGTCTTCAAGCAATTTGAGTTTGAATTGGGGTGTTTCAAAAGTTTAAAATAAGATTTTAGCTTCCGCAATCATTCACCCCCTCTCGATTGACGCCATCCGATTCTACAAGTGGTATCGAGCAAGGTTGAGGTATGGCGTCGATAAGTATGTTAATCGTCCTCCTATGCTTAATGATTCAAATTTTTTCATCGAAAAGTCGCATGCAATCCTATATTGAAGCTCAAGGTAATGATGTTTGGCGAAAGTCTCTATCGCATATGATGTTCTGATATAGTTACTAATGATAATAAAGCGACGTTGATTTAAATGCTAAAGCTAAAAACTTGATTTTTCAAGGAATCTCTGAAAAAGAATTTGATCGAGTTTCACATTTACGCTCGCACATTCAGTTTGGAAGACATTATGTGACTATCATGAAGGTTCAACTAAGATTAAGAAAGTGCGCAAAAATATTTACCAAAAAGACTTTTCTGATTTTGTTATGAGACCAGGTGAATCAATTGATGATCTTTACTCTCGATTTGAGAAAATTTTGTGCAATTTGCGTGGTGTTGGAGTTAACAATCTCAGAGAGGAGAATGCTAGTAAGATTTTGAGATCTCGACTCTGAATGGCGCATGGTAGTTACTGCAATCAATCAAACTATTGATTTGGATACGTTGACCATGGATGATCTGTATTCTAGGTTGAAAACTTATGAGATGGATTCTTTATCACCTAGAGCTGATAAAACCTCTACACATGCACTTGTTGCTAACCCCAAAGACGCCTTCTCGGATTACCATCTTCTCGCTCCTTGTCTCGCATTAGCTTTTTTTTCAGATGAACAGTTTGAGATGCTTCTGAAGAAGATCTTGTGCTCATTTCTTCACGCTACCGTGAAAGCACTCAACAATGTGAGGATGAGGAGGCGTGGAGGCACTACTTGAGGTCTTTCAACTGCTTTGAGTGTGGTCTTCCGGGCATATCAAAGCAAATTGTCCCAAGATGAAAAAGAAGGAAGAAAGGAACCAAAGACAACGCAGCTCAAGACGCACTACTCCTAGGCGCTCCAATTTTGAAAAGTCGCTAAGAAAGTCTTAGCTGTCTTGGAGGAGTGTGATCTTAGTGATGTGGACTTTGAGAGTGACAATGAGCCACGGGACAAGAAGGAGATATCGATGATGACTTCACCGACATGTGCTTCATGGCTAAAAGGGATGGTGACAATGATTCGATTTTGATGAGGTAGGACCTCTTATGATGAACTAGAGTATGCTATGGTTAAATTAGCTTCGAACTTAAAAATCTAAGAAGTCTCTTAAAGAAAAAGATCTAGAAATTGATAGTTCTAATTCGAAATTGCAAGGCTTAGATCTTTGATTCACGATGATGATGCTGTAAGTCATGTGAGTTAATTCACAATGAGCTTGTTTCACTTAGGAAAGAACATGCTTCTCTGTTAAAGCAAGATAGGGAAAATGAGAAACAAATGAAAAGTGCTAGCTGTTCAACCATTGATCTGCATGATTCAACTTCTTGTTCAAAATGCACCATACTGGAATTGAAGTTACATGATGCAAATGCTAGAGTTTCTCAAATGACAGATGCCTTGTTCACCCATGAAGTTCTTTTCTGCTCAAATTGTCGAAAACAGAAAGGAATAGTGGACGTTCCCTGTAACAATTGTTTAACCTTGTCTAGAAAGGTTGATTACTTGGAAAAATCGTTAGAACGTTTCACTAAAGGAAAGAAAAACCTAAACATGATTTTGGATCAATCAAAAGTCAGCACTCATAACAAAGGTTTAGGTTTTGATTCTTATGCTCATCATAAAACGCATGTTCCCACTTGTTGTCAAAGTTCTTGAAAGTGGAAAGTTTGAAATTGCAAATGAGCCTAAGAAAATTGTTTTTAAATCTGCTTGAATTTTATCTTCTCGTGATGAATGCAAATGTTGCTTCTACTTCTAAAGTTAAGCATTCTTAAGTACACTTGCACTCATTGTGGTAGAGATGGACATTTAGTAGATTTTTGCTTTAGGCTAGCCAAACAATGAAGCAAGAAAAAGCTAAGGCTAGGTCTAATTTCAGACAGTGCACACTTTACTCCTCATTATGTGCCTAAGGTGATGCGAACACCTTTTGTTGCAAGAAACACGAGAGAGAGCAAAACTGATTTTGTATACAAGTATACTCGTGTTGTGCCTACTCGTCGTGTGTCTCAGTGCTGGATTCCTAAATATCTTTTATCTAACCCCAGTACTGAGACATCGACATCCTCTTTTGTGTAGACTGTGAAAGAGAGGAAGGAGAACATATGGTTCATAGATTCTGGATGTTCAAGACATATGACTGGTGATTCAAAATGGTTCTCCTCCCTCACACAAAGTTCTGGTGATGAGGTCATCACTTTTGGCGATAATTCAAAAGGAAGAATTCTTGGAAGAGGAATTGTGCGAGTCAATGAAAACTTCATTCTCAAGGATGTAGCTTTGGTAAGCAAGCTCAAATATAATTTGCTCTCAGTTTCTCAGTTGCTTGATGAAGATCTTGAGGTAAGATTTCGAAAAATTCTTGTTGTATATTAGATGTTTCGAAAATCTAGTATGCAACATCACTCGCATTGGTCGCTTGTTTAAAGGTGATTTTTCATGTCCAACATCTGAAATGACATGTCTTGTATCTCATGTTTCAAAAGATCTAACTTTTTGGCATTGTAGACTTGGTCATATTGGTTTCGATCACCTTTCACGCATTAGTAAATCAAATTTGCTCGAGAGGTTTGCTCGAATTAAAGTATGACAAAACAAGTAGTTTGACTTGCTCTCCTCATCAACATGGAAAAATGATCGCACCTAAACATTTTTCTATCACTGCAAGTTATGACTAATGCTCCGTGTCGGCTTCTACACATGGATATTGTGGGACCAAAGAAGAGTAAAATCTGCAGGAGGTAAGTGGTATGTTCTTGTGATTGTAGATGATTACTCTAGGTACTCTTGGGTATTTTTCATGACTACCAAAGATGAAGCTTTTGAATTGTTTCAAGAGTTTGCATTAAGGTTGCTCAAGGAATTGCTCAAGCACTTAAAGTAATTAGGAGTGATAATGGAGGAGAATTCAAGAACAATCTTTTTGCTTCTTTCTGTTCTGAACATGGAATTGAGCATCAATTTTCTTCTGCTCGAGTTCCTCAACAAAATGGTGTTGTTGAGAGGAAAAATCGCACACTAGTTGAGATGGCTAGGACAATGCTTGATGAATATTCTACTCCTAGAAAGTTTTGGGCTGAAGCTATTTCTACTGCTTGCTATATTTCAAATAGAGTATTTTTGAGAGCAAAGCTTCATAGAACTTCTTATGAACTTCGTTTTGGACGAACTCCTAGCATCTCCTATATGCGTGTTTTTGGTTGCAAATGTTTCATTCTCAAACATGAAAATCTTGATAAGTTTGAATCTAGATGCTCAGATGGATTGTTCCTTGGTTATGCTCTTCATACTTGTGGTTACCGTGTGCTGAATTTAGAAACTAACAAAATTGTTGAGACTTGTGAAGTCACTTTTGATGAGGCTAGTCCCGGTACTAGACCCAAATTTTCAGGACACAAGTTACTTGCAATTCGAAAGTATCTTCTTGGAAGAAAGTGATGATGAAGATGAAGATGAAAGTGGTAATCAAGTTGGCAACTTGGCTCACCAATTCACCACAGGAGGAAAATCAAGAAGCATCTTCGAAATTCTTCCAAAGAAACACACATGGTAATCGGACCACAGGCATCCTCAGAAATTTCAGCACCATTGCATATTCAACGAAGACATCCTCCTGAACAGATGATTGGTGAGTTAAATGTGCGTGTGCTTCGAAACAGGTACAATACTAATGCCTCATATGCTCATACTGCTTTTGTTGCATCTTTTGAACCCCAAGATGTAAGTCACGCGTTATCTGATGAGTCTTGGATTAATGCCATGCATGAGGAACTTGAAAATTTTGAGCGCAATAAGGTTTGGGTTTTAGTTCCACCTCCTTTAGGTCAGAATATCATTGGAACTAAATGGGTTTTTAAGAATAAACAAAGTCAAGATGGGGTTGTTGTTAGAAACAAAGCTAGATTGGTTGCTCAAGGTTTTACTCAAATTGAAGGACTTGATTTTGATGAAACTTTTGCACCTGTTGCTAGACTTGAAGCCATTAGAATTTTATTGGCCTTTCTTGCATCTAAAGGTTTTAGATTGTATCAAATGGACGTCAAAAGTGCTTTTCTAAATGGTTTTATTTCAAGAAGTTTATGTCAAACAACCTCCTGGATTTGAAAATCAAATACCAGCACCATGTTTTTAAGTTGTCCAAAGCTTTATATGGTTTAAAACAAGCTCCTCGGGCTTGGTATGATAGGCTTAAATCATATTTGCCGGAAAATGATTTTGAAATGGGCAAAGTTGATAAAATCTTGTTTTCTCTCAAGCATGGCAATGATCATTACTTGTTCAGATTTATGTGGATGATATCATTTTGGTGGTACTTCTCATGCTCTTGTTGCCAAGTTTTCGGACACTATGAGCGTGGAATTTGAGATGAGTATGATGGGTGAGCTCACATACTTTCTGGGATTACAAGTCAAGCAAACAAGGCAAGGTATTTTTATTCACCAAACAAAGTACACAAAAGATCTCCTTCGACGTTTTGAGATGGAATCATGCAAGCCGATTTCCACACCTATTGGCACAACAACTTCTTTGGATCCGGATGAAGAAGGAGAACCGGTTAATCAAAAGGAGTATCGAAGCATGATTGGATCGCTTCTTTATCTCACTGCTTCAAGACCAGACATACACTTTGCGGTATATTTATGTGCTCGTTTTCAAGCTTCCCCACGTGCTTCTCATCGACAAGCGGTAAAACGAATTCTTCGCTATTTACAATCCACTTTAGAGTTTGGCTTATGGTACTCCTCATCATCATGTTTATCACTTAGAGCCTTCTCTGACGTTGATTTTGCGGGTTGTAGAATTAACAGGAAAAGTACCTTTGGAACATGTCATTTTATTGGTACATCTTTAGTTGCTTGGTCATCTAGAAAATAAGTTTCTGTTGCTCTCTCAACTGCTGAATCTGAATATGTTGCTGCTGCCGCATGTTGTGCTTAAGTGCTTTGGATGATATCAACTTTAAAGGATTTTGGATTAATTATAGATAGTGTTCCACTTTTCTGTGATAACACTAGTGCTATTAATATTGCTAAAAATCCAGTGCAACATTCTCGAACAAAGCATATTGATATTCGTTATCATTTTCTTGAGATCATGTGGAAAAGGGAGATGTTGTGTTGCATTTTGTTGATTCGAGTTGCAAATTGTCGATATTTTCACAAAACCACTTGATGCTTCTCGATTTGCCTTTTTGAGGGAGAGTCAGGCGTTGCACCCCATGAGCTTGTTTTGAGGGGAGTTTTATGTCAAGTCTCATTACTTAATGAGCTTACTTTATCATATTTCTTCATATATTATGTAATTAAGCTTATATATGATAATCTAAATTGTCCTACTTGAACTAAAAGTGACATTGTGGAATTCCTTAGTTTAATTGTCTATAGCGCATGCTCTGTGATATCTTCTTTGTTATAGGCTCGATATTGAATCCTCTTAACAAAGTTGGGCTATGAAGCATGTGTGTTTTTCACTTTACTCTTTCATAGACCATTTAATCTCTTTGCATGTTTACAATGGAAGAAAAGGGAATAAAAAAAAGGGGCTCAAATCTGCAAGAAGCTTGTCAAAATTATCAAAATATGCAAAAGCTTCAAGATGTATGCTTCAAGCATGTCATTCCCTAAAAAATAAGATGTATGCTACAAGCATGCCATTCCCTAAAAGATAAGATGTATGCTGCAAGCATGCCATTCATTGAAAATAAAAGAAGTATGCTTTAAGCATGCCACATGCAGTTTACTGTTATCAAGATTAAATTGGTCTACTAGGTTGGAGTTGAAACTACTTGCTTGCCCTGAGTTGTTAGTTGCTTCATTTTTGGGCCTAGTTTTTCTGCCAAGATTGTGCTTAGTACTTGGCTATAGTTGATTAAATTGAGGTTGAGATGCATGTCACTTCCTAACTTATTAAAAAATATTAAGTTCATGTATTATGCTTATTATGTGATCTATAAGGTTATATGATCAATTAAGCTCATTGGTTCTTGTCTTGGCACTCATTTGTTTTTCCTTGCTGAAATCATTGTCAAAGGGGGAGAAGAAAGCTTTCATTCAGGGGGAGAAGTGAAATGTTTCATTGTCAAAAGGGAGAAATTTTGGAGTTCACACACAATTTAGTTTCCTTTTTAGGGGGTGATTTTTCACTTTGCTTTTTGATTACTTTGCTTTCTGTTTTAAAATAAATTTTTAAAAAATCTTTTCTTGTGAGGTTAATGCCAATGTTCAGGTCCAAATGGTGTTGCCAATATTTTCATCAAGGGGGAGATTGTGAGATCATGTGATGAAAAATTGGTTGAATGGTGAAATTGGCATTGTAAAGTGACTTTGATTATAGCATGTGTGGTGCTTGTGCGTGTGCCATGTTGAGATAATTATTATGCTGGTGATAGCTTGATGGATTCTGCTTGATGCAATGCACTCGTGTGAGTGGTTGCATGGATTGACCTTGAGTTAAGTCGTGGACTTGTGCTCGTGCACGGTTTGTGTGTTTATTCATGTGCAGGTGTTGCTCGAGGGTGAACGTGGTCGATGACGGGACCGGAACTAGGTTCATGGAGGAACTGAGGTTCGGGACTAGATTCAGGGAGGAATCGAGGTTTTGGTGGTCAAGGATGTCATGCGGGACGTTCGGGCTAGAGAACATGCACATGGAGGCTGGTTAGTCACGTAATTACAGCAGGTGGGCTGTACATACGTGCAAGAGTTGTTTTTGGCCACGTTGGGCCAAGTTGAGAAAGATACGGACTCTTTCCATGTTGGAAGTGGAGTCGTAGTCAATCTCTGTGAGTTTGCTCTGTATAAATAGGAGGAGGTGTCCCCTGTTTATGGTAGGAGGCTTTGAGCGTTCAGGTTTGAGGGTTTGTACTCTTGTGTTGGAGTAGTTTAGACAATGAAATAAAAATCAATCTTCCAGAGAGCTTCTTCTTGCGGTTGTGATTTGCTCTTGGCTTCGACATAGTTGATCAATCGCTTGAAGTTTTGTTCATCGCAGCAGCAGTCACGAAGTTCATCACGGAGTTCGGTTCTTTGCAAAAGTATCATCTTGCGAAGGTAATATCTTTTGATCCATAGATCCGATCGGATTGATTCTTATTGGGTTTGATTCATAATTGAATCTAGATTCTACAGTTAAAATTTCACATCAATACAACGGTTAGATCTTTGGTAATTTGTGGTCGCCCAGATTGATGTCCTGCTCGCCCGACTGCTCGCGTGGTCGCCCAAATTCAGTCATCTTACGAAGGTCATAACTTTAGATCCGTAGATCCGATCGACCTGATTCTTTTTGTGTTAGCTGTGCAATTAAGTGTAGTTTCCACAGTTAAAATTTCACATCAATCTAACGGCTGGATCATTGGGAATTTCTATTTTAGTGGACATATATCGGTCTGCTCGCCCAGACTGTGCACGTGGTCGCCCATCTGTTCAAGTGGTCGCCCAACCTGCTCGCCCAAGTGCCAAACTGCTCGCCCAAGTGCCCAACCTGCTCGCCCAAGTGTCCTACTGCTCGCCCAAGTGTCCTCATCGTCGCCAGTGTGCTCTATCTGCTTCGCCAAGTGTCCTCTTGGTCGCCAGTGCCCAAACTGCTTTCGCCAAGTGTCCTCTTGGTCGCCAGTGCTCAAACTGGTCGCCTAAGTGTGTTCTTGGTCGCCTGTGTTCTCAAACTGTCGCCCAAGTGTGCTCTTGGTCGCCCAAGTGCTCTCTTGTCGCCTGCACTTCTAAACTGGTCTCCCAACTTCGTGAACTGGTCTTCAAGCAATTTGAGTTTGAATTGGGGTGTTTCAAAAAGTTTAAAAATAAGATTTTAGCTTCCGCGCAATCATTCACCCCCCTCTGATTGACGCCATCCGATTCTACATCAGCATCTTCAATTGGGATGAACAAAGTGAAGCTAGTGAGTCCATAGGCTCAACAAACAGAGTAAACGACCGATCACGGCTGAAATCCATGCCATCTGTCAATTTCTTTCTGGCAAAGCATGATACATGTCGGATGCTCTCTTGTGTTGCGCTAGTGGCACTGGTACTAGTATGCTCGTCAACTAAGAGCACATTATTCTCCTGCTTAGAGATTGAGACTGCTATATCATGCACAATATCATGAACCCGGCAACTTTTCACATATCCACTGAAATCCAACTTGGACGGTTGAATCATGCTGCGACTAATGAGCTCATAAAAGTAACTCTCAGCAACTCCTTCAAGTGTTCTCCGAGATGTACCTCTTGTTAGAAATCCTTCAGCTATCCACCTATTCACCAGGCGTTTCCGTTTGATCTCAAAATCTTCCGGAAAGATGGCGAGATGCAGAAAGCAAGGCTTCAGATGAGATGGCAAATGGTTGTAACTCAGAGTCACGACTCGCCTCAGAGCTTCAAGGCTTGGATTGCTTTCAAGCTCTGAGGGGAGTTGGTCATACACACTTTCCCACTCCTTCATATCTTTGTTAGCTAGGAGGCCTCCTATGGTCACAATAGCTAGAGGTAAGCCTCCACATTTCTTCAGTATCTTCTCTAATATCCCCTTCATATTATCTTTCTCTAAGTCATGGAGGCATTTATTTGCCTTCTTCAGGAGCAACCGTTCAGCATCTTCTTTTTCTAGGGTGTCAGGGTGGTGGATGAGTGGCTTAGGACTGCAGTGCTTTGCTAGGAGGCCATTTCTTGTAGTTACCACTACACAACTATCTTCCATACCATCATCAGGAAAAGCATGTTTAATTAGATCCCACGCTTCGGTGGTCCACATGTCATCAAGAACAATAAGGTACCTCTTCTCCTTGAGTTTACTTCTTAGGTGAATAATGAGGTCCTCTAGGCCAGCCACCTTTCCTTGATGTTCCTTTGGATGTGCCAACCCCAGTTTCTTCATCATCTCCCTCAGAAGCTCCTTGGTGTGAAATGATTGTGACACAGTGACCCAAGCACGGGTGTCAAAACTGCTACTGCACTCGCTGCTATCAAACACCTGCTTGGCGAGGGTTGTCTTGCCGAGGCCACCCATGCCAACAATTGATATCACTTTTGGGCCATCTTTGTTTGTTATGGACTCTGCGCGCTCAGCCTTCGGCTTGGTTATCAACTCCATGAGCTTGGCCTTTGGCTTCTGCAAGCCAAAGAGGTCGGCTTCGTGAACATACAGAGCTGGCAAATTCCTTGTCTGCTCGATGTCGCTTACTGCATCATCAGATGTGGCAGGTGTGAGCTGGATTAGGTTGTATCGGATGTTCCTCTGGCTCACATCCTGGACTCTCTCCTTGATTGTCCTTATCTGAATGGCAATGCGGTGACGTGCTCCCGGGCTGAGGAGTTGCTGCCAGAGGCTCTGACGCTTGATGAAAAACATGAACTCCTCGAGGCAGTCTTCAATGTCGTAGGCTAAGTCACGGACTTGCTCCAGATATTGCCTTGAGCACCCCGGTGTTCTTGCGTGGCGCCCCATCGGCTGCCTTGAGGAATGCTTGCATCATTTTTAGCTCGTTGTTTATGAACCTGACAATAGTAAGGTCAGAAACATAAGCTTCCCATATAATATTGTGTGTGATTTTCGTATTTTTTTAATAGTTGTTCCACCATATGGTAAATGCATTCTTATGATTCACAAAAATATGGTGGCAATTCAAAGGAACATTTCGATGTTGCAAAATAATAAAATCTCATAATATAAATGTAATTCTTTCAACCAAGAATTCAATAAATATGGGGATATGGTATATATACTTATTATTGTGTGTGACACATTCATGGAAGCTCCACGCAATTTTTTTGGTGTTATTTTTTTTCTCCTATTGTCAAGCTCCTGAAATCTCTTCATATAAGCTGGGCAAAATGATTGTCAAAAGAGAAGGGAAAAATCTCGAATTGCATATGTAAGTTAGCAAGGAAGCTAGTGCAATATTTCTACACGTAAGCATGATGTCCCAATATTTCTACATGAAGTCATCAAACTATTGCATCCGCATGGGCTATATGTTTATAATTAACAATATTTGTATTATCAACATACTTATTTTTACTTATGAATCTATATAAATTTTGTACCTAAATTTTGGTTCTTTTTAATTCTCCAAGTTTACAAAATTCAAATGTATATATTTTAGAAATTGTATTTTGGTTGCCACAGTTTTTTTAATTTCTAATTATAAACTTTAATATGTTTTTATACCGTAGTTATTTCGGATTTTTAATAACTGCAATTTGTCTAGAATTATTGGTCACAAATTTTTGTATAGTTGGTTAGAACAATTTTTTATTATTTAACCTTTTTTAATTTATTTATATTAATAATCTCTCACCAAACTTATTTACAAATATAACCCTATTAGCCATGCCAGCACACGTGGCATGGTAAACAACATTGCCACACTATGGGTTAAGTCTAGCTCCAAGCAAAAAAAAGGACCTTCTTTTGCGCGCCAATGGCCATGGTGTGGAAAAACAAAACTGTCACGTCTCTCAATATGGATTGGTAGGCTTGGTCATGGCAGGACAACTGATGTGGCAATTTTGTTTGGTTACGCCATGACCAATGGCATGGCCAAAAGGATGAGGTTTGAATAAGCTAGGCGAGGAATCATTAACGGAAACAAAATAAAAAAGGTTTAAATAATAAAAAATTCAGTTAGTTAGCATAATTTTTAAGCTCTTCATTTCATATTTATATATTTATTGATAGCACAACTTTGAATTTCGAGTTCCACACTTGCATGTGTTCGTATTCTGAATTTTTTGTTTTATAAATCTTAATTAACATATCTGTGGGATCCATGATTTGTTTAATAACTAATTCTCAATTTATATTTGTTAATTAGTGAGATTCATATGAAAAAGAATATGTTCCTATGTTAACTTGGCCCATTAATTGGCACGACTGACTATAATCATTCTACAAATTTAAGAATTACAATACCATGGCGACAACTTTTTAAAATAGGATATTTTTTATAATGCTTGTAGTTACGTATGTTTGGATAGAAAATAAAATTACATCATAAATTTCACTTTTCTTAGCTTCGGGTTGTTTTCTCCTTATCAGGGTTTGCAAAACTGTCGAAAACCGGTTTGTAATTTAAAACCGCTTGGTAAACCGTGGATTTCAATTGTAAATTTAAAAAAATTAGCAAAAAGTGTTAAAATTTTTTGAAATTTTTTTTGTGAGGTCGTGAGGAATGATAATGATTTTATAAAATTTTCAGATGATTATCAAACCTATGTATTTTTAATCAATTCTAACAAGATATCTTGTCAAAATATATGCTCTTTAGTTTTTTATTTTCTAGGGGCACAAAATGATGTCTAACATTTCTTAAATTTTTTGGGTGATGTTCTAACATAATTATAATGATGTTGAAAATTTTTTAGATGATTATCAGTTATGTGTATTTTTAAAACATTCTGAAAATTCTACTGTCATTCTAGACAAAATGAAGTCTAATAATTTTTGAACATTTAAGTACATGATCATTTAGCACTATTTATGGTTACATTAAAATTTTTACAATATAATAAATCTTTCAAATATTTATAAAAATCTTCAAGTGTCATTGTTCCTTTTCATTAATTGTTGTTTTACATTTTTAAGAAGAAATAAATGATTTCAAAATTGTTTATATTTCTTTGAGGTGTTTCATATATTAAATGGGAATTTTAATTGTTTCAATTTTTTTGAAATTTGTTTGGATTTTTTAATATTCTTTCAGTGTGCTAAAAATAAAAAATCGCTCGAAAAATCGGCGAAAATGGCTCAAAAATCGAAAAAACCATTCGAAAATAAAAAAACTACCTGAAAATCAAAATTCAAAAATTGGTCAAATATAAAAAACTACTAAAAAATCGGTGAAAATCGCTCGATTTTCGTTTTTTCCTCCATTGTTTGACTGCCGATTTCAAAAAAAATTTAATTCAACCTTATTCGGTTTCTTCTGATTTTTTACCGATTTTCACTCATTTTTTACCAATTTTTGAAAATAAAAAATCATTCGAATTTTGAATTTTTGGTTTTTGAAACCCTGCTCCTTGTTATATTCATTGGAGTTTTAACTTTTGTTCAAATTTTATATTTTGAAATTTTAATTGAAAATTTGAATATATTTAAGCATTGAACATTTACCTTCAATTTTATAATTCAAAATTTTAAAATTTATAATATATGTATAGCACACCTTGATGTACTGTATATATTATATATAAAAGCAGCAAGGATTGCTGCCTCCTTAGGGGGACCACGTTTCACCCCCCGCGGAGAGTGTAACATTCCAAAATTTGAGTTTTTGAGTGTTTGAATTTGAAAATGAACCATTTGCATTTTTCTCGAATTAATTAAAACTTAATTTGAATTTTCCAATAACAAAAGGATTTAATTTCACTAATCCATCCATCAAACTAAAGATTTCCTTGTGCTTCAAGGAATTTTTTTGTTTTTTTGGAGTTTTTTCTGAATTTATTTGCTATTTATTTGGATTTATTTGCTTTTACTTGAATTTCTGGAATTTCTAAAATCGGAAAAACTTTTATTTTCTCTCTCCTCCTTGCGGGCCGTTTTCCTCCGCACAGCCCATTCCTGTTCCCCATCTGGTCCGGCCCGCAGTCCGCTCCTCTCAGCCCAGCCCGTTGCCCCGCCGAAACCCTAGCTCGCGCCAACCTCCGCCGTTGGATTCCGATCTAGCGGTCATCGCTCGCCCCATGTCCGTGCGTGTGTGAGCCGCTCGATCGGGACGGCATGGATGGCCTCGATTGCACCACGTCGTCGCCGCCGCCGCCGCCAGCTCGTGCAAACCCTAGCCGTCGCCGTTCTCGGATTTCACGCGTGGACCCGCCTCCCGAGGCTATTTAAGGCCCCGAGGACCGCTGCCCGAGGTTCGCCTCTCTGCGTCGCCCATTTTGCCCTAGCTTTTGCCGTCCGAGACGCTGCCGTCATCCCTCGCCCCCCCTCCCGAAGTTCTCCGCCGTGTTTCGACCTCTTCGGTGAGCTTCCGATCTTCCTCCGACGCACCAGATCGGGCCACGTCTCCCCGCCCGTGCTCGTGTCCCGTGGCCGTCCGATCCTGAACCATCGCTTGGATGCACGCCGCGTGGCTTGCCCAGTTAGCCACCCCGCTAGCCGCCGCATGACAGTTGCGTCATCGCCACCTCGGCCCTAGTCGCTGCGTGGCCCGCCACCTTAGCTGATTTACCGCATCACCCGACTTCCCTTTCGGTGCTCCTGGTCCACCGTGAGCTGTGTCTCTGACACATGGGCCCCGCATGTCAGTGGCATTCTTTTCCCTTTTTCTGATTTTCCCGAAAATCCGAAACTCCAGCCAATCATATTTTGCCACATGTCACCCCTCTGATTTTCCAGACCAAAGAGACTTCCAGGAGCCCGTTCTGCTTCGTCTGAGCTCCGATTCTAGTGATTCAAATTTATAAATTCATCTAAATTCATGATCTATCTTCCAGTACCATTTTTTCAATTTTTGAATTTTTTTTGAATTTATTTTATTTTTTTGCTCTCGTTTCACGTGTAGACGATGCAGTCGAATCGTAGATGAATCATCAGGCAGAGGTAGAACTAGCAGGAGGCAACGAAGGCAAGTATTTCTTGAACATGTTGATCCCAAATTTTATGAAAAAATTATGTTGTTTTAAATTATGCATACTTATTATTTTGCGCAATGTACTTTAACTGTGGTGTTAAGGTTTAGTTAAACACCACCTTATTATACTCTCATTGACTTTAATCATGACAACCTTTGTCACCCTAGATGAAACTAGCTAATTTATCTGGTGATAACCAGTAGTGTAGCATGGGACGGTAGAACTGCTTAGTCCAGCTTAATCGTTTCGGTATTATGCCATTATGGACAACTGTTCAAGCATTGTTCAAACTTGTTTGTAAGACTCTGGCAATTGGTATTGCTGCTGTTATTTAATTGAAATAATGTGGAAATGGCTTAGACGGGGCGGATGGATGTTTGGTGGATGCTGGATGCACGAGACCTTGTAAGGTGATTGTTCCGCCCTAGTCAATTAAGGACCGAAGAATGTGTTATCATGGACCGAGCACTATCGTACAACCACAAGTCTATATGGATACGACTTGGCTAATTAATTTGTGCGTCTCGTTATTGACTTCGCCATTTGGTTGGATGTGGGTGCCGGATGTAGACACTCGCAAGGCGCAAGAGGGGCTTCTGTATTGGGTGGCTAGAACCCTAATAGCGGTGAAACCTTAGCGGGCGAAGTTAGTAGTAGGGTCGTGCATTGTAAAGGCCTTGTCATGATCTCTCTGCCGACACACCAAAGGAAGTGTGTTAATTGCATGGAAACAAGAGTCGATCATATCTTGTGGGTAAAGTTATACACACTCTGCAGAGTTAAAACTACTTAAGTAGCTATGCCCACAGTCAGGGGCAGATAAGGTACGCTAACACATTGTAGATCTTATGGTTTTGTTTTAATTGAAATGATGGTTTGGGAATCCGTGAGTGGTTGAAACTCTCGGATCATGGTTTGGCGGTTGAAGCCAGTCAGGTGGTTGAAACCTGTTTAGTTGATTAAATCAAATTCAATCATTTATTCAATTGCATTTTGGTCAAATGATGCTTTGTGAAATTACTATTGGTATTTAAAATTAAATTCTGCTTTATGCTAAAAGAACCATATTATGCCTTCAATTGTTCAGCCATGCATATAGTTATCATGCATTATGTTTCCAAGATTTGCGGAGTATATTTTGTGCTCACCCTTGCAACATCGCAACTTTCCACAGAGGAGTACGCTGAAGCTGAAGGTGACTACGAGTTCTATGCTTGTGGTTATGATGAAGGCAATCTAGACTACTAGGACACATACCCTAGTCGATTATCTGTTGGGCACATGGATTGGCTCATTCTACTGCTGTTATTTTATTTCCGCTACTTCTTATTGAACTCAAGCCATGAGGCCGCTTATTTGTAATAAGTTTGGCCATAAGGCTAACGCTCTCTTTGCTTAATTAATATTATTTGCTTCGTGATATGATTGTGTTATCATCTCTGTTTCTACTGTGTGTGCTAGCTGTTCCTGGACTAGCACAGTTATACACAGAGGGTTCGGATTTGGAAATTCGGTCCCGATAGAGAGGCCCTTCAAAAAACTAAAAATCACGTTTAGGTCCTTTCGACGGTTTTTTAGTAAAATAAATCTGAAAAAAATCAAAATTACGTTTCGGTCCCTCCGCGCGCTATTCTAAAAAAACACAGATTCGTCGAGGGTTTATAGCCAAATTGGAAATCGCATTTAGGTCTTTTCGTCGGTATTTTAGTAAAATACATCCGAAAAAATTCGAAATTACGTTTATATCCCTCCACGCGATTTAAAAAAAAAGCAGATTTGTCGAGGGCGTGGTTTTCTAAAAAACACAGATTCGTCGAAGGTTTGTAGCCAAATTGGAAATCACGTTTAGGTCATATCATCAATTTTTTAGTAAAATAGACCCCAAAAAATTGAAATTACATTTATATCCCTCCACCCGGTTTTCTAAAAAAACGCAGATTCGTCGAAGGTTTATAGCAACCCATAGATTCGCCGACGGGTCGTGACGACCCATTTTTTTAAAAAAAACAGAAACTGAAAATACGACCAGATTTCCCAAATTTTACACGTTGCGTTGTCGTACGCGATGTAGTGTAGCGCGTTACTCTGGCTGATATATCTTAAAGCTGGGAGGATTCAGGCATATGTAGGCTGCCATGTTACCAGTTTTCCAGAAAAGCCACCCAAAAAATAAAAAATCACAGATAGGTCCTTCCACCTATTATTTTGCAAAAAAGGACCTCGTAGTTTCGCAAATTCAACGCGGGCGCCGGTTCTTTTGGCCTGAAAGATTTTTAAAAAATGGAATCATGAGCGGGTCCTTCCACCGGTTATTTTCCAAAAAAAATGCCGGTTCTTTCAACCCAGAAGACTTAAAAAAATTTGGAATCGTAAATAGATCCTACTGCCGGTTATTTTGAAAAAAGAGACCCGTAGTTCCGCAAATTTGATTTGCAAAAAAATCGTGCCAGATTTTTTTCTCACGGCACGGCATCACGCGCGGCTCAACCTTGTTATGTTTAAGTTCAACAAAATTTATGGATTAAAGGGGCACTCACAGGTTCACTTGAAATTAAAAAGATATACAAATAGTTTTCTATAGGACTCATACACAACTGCTCGCTGCATTCTTAATTAAAAATTAAGAATTTGGATGGCTTTCCACTCGGACACCAATTTGCATGGCTGTGTAGTCCTTCCGGCTGTGATGTCATGCCTGGCCTATCAATGGACACAAATTTTGCTAAATTTTCACCAAAATTTTGTATTTCGGGCCACCACGAAATCCAAATTACTAGTCGTATAAAAAAACGAAATTGCTACAGTAATTTATTTTTGGACGATTTTTGCCAAAATTTTATGATTTTTGAACTTTTAGGGCCGGATTTGACCAGATTTTTTCCAATAACCTTTAAGAAAGTCACCTTCTATGAAAATTTATTGAAAAACTGAATTTTTGAGACATTTTAAAATTTTGTAGAAACACTTGTTATATTTGTATAAAATTTTATAAACTTGATAATAATATGAAAATTTTATGGTACTATATTTCATAGTGTAGGATCATACAAAAAATTTAAAAATAATTTAACGTCATTTGTTATTTTAAAAAAATTAAAAACAGAATGAACATAATTGGGACAGTAACATTGTCAGAATTTTATAAATTTTCTCGAGTGTGATCATGATCTAAAATTTTTATGAGAGATTAAAAATTTCCTTAGTTCCATTCTATGAAATTTTTAAAAAATTTTAACTTTTTTGTTTGGTCAATCAAATCTATGTATGCAATGAACTTCATTTGTTATATTATATTTCAAAAATCAAAAGAGAAAGAACATAAATGGTACTGTGCCTTGTAAGAATTTTATAAATTTACTGGAGTGTGATAATGAGTCAAACTTTTTATGAGATCTTAAGCATTTCCTTATCACCATTTTGTAAAATTTTAAAAAATTTTAAACTTTTTTTGTTTGCTAAAGCAAATACATGTATTAATCATCAGGCTTTTATCAAGACGTAGAACTGTCAGAATTTTCAAAAATTCTTTAATCACTATAATCATATAAATAATTTATATAAACAATAATGTTACATCAGGACCATCCATAAAAATTTTAAAAATTTTCTAACAAGGTTTGAATCATTTTTCATTTTGTTCAATTTTGCCAATAAGCCTTTTAACAGGGCAGTAGCACTGTTCGAATTTTTAAAAATTCATAAAGCTTAATAATCATCTAAAAAATTTGTAATAATATTAATGATGCATCATAACCATGCACAAAACATTTCAAAATTTTCTAACGTGGTTTGGACAATTTTTCATTCGGTTCAAACTTGCCGGTCAGCGTTTTATCAGGACAGTAGCAATGTTTGAATTTTTAAAAGTTCCTCAAACATGATAATCTTTTGAAATTTTTATGGGAACATCATTGATGTGTCAAGAACATCCATAAAAAAATTTAAATTTTTTTTACATCATTTGAACCTATTTTTGTTTAGTTAAAATTTCAGATATTTTGTCCAAAATTCTGTCCAAAAATTCTGGATTTGAATTTTATTCGAATTTTGTCCGAAATAACAAGATTTTGTCGAAATTTCAGATTTCGATGGGGAGCGAGATATAAACCGAAAACGAAATTTGGGACTCTAGCCTATCTCTCTAATCAAATATGTACTTTTATTTGAATTATCTAATGAACGTCAATGCACGAGTGGACTTTCAAATCAAACATGCATCTTGCATACAATATATGATTTATTTTTTTTCTCTGATTAAAGTGGAAGTTTCTAGTCTTTCACCGCCTAGACTTAACAAAGAGGTTCCTATATGAACCTCTAATTTCTAGTCTCTGCGCTGGTTTTCATCTCTCTAAATTCTCCCCCTATAAAAGCAAGCCCCGCCCTATAAAAGCAAGCCCCGGCCTCGCCTCCTCCACACCATATTTTCCCAACACCTGAGCTCTCTCTCTCTCCCCCCATTTAGCCGGAACACAGCGACGCTGGAGGTCCTTCCCCGATGACGGCCGCTGCACACCCACCTCGTCATCGCTGCCCCAAAGTTCCTTCTTTAGCATCGTTCGTGTCCAGTGGTGGAACTAGAAATTTTTTATTGGAGGTACACACTTCACACGTACAATTCTGTAGTTTTTTACAATTATTTCATAACATCGTAAATCCAACACATATGTTTGAAATTTGCTAAAAGCATAATATAAATAGTTCTAAAGTCTTAAAAATCCCAAACTACCAAAATCAATACCAATTCAATAAACAAATTTAGTATATTAAAAAGACAATTTTATATGACTTTCAAAATTTTAGGAGTGCCGGGACATACCCGGCATCCCTAGTACCGCCCCTGTTCATGTCACAAGGTGCGCCTTGCTGCCCTTCCCCTCCCTCAATTCCAGTTTTCCTCTTGTTGCGTCGGATTTTCTTTTTTTTTTTCTGAGCTAGCCGAATGGTGTTCTTCGCCATGCACTGCCGCCACCGTAGCCGATCACGCCATCGGGTCCACCTCGCCGACACCGCCCTCGTGCTTGCCTCAGTTCCACCTAGGCACCCCTTTGCAGCCCCACCACATGTGTCGTGCTCTACGCCATGCGCGCCGATGCCTGGTGTCATGCACCGGGTCCATGATGCGTCAGTCGGGCCGTGGATTCACTAAAATAGGATTTGCTTTTGGCAACACAGTCCGTGCAACACATGGAACATATGTTGCATGAAAAATTCTGTTGCAACGCAAGATATATGTTGTAGGGCCTATGTGTAGTGCGTGCAACTTATTTAGTAGACCTATAACGTGGAAGAAATAAATTTACAAGCACAAAATATATAAAACTTCCATCACTAAAGTGCATAATCCAAACAAAGGTGCAGGTGGTTATCACGTGTAGCCTTCATTGTTGTCAAAAAAAGTTGAAATTTTGAAGTAATTTCTTCGAGATATCACAAAGGGGTTTGGGTTGACCTGGGCTGACTTGACTGGTTTGCAGCTAAACTGGGCGGTCCCACCATGCATGTTTTCTCTGGTTCAAGCCGAGCTTAATGCAGAAGCAATCCAATGATTCCACACGGACTGGCCATTGGACCGTGTTTTTTTCCAGTCGGACTGTCAGACTGGTCCAGTTCTGATAACTATGGTCAGAGGCACCCACACTTGGTAAACATAGCATGAGACACATTACTCATAATTTACATGCTTTTACATAATTAATAGCTAGCAATGATCATTTTGCATTTTCTGTACTCGATAGGATGAGACACATTACCTTCAAAATTGCGGCAGACGTCACCTCCTCTCACAAGTAAGTCGAGTTGTTGCCGCAAGTCTTTTCTATATTGCAATACCTCTTCTAAAATGTTGCAGTTGTTCTAACAAGTATTTCACTTGTTGTAGCATCTTTTTTCTTGAGGTATTTTTTTTTTTGCATTGCTGCACAAATAATTCCCGTTTGTTGCAATTTTTGGGTCATGTTTTATGTTTGTTGCAACATCTTGTTTTTATTGGGGTAGTTTTCTTGTATCATTGCATAAATAATTCCCATTTTTTGTAATTTTTTAGGTTGTGTTTTGTGTTTGTTGCATGTGAGGCTTAGTACAAATTGTTGTACCTATGGTTATCACTACAAGAAAGATAATTTTTCGTCGACCCAATATATTTTCGTCAGCTTTCAACAGGCCGACGACAATAATAATATATTTTCGTCGGCCAAATTGAAACCGATGAAAATATATTTATTTTCGTCGGCCATAGGTAACAGCCGACGAAAATAAATCTATTTTCATCGGTCTATTTGAGAAGCCGACGAAAACACGCCTGCCAAGGGCGGTAGTTGAATTTCAAATAATTTTCGTCGGCTTATCTGGCCGACGAAAACAGCTTGGCCCATTCGTGTTATGCCACGTGGTAGCAAACTATTGTCGTCGGTCAAGGTGGCCGACGAAAATTTCCAACCTTGCCACGTAGGCACTGTTTTCGTTGGCCAGCCTGGCCAACGAAAATAGGGCGTAATAAGCCCTGTGACCATCCCTTCGTGTACCCATTCGCTTGCACTGCGCCGCCTCGCCTCTGGTCTTCCTACGCCGCGCCACCTCACGGTTCGTTTTCCCACGCCGGGCCGCCTCGGCTCCGATCGATCGCGCTCTTGATGCAGCTGTCCGCCGTCCACCGCCGCCACCTCCCTCTCCCGATCTTTGCCGTCGTGTCCCGACCCTCACCCCCGTGCGCCCGCTGCCCGCCTCCCCTCGCCCTACAGCGTGGATGGACACCTCCGCTTAGTGAGGCGCATGGTAAGTATCTAGCTTTAGTTCAGTGCGCTTTTGAATGCATGTCGCTAACTTTGGATTACAAGAGGCTGAAACTAGCGTTGCCCCGAGCTACTTTGATGTTTATGTTCAGGGACACCGGAGCGCCAATCCAAAGTCACTTGGACAACTGTGTAGCCAGTCAACGACTCAGAGGATTGTGAGTTGTTCGACCTACTTTGATAAAATTTGTGTCTTGAAACTGTTGTTTCAGTAATGTTGGCATGCAAGAGCAATATGGGGAAGAAATGGCTCGACGTCACAGCCCGGAGTATGACTGGAGGAACGAGGAGCTGGATGTCTCGACGCTATACCAGAGTGGTGGGGGCAAGAGACATGGAAGGTGAGATCATCCCCCTTATTTGAGTTTTGTCGGAAATCCTGATATGATCAATAGTTGCACTTTTTATGAATGCCTTCGGTTTCGTATATGTGTGCTGCAAGAAGGGCCCCAGCCCACTTGCAGTGTTGCTCGATGGGCTTCCCGGCGGCGACCTGGTAGATGGTTCGCGAGGCGGCTTTGAGCTCGCGCCAGGACTGGTAAGCCGACGAGCCGCCGAAGATAACGTCGATGCGGCGCTCGCCCTGCTGGAACTCCAGGTCGAGGTTGTCACGGTCCGCCCCAGCGTTCACTCTGTCCGACTGGACGTCTTCTTTTGGCAGCACGGGCATTTCCTCTTGACCATCATAAAAAGCTTCTAACTTGCTTTGCCAAGCCCTGCAAGATCGCAGGTCGTGGCCTGCTGCCCTGTGGAACAGGCAGAACTTTGTTTCATCGTATCCCCGGCGCCCCTCGGCCCCCTGCGACCGAGCATCGGCCCGCTGGGGTCCAGGCCGTCGGCCCTTCTGCTGGGGCTGATTCTACGCCTAGCGAGGTCGAGGCCGCCCTTAGCGGGGTCGAGACCCCTACCGAACTTTATCTCGGACTTCAAGGACCTCACGCTGGCTATCTGCCGAGACGATCACTCGTGGCAGTCCACCGCCGTTCCTGCGGTCGCGCTTCCGCTTCTTAGGAGCGGCGCCGTGGTCGGCGCCCTTGGAGTTGGACGGGCCGGCCTCTGTGGGGTTCGTACCAAGCTTACCTTGGTCGTAGTCGTGTTTCCAGCGGACAGCGTCGTCCGCGTTCGCATACCGCTCCGCCATACGGAAAAGCTTGTTGACACTGAGCCGGGAGGTGATCTCCAGGTCTTCGGTAAGGCGCCGATCGCGGACGCTGAACTTGAAAGCCTTTATGACGGCTTCGTCGGAAATGCTTGGAATCAGATTCCTTGCGCGGATAAACCGCCGCACGAAGTCACGGAGCGGCTCGTTCTTGCCCTGGATGACTCGATCTAGGTCTTTCTCCCTCCCAGGCCGCTCGTAACAACTCTGAAAGTTGGAGCAGAGGGTGCTCTGGATTTGGCGCCACGACCTGAAGGAACCGGGCTTCTGGTTAAAGAGCCAGGTTCGCGCGGCCCCGTCCAGGACGGTCGGGAGATAATTGGCCATGACGAGCTCATCGCCCCCGGCCGCCAGGATAGCAGTCGAGTAGATAGACAGGAACTCATCGGGGTTCTTGGTCCCATCGAAGCGCTCTATCAACGCCGGCTTGAACCGAGCTAGCCAGCGCACGCGACGAAGGTCGTCGGAATACGCCATGCAGCCGTAGGCCGGGACAGGTGCGCGCCGGGTGTGGTCGTCGCCGATAAGATCCTCGCCGCTCCCGGACTTGGAGTCGAGGCTGCTTTGGCGGCCCGACCTTCGGTGGGAACGACCATGACGCCGGGCTCGTGAGTCACCTGGGAGGTAGCGCAAGCGATCTCGACCCTCGGCGCTGGCGGAACATCCGGGAAAGATCCCGGTTCTCTGCCGGTTGACTCGGAGCTCGTGCGTACGGCTCGAGCTGACCACCTTTCCAGGCGCCCGTGGGGCGGTGACGTGACGGTGTCAAAGCCAGGTCCCGAGATTGCTGCCGGTGAGTGGGCGCCTCCTGCGCGGGTGGCGTCCGACGAGTGCGCGGGCGACGGCGTGATGAGTTGTCATCACTTCTCAGGGAGTGGGCCCCTGAGTGATGACTTCGGGGCTGTGGAGGTATGACCTCGGTCGCAGCCCGATCGAGCTCCTCGGCCAGAGCTCGACCAAAGAGTTCCGACTTCACCCTATCGGGATCGGCCATGACCCGGGTGATGGCGCGAAGGCGTTCTCCCGAAGGGGGAAGCCTAGGATTCCCGGACGACGTGCCAGCCTTCTTCTGGAGCTCCCGCTGGAGGGCAGTTATGGCTTGGTTGATGGCGACATGCACCATCCGGCGAGCGTCCTCAGGGGTCTGCGGATCACGGCCATCCGCAGCGGCATCCGCGCCCTGACTGTCCGCCATCAAGACGTGCTACTCGTGTGGCGGTGGCGAGGGCAAAAACAGGGACGCGGAGTCGGAGTCCGCGCCCGTACCCACGCTCGTGGAACGTCCGTCGATGAAGCGCGCCATGCTCCTAAGATCTTGAGGTTTTCCTGCGAATGAGCAAAACCAATCGGGCCCCATGGTGGGCGCCAGCTGTCGACGATCGGAATTGCCAACCGCAGAAATGAAATGGAGGTTAGAGAATCTAGGGACCCGAATAGAGCTTGGCCCAACGAAGGAAAGGGATTCGACGCGCCGACGGTCGGGGCTAGGCGACAACGAGCGTGAGACGGGTGTTTATACTGGTTCGAGCCCCCGAGAGGGTAATAGCTCTACGTCCAGTTGCCCTGCGGCGGTGCTCTTTGCTATTTTGAGTACAGAGGTGTGTTACAGCTCAGGCTTAACAATGGAGATGTCTAATGCCTAAGCTTTGATGTCTTGTTCTTCCAGGCTGCGTATCCTTAGCCTTATAGCTTCCCTGCTCGCAACGGACGGGAGATATTCCCGGGTAGTGAACTTCATGCACGTTGAGGACTGGTCAGCAACTGCTCCGGACTTGCTGCGCGCGTCTGCTTGACCCCCACGATCCGCATCTTGGTAACCGCCGGGCAAACGCACGATCCGGAATCCAAAGGGGGACTACGGCAAGAGCCGACCCAAGCTCGAGGTCGTGCGGATGCTATGCTTGGGGACATACGCGTCCTAGGTCGCGTGCCTCGATGTACGCCTAGGTCGTGGTCGGGCCCCCCGAGCTTGGGAGCTCGTTGACCGTGCGCTGACCGGCCAAGGGTTGCCCAACCCCCGTCACCATTCGTCATAAGGAGAGAGAGCCTTTTAAGGAGAGGTGCTACCGCTTGTCACAAAAAAATGTTATCACTAAATCTTTAGTGAGAGTGATCTTAAATTAACAATTCCCGTTGACCTCGAGAGGGTTGGAGGGGCTACCATGGGCGCGGCCACGTCACCGCTCGCCTTCCCAGCCATTTGATAGGGCATAAATCACCTAGATCATCGCAATAGGATAGGGAAGGCTGAGACTATCCGAGGGCTACCTGCTTTGCATTCGCATTGCTGATGGGCGGTTCCCCTTCCAGCTGGGTCCACATTTTAGTGTATGTGGGCTAGCAACGTTCCATGTGCGGGTGTGCTCTCCCTCAACGCCCATGCGGGCCACGCTCGCACCCCGAACCCTAGCGACGCAGGGCGTACACCCGACCTGACATACTTCAATTGATTTAGGTACCAGAAAACTCATGATAGGCTAAGTAGGTAATAAAATTTTTACTATCCCTATAAGGTGCTATGAGGTAACTATCAAATTATTTTTAAATTTTTGTATCTTTTGGTACCTTTACCTTTTAATTTTTTTTATAGCTCTTAGTTCTGTCTAAATATATATTGTGGTACCTCCCAATTATGATAAAAAATCTGAACATTAAACAACTCGAACCCTCTCCATAATCCAAATACTATATGGTAAGCAGTATCGTCAAGTGTGGTGTCTTCTTACCAGTTCAGGTCCTGATGGAATGAATCAATGAGCAAAAATGGAGAGGTCTTAGAAAGGAAGCCCTAGAAACAAAGAATTGAAAGCCTGACATGTCTGATGCAAGGATTAAAAACCCAACAAGATTTCAGAAATCTTGGTCAAGATCGCAGATTTTGGCCAGGACGAGCTTCAAAATCATGGCCGAATAAAAAATTGAAAAAAAAATGCTACAGTATTTTAGAAATGTCTCTCACCAAAATCTCAGGTTTTTTAACCAAAATTTGATCTTTTTGACCATATTTGACCCAATAACCCTTAGGAAAGTCTTCTTCTATGAAAATTTGTTGAAAAACCGATTTTTGGCAAGTTTATAATTTTGGCAAAAACACTATTAAATTTTATAAAATTTTACAGGCTTGATCATGATCTAAAAAATTTATGGTACTATATTTAGTAGTGTAGGATCATATATAAAATTTTTCAAAATAATTGAACTTCATTTGTTATATTTAAAAAATAAAATAGAATGAACATAACTGAGACAATAGTCTTGTCTGAATTTTGTAAATTTTCTTGAGTGTGATCATGATCCAAATTTTTATTAGAGCTTAAGCATTTTCTCAGAATCCTTCTATAAAATTTAAAAAAAATTAAACTTTTTTCTCAACCAAATCTATGAATACATTGAACTTCATTTACTATCTTTCAAAAATAAAAAAAACACAAGGAACATAAATGGTACATTACAATTGTAAGAATTTTATAAATTCATTATAGTGTGATCATGCTCAAAAAATTTTATGACAGCTTAATAATTTCCTCAGCATCCTTCTCTAAAAGGTTCAAAAATTCTAACCCTCTTTTTGTTGCTCAATCAAATCTACCTATTGATCATGAGAATTTTATCAGGACAATAGCACTTTCACAACTTTTTAAAATTCCTCAAGAATTATCATCAAACAAAAAATTTATGGGAATATTAGAGATGCTTCAGGACCATCCAAAAAAATTTCAAAAATTTCTAACATGGTTTGGACCATTTTTCATTGGTTGAAGTTTGCCGGTAAAGCTTTTATCATGACAGTAGCACTGTCAGAATTTTTAAAAATTTCTAAAGCTTGATCATGTTCTAAAAATTTTATAAAAATATTATTGATGAATCAAGACCATACAAAAAAATTTCAAAATTTTATAACATGATTTGTTCTATTTTTCATTCTGTTTAAATTTGCCGGTTAGCCTTTTACCAGGATAGTACCACTGTCAGAATTTTTTAAAATTCCTTAGGCTTGATCATCATCTAAAATTTTTATGAATATATTGGTGATATGTTAGGACTATGTAAAAAAAATTTCAAAAATTTTCAATGTGTTTTGCATCATTTTTTCACTTGGTTCATATTTACCGAAATCTCGGGTAATCTCAGTGAGATTTCTGTATTTCTTGGTGAAATCTCGGAAATCTTGGTTGAAAAAAATGGATTTTAATTTTGGTTTTTGTATGTCATCCGGGATTTGTCTGAAATTTCAAGATCTCGATGAAATTTTGGACTTCGCCCACTTAGAGATGTCAACCGAAAACGAGATTTCAAACCCTGGTCTAATGTCCCTACTTTCCTAAATAGAAACGACAATCTAACTATTTTTGCTGATATTTGCTTCCTCATTCTAGAAAGAGAGCAGGGGTTTCCGTTGAGTCGTAGAGCATATCAAACACTATTCTTAAATATTTGTCCAATTTTATATGGTACTTTGTAAAACTCTTTTTTTGCATTGTTTTAAATTTTAATCACGAAGGTAGTGAATGTTGCATATAGCACAGATGATCAGATATGTAACCCAATCAAACGAACTACTTCCACTGTTCCACAACGTTAATATTTAGTAGTCTTATGCCATGTATGCAATACAAATCCCATTTCCACTTCCAGTATGACATTGCGATGATATTTCATCATGTAAGACAACTTAAGGACAATCAGAATAAAAGAAAAGATAACTTCATAATGTTACAAGGAATTGTTTAGCCTTGTTTTGCCGCTACCAACACTTTTAGCAGGTTCTCTACATTACAAACACAGAAATAGATTCCGCAAACCAGATAATCCTCGTACTAAAACTTACATGTCAAGCAATATGCAACATCACTAGTTAACCTGAACTTGACAAAACAAATGCTGACAACCGAAAACACCCATTATTTGTGGACAATACAAAAAGACAGATTTGTTTATATCAATAGTGTTCCTGTAAATAAGCAACATTCAAACTTGCAGTCAAGGTATTGGCATGTTTGTTTTTGAAGCTAGTTCGGGATGCCTACGAGAGGCAAGCCCACTTCTCTCCCTCAGTCTGAAGACATTTTGCGATGCCACTTGATAAACCAATCACAAGCACAAGGTATATTACAACACCAATTACTAGCACATCAGCAGCTCCCCGCAACAAAGGCTGTCATAGGAGCTAGCAGATCTAGTATCATGATCAAGCGCAATACCTCAAGTGGCGCATCCTTCTTCCTGACAGATTTATTCAACAGAAGCATCATCATGACAATAGATGCCATGGAGACAACATTGAAGCAGAAGAACGTAATGTAGCGCGGCGCATTAATAACACCAAGGACCGGATTGCCTGCCACATGGTTTTTATCATCAGACCAGAAGCCACTAGGTGGGTTCAGACCAGCTTGGTACGTGATGGATGCTGCTAAAATTGCAAGCAGCATCAGATACTTGTGCCTCTTTCTAACTTTCTTCTCATGACGATTAGAACTTTCTTGTGGGTCAGAAATAATTTCTGGTCTAACCTCCTCCATATGAAAAGGCCACTCCAGCAGGCATTGTTTTTGTAACAATAATGAAACAATTAAACATTTGTTCATTGATTGTCAGCATGCCAAAATTATTTGGAGACTAATTCACATTGCTACTGGGTTAACTTCACCAAGATCTATTTCGCACATGTTTGGAAATTGGTTATCAGGCTTCGAAAAGACAGAGCAAAGATTGATTTTTGCGGGGGTTGCGGCTCTATTGTGGGCTATTTGGCGAACACGCAATGATTTACTCTTTGAGAAAAAACAATATACTTCTTGTTTGCAGGCTATCTTCAGGGAAACATATTGGTTATGTTTTTGGGCGCGATTGCAAGATGAGACCTCAAGGAGACTTTCCGGTTGATGAGTAAAGCTCTGGAAGTCGTAGCGCTAGAAATTTTTGCTAAGAATAGATGGAGAAACATTAATAGTCTCTGTCTTTAATATTTTTTTATTTATATATCATTTTCCACCTTATTTTTGGAGATCAGCTTAATAGCTGAAGACTATGTAATAGATCGTATGCTTTTTGCAGAGACCGAAACTTTTTCCTTTATCTAAAAAAAAATGTGTCAGAGAGAGTAGACAACTTGAATCACGAGAAATCAGAACTGCAACAATAATGAATTAATGATGATGAGGTAAATAGATTGTTTTGCTTTCCTGCAGCTTCCTCAGACTGCGAGATCTCCCTGCTATCCGTAGTCCTCTCCTCGCCACAGCCATGCCCTCCCTCCATCCTTCTGCCCTTCGTGTCGCCCGGTGCCATGGCCGTCGCTTTCACACGCTTCCTCCCTCCTCTGTCTTGCCCTACCCACCACCGCTTTCTGCAGCGGACGCCAGATTTGGGCAAGATCGAGGTGGATCCGTCTGCGCGGCGGCTCCCGCTTCTTCTCCGGTTATATGGCGATGACCATCAAAGGTGAGCATCTCCTCCCCGAAACCCACCAGATTTTCATACTTCTTCATCCATTCTCCGCGTCGATTGAGCTCTGATTTGAGTGCTTCCGTGCAGCCATGGATGTGGTCGCTTGGATTACGGTAGTGCTTTGAGGGCAGCAACACCGTGTGGCCACAGCGCGAAGGGGCGAAACAACGAGGGCGAGGCAAGGGCTTGGTAACACGGTTTCTTAGGTTGCTTCCACCCCTTCTCACCTGTCCTCTTCACCGTTCCGGGCAGCCTCCCGTTCCGGGCTGCAGTGGCCGCAGCAGCCGACTCTCGTCTCCCCCTCTTCCCTTACCAACACCTCTGTCATTTGCACCGGTTGGCTCATGGCTCGAATGCTAACCTCCACATACATCACATTAATCCCTGATTTCCTATTGTCGAAACTGAGGGATGTTTGCTCACAATAGTTTGATTTCATCATAGATTGTGCAGTTGCCTATACAATTAGGACTAGTACCAATTCAATAAAAAGGGAAGATTCAAGTACGACCAAGTCGCTCTGTTAGATATGGTTCACTTTGTTGTTAATTTGTTGTTCTAGCATTCTTGGATCACAAATTGATCCATCTTTTGGTGGTTAGCATTCTTAGAACACAAATTTAGCAATCTTGTGGTTGTCATGGGCTAATGGCCTATAATTCATCACTTTGCTTAAAACAAATCTCAATAACCTCTATTTGTGATCTTTGCATATTTCATATTTCATATGCTGCTCTGTGTGGCTGAAACATGTTCTCCCTTCTCTTGGCTGTAGTGTCGTGAGAATGGTAAGAAGGGCCACCCAATTTTACTCTAAGTTGTAGCAAATCCTTTTTGCAGCAAAGTTAATGTGGTAATGTTGTAGTACTATGCTCATGGATGATGTTTTCTCATGCGTCACAACATGCATAGCACATTGTGTATGTTCAGACTGTGCCCTTCTTGGTGTTTCTTCAGGTTTTGGTTGTCGAGGGAGTCAGCTAAGGCTCACTGCCATAGAGAAGCTAAGGCATGTGCTATTATGCTGCAAGGAGAAAAGATTTGGACATTTTGCCAGCGGTGGATTGGAGAGGTTCGGTTCATGCGATGCAAACCCAGCAGGACAAACCAAAAATCCCCACCATTGCAGTAGCTACTACCCTAAACAATATGACATTGATCTTCAAGTGGTAGCAAGCATGACAGAACAACAACAAAGAAATACATACCCTTTTCAGTAACTAAACCCAAAATAGAACATGGCTTTTTTGGATTAACACTATGTATCTACTGCAACACAATGTAACATATTCTTTTTATAAACCACAGATTTGTTGTTTGGTACCTACTAATATGTGGTTTGTAATAACATACACCATTTATGTTTTATTTCTTTTGGTTTCCTAGAATTTGCTTTTACTTTATCTCATATAGTTACTGTATCTTGCAGACACATGATCTTTGTTTGGTACTTACTAATATGTGGTTCAGAATATGATGATTGCTAGATTTTTTTTAGCCCATGGAGTAACGATTTCCCTATGATTGACATGGCAAGGCAAATGGAGGTTACCAGCATACAATTGCCTTATTACTTACTTCAGCCTTCAGGTATGCAGTCTATCACTATTTCATTGTCCTTGTGAGAAGATGGACATATAACCGTTTCTTAATTGGGTGCAGGAGAATGTGAGGGTTAATGAATGCAATTTGGCATGACAGTCATAAACAATTCTACAAGTTTAGCTTATTAATAATGGTTGTCATAGCAAGGGATGCACATTAAAATGTTTCAGAAATGTTTCACCTGGGGCTGAAAGTAATTCGTTCTCTTTTAGGTTTTATACTGCCATGGTAATACTCTATCGACAGTATCCTGGTCATGGTGTAGCAAAAGTTTGTTTCAGGTTCACGTCCTATATGAACTTTCCTAGAGACGAGCATAGATAATAAGCAATTGTCATCTACGAAATGCATATGCAACACTCCGTTCATTGTTCCGTTGAGCAATGAATTAGAATTTTTGTTATTAAACCTGTTGCTATCACCACAAGATAATGTTTTTTTGGTTGGCAACCTTTTTAGATTTCTCTATTCACATTGTGTCCCATTCAAGTTCTTGATGGTACAATGCTTAGTGGTGTCATTTGTATGTATTGACCCATTACTTTTGTGTGTTATTCTTTCCTACTGTTTGTCTTAGGCTATGTAATTGGTTCGGTATAAGTACAATGCAATTGTTGCAACAGCTGTTAACGACATATTAAAATCAAGTGATTTTGAATCTATCTCGACTTTCATTGCTTTCTTTGAAATCATTATGATGATATTCTATAGTGGTTTATGCTATAACTGTTACCACTTCATGCATATGTTCTACGAATTGGTTCTACATGTCCGGTAGGGTGCGGGGAAGTGCCCTGAATGATCTAGTTATGGTATAAATTTATGCCATTCTAGTTGATATTTGATTAGAGGTATTTGAAAGCTACTGCTTTATATATTATTGGCCACATATATATGATTAAATGTTCTCTAAATTATTTGGTAGGGCTCACAACGCGTGCTGAATGATCTAGTTGAATGAATAGCTGAATGAACATTGCATAGCAGTATCAATCCAGTTGTCTACACTTGATGAACACTCACGCTTCCTCCTTTAACAGGTCCTTAATATTTACTTGTTTTGCACATACCAAGTAAGTGGATCTTTGTTGAGTCTGAACAACAATCTTTTATCACAGAATGGAGCATTTTCCAAAAGGAGAAATCATTTAGAAACGAGAAGCACCAACAGCAACAGCATATATTTTAACTCTTCAATTACATATAGATAATAGCAGTCATGACCATTACTGACAAGAAAACACACTAAAATACAAATAGACTTGTCTGTTGATTATACACACAAGATCAGGCACCAGTACCAGATAGCATTTTCACTCATCTGTCACATGTACAGACGGAAGTATATTTATGACATTAACTGACAGGAACATGCGCTGAAATAGAAATAACATGTCTGTTGATTAATACACGCGAGTTGGAAAGCACAAGAAGCGTTGATACGAGTTGATAAATTAGTTCACACGGTAGCGGATACAAATTGAAACGTTGAATGGAGTGGCGTTTCTGAAGGGAGGAGCTGATGATAATGCCGTGAATGAGTACTGACCTGCTGTTAGGATGATCACTTGAATTATTGGCCGGATGAGTGGATTGTCGACAATGGCGCCATCATGGTCTGCTCAGGGCTGCGAGCTCTCTCCTGGTTCACAAAGGGATTCCGTAGCTTCAGTGTCCCCCAAGATCATGGTAGCTTTGGGTTTCGTACATTCGCAGCTTAGGACGCTTGGGATGGCTGTGCACTTCCCCTTCTAGCGTACCAAGCTCCGCCACCTTACATCCCCAATCAAGAAAAATCTCCTTGAGGTTTGGAAGGTGCCTGATACCATACATCCCTGATCTCAACTCACACTCTTGAATGGCAATATTTTCCATCTGAGGTATGCCTTGAGCACCCCGGTGTTCTTGCGTGCCCCATCGGCTGCCTTGAGGAATGCTTGCATCATTTTTAGCTCGTTATTTATGAACCTGACAATAGTAAGGTCAGAAACATAAGCTTCCCACATACTATTGTGTGTGATTTTCTTTCATTTTTTTTCTAATAGATGTTCCACCATATGGTAAATGCATTCTTATGATTCACAAAAATATGGTGGTAATTCAAAGGAACATTTCGATGTTGCAAAATAATAAAATCTCATAATATAAATGTAATTCTTTCAACCGAGAATTCAATAAATATGGGGATATGGTGTGCTTATTATTGTGTGTGACACATTCATGGAAGCTCCACGCAATTTTTTTGGTGTTATTTTTTTTCTCCTATTGTCAAGTTCCTCAAATCTTTTCATATAAGCTGTGCAAAATGATTGTCAAAAGAGAAGGGAAAAATCTCGAATTGAATATGTAAGCAAGGAAGGGAATATTTCTACACGTAAGCATGGTGTCCCACTATTTCTACACATAAGCATGGTGTCCCAATATTTCTACATGAAGTCATCAACCATTGCATCCGCATGGGCTACATGCTTATAACAATATTTGTATTATCAACATACTTATTTTTACTTATGAATCTATATTTGTAGTGAAATTTTGGTTCTTTTTTTAATTCTCCAAGTTTACAAAATTCAAATTTATATATTTTAGAAATTGTATTTTGGTTGCCACAGTTTTTGAATTTCTAATTATAAATTTTATTATATTTTTATACCATAGTTATTTCAGATTTTTAATAACTACAATTTGTCTAGAATTATTGATCACAAATTTTTGTATAGTTGGTTAGAATAATTTTTTATTATTTAACCTTTTTTAATTTATTCATATTAATAATCTCTCACCCAAGTTATTTACAAATGTAACCCTTTTAGCCTTGCCAGCACACGTGGCATGGCAAACAACATTGCCACACAATGGGTTAAGTCTAGCTCCAAGACCTTCTTTTGCCGTGCCAATGGCCGTGGTGTGGCAAAACAACACTGCCACGTCACTCAATATGGATTGGTAGGCTTGGTCATGGCAGGATGACCGATGTGGCAATTTTGTTTGGTCACGCCATGACCAATTAATAGCATGGCCAAAAGGATGAGGTTTGAAAATAAGCTGGCCAGGAATCATCAACAGAAACAAAATAAAAAAGGTTTAAATAATAAAAAAATCAGTGGGTTACCATAATTTTTTAGCTGTTCATTTCATATTTATATATTTATTGATAGCAAAAAAGGTTTGAAACTTTTTTTGAGGTTTCTGATACATTAGTAATGTTCCCATCAAAATTTCAGATGATTATAAAATCTAAGGAATTTTTAAAAAATTTAAACATTGATACTGTCCTGATAAAACACTGACCAGCAAGTTTGAACTAAATGAAAAATTAAACAAACCACATTAGAAAATTTTGAAATTTTTTTTCATGGTTATGATGTATCACTAATAGTCTCATAAAATTATCAGATGATGATCAAGCTTCATGAATTTTCAAAAATTCAGATAATGCTACTGTCCTGATAAAAGCCTTACCGAAAAATTTTAACCAAATAAAATATTGTACAAATCAAGTTAGAAAATTTTTAAAATTTTTTTTGTATGGTCCTGATATATCATTAATGTTTCTATAAAATTTTCATATGATAATTAAGTTTCAAGAAGTTCCAAAAATTCTAACAATGTTAATTATGTCCTAATAAAAGACTCATGATCAATGCATAGATTTGCTTTAGCTATGAAAAAAGGTTTAAAATTTTTGAAAATTTTGAAGAAGGCTTATAAGGAAATGATTAAGATCTCATAAAAATTTTGAATCATGATCACACACCAATGAATTAATAAAATTCTTACAACTGCACTGTACCTTTTATGTTCTTTCTGTTTTTTATTTTTGAAATATAACAAATGAAGTTCAATGCATAAATAGATTTGATTGAGCAAACAGAAAAGTTGAAATTTTTTAAAATTTTATATAATAGTATTGAGGTAATTATTAAGCTCTTATAAAAATTTTAGATCATGATCACACTTGAGAAAATTTATAAAATTCTAACAAGGTTATTGTCCCAATTATATTTATTACTAGAACAATGCCCGTGCGTTGCTACGAAAAATAAAATTAGTAACGAAACACAAAGGTCAAGCAATAAAAGAAAATTATGCTACAAGATCAAACATCTATTTCTCCTAAAAAATTTTTATGGATTCTTCTCCGGTATGAATTAAAACCAAATGTATTGTACGTAGCAATATATATTACCAATCTAAAAAATCAATCAATCATTTTATCCCTTTTTGCAATTTATATTACCAGCTCGCGTTCCTCTTCCTCTCGCCATGCCTGCAGCGCGCGCTCCTCGGCGCCGTCGATCTCGTCTTCCTCGTTGCCTCGCTCGTCCTCGTCATCCACCGCCTTCGCAGGGGCGACACGGGGGCTTCCCTCGAGCACGAGGCGCCATCTGCCGGCCACCGTCATTCGGACCACCGCCGCTCTGCAGATCATGCTCGGGGCGTCCGCCGTCTTCGCCGCGGCGTCCACCGTTCTCCTTGAGCTCGCGTTCTTCCTCCTTCCGAGCACACCATGGTGCGCTGTGGAGTCCGCCTTCCTCGCTGCCCACTTCGTCACGCACGCAATGGCCGCGTGGTCAGTCGTCTCGGAGAAAGGGGCCGCCGCCGCCCCTCAGCCTTTGCACCACTGCGCCTTCTGAATTGCCACCGCCCTCGGCACCGCGCTCTTCTCCGCTTCGGCGGTGGTCTGCTGTACCGACAGTTCGCTGCTTTTCCCAGATGACTCTCTCGCCTTTGCCGGCCTACTCGTCTCCATGCTTCTAGCGTACCTAACCATCACTGGCTTCACCGACCATAAAGCTGGAGCCCATGAAGGTGAACCAGAACACACCAGCGCCGAGGCGCCCACCACGCCGTGCATCGCCACGTCGTTCCTCTCTGTCACGACGTTCAGCTGGATCAACCCGTTTATCTAGGGGGTATGCCAATGACTCTCTCACCGCCGACGACGTCCCACCGGTGTCACCGGGCAACCGCGCAAAGCGTCGTACGCTTTGTTCACGTCCAACTGGCCGGCGCTGGGGTTACGGCACTCGGTGGGCGTCGCACTCTGGCTGTCCTTCTAGCCGCAATTACTACTGATCGCGGCGCTCGGCCTTCTGCGTCTCGCAGCCATGTACGTCGGTCCGTCACTTATTGATCAGTTCGTCGAGTTTATTCGCCGCTACGATACAACATGGGAGATCTTGAAGGAATTCTCTTGATTGATTCTGTGAAAACTGTACAGCATATATAAAGTACAAAAGGAATGATTGGCCAGCTATTAATTACCAGTAATAATCAGGGATTTTGCTATAATAATCAGCCATATTTAGAGAGATATAGCTGGCTGTAAATCAGGAAAGAATAATTAGCTATAATGACCGGCTATTATTGAAGATATGGCAGAGAGAAAAACGGACCGCTGCCACCAACTGCAAATTTATATTAGTAGAGATATTTTTGATTTTTCAAAGATAACAAATGAAGTTCAATTCTTTTAAAAATATTTATGTATGATACTACACTTCCTAGGATGGTATCATAAATTTTTCACATCATGATAACATATGTACAATTTTATAAAAATCCGATAATATTTCTGCAATTTTTAAAAAATATCTCAAAAATTCGGTTTTTCAATAAATTTTCACTAGAAATGACATTCTTAAGGGTTATTGGACCAAATCTGATCAAAACATTCAAAATATAGTCATAAATGGTGAGATCTCGCTGAGATTTTTTGAGATTAGTGTAGCAATTTAAAATTTTTTAATATTTTTACTCTGATCGGTATTTCAAAAATCGTCCACATCCGGAAACCGAGATCTCGTGAAATTTCGGTAAGATTTTAATCCTGGACTTGACCTATGTCTCTCTAATCAAATATGTACTTTTATTTGAATTATCTAATGAATGTAGATGTAGGAAGTTAAAACAAATTTTTAGTGATTCTTTTAAACCCTCTAAATAACATAAAAAAAACTGTTTCGGTTTGGACAAAAACAGATTAATCTACGTTCACTAAAACAGTAATTACTGAAGATCCCATCGTTAGATCGAAGTGAAATTTTAACTGTAGAAAGTAGACTCAATTTCGAAATTAACACAAGAAGAATCAGTTTGATCGGATCTACGGATCTAAAGATATTACCTTCGCAATATAACTGTATCAGTAATGACGAAAATTAATCTAACCTTAATTAAGAGATTAATCAGAATATATGAGGAATTAACCAACTTACCTGCTGCTAGGACTTTCTAGCTGTGATGATTCACCAGGAGATCATCAACCAATCAAGTAAATCTCCTGGATGCATGCAACGATCAGGCCAGAACTTCCTAGCCGCAAGACTCACAAATGTCGCACGATTCTGGCCGAATGAATTCACGTATGCATGCAGCCTCCAGAAAGACAAGGGCATGCATAAGTTACTTGTCCCAGCCGCAAGCCTTGGAGCAATCTTTCAAAATCGCCAGGAGAGTCTTCGAGCGCACGTCGCATGCATGCAACCAGTCGCCAAAGTTCTAGTCGCCGAGATTTGTAGTCGCCGGCCGAAAATCTCTTGCGCTAGTACTTCTGCATGCCACCCAAAAAAATCACGGCTAGACTCCAGCCGCCGACGCAGGACTTCCTTGCTGCAATTCTCAAGGTATCTAGTGGCCTGCTTCAATACCAAAACATGCATGCATGCAAGGGAACAAGACGCTGCACTTCTAGTCACAAGAGCCTCTTGGAATTATCTAGTCGCCCAACTCATGCATGCAAAAGCATAATGGCATAAGGAATCGGGACGCAAGCAAACCCAAATTAGGAACAAAACCAACAAAGAAGATTTTCCAAGTCGCCAAATTCTTTCCAAATAAAGGGAAACAATGAATGAGGAGCTCGCGGCCAAGAAGAAAAAAATCAACCACGAATAGGGGTGGAAAAATAGCTCGCGGCTCGGCTCGGGCTCGGCTCGGCTCGGTGCGGCTCGGCTCGGCTCGGTGCATCAACGAGCCGAGCCCGAGCCTACCGTCTGCTCAAGATTACAATGAGTTGAGCTCGAGCCTACTCATGAGCGGCTCGTTGGCTCGTTAGGCTCAAGAAAATTCAGATATTCGAATCACTTTCACTAATCACTAATCATTAATCGATTATCCAAATTACATGAGGCTTAATTTTAATACAAAATTAGCCACGACCTGAACATTCAATCGGCTTGGCATTCATACAGTCATATTGAACAAGGAACATACAATGAACATACTTGAGAGTTGACGCAATGAGACGGGCCCACATGCCAGGCGGCTCACGAGCCGGCTCGAGGCTCGACCGAGCCCGAGCCGAGTCCGGTTTTCAGCTCGATAAAGACAATGAGCCGAGCTCGGCTCGGCTCGGAAACTGACGAGCTCGGTCGAGCCGAGCCTGGCTCGGCTCGGCTCGATTCCACCCCTAACCACGAAGGTGCATTAACAAAACGACGAACGTCCCAACCGCCGCACAGGCCACCAAAAAGGCCAATCGATTGATTAGGTTTTCCAGTCCTTTTATACAACTCAAAACCCTAACTTCTTATCTCTAATACATGTATGCATATCCACCTGGCCCAATAACACATGGCCCAATATATGCATACAACCCAAAATTCACACATGCACGCGTACGGCCCACCTGCCGCACTCACGTGACTAACCATCCTCCGTGTGCACCGTTCTCTAGCCCGAACGTCCCGCATGACATCCTCGACCACCAGGACCTCGATTCCTCCCTGAACCTAGTCCCGAACCTCAGTTCCTCCATGAACCTAGTTCCGGTCCCGTCATCGACCACGTTCGCCGTCGAGCAACATCTACACACGAATAAATACCAAACGAATCCGAGCACAAGTCCATGACTTGACTCAAGGTCAATCCATGCAACCACTCACACGAACACATTGCATCAAGCAAAACATCTTCCAGAAACAAGTTCATCCCAACTTGATCCACATTAGCTTTATTAAATCTTTTTACCACTTATTCATCACATCAAAATCTCACCAATTGTTCATCACAAATATATCATGTACCATGATCTTACAGTAGATGCACGAGTGGACTTTCAAATCAAACATGCACCTTGCATATAATATATAATTTCTATCTTTTTTTCTGACTAAAGTAGAAGTTTCTAGTGTTTTTACCACGCAGCCTTAACAAAGAGGCTCCTATATGAACCTCTAATTTCTAGTCTTCATGCCGATTTTCCCTCTTTGAGCTCTCCCCCAATAAAAGCAAGCCTCGGCCTCGTTCCTCCTCCACACCACATTTCCCCAACTTTCGAGCGCTCTCTCCCTCGTTTGGCCAAAACGCTGCGACGTCAGAGGTCTTTCCCTGATGACAATCTCATCACTGCTTCCCGGAGCTCCTTGTTCAGCGTTGTCCACGTCATGAGGTGCGTCTTGTCGTCCTCTCTCTTTCCCCACACTCAAGTTTGGTTTTCCTCCTCTTGTTGCATCTGATTTTTCTTTTTTTCAAGCTAGCCGAATGGTGTTCTTCGCCATGCACTGCCGTCGTCGTTGCCGACCAGCCTCACCGACACCGCTCGTGCTTGCCTCAGCGCCGCCTGCCCGTGCCTTTGCCGGCCCCACCCCATGCGCTGTGCTCTGCGCCATGCATGCCGATGCCTGGTGCCATGCAACAGGTCTATGGTGCATCGGCCCAGACCATGGACTCACTAAAATAGGACTTGCTTTTGGCAACAGAGTCCTTGCAACACATAGAACATATGTTGCAGGGAAAACTCTGTTGCAACACAAGATATATGTTGTAGGGCCTATGTGTAGTACATGCAACTTATTTAGTAGAATTATTGAGAGGTAGTAGTATTATCAGACCTAGACTAGTCATTGGCCCGATCATGATGTCAGTCATTGGGTCATTGGTCGGACCGGTTGGGTCACTAGCTGGACCACTTAATCCGTCAAAAACATATTCAGTATTGACAGTATATATATGATGTGGAAGAAATAAATTTACAAGCACAAGATATATAAAACTTCCTTCACTAAAGAGCATAATCCAAACAAAGGTGCAGGTGGTTATCACGTGTAGCCTTCATTGTTGTCCAAAAAGTTGAAGTCTTGAAGCCTGCCAACTGCAATTTTGTGCAATTTCTTCGAGATATCACAAAGGGCCTTGGGTTGACCAGGGCTGACTTGACTGGTTCGCAGCTAAACTGGGCAGTCCAACCATGTTTTCTCTGGTTCAAGCCGAGCTTAATGCAGAAGCAATCCAACGATGCCACACAGACTGGCCATTGGATCGTGTTTTTTCCGATCGGACTGTCAGACTGGTCCGGTTCTCAATCCTGATAACTATGGTCAGAGGCACCCACGTTTGGTAAACATCCTACTCATCCATTTTTTTTCCTGTCATTTACCCCTTGATACTTTTCAAATTTTGTGACATTACCCATAACTTACATGCTTTTATATAATTAATTGCTAGAAATGATCATTTTACATTATCTGTAATCGATAGGATGAGACGCATTATTTTCAAAATTGGCATTCCACGACAGCTCCATACAGATGAAAAGCAAGCATAGGACCTTTCCATGACAAGAATAGAGTTTCTACGGCCTACGGGCCAGAATTAGGGTTGAAAACGAGCCGAGCCGAGCTGAGCGGCTCGGTCACATGGCGAGCCGAGCTTAGCTCGGCCTTGAGGCGAGCCTAAAAAATCGGCTCGGCTCGCGAGCCGGCTCGTTGGCTCGTCGAGTCAGACTAGTTTTTTTCAAGTTTTAGTATAAAACTTCAGAAATGACCAAACAATATAGCTTTCAAGTAATAAAGTCAAGATATTACTAACAAAAAAACAAAATTTCAATATAGCATATCACAGGTCAGTCAAAGGAAAAGAAATTGCATTTGCATTCATCGTCAAGAGTCCAAGAAATTGCATTCAGAATTAGTAAACACTAACATTGCATTCATAATTAGTAAACCTAGAGGTTCAATAGAACAATTAGTAAACAGAAACATTGACATTGCATTATCAAGAATTCAAGAATTCAGAATTCAGAATGTATCATTTAGGATTTTGCTCATATGGGCCAATTGGACCGAGCCATCGAGTGACTCACAAGCCAACTCGAGCCGAGCCGAGCCGGCCCGTTGAAAAAATGAGCCAAAAAAATAGGCTGAGCTATGAGCCACGAGCTAAATTTCCAGCCCTAGACACAATGAGTGAAAGCAGCTACGAAAGGACAAATTTGTAATTTAGAGGAAATCTGAAGACTAAATTGCACCAAGAGTCCAAGACCAAAAAGTCCCCAAACCTTAAGAACCCTACCGCCACCCTCCATGATTTCTTAACTCCTACCTTCTTCTCCACCATTGGCACCTGCCAGGTTGGGCTAGACTCGCTGGTGTGTCAGGACCCTGGTGAAATCCGAGAAGAGATCGGTCCGGCAAGAACTCCGAACAGCAATCGGATGACAGAAATCCAAATCACGGCAAGAACAACCAAAACGCAGGGGATAATCACTCGGCAACAAAACTACCAGCTACTGCTAACAACTAAAAGACACTAGATATGGAGAAATGATCATATCCCATTCATTGTTTCTCCCAGAGTTTTATACTTCCAGTTCCACCCCGATTTACCAAAACAGAAAAGATTCCTCTGCTTTAACACTGGCAGAGAGTAAAGATAAAAGCGACAACACTTTTACAACGGTAATTCAAGTAATTACTGTAGCCATCACATAGCCATTGGATGGAAGCTGATCGACTCCAAATATTTCCCAGCCGTAGATGCATACTTAAGTGAAGATGGCTTCTGAATAACTTCACCGCAATCTTTCCTGTTCTTCTTCCTCCCTGGAACGTTTCCTGACAATTCCCCCTTCTGAAACTGCTGCTTGTCCTCAAGCGCAAACAAGTGGACAGTATTGCATCTTCCCAAGTTGCGTCTTCCTCTGATAGTTCAGCCATTGTACCAGCCCTTGAGCCCACATCTTGGCAGCAGCAGCATCATTTTCATAGCTAGATTTGCCATCATGTATCCATTCCGGGACAATGCAAGTAACAGCAGCATATAAGTTGGCCGACTGTTCCTGATAATCCATTTGAGAAAAGGCGTCAGCAGCACGGTTTTCTTGCCCCTTTTTGTGTTCTACTTTGACATCAAACTCCAATAACTTGAGCATGAGTTTGTGTTGAATACCATCAACCAATTTTTGTGATGTGATGAATTTGAGGCTTTGCTGATCGGTTCTGATAATCACTGAACTTCCCAATAAATAGTGCCTCCATCTTTTTAGCGATTTCAAGATAGCAATCGCCTCCTGATCATACGCTGATTTAGCAGCAGCTCTAAGCCCCAAGGACATGCTGTAATAAGCTATAGGTCGACCTTCTTGCAAGAGTACCACTCCAATTCCGAATCCACTTGCATCAGTTTCTAAATAAAAGGGTTTGCTGAAATCCGGTAGAGCAAGGACTGGACAGGAAGTCATAATACGTTTCAATTCTTCAGATGCTTTGGATTGTTCTGGACTCCATTTAAGACAACCTTTTTCCAGTACATCAAGCATAGGTTTGCATAATTTACCATACCCCTTAACAGAACGCTGATAATACCTGGTCCAGCCCAAAAATCCTCTCAACTTGGAAACAGTATCAAGAGTCGCCCATTTGAGCACATCGTCAATCTTTTTCGGGTCAGTAGAGACCCCAGAAGAATTGATTACATGTCTAAGATATTCAATCTTGTCCACTGCAAATACACACTTAGTTCTCTTGACTACCAGGTGGTGTTTGCGCAGACATTGTAAAGTAGTATCCAAATGTTTCAAGTGATCAGCAAAGCTTTTACAATAAACAAGTATATCATCCAATTTCAGTATCTCCTTGATAATTCCCTCCAATCCTAATCTTTGATAATGAGGTACTCGGTAATGCTTAAGGTTTGAAGGCTCAACACTGAGAATCGCCTTCACCTCCTGAGGAACAAGTGGCACTGATGACTGTGAGTCGGTTTCAAAAGCATTGACTTGTACAAAGAATCCATTCAATCTCTTCGCTGTTATATGCATGAGCTGTTCTGTTTCTTCTACCTTGGTTTCCTCAGTTGGATTGCCTTGACGCGGTTCTTTAATTTCAACTTTGGCTGGAGCGGGTTCATTTTGTTTCAGGGGTACTGATATTTTCTGTTTGAAGCTTCCTCCTGAATGTCCTGTTTTCCTGGATAACACTGCTTTCTCCTCCAAACGAGCATACCAAGATGCTTCCAAAAACCCCTTCGGTTGATGGCTGCATACATTATATTTGATGTCTTGCAATTTTTCTACTGCTTTGTGAGCCGTTGCTTTAGAGAATCGGTCACATAGTATGGAACAAAATTGTTGCCAATTCAAAGTTTGCCAAATCAGTCTGCTTCCCCAAAACCATGGACTAGCTCTTCCAGTTAAATTCCCTACTGCCAAATTGACCCATTGCTCACTAGGAGTGCCAGATATTTCATAAAACCTTTCACACTGGTCAAGCCATCCAATTGGATTGTCCCCCGAGAATATTGACAATTCAAGTTTTGAATCCTTGAGAATGGCTTCAGCATATGGTTGAGTGTTCGGCTGGTCTCCACAATACATGTTCCGTTGAGCTGCATAGACTGATAATTGCATGAGTTGATCTTCATCCTCATTTCCTTCTTCTCGACTGTGACTCCCAAGTACCGACACATTTCCAGTCTCCACTACAACCTCATGATTCCCCTCTTTGTTATCATCCTCTTTATCATGCATAGGTATAACGTGCAAAACTTTTTTAACCTTGCAATACCACCGATGTCCTGGATCCCATGGTTCATTACAATGCCAGCAAGTGTGAGGTTTCTTATCAGATTGTTCAACTTTCTGCTCCTCTTGATCGCGCCCAATTACAACCATCCGTTCAGCACAATAGTTGGGTAGCTCCCCACCCATATCATCCAACAATTGTTTAATAATAGCCTCCATTGCGATATTCTGATAATGAGGAATCTTATAGGGCCTAAGATTTTGAGGTTCAGTACTTTCCTTCAAGTGTATAACATGGTCACAATTTCTTTTAGGTAGTAGTCCTTTTGATTCTGACTTCACCTCTAGAAGTTGGTACAGACTAGTTGGAATATCCATAGGAATAGCCTGGTTAGATTTTGATTCTTCTTCAGGACCCAAGGTGCCATGAGTCACATAAGCAGATATTTGCATGAGTTGGTCTTCGTTCTCAGTTTGTTCCACTCGAGTTGGACTCCCAGGAGCAGTCACAAAACCTTGCTCAACCCTTCCTTCATTCTCTTCATCTCTAATTTCTTCCTCATCACCATGCATTAGTATGGTATGTTGGGCTTTCTTCACCTTGCAATTGAGGTGATGGCTTGGGGTCCAGGGTTCACAGCATTGCCAACATGTCTTTTCCCTTCTATCTGGGTTAATCCTCTTTTGATTATCAGTACCACCAACAATGGCCATTTTCTGAGTGACTGATTTCTGTCCATGGGTCTGCATCTTGAATTTTGAAGTCCCTCCACTTTGTTGAACCCTTTTTGCCAAAACTGCTTCACTGCTGTGGTGCATCACTCCAGGTTGACAGTAGGCTGGCATGATTGGATGGCAGTAACTCGGATTTAGCAGCCCTCCATTTCCGAATGGCAAACCAGAATATGTTTGTTGAGACATTTGAGTTGCCATGTTTATCCCAGCACCAGCAGGTCCCATTCCTCCACTCAAACTTCTATACGAAGGGTCTCCTAGATAAACTCCTCTAGAACCCAAATTTTGAGATAAAATTGGGTGTTGATAAGCTGGTATATGTGGTGGATATCTTGTTGTTCCTGATCTAATCTGTTGATAAAGTCTAGGACCACTCACTAAGTTAGAACTATTTTGGATTGGCCATATTTGTGGCTGAACCTGAACAGAAGTTCCATTAATATTGTACCCTCCAAATGTTTGCATGTTTGGCTGTGAAGATGAACTGATAGCATGTGTGAAAACTGGCCGTATACTATGGCCTCCCGAGATCTGCTCAGCAACGGCTGATGCCTCCAAACTCACTTCATGGCTGGCCACTGGTAACCCCGTTCTCATCAGTTCCCCCAGGGATTGCTGAACATTACCCTCACAAATCACCAAAGAACTTCTCACTTTAGGCGAGCTTTCTGCCCCTCGAGATTTGCTTAACAAAAGGTTTTTAATTTCGGCTACATCTGATTTCAAAGTAGAAAAACTGACCTGTATCTTCCCAATCTCCTCTTTTACATCCATCTTCAACCTCTTCTGATGAAAGTAAATCTCAGCAACTCAGACTGGGGGATTTTACGGCTTCTACCAACCCCAATCCAATCTCAGCCAAGGATGAACTGCTCTGATACCACTTTGTCAGGACCCTGGTGAAATCCGAGAAGAGATCGGTCCGGCAAGAACTCCGAACAGCAATCGGATGACAGAAATCCAAATCACGGCAAGAACAACCAAAACGCAGGGGATAATCACTCGGCAACAAAACTACCAGCTACTGCTAACAACTAAAAGACACTAGATATGGAGAAATGATCATATCCCATTCATTGTTTCTCCCAGAGTTTTATACTTCCAGTTCCACCCCGATTTACCAAAACAGAAAAGATTCCTCTGCTTTAACACTGGCAGAGAGTAAAGATAAAAGCGACAACACTTTTACAACGGTAATTCAAGTAATTACTGTAGCCATCACATAGCCATTGGATGGAAGCTGATCGACTCCAAATATTTCCCAGCCGTAGATGCATACTTAAGTGAAGATGGCTTCTGAATAACTTCACCGCAATCTTTCCTGTTCTTCTTCCTCCCTGGAACGTTTCCTGACATGGTGGCCGCCACAGCTTCACTGCCACACCGCATCCTCGGCCGTGCACTACATTTCCCAGCGCCGCTTGACTCCACAGCTCGCGTAGGGATCTACCGCCGTCGACGAGGCCCATCGGAATTTTTCCGTCGCCGCCCCCTCGCGCGCATCCCCAAGCTGGTCATCTTCGTCTCCAACTTCATCTCTCTCTCTCTCTCTCTAAGTACTTTATTCAAATCTACAGAGGGCGCATGCGTACTTGAATCGCTCTCACTTGTGGAACTGCACCTTGGCAGCTAACTCCATGCGGATGCTGCATCAATTGGTACCTATCCCAGGTTTGATGCTGATGAATTTTTTAATGCCCATGGAAATTCATGTTGGGATTTCCCTGATTTGAATGTCTGTTCTTGTTTGATGTAGAGAAGCAATGGAAAATCCCCAATTATTTATAGGTTCTGATTGTGAGTTTTGATGCCTTCTACCTGTTTCTTGTTATGCTTCTGAGATTGGAATGATATTTGTTTCGGTTTTTCTTTTTGCAGGTTAGGGTAATTTAATTTCAGGGGATTGGAATTAACTTTACAAGGGCTAATGCATCCAGGTGTTACAAGGTACTGAATCAAGACAATCTAGCTCTTTAGGTTGATTGAGATTTAGATAAGAAAAAAAGTGCATAGCAGATGATTGAAATGCGTTTTCATATCATAGTGCATGCTAGTTGGTTGCTTGCATCACTAGAGTAAAGAGTAGCAAGCTGTTACAGATTGACTTTGGCATGTAATTTCTTCACTTGAGATTTCAATGGAATTACTTATTTTGTGACTAGAACAAGAAGAAGAAAAGCTATAAATGAAAACAAAATGCTAAATGCCTAGAGAAAGAAAGAACCACCTTATTTGTGTTACATGGAAGAATTTCTAAATATGTAATCCAATGCCTCTTGTAAACCATGATTTCTTAGCGGGGACATATCCAGTGCAATCATGAGTTTGGTGCAATCACCGTGCAATCCAACTAAGAAAAGTTTTAAAAAATTCTGAAAAAAATCATGGATATACATCTCATCTTACCCCATCTACATATAAAATTTCATGATCAAATTCGTTCTATGCTAGAAGTTACAAAAAAGACAAATTTAGGGTGCATTTGAACTATTCAAGTTTGTCAGAAATTTGTCTTTTTTATTACTCTTAACATAGGATGAATTTGATCATGAAATTTTATATGTAGATGGGGTAAGATGAGATGTACATCCATGATTTTTTTCAGAATTTTTTGAAACTTTTCTTAGTTGGATTACACGGTGATTGCACCAAACTATATGATTGCACTGGATATGTCCCCTTTCTTAGCTATCCGTTTTGAAATATTCTATTGTTAGTTGTGCCATTGGGTTGAATGTGGGGTTGGTTAGACCGTCCACGGTGCAAGAATCTGCTTCTGACTAGAGTGATTTTAACCCTGTCCATGGTGGAACCTTAGTGGGTATGACTACATGGGATGGAACCTTTTAGGGCCTCGTCGTGATTTTATCTGCTGTACACCAAAAGAAGTATGTATTTTGACAAAAGAAGACAATTATGTCCTGTAGGCAAAGTTGTACAACCTATACTGAGTGTAAAATTAATCAATTAACCAAGCCCTTGGTCATGTGCATACTGAGCAAGCCATTCATAGATTAGAATTGGATATTTCAAAAAAATTAAATTTCTGATGGAGTGATTCCTTTAAATTTCAGATGGAGCGATTCCGTGAGCACCCCTCCAGCTCACCGCACCGCTAACACCACTAGCACTGCCAAGCTCTTTGAAGTGGCCTCCAAAAGTGACACCGCCTCAGGGTGCTACCTCCACAAGTGTCATCATCATTTCGCTAGCCGCTACTACTTCCGTTCCCACCAGATTGGGGCAGACATCACCTCCTCCTCCCACAAGTAAGTCGAGTTGTTGCGTTAACTCTTTTCTATATTGCAATACCTCTTCTAAAATGTTTGCAGTTGTTCTAATAAGTATTTCACTTGTTGTAGCATCTTTTTTAATTCCCGTTTGTTACAATTTTTGGGTTGTGTTTTATATTTGTTGCAACATTTTATTTTTGTTGGGTAGTTTTCTTGTGTCATTGCATAAATAATTCCCATTTGTTGTAATTTTTTGGGTTGTGTTTTGTGTTTGTTGCATGTGGGGCGAGTTCTCGTTGCAAGCTTAGTACAAATTGTTGTGTGCTATGGTTATTTGTTGCATAGATCGAAGGCTGAGATTTATGTCTTTAAGTGACATCTAACGGTGGAGAGGAGCGTACAATGGAACGCCCGGGAGCTAGCAAAACCCTTTATTCTTATGTTTAAAGCATGATAACATCTGATATTCATGTATTAATCTTAGCTAGGGTCCGATAAATCAAGGGTTGTACTTTTTTCTTAAGAATTTCGAGCATAGTTTTGTCAGCAATCAGTGAATATGATTTACACTTATAATTAGGGTCCACCAATTTTATAATTAGGGTAAACCAATCTGAGGATCAGATGGTTTTTCTCTTTCTTTATTTTTATAATTTTTAGCCTATGCATTTTCTTAGCAATAATAAACCATTTGTCATAGAATTTTATTATAATATAGATTTTGCTAAATAGAATTACAGATAAATTCTAACTACACCAATATAGAAAGTAATATCATATCGCCCCCCTCCCTCCTTATTCAACAGCAACCTCTAACCTGTCCATGCGCAGGACAAGATCATAAGAGGGCCAACCTATACGTGTAAATGAGGAAGGACAAATTCTGTATAAACAATAAAGAATCATTATTCATCTACTTCCGGGAGGCGTGCGATTCGGGAGGCCGGCGGCATGGGAGAGCTTAGGGATTCAATGGGTGATCAATATGGCGATCGAGAGGGCGACTCGGATAGGGTGGCCGGCGAGATCTGTGGTGATCTTCCTCAAGGGGATTCTGAGGTGCGTGTGCTTCCTCTCGCGTCGACATCTGGAAGGATCTCAGGGGTCCGTTCGCAATGTTGTGTACTGGACAAGGATTCCCTCGGGACGGAGTTTTGTTCCGTTTCTGTGGGAGCCGGAGGGCATTTTCGGGAGGATGCAGTGCTGGGGTCCAAGGCTTTGCCGTCGCAGGCTGGGGTCCCAGATGCAGCGTTGGAGGAAGTAGAGGAGGTCCTTGACTTTTTGGGCAGCTCTGGGTAGTTCCTGGAGTTTCCTCATCTCACGCTAGGGTTCAGGCGGCGCGTCAGGCGTTCGTCTGGATTCAACGCGATCTTCTGGAGTTAGG